>CANSNZ010000023.1:6257500-6857500 GCA_947646795.1 Beta lomatogona | reverse complement strand
ATAAGACATAAACATGGAAAAAGTAAGACAACCTACAATATAGGACTAAAACAGGGCTAAACACTCAACTGAAAACACAAGAGATATAATCACTACACAAACCAAGCATCGAAACAATCTCGAACAAAGCCGCATAGCATGTCATGTATCGCAATCGACTCTCCAATCATACCACATACCATCTCTCCCAAGCTGGATTTAACAAAACCTGACAGACCTCACTATAGTTATGTCCACTCAAATCTCTCATGTGTTTAAGGCATAAATGATGACACTCAACCTAATCAAGTCGACTCAGATGAAGCAAATACTCTTTAACTTTGACTTTTTGACTCACTTAATACTCAACAATACAATACACAATGATCAAGAGGACTTTTAAGGGTTGTAATGGGGCTGAGATTAAAGGTATGGAATAATTTGGGAATTGTGGTGTAAAAACCAAGAAGGGGAGCATCATATAACTGAAAACATGACCAAGAAAGGTCACAACAACCCCGTGCAACAACCAACAATCTCCAAATATAATCAACAGCCTTTTTCACTCAAGAAATTCAATCATAACCCTTTTTATTTCACTTTATTCACAACTTTTTTTCACTTCTTTTTCATTTCATTTTTCACTTTTTTTTCGAACTTTCAATTCAATTTCAAAGCTCACTAAACATACTTTTCCATCCAACTAAACCACAAATATAGCACTTCAATTCAATACAAACTGAACCAAAACTAATACTCGCTCCCCCACGCTAGGCTTAGGACAAATATCAAATGAGGCCAAGGGCTTGTAATGTAGGTTTCAATTAAACACAGTTGGGGAGGCTAAATGGGGGCTAGAGAAAGGATAATATGAAAAAAAGAATAACTCTGGAGCTAAGATCATGAAATGAAACGCCTCAATCATATCAAAATGTATGCATTATCGAATATCAAGGAGTACAAAATCAAAGTCAAGATCAATGCGACAACTGAGGAACTAATCACACATGAAAGAACATAACTGACACAGAAACGTCAGTTTATTGGCACAGAAGCTCACTTAGGCTAGAGTGTCTGCATAGTCAAGTTAAATCGAACCAGAGGGAGATCAAACAATCTTACCACAAACAATCAATTGCGAAACAATCGTGCTATGAAGAATCATGAACAAGATGAATGACGTGTAGTAAATGTAGTAAAATATCATCAAGGTTCTCAAAAAGTATCAGCAATAGTCCCATAGATGCAAACTAAGATGACATGAAATCTAATATGAGATGAAATATGCTAATGCAACTACGAAAGCAATACAATTTTTTTGGTTACACGTAAACTCCCACTCCTAATAAGCGGTAGAAACCGTGTAACATCCTATAAAAATAATAAAATCTACACTAGAAAGCAATAAATAATAGAATATTCCTCCCCCAAGCTAGAATCTGCAGTGTCCTCACTGCAGAAACCAGTTTAGAGAAAGAACAAAATCGAACCTCAACAATCATCCAACACCGAGCACTCCCACAAACACCACAATCCACCACTAACACACCACACATGAACTCCAACAATCCAATAATTCAATCAATGTGTTCAAAAGATTCTCAACTAGATGAGATCAAAACAAAAATCCAAGCAAAAATTCGAAATGAACATTAACAACGGGTACGGTGAGAATAGAGGCTCACAACCCAATTAATTGGGGAGAAGAGTCGAATATATTCAAAAATATTGTCGTAATGCTTCATGAAGGCGAACTTGAACCAATTTGATGCCTACTTGAGAGAATCCTATAACAACGTTTGATTAAAAAAATAATTAAAAGTTCATTGGGAAAAAGTAATAACAAAAGAAAATCAGATTAAAACAAACTAAAAAGAAAAGAAAAAAAGAAAAGAAAAGAAAAAGGAGAAAGAAGAACGAAGAACGCAAGAAAAGCTGGGGAAAGGTATGGCTGTGGTGCGTGAATCAGGAGGCTGTCAGCTGTGATGATGGCGGCGAGTGGGAGCGCCGGCGAATGTAGGCGATGGGAGGGGAAGGCGTTGGGTTGCTGCCCAGACCAGGAACGAGTCGCGAGGGAGATTGGTGGGTGCCGGCGAGGAGAGATGTGGGGTGGAGGCACCGGCAAGTTGACGGTGGTGGTGCAGTGGGTGTCGTGCGCTGGAGAGGAAGAAGGCGTGAGGGAGAAGAGTGCCTGACAAACGTGAGGAGGACGAAGAAACAGGGAAGCCTGTTGGATTTTTTTTTTTTTTTAATTCTCCTCCTTCGCCCGGTCAAGACCAAAATCTCGCCCGGTTAAGCACAAAATCTCGCCCGGTTGAACGGGCAAGCAATACTTAGCCAAAATTTTGTAAAAATCTTCAGCCTCATAAACGGCGCCAAAATTTGATAGGCTGTCGTACACCTGTTTAAAATAATTCCTGCAAAACCAACAATGTAGTAGGGTAAGTAGGGTCGAATCCACAGAGAGATGGATGTTTTAATCTAGCTTATAAGGAATAGATAAACTAAACAAGATCAGGAATACTTGAATTAACTCCAAACTAATAAAAATATAAAAATCAAACTAAAAAGATCTAGGGCAATGGTTCACCATGTTTATACTTATAATCTATCAAAATATCATCAATAGTTCAATTAATCAGATATCTAGAGCACAGGTTAATCCTACGGTCGGGTCTTAACGCTTTCAAATCAACATATGCTAGTATGATCGCTCAACATAATCAGATTTGCTAATTGTAGGCAAGCCTCTAAAAAGTAATATCTCTCGATCTATGACTTTTCATTAGCAATATTTAATCAGACAATTGATTTGATTGCAAGATCAACAATGAAAACACTAATCAATTAGAGATATCAATAACTACTCAAACCATCAATAAACATCCATCAAGAATTATAACATATAAACATGGATTACCAAACCCTATAAATAAAAACTACTCTATCATGAAATAAATAATAAAATCTAAATCTACAAAGAAAAACATAATTAAAGAAAACAATGAAATACAGAGAAGGAAATAATATAACTCATGAAAAATCAAGAACAAGAAAAACTAGGGTTTACTACTACAAAACTAGAGAGAAGAGAAGAAGAAAAACTAAAAACTAAAACTAAGAAAATAATAACGTGATAGAGGGAGGAGGAGGAGAGAGATATCTCTAAACTAAAAAATAGTCAATAACCTAATAAGACTAGGAAAGTCAGTTACAAACATAAAGAAGGTCGAAATATCATTAAATGGGCGGATTTAGTGATCCGCGCGTACAAAAACAGATTCCAGCAAAGACAGTCCCAACTTCGGAAGGGCATAACTCCTTGACTATAAGTCTCCTCGGGGCGTGCAACCTATCATTGGAAAGCTCTTCAAGTCTAGTTGCCAAATATTCTGGAATTACTCGATTCTAAGAAGCACATCAGAAGTTATGCTCATAAGAGTAGAAATGACTCCTTTTTCACATTTCTTCTAATGATTTTCCACTTCGTTTTCGCTCAAACTCGTACTATGACATATCCATGCGATCCTGATGCATTGTAGTTTCTTTCTAAGTACTCCTAATCCTCAAGTTTAGCTAATCATACTCCAAATACGTCCTCAATGCCTGAAATTCATCAAAAACAAGAAAATATACCAAATATGAGTAGAATAACATAACTTAAGAATATAATGTAATAATGAATCTAAATGCTCTAAAATGCAACCTAAATGCACCTAAAAACTATATGTAAATATGATTTATCAAGATAGTATATCCAAAAGTTATTATTATAATATATATTAGCTATACTTTTAAATACTAAACAAAATATGATTGTAAACATAAAAAAGATAATAATTTTTAAGGTGATAAAAGATAAAATGGATCCAAACGAGGATCAAATCAGCTTTTTACTAGTCTAATCTTCATATTTCGATTATTTCGGTCTCGGTCCAGTCGGGAACAAATGGACACCCAAATCCTAATCAACAACAATCTACGGGCCTAGGGTAAATATTAAAATAAAATTATGAAATAAATATTTTTTTTGGCTAATTTTGATTGCAATCAGATCACAAGACTAAAGGAAATGGATCAAAAAAAGGAGGAGGCAAGGGAAGTTCAAAAATTATTCGGGTCAAAAGCAAAATCACAAGAGATGACTTGACATATATAAGAAAAAATGTTTTCTGCCGAACATGCGATTTGGAATTCAACACACTGAAACAGCTAAATGCACATAAGAAGACCCATGCGTTTTCGAAGAAGAAAAAGTGGTAAATTTTTTATTAATTTTTTTGAAATTTGATTTCTCATAGCTACATTAGGGTTAGTAGGGGCATTGACTAGTGATATGTGGAGCTGCTAGTAGGGGTGTTGGCGGTTTGGGATGTAACCCAACCCAAACCGCAAATATACGGTTTGACATTTTCCCAACCCAAACCGCACCGCACTTTTGCCCAAACCAACTCAAACCGAACCGCACGAAACGGTTTGGTTTACGGTTTAACCATTTTTTCCTCCGCGACATTAATTTTGTAAACTAAGAGTAAATTTTTTTTTTAATAAATATAAAGAGTCTAAATAAATATGAAGCTGACTTCATAATTAAACATAAATAATAATTTATCAAAAGTGTCTAAGTTCTTTACCTCAAACTTCTTTTTTCAGTTGTATACTTGTATACCATCTTGTCAAGTGTATTTTAAAAAAATCAAAATAGATAAAAAAAAAATTCAAAAAAATCATATCAAATTGCGGTTTACGGTGCGATTTCGGTTTACAAAAATTAAAACCCAACCAAAACCGCGGTTTGCTTGAAATCATAACCCGAACTGCAATTTTGAAACCGCAAACCAACCTAAACCGTGAAAAAACAGTTTGGGTTGCAGTCCAGATCACACTCTGTACTGCCCTAGCTGCTAGTAGAACGATTAATGTCATTGACTGATATGTATTCTAAGTGTGGGTTAGAGGTGATCATGGGTCGGGCCAAGCCTTATAAAAATTTGCCCATTGGTCTGGCCTGGCCGAAGTTTTGTGCCCGAAGCCCACTATTTCGGGCCAAAGTCGGGCCAAGCAAAAAGAAATAGACAAAAAAGTCATTTTTGGCTTGCCCAAAGCCCATCCCAAAGAAAAAAATATGATTGTTAACATAAAAAAGATAATAATTTTTAAGGTGAAAATATATAAAATAAATCCAAACGAGGATCAAATCAGCTTTTTACTAGTCGAATCTTCATTTCAAAAAAATGTGACTATTTCGGTCCTTGGTCCAGTCGTGAACTAATGGACACCCAAATCCTAATCAACAACAATCTATGGGCCTAGGGTAAATATTAAAATAAAATTAATGAAATAAATATTTGCGTTTTAGATGAAACTAAGGTAATGAAAAAAGAAGACCAAATATGAAGAAATAAAGTAATATCTCTAGTAACGAATTTTAATATCTCGTTGCCAGACTAAGCAACAGAAATATACAACACTAGAGGAGAATAGATTAAACACTAGAACTCTCGTTGCCCAAAGCAACATACATCACATAGCGAAGAAGGCCTAGTATTTTCTACTCCTTAGCTTTTACTCTTAAATTATATTTTTATTTTTGCTAATTTTAATTCCAAAGAGACGGCTAAAGGAAAAGGAAATAAGCATATATTATATAGTTGCCACATGTTAATATAAATGTCTCTAAGCAAAGAAATGTACAACGGCTAGCACAGAAGAAGAAATTAAACATTGAAGTCTTCTGCCCAAAGCTTTTCACTTAGCGAAGAAGAACTAGTAATTTCTACTACTCAGCTTTAACTCTTGATAATTTTAATTTTTTCCTGCTAATTTCAATTGCAATCAGATATTCACATGGCTAAAGGAAAAGAGAAGCGTAATTCGGGATCAAAGAAAGGAGGAGGCAACGACACATTTGAAATTATACGTGTCAAAAATAAAATCACAAGAACGGATTTGACATATTCAAGAAAAAATATTTTCTGCCAAACATGCGAACTTGAAATTCAACACATTGGAACAGCTGAATACACATAAGAAGACCCATGCGTTTTCGAAGAAGAAAAAAGGGTAAATTTTCTATTATTTTTTTGAAATTTGATTTCTCATAGCTACATTAGGGTTAGTAGGGGCATTGACTAGTGATATGTGGAGCTGCTAATAGAACGATTAATGTCATTGATTGATATGTATTTTAAGTGTGGGATAGAGGTGATCATGGGCCGGGTCGGTTCGGGTTCGTGCCAGGCCAAGCCTTAAAAAAATACCCATTGGCCTGGTTGGGCCGAAATTTTGTACCCGATGCCCGCTATTTCGGGCCAAAACTGGGCCAGGCCAAAAAATAGACTAAAAAGTCATTTTTAGCTTGACCAAATCCCGTTCCAAAGCAAAAAAAAAAGGGCCGGGCCCGACCGCGGGCCAAAAAATTCTGCCAATATTCGGGCTAGGCCGGGTTGTTTTAATAAGCTCTTGTGTGGGTGTGTGAAGAAAGCATTAGCAGAATTCCTTAAGGATGCTTGAAAGAGACTTGGTTTCCCATAGGCCATAACCCCAATTCAGAAAGTTCCTATCAGATGATCCATTTATCGCACCCAAAATTTTAGAAAGCTGGTTATGTTCCTTGAGCAGCATATAATTAAAAGGCCATTTAAAGACTACTTTAACTAGGGCTGTTCACCGGTCCAAGACCGGACCGGACCGGACCTGCTTGGACCGGTGGACCGGATTTGTGGGATTTGGTGGACCGGGGACCGGACCTGATTTTTCCGGTCCGGTCCAGTGCTGACCGGAAAAATCGAGTCCGGTCCCCGGTCCGGACCTGTTGGACCTGATTTTCGATTTTTTTTTTTTTTTTGGATTTAGAATATTCTATATGGACCTGTTTTGCGAATTTTGAACCTGTTGGACCTGTTTGGACCTGTAAAAATGACTTGGGCTGGCAGTTTAAAAAAAAATACTAAAATTCCGGGTTTCCGGTCCGGACCTGATTTTTCCGGGTTTGGACCGGACCGGACCGGAAACCCGGAATCGTCACTTTCCACGGACCGGGGACCGGACCGGAATCTCCGATCCGGTCCGGTCCGGTCCAAATTCCGGTCCGACCCACCCATGTGAATAGCCCTAACTTTAACAATTGTTTGTACTTTGTACTAAATGATGGAGTAAGGAACATGTAACGGGTTATCTCGAGGTGGGTAATTCATCTTAACTACCCAAAAAGCAGTGCCGTGGTGGAGGTACCTTGCATGAGCTTAAAGTAGCTTTACTGTGCAACATATGATCACAGATTCACAGTGTTCTCCCATCATGATTTTTTTTTTTTTGGCAATAAGGAAACAAAACAACCAACCAGACTAGACTAGAAGCCCATTCCTTGCCATGATGGCAAGATAAGCTTCTTGGACACTGACTCCATCTAACTTTTTATAATTACATAACATGAAAGATAAACTGACATTTACAATATCCTGCATCAAATGTAATTAAGGGTTGAGGGAGAGATTAGAGGGGAACTGAAGTAGTCGTAGTCGGGCTGCTGGCCGCCGGGAAGTAGCGCGGTGGACCGGTGGTGACGTAGTGTGCCGTGGTCTCTGTTAGTTGGCGAGTGCGAAGTTGGCAAGTGTCACCATATTAGCGTATAAATGATATGTGACTGCCTCTAATGTTTCTACACACGTCTTCATAAATCATAATACATTTTTACATTTTTCCAGTATTCACACATCTTACTTTGATCATATTTTTTCAATAATATATAAAACAAAAAATGATCATATAGAATGTTGGATTTATTTCATTGATTTTTTTTCATAATTTCAACTTTTTATCATTTTGAAAAATGTACATAATTAGTGATATTTGATGGTCAAAGTTGTGTGGCGAACGTAAAAGCCAAATTGTTGTAGTTATTTAGAAAGAAAAAGTATGTATAGATATAGATGTGTTTTGTTTAAAAAGGACACAAGGATGTTTCTCATTTGAAGGTTGAATGCACTTGTATATCGGAAATCTAAGGTGTTAATATATGCATTTTATATGTATTCTAAATTATATACTTTTTTATTTTCTTAAACATAGAAATATTATCTTGTCTTCAAAAATACTTTTTATCCACAAAGATCAATATAAGATTATAGATAAGTTGGTTATGCGTTTATATTTCAAAAATGAGATTGTGAGTTTGAGTCTTATAGATCTGTAGTGAACTTTCCTTTAATTTCAACACTATTCTGGGAAAATGTTTCAAATTTCAGCCTAACAATCACCAAATTATAATAGCAATTTAGCTTTTCAGACAACATATTATCATCATATTCCCATATTCAAGTTCTATAATCTAACAACTAACAATTAACTAAAGTCACATCAATTCTAATTTCTAACAACGAACAACCATTATGAGGCTGATGAGTGATGATACCTTTCAGCAACAAAATGTAACATAAATTCATTTTGTTTTCTTTGTTTTTAGTGGCCCATGCAGTTGTCACGAATAAATTATCCCTGATTTTTTCTCAAGAGGCTACAACTTACAAGATCAAAAAATGGGAGGTTACTTCCATTTAAGAAACAAAATCATGCAAATCATTTGTACACTTACAATCATCTATATACCAACACACAAAAGACCCACAAAGTTTAAATGAATGAGAAAGATAACATGACTTGACCCAATTTAACAGATGGATTCAAAATAAAATTTACGGCTTTTTCACCATATACCCCTGACAATTTTTTTTTTGCACCGTATACCCTTTCAACTTTCCAAATTCACGATATACCCCTCACTTTTCGAAAAATACATCAACTTACCCTTAATGACTAACGGTGTTAGACTTCCGTTAGTCATTAGGCCCTAATCCCCCTCTAACCCTAATTAACTAACCTAATCTACCCCTAATCCTAACTAACCTAACTCTAACCCTAATACCCTAACCTTAACCCTAACCCCACCCCCCACCCCCACCCTCGGTCCCCCCCTCCCCCTTCCCGCCATCCCCCACCACGCAGCACCCTCCCCCGTTCTATGGATATCTCGCCGGAGCCCCAATCCTTTCTCTCTCACGCACCTGTTCTCCCATGCTCGGGTTCGTTGATTTTGACTTGTTGCTCCACCGACGAACGCCGACAGGGATGCCCCCTTCGAAAAACAGAGACCGGCGATCCCCTTCCCACATCCCCCATCCTCTTCGAAAAACAGACCGGTGAGCCGAAACAGAGGAGAGGTTCGAAAAACAGAGGTGCGTTTTTCCAGGCGAAACAGAGGAGAAAGAATCCGGTGGGGTGGGGTGCGAAAATCAGTAGTGGTGGGGTGCGAAAATCCGGTGGGGTGGGGTGCGAAAATCGATAGTGGTGGGGTGCGAAAATCCGGTGGGGTGGGGGTCAAAGGTGCGAAAATCCGGTGGGGTGGGGTGCAAAAATCCTATGGAGTGGGGGAGCGGGGTAGGGTGGGGGTGGGGGGTGGGGGAGGGGCTGGCGAGGTTGTAGGGGTGGGGTTGGTGGGTTGGCGAGGTTGCGGGCGGGGGGTGGGGGTGATGGGGGAGGTGGGGTGGGTGGGGGTGGGGTTGTTGGGGGTGGTAGGTCAGGGGTGGGTGGTGTGCTTTTAGGGTTAGTTAGGTTTTTAGGGTTTGTTATTAGTTTTAGGGTTATTTAGGGTTATTTAGGGTTTAGGATAGTTAATTAGGATTAGGAGAGGATTAGGGCCTAATGACTAACGGAAGTCTAACACCGTTAGTCAAAAGGGTAAGTTGATGTATATTTCGAAAAGTGAGGGGTATATGGTGAATTTGAAAAGTTGGAAGGGTATACGGTGCAAAAAAAATTTGTCAGGAGTATATGGTGAAAAACGATATTATGATAGTCAATCTGCTTTGTATATAGTCAAGAATCCTGTATTTTATGAGCGTATTAAATACATTAAAGCTGATTGTCACTTTTGTTTTATCCACTTGTCCAACAAGTAAGCTGTAGGCTTAGCTTCCTTGTCAAGCAAGTAAATTAGTATCTCGAGTGTTCTTCAGATGGAGACTTGTGCAACAATGCCTGAATTATAGCTTAATCCTTAGCCTTGGCTTCGCTCCCGAACCTGCACAAAGGGACCCACCCTGGAGGTTTGGGTGGTGGTTCCCCCTCCGATGCTTAAGTCAGTTATCAGGAGTTGTAAGAGAAAGTAGAGATAGAAAGAGAAAGTGAGAGAGAATTTATCAGAGTAACTTTACACTGTTTTCATTGAATTGGTTTTCTCCTGATTTCAGGGGTATTTATAGTGATAGCAAGTTGACAGCTAACCTTAAAAACTGACCTACCATAGTGGCCTCTGATTGGCTGAGGAATCAGATCATGACACGTGGCAGACCATGACTGGGGGATGTCTATTAACCACTCTCCTTCAGCCATTTGGCACTGCTGGGCTCTGACTATTGGGCCAGAAATTCAATCCTTTTACCCAACTGAGCATAGCCCAGAGATTAAGCCTTATTTTTATTTTAAATAGGATGACACGTGTACGGCTCTGATGAGCCCATGTGTCGTTAAGGGAGCCGTAGATATTAGGCTACAACATTTGCCCCTAAAAGGGCTTTCACTGTTGGCCCATCTGACGGTTAATGCCCTTTTACCCAAGGTAGCTTTTTGTTGGCCCGTCTGACGGTTACGGCCCGTTATACAGAAGGTAGCGTATTCAAAATGAAGGAAATGACGCGCCCTTTCTTGTGTTATACCGGTCATATTAGACCGTGGGACTCCCTTTTCGGTCATTCTTGACCGGCTGCGCAGGTTTCTTATTCCTCTATAAATATCCTTGGTGTGAAAACATTCAATCATTTAACACCTCGAACAAATTTTTCTAGAGAGAGAGGCTCTGCAATTTTCTAGAGAGAGAGAGATCGTCCAGCTTCAGCATCCTTCACCGAATTTCCCAGACGTTCTTAGCAGGTATCGTTTCTTTGATCCTTTTATTCTTCTTTATTCTTTATTTTTTCTTAGAAAATCAATAAAATGGAATCATCTTCGTCAAATAATCCTAGCCGACCAAGAGCTTGTCTTGACCCTAGAACCGATACTTCTTCTTCGGCACATTCTAGAGTTGGGCCTCTTCTGGCCGAGTACATATTTTTTCATAGTTTTGGCCGAGAAAGTCAGACGACCCAGTCTTTACCTGCGGGGGTAATCGGCGCGCGTCAAGCAAACGGCCCGTCTAAGACGAAAAGCAATAATTCCGTCAAATAGCTCGGATATGGAGGAATCGGCCGGACGAGTGCCGAGATGAGGCAAGAGAGGTCCAAAGTGCTCGGTCCTTGGACAGGCCTCCGTTCGGCCATGATGCAGAGACTTCAGAAATAAAAACTGAGACCAGTACTTCTGGCCGGGACACCGATACGGAGGAGATCGGCGAAGGTAATGATGGTAGCGATCCTGAGGCTGCCGAAGAATCAGACGAGGCCTCTACCACCTCGTCAGAGATTAGAAAACGTTTAGGTCCCCTTTCTGATCCTGGCTTCATTTTAGTTAACCGTAAGTGGTTAGAGAAACTAGGACCAGACCGTAATTTCTTGTCGTCTTTCATGCCCATGCCGGGCTTCTCCTTTGTCATTCCTAATAACGACACGACGATCCCGAGTGCTCCCAGGGAGCCATTTCGCCGTCTATAAACTAGCCTTAGATGCTGGATCGAGGTTTCCTCTTCACGACTTCATAGAACAAGTGCCGCAAAGACTACCACATCGGCCATAACCAGTGGCACCAAACGCTTGGCACAACATCCCGACGTTTATTGCCGTGCACGAGCTACGCGGCCTAGCCCTTTCCCTTGAAGCCTTTACCCATATCCATTATGCGTCCAAGGTACACGGGGCTATGGACGGAGCATGGCTCAGACATCGGAACCGTCCAGGCTTCATGACAGCTTGGGGGAAATCGTCAAAGATGCACGATTGGAAAGCCGATTTCATCTTTTTACGGGCGTCCAACGACTATGTCACGAGAGCTACGAGATATTATAATAGATCCGTCACAAATACCGGACGGAAGCGGTCTTGGCTGGAGCCTGGAGGACGAATTTGACGAGGAGGTGGTGGAGTACTTCGAGTGAAGGAGTACTCCGGACCCGGCCACGATCTTTTAAGGGACCGTCTAACTGGATACCCTTTAAGGAAATGTTTTACCAAGACGACTTCTTGGTCGCTGCCGGCTTGCGGTTGGCTGAGGATAAAGGTATATTTAAAATCATCCAAGTAAAACTCTTCGTCCATAACTCATATGAAGAACACACATATTTTTTCTTTTGTATTTTCGGACTC
Organism: Beta lomatogona; assembly: GCA_947646795.1. Taxonomy (NCBI): domain Eukaryota; kingdom Viridiplantae; phylum Streptophyta; class Magnoliopsida; order Caryophyllales; family Amaranthaceae; genus Beta; species Beta lomatogona. Next base: position 6,845,231 of record CANSNZ010000023.1, on the reverse strand, counting down.
GGCCGGACAACGCCTCAAACCATCTTGGACGGGGAAATCAGCATGTCCCAATTTACGATAATCTGTGGAAGGAGTATGCAAAGAGCAACGAAAAAAAGGGCGGAAACATTGGTAACCTTTTTTTTTTTTTTTTTTTTTTTTTGTCAAGGACCATAAGAGCTCGTCCGGAATTGGCATCCAATTTTTGGACGAAAGTCACCCAAAGAAGGAGAACGTCCAGACTTGGACGATCACCTTCTTGGGACCATGCTCGTCCAAGAATTGGTGTCCAATTCTTGGACGAGAGTCACCCAAAGAAGGAGAACGTCCAGACTTGGACGATCACCTTCTTGGGACCATGCTCGTCCAAGAATTGGTGTCCAATTCTTGGACGAGAGTCACCCAAAGAAGGAGAACGTCCAGACTTGGACGATCACCTTCTTGGAATCATGCTCGTCTAGGAGATAGTGTCCAATTTTTGGACGAGAGTCACCCAAAGAAGGAGGGCGTCCAGACTTGGACGTTCACCTTCTTGGGGCCATGCTCGTCCAAGAGATAGTGTCCAATTCTTGGACGAGGGCCACACAAAAAAGGAGGACGTCCAGACTTGGACGTTCACCTTCTTGGGGCCATGCTCGTCCAATAGTTTTGCACCAAATCTTGAACGAAGGTCAGCCAAGGAGAGAGATCGTCCAGACTTGGACGGTCACCTCTTTGGGATCGTACTCGTCTGGATTTTTGCATCCAATTTTGGGGCGAGGGTCAGCCATAGAAGAACGTCCATACTTGGACGGTCAGCTTCTTGGGGCCATACTCGTCTGGATTTTTGCAATAGTAGCTATTTTTTTTTTTTTTTTTTTTTTTATGACGATCAATCTGATGCCTTTTCTTTTTGCGAAAAAATGCTCCTACAAACAAGCTTCCACTGGGAAGTCGTCTTCGTCCAAGAAGAGGCCCACTACTGGCCGCCGACCGGCCTTCGACGAAGAAGAAGCCTAAGGGCTTTACAAGGAAGAGGGCGGATAAGGCGGCTCCTGCTGCCGAGAGTGGGGAGAAAAGAATGCCTCCACCACAAGCCAAGGCTCTTAAGAGGGAGCCTTCGACTGCCGGATCGACCGAGGAGGAAAGGGATGCACACGCAGCCGTGCCGCTCTGCGTTTTGCCGGCCGATTCTGCCGAGGTCAACCCAGGGTCCGCCTTGGCTTTGGTTGCGCCGGGATCCGATCTTTGCTGAGAGCTATCCAGGGGTTCGGCGGCTCGGTGGCAAAGTCAGTGACACGAGATGCCTCTAGGCGGTTAGGGCGGCATCAATTTCGTCTCGGTGAGTCGTATTACCCCAACATAGTTAGGACGATGCGGGTCGGTGGACGGTCCATGAGTCCGTCCAATAGACAAGCCATCGTCTTCCCTATCAAGATAACTGACTCTCCCCCTCTTTCAGATAAGGGCAAAGGCCCTGCTATTCCCCCAACTCCTCCCACCGCCGACTCGGACGAGGAGTACTCTCTCCGCCTTCGCCAAAATGTCAAGGCTGGAGAACGAGCGGCTGAAGCAGGAGCTCTTCAAATGCTTCCCTGAATCCTACATCAAGGGATTAAGGGGAGCGTCCGCCGGGCATGTGGGCTACATGTCTCAGCTTGCTGCCGAGGTAGTGCTTTATGTTGTCTTGCTTTACACTTGTATAAATTTTCACTTTGCAAATCGTCTAATATCTTGACTTGTTTTCCTTGCCCCAGCTTCTGGCTCGCAGCATGCTAACTGAAGATTGGGCGAGGAGCTTAGAAAGGAAAATAAGCACCTCGTCCACCAAGCTACCACGGCGGGGACACAAAGCCATTCACGACATCGAGATGGCTAACACCCTTCATCGTCGATGTTGGAGGCCTTGGAGAAGAGATCGGCACTCCTGGAGTCTGAGAACAAGAATCACCTTGTTAATATCAACCAGCTATATTCCGAGCAGGATCGTCTAAGGATGATCATAGACGCTCTCTCTGCTGAGTTGAAAGGCGAAAGGGATGTCGCTCTTATTGCTGCCGCTGAGCTAAGAAGAGAGAACATGCACCTAAGGGCAAAGACTGCCCATCTGGAAAGGGCGGCGGCCAAGTCCTTCGACGATGCCAAAGAAGGGTTGAAACAAGTCGTCAAAACGACCAAGGACTGGGCCGTCAAAGCCTTTGGGATGCTGGCTGAGGAAGCTGAGGTCCCCAGCTTCGTTCGTCGTCTGGAGTATCAAGAGAGCGTTCATCGGGCTATGGTATGCGCCGAGGAACCTCCGGAGTTTGAAGAGTCAGACGACGAGGCTGCTGCTGAGGTGGAGACCCCTAAAGACGACCAAGAAACCCGCTCTGAAGACGAAGCCTAAGCTTAGGTTTATTTTCATGTTCCTTAGCTTGTTCGCTGTTGTATCTGTAACTCTTCAGCTCCTACGTTGTAATTCTTTACAAATTATATATGAAAGAGTATTTTTGCCAATTTTCTGCCTTTTATCTTTCTGAATTCTAATTTTGACCAAGTATAATATCACCTTCGTCCTGAACAATCGGACGATCTGCTTTTCCTGGAGTACAAAATTCTGTCCGAAGCAAAAATGTGAGTCGTCCTGATATTATTGGACGGTCTACAATATTTAGAGTAAAAATGTGAGTCGTCCTAAGTACCAAAAGAGGCTCGTCTGGGATTGCCATCCTAGGATTGAACGATTTCCATCTTTGTCTAGGATTGAACGATTTCCATCTTTGTCTAGGATTGAACGATTACCAATTTTGGACGAGGGTCACCCAATGAAGGAGAACGTCCATACTTGGACGATCACCTTCTTGGGGCCATCTTCGTCTGGAATTGGCCTCCAATTTTTGGACGAGGGCCACCCAATGAAGGAGAACGTCCATACTTGGACGATCACCTTCTTGGGGCCATCTTCGTCTGGAATTGGCCTCCAATTTTTGGACGAGGGCCTTCCAATGAAGGAGAACGTCCATACTTGGACGATCACCTTCTTGGGGCCATCTTCGTCTGGAATTGGCTTCCAATTTTTGGACGAGGGTCACCCAATGAAGGAAAACGTCCATACTTAGATGGTCACCTTCTTGGGGCCGTCTTCGTCTGGAATTGGCTTCCAATTTTTGGACGAGGGCCTTCCAATGAAGGAGAACGTCCATACTTGGACGGTCACCTTCTTGGGGCCATCTTCGTCTGGAATTGGCCTCCAATTTTTGGACGAGGGTCACCCAATGAAGGAAAACGTCCATACTTAGACGGTCACCTTCTTGGGGCCGTCTTCGTCTGGAATTGGCTTCCAATTTTTGGACGAGGGTCACCCAATGAAGGACAACGTCCATACTTGGACGATCACCTTCTTGGGGCCATCTTCGTCTGGAATTGGCCTCCAATTTTGGACGAGGGTCACCCAATGAAGGAGAGCGTCCATACTTAGACGGTCACCTTCCTGGGGCCACCTTCGTCTGGGGCCATCCTGGTTTTTGGACGACCTACTCTCCTTAGCTCGTCCTATAGGCTTCTATTATCCCCCGCTCTTGGGCTTAGCTCAATCGTATATTGAAGTGGAGCCGAAGTCCAAGAGGGAGAGCGCGACCTTGGTCGAGCCTCGCTTGAAGTTGATGGGCGAGCGTGAGATACATGTTTTAGCCGGCTTCCTTGAGGGAGCAACACTCGTCATTAAGTAGCGATCCCTTACTAGGGTTTGGACTACCTAGCTGTCCGTAATTTTGAAAGTAAGTAACCTTTACTAAGGGCTTATTTCAGGCCAGCTTTCTCTCAGAGACTTTGACGTTACTCTTACTAGAGGTTTTGTCAATTTGTCGGCCATATATGCATTATACATTTGGCCGGTCTCTTTGAGGGAGTGATGTTCGGCGTACATGCGAGCAATTCTGACGTTCTACTATTGTTTGTATTTTTGTCCAGGTTATTGTCACTTTTAGACGAGTAACTGATTTAATGCCCCAAAGTGAAGTAACTTGGTGAAAATAAACAAAAAGATAAGATAGTAGGAATTGTATTATATGGATTTTGCTTGGCTGAAAGCCAAGATGCATGTATACAATTCTTTTCTTACTAATATGTGCCGTGGCACTTTGGAGTGACTACAAATTACCCTACTTATATCTGACGAAGATCTGAGCTAGACGTGGTACTTCTTTAAGTTGTCTGAATTCCAGGTACGCTGAATAGATCTTCCATCTAGACCTTGCAGACGAAAAGTCCCACTGTGTATCTCCTGGACAATCAGATAAGGTCCTTCTCAATTTGGTGTAAGTTTTCCCAACTCTTTAGCTCGTCCAACTGCTTCCATCTTTCTCAGAACAAGATCCCCCACCTTTAGCGGTCGTCTAACAACTCTTTTGTTAAACTCCCGAGCCATACGCAGTTTGTACAATTGCATTCTTAGCAAGGCATTGCCCCTGACTTCTGGGACTTGATCCAAGGCCGTACGCAATGCAGCCCAGTTGGCTTCCTCTGTGTATAACATGACTCGTAGGGTGGGCTCCTCGATCTCAATGGGCAAGACGGCTTCAGTACCATAGACTAGCATGAAAGGTGTCTCGCCTGTAGAATTCTTAGCAGTTGTTCTAATGGACCATAACACCAATTGCAGTTCTTCAACCCATTGCCCTTTGGCATTGTCCAGCTTCTTCTTGATTCCATTTGATAAAATCTTGTTGAAGGACTCGACTTGCCCATTAGCTTGTGGGTGGGCGACTGCTGCAAAGTGAGCTTTGATTTCTCTTTCTGACAGCCATTCTTTCAGCTTAGGCGTTTCGAACTGTGGACCATTATCAAAGACGATTGACTGAGGCATGCCAAATCGAGTTATAATGTTCTTCCAGATGAAGCCCTTGACGTCGTTTGTTGTTATTCCTCACATGGCTTCAGCTTCTATCCATTTTGTGAAATAGTCCACTGCTACAATCACAAACTTCTTTTGCCCAGCGGCCACAGGGAAAGGTCCTAGGATATCCATGCCCCATTTGGCAAAGGGCGAGAGGAACAAGATGGGGGTCAAATAGTTGGACGGCTTCTGATGCACATTTCCATGCTTCTGACAACTGTCACATTTCTTTGCATAGACTAAAGCATCCTCCTTTAAGGTAGGCCAGTAGTACCCCGTCCTTAAAGCCTTCTCGCCTAAGGCTCTTCCCCCAATGTGCGATGCACATGATCCCTCATGGAGCTCTTTCAGAACCCCCAAACCGTCTTCTCTGGTGACGCACTTGAGCGAGAGGCCGGTTGAACGACTTCTTGTAAAGTGTCTCGTCCCCATAGTTCAAACCACTTGTCTCTCGGCCTTCACATACTTGGCCTCTACAGGATTCGAAAGCAATCGCCCGTCTTTTTGTATTCTATGATCGGCTCCATCCGGACATTCCCTCGGGCCGAGAAACATAACCTCCTCTTGGTCGATGCTCTTTTTGGGTTTGACTTCCCAAAAGACCGTTCTTGGTACATCACCCTCGGCCGAGCCGGCCAATTTCGAGAGAGCATCGGCTTGATGATTTTCTCGACCTTGGTATTTGGTCGAGGACAAATCGTTTTAATGGCTCAATCTCATCCTTGATCGCCGCATATATTTGCTCATTGATGCTTCTTTGCATTCAAAATCTCCGTTGACTCCGGTCGACAACTAGGAGAGAGTCCGATTTTGCCTCAATCTCTACAGCTCCGGCCGCCTTGCACATTTTGATTCCCGCCAAGAGTGCTTCATATTCAGCTTCGTTATTGGACGCTTTGAATTGGAATCTTAATGCATATTCAAATTTGTCCCCTTCAGGAGATTGACAAATGATTCCCGCCCCACTCCCATTGATCGTGGACGATCCATCAACCATGAGCGTCCAATGCTTCCTTCCTTCACTGGATCGGATATTTGCTTTATGGTTGGCCGAGTAAGCTCAACTATAAAATCGGCCAAGGCTTGCCCCTTAATGGCCTTCCTTGGTTCAAATGATATGTCAAACATGTTGAGCTCAACCGCCCATTTTAACATTCGCCCATCGCCTTCCATCTTCTACGTAACTTGCTTCAAAGGTTGATCGAGTATAGACTAGTATACTTGTGCGCCAAAAAATAGGGCCTTAGCTTTCTGCCGGCCATGACGAGGGCCAATCCAAACTTCTCAACAGGAGTATACCGGTTTTCACGTCCCCTTGAGCACGTGACTCACGAAGTATATTGGGATCGGGACGGATTCTCTTTCACCCAACAGGACGGCATTCACAACTTGAGTGGACACGGCCAGTATACAAATAATTTTTCCCCTCTGCTGGGATCGACCAACCTAGGCATGTTGAAGATGATCTTTGACATGCTCAAGGGCTTTCTCCGCCTCTCTTTGTCCATTCAAACTTGGCTTTTTTCTTGATCGTGGCAAAGAAGTGATGGCACTTGTCGCCCGACTTAGACAAAAATCGTCCAAGGGCAACCAAACATCCCGTCGCCCTCTGTACCTCTTTTACCTTCGAAGGAGACTTCATGTCTAGAACGACTTGAATCTTTTCGGGGTTGGCTTCTATTCCCCTCCGATCCACCAAGAAACCTAAAAACTTGCCCGACAAAACACCAAAGACACATTTGTTGGGATTCAGCTTCAACTTGTATTTCCCGAGAGTTTCAAAAGTTTCTCTCAAATCATCTACATGACTTTCTTCTTGACGGCTCTTGACTATCATATCGTCAATATATGCCTCCATATTTCGTCCTAATCATGGCTGAAAAACATTATTGATCAATCTTTGAAAAGTGGCCGGGGCATTGCGTAGGCCGAATGGCATCCTCGCCCGGCCATACAAACCCTTTTCGCAATGAAGGTCGTTTTGTCCCGATCCTCTGCCACATTGGGATTTGATGAAAACCTCGAATATGCGTCCATGAAGCTCAAAGAAAGCATGGCCAACCGTGGAGTCTACTAGACGATCCAACTTAGGCAAAGGAAACCGTCCTTAGGACATGCCTTGTTGAGGTCCGTGTAGTCCACACACATTCTCCAAACGCCATTGGGCTTCGGCACCATAACCACATTTGCTATCCAGTCTGGATAATAGGTTGCTTTGATGAACTTGGATTCCAACAGCTTCGAACTTCTTGGTCGACCGCCTTTGGTTTCTAGCCTGGTCCCAAATGTCTCTTCTTCTCGCGAACCGGTTTCAAATTTGGATCAACATTCAAACGGTGGACGGCTACTTCTGGATCAATTCCCGGCATTTCCTCGACGCAATAGGCAAACACATCTTGAAACTCTTTCAACAAGTGGACTAGACGACCCTTCAAACCAGGACTGAGCGAAGATCCAACTTTGAGGGTCCTTTCTGGACGAGCTTCATCCAGACATACTTCTTCAGGGGCTTCCACTGGCTCTGGACGTTCCACTGCTAGCCCCATGATGGCCATAACTTCTTCGACGAGGAGGGTTCTTCCTTGATGATTTCATATTTCCTCTTCTTCTTTGGGGAGATGTTCGGGCGCCTTCCTTGAGGGAGCAAGAGGAGTCCGAGGGCTCTCAATGGTCGCCTTTAATCCAGGCGTTTTCCTCTCGCTAGCCATCTTCGTCTCGATCTTTCTCTACCCCGGACGTTCTCCTTTCGCTAGGAACCTTCGTCCCGATCTTTCTCTTTTCCGGACGTTTTCCTTTCGCCAAAGAATTGCGTGCCGGTCTTGCTTATCAGCCTTCCATGATGATGGTTTCAGAGTAGTTAGGTAACATTCCCTAGCCGCCTGCTGGTCTCCATACAAGGAGCCAATCTTGCCGTCATCACACTCATACTTCATCAACATCAGGTGAGTTACTATTACCGCTTTGACATGATTCGTAGTCGGTCGTCCAAGAATGACATTGTAAGTCAAATCTCGGACCACCAAGAACTTGATAAACAGAGTTCTTGAGGCTTCCTTCTCACCAACTCGGACGGGCAACGTGACCGTTCCCATGGGGTGGATGACTCCTCCCCCAAACCCTATGATGGGATGGTGGACGGGAACCAAGTTCCTTTCGTCAAACCTCAACCTCGGACAAACAATCGGCACTAATGATGTCCGTCGAACTTCCGGTGTCGATCGGGATTCTTCTCACTCACAAGTTTGCTATTTTCATTTCTACGACCAAGGGATCATCATGGGGAGTCCTCAACCTCGCCCCGATCTTGCTCACTAACTACCACCCTTGGGAAGGGCTCGGCCTTCGTCCGATCGCCTAATAAAACTTGGCCGAGCTCCCTAAGGTAGTTTTTGTGCCCTCTATTAGTTGGTCCCCCAAAGAAGAAAAACCACCCGAGATTACGAGAACAACATCTTCGTCTGTGCTTGCACTCTCTTTCTTCTTGTTATGCCAATCATCTCTCCTTGAAACTTCCTTCCCCACTTGCGGCATATAGGAATTCATCTTTCCTTTTCGGGCTAACTCTTCCAAAGCTCTCTTGAGGTGCTTACATTCATTAGTCTCATGACCACAATCCTTGTGGAAGTGACACTACTTGCTCTTATCCCTATTTCTATAAGGGGTTTTCATCTCAGCTGGGGCCTTCAACTCATATTGATCCTTGATCTCCATGAGAATGGAGTATTGGTCTTTGTTAAACTCAATAGGATTGGATGAGGATGGCTCGGCCTCCTTTCTCTTGCTCCTTCTGGCCGAAGTGGTGGTTGCGGCTATAGCCCGTGTCTCGGCCTTTTTGGGGTTGCTCTTCTTTGGTGAGCAACCTCTTCAGCTTCTTAGACTCGGGATGTTTTGCTTCAAGCACATACTTCGGTAGCGTGGATAAACGCTTCCGCTTCTCTTAAAGCCTCAGCAAGAGTGGAGATTTTCTTCTTAACAAGATCAAACTTGAAACTTCCTGGCCTCAGACCCCTGATGAAGGCGTCAAAGGCTACTCCAAAGATTAAGATCTTGGATCCGAAGTGCTTCTAGGTTAAATCTCTTAACAAAACTTCTAAGAGCCTCCTTAGGTCCCTGGACGACCTTGCCTAGGTGCATGCTTGTCATTTGCTCTTGCTTGTTGGCAACAAAGTGACTAGTGAATAAGAAGCTGAGTTCAGTAAAATTGTTGACTGAATTAGGGGGAAGATTATTGAACCACTTCTGAGCTACTCCCTTCAAGGTAGCCGGGAAATTCTTACACCAAGTAGCATCGTCCACTCCTTGGACGTACATCTGATGTTTGTAAGCAGACAGGTGATCATCAGGATCAGTTGTTCCATCAAAAGGCTCAATGGTTGGGAGTTTTACCTTTGGGAAGGGGGCGCCTCCATGATCCTGGCCGAGAATGGGGTAGGCCGGTTGATCCGGAGGGCTCCCACTGTCCCTCAATGGGGATGAACTCCTTGCGATACTCTTTTATTACAGGATTGGATGAAGTGTTGGCTGGTTTTGGACGCCTTTGTAAACCATGGGCCGAGCCACGGTCTTCTCCTGTCGTGGATGGACAAGAGAGTGGCTTAAACTTCGGCCTTCCCCTCTGGACGACAATCTCAAAGGAGGGTCTCTCAGGTATGGGGTAGATCCTGTAGCTGATCGTTGCAAAGCCGCAGCCCTCTTTGCCTCTAAATACTCCCCGGCGTCGGTTTCCATTCTCGTGCCCACTAGGATGGACATGGTCCCGGGTCCTCACCACCAGGTTCCGATCCATCTTTCTTCTCCGATCGGTATCTTCCGGCGCTTTCCTCTCTCTCGTCCTTCTAGAGGGTTCCTCGACGAACAGTCGACTAGGACCCGGACGATCTACTTGGGTACGTCCTCTAGGACGAGGTGGATTGTTAGCAATGCTCCGGGTTGTGATGAAAAAAAGATATTGCTTTTAATCTGTTCTGGGCGACCGCCGCCATCTTAGTCTCGAAAGTCATTCAAGCACATTCTCCAGGTGGGGCGCCATCCTTGGACGATCCGGATTCACTTGGATGACCGGTGTTCTGGCTTGGTCCAGGAACATTGACAATGGACGGGGTCTATCTCTTCCTCGAGGTGGTCTTTCATGCTCCACCGTATCTTCGACATTAACTTGAAGGCTTCGATTTCGGCAATGTTGGATGATTGACAATCGATCATCGTTGCGTCTCCCCACGTACGGCGCCAAATGTTTTATCCACTTGTCCAACAAGTAAGCTCAGAAGCTTAGCTTCCTTGTCAAGCAAGTAAATTAGTATCTCGAGTGTTCTTCAGATGGAGACTTGTGCAACAATGCCCGAATTATAGCTTAATCCTTAGCCTTGGCTTCGCTCCCGAACTCCGCACAAAGGGACCCACCCCGGAGGTTTGGGTGGTGGTTCCCCCTCCGATGCTTAAGTCAGTTATCAGGAGTTGTAAGAGAAAGTAGAGATAGAAAGAGAAAGTGAGAGAGAATTTATCAGAGTAACTTTACACTGTTTTCATTGAATTGGTTTTCTCCTGATTTCGGGGTATTTATAGTGATAGCAAGTTGACAGCCTAACCTTAAAAAACCGACCTACCATAGTGGCCTCCCGATTGGGCCGAGGAATCGATCATGACACGTGGCGCACCATGACCGGGGATGTCTATTAACCACTCTCCTTCAGCCATTTGGCACCGCTCGGGCTCGACTATTGGGCCAAAAATTCAATCCTTTTACCCAACTGAGCATAGCCCAGAGATTAAGCCTTATTTTTATTTTAAATAGGATGACACGTGTACGGCTCTGATGAGCCCATGTGTCGTTAAGGGAGCCGTAGATATTAGGCTACAACAACTTTGTTCGTGATGTAGTGATTGTGGGGCTTATTACTCCTTATATTCCAACCAAGTTCCAGTTGGCAGATATTTTTACTAAAGCTATTAGTAGGACTAAGTTTCTATGTGATAAGTTATTTATTTAGGATGATTATTCTTAAGTTGCATTGAATTAAGCCTTGGTCCTATAGGTTGTATAAATATAAATGAATGAGAAAGATAACATGACTTGACCCAATTTAATAGATGGGGTTTTGGGAATACATAAAGGGCAGACGGGTCTCAGACACATAAGCAGAATGAGCAAGCGATCGGGATCCCCAATTTTAAGGGGCCCCACCTATATTTTATTTTCTGACTTTTTAGGTTCTTTGATTTTAGATGGAAAAATACGTTTGTATTTTGCCACTAATCTATATACTTTTTTTTTTTTTCATATTTCATAGCTTATTCTAGTTTTATCCTTGGTATACCTTTACTATATATTCTTTTAAGTCTAAGTTGTATCCTTGCTAAAAATGAAAATAACATTGAAGTAATTAAGAAAGTTAATTTAATTTTCAACCATTTTTAATAAAAAAATTAAATTAGTTATTAATAATACGGGATTAAAGATCCTTTTTATATCCTTATAGGGCCATTGTTTAATGCATGGCACAACGCCCCTAAATTGTCTGAGACATCCCTAGAAGGGGGGGGAGGAGTAGCCATTATCAACAATGTGGATCGAAATTCAAAATTGAGAATGGATACCATAACCAATTTAACCTAAATTATAATCTTCTCTTTCATAGCTATAATAAGAAGATAATAAAAAATTTGATGATAAAAACGGTGAAGAAGTGCATGAAGAAGATGGTAGTGACTCTTATAGCCTTGCAACGGAAATAGTAAAGCTTTAAAGGAAACCAAGTTGAATTAGGAAGCTAGCTAGTTGCTAGAGAGACGTCAAACGAGGAGCAGTCCAAACAGAGCAATAAATCCTTGGGTAAATGGAGTTGTACATTGGGAAGTAAATCGAACCTTGGTATGATTAGGATTTCAGCACCATTAAACAAAAAAAGATCAGGATTTTAGCAATTCTCCTACTATATAATACAAATCCATATTCCATGAACTCAGTACTCAGAGACTTTAGATTATACACTAACGTTTCCATCAAGAAAAAAATAAAGGAAACTTAAGACGTTAGAGGTAGACGAGGAAATTATAGAGCAAGAACAGCACCTTAGTCTTAGCTACTATATCATATAATCTATCAATGGAAGATCAGATTAATGAGATATGTCGACCTCCACACCCGCCTCCAGGAGAAACACATTGGCTTGTTTATATGCATGGGAATTCCAGGAAAAAACAGATTCAAACATTCTGTACAATTTCTCCTTTGCCTCCTAATAACAACTTATACATCAGGAGCATCCCTGAATTGCGTGGCAAGTATATTGAAGCTTCATACTATGGTTGGTTAATCCTATGCGATCTTAAGGATAGCAGGATATACTCTCTATATAACTCCACCTCATTCCAAATAATCAATCTTCCCCCATTGCCGGATATAGGAGAAGACGTAGAATTGACAAGTTGCATGCTAACATCACCCCCTAGCCCAAATTCCAATTGTGTGCTCTTCTTGCTCTATAGAAACCAAATTTTTTCATGTTGTCCTACTACTAATAAGGACAATGATAACTGGCATAGTCAACGACTTGATCAGCTTGATAGTTCGAGTGCACACTCTGCACACATAATAACTAGTATAGAAAGCGCTGGTACACTGAATGGGATGATATACTGTTGGGCTGATGTGCGCAAGCATGATGCCGGTGATAACATGAATGGCGCGTACGGCGTATAGGTATTTTGTGACTTTGGAGGTTGTTGATGAGTCTACCAACTCGCTTGCTTCAAATATCTTTCCTAATCTAATCCCGGAGTGGGGTTATTGTTATTTTCATGAGAATATTTACGTGCTTGAATCTTGTGGATCTGTATATTGTGCTGGACATTGTAAATTCCATGCTGGTGATGATAAGATCAGCCTAGTGAAAGTCTGGAAGTTGGATTTGCTACAATGGGAGTGGGTGGATGTCAAATCCTTGGATGGCCGAGCCTTTTTCCTTGGTTTAGATTGTTGCACCTGGTACTGGGCATCTGACAATTCTACTACAGGAGCATCAAGCGGAGTACAAGTTCAAGGAGATTGTGTCTATTTTATGTTTGCGCGTAATATTCTCTGTTCTTACAGCCTAGATGACATGAGTTTGACTATGTCTCGTGTTTTTCCAAACCTAAGCTTGAACTCCACTTGCTCTCGTACTTGGGTGAATCCGATGCCACAACATCATAATAGGTCAGTATCCCGCTGTGACAGATTAGAAGCTGTGCAAAATAAAAAAGAAGACAAGAAAGTGGTTGATGATGCTTCAGACCAATGGATGGTCATCAATGATGAATGAGTTTACATGCCTCTTTTAGAAGAGGATGAAAGCCCGTTCAGTAAGCTTCCCTATGACATGATACAGGTAATCTCACAATATATGCATTTGTTTGACTATGGGAACTTCCGAGCTAGTTGTAAGACATTTCGAGCAGCGGTTCCTCCTATCCCTCAATGCAGACCCATTAACATGCTCCCTCTGTTCATCTCTTTTAAGAATGAAGATGGATTATGTCAAGTAATGGACCCTTCTCGAGATGATTCACAAATTAACAACCTCAGATTTCTACAGATCCTTTTACTGTTTGTTTCTCCAAATACGGGTGGCTAATTACATCGACTTGCCTTCAGGATTCTACCAACTTCTTCAACTTATTCACAAGAGTGAGGGGAGATTTCCCACCAAATTATGACTTAATTCACTCTGATATTAGAAGCATCGGATTCTCAACTAACCCGACTTCTCCTGACTCTGTGATTGTAGCTTTCGCACTGACTGTGCATGCAGTCAACATATATTATATGCAATATGGGTATGATACATATAGTGTATGTTTCCCAGTATACACAACAAATTTGATGTTGGAACAAGTAGTCTCGTCTATTTTAAGGGCGCATTTTATGTTCTTAACGCAATTGGAAATTTGGGAGCGTTTGAGGTGGTAGATGGAGAAGGAAGTTGGCAAGTTTACAGCAGACCACCTATTGACATTGACACAATGTTGCATTCATATTACTTAGTTGAGTGTAATGGAGAACTTGTGGGTGTATTTATTGGGTATATGGGAATATGGGTTGAAGTGTTCAAGTTCAATTTTTCCAAAGAAAAATGGGTCAAAGTGAAAAGTCTTGGTAACTACAGCTTGTTCCTTAGCCAGCAGTCATCATGTTTTTCAGCAGAGACTGAGGTTGAGATTAGAAATAGGATTTATCTCTCAATGCTTGAAGAGAATGCTATAGTTTTCTACTCACTCGACACCAAAATGTCTCATATAACTGGAAGTGAAGATGCCTTTGAAGATTTTTATGATATGAATATGACAAATTGAGAATGCCAGTGCATTGTTTTTGGCTTTAGATTAGAAAATAAACTAGGGGCGGATGTACATTGTGTTTAGTAGGGTCAGTTGCCTGCACTTAAATCTAGAACTTTTGCAAATTTTCCTTATAGAATTTGAGTTTTTTTTGTAAATTTTCTTGCAAAATTGATTATTTGAACTTTGAACCCACTAAAATATAAAAGTCGTAAGTATATTTCGACTCCAATTAATACATATTTTGGATCTTCTTCATTGGAGTTGCTAATCATATATTCATATTTGCTTCAACATTTGTAATGTTATTCTCTTATAGCTAAATAGAAAATGACATAGTCTTGTTGTCTATTTTGTCTTCTGGTCTTTTTTTTTTTTGGGTCAACCATTTCTCTGCCTTCAATTATTTCTCTTTATTTCTATCAAATTCTCTCTCTCCTCCCCCAAATTTCGTGGATTAATTTGTATCAAGAAAGAAATAAAACTCTCCAGAACTCAACGTTTACCTGTCAATTCTTCATATGTCACATTTTCTCATAGTAGTGCTATTACAGTCAAATGTTTTAGCATTAGCAAGTAATCTTCACTATTATTATACTTTTTAATTAATTGGTTTATTTGTTTGATGATCTTGAATGTGTTGCGTATTTGACTTTTTAATAGGGCCTATTTTCATATAACACTGTTTTTCTGTGAGAGCTCTGTTTGGTTAACCAATTTTGCTGCTTTTTCTAGGAAGTACCTACTTCTGGGATACTCTTATAATTTGATGGGTATTAGTTAGAATTCTTTTTATTTCAATCTTGTTTGTGTGGATGAAGATTATGTTTGTGTTACATATTGACTAAAAAAAAATTTGAAGGGTGTTTTTTGGTCGAAATTGTCCTGTAGGATGAGTTCGGTTAGGCGCAACAGGAGGTCAGAGAGTTACTTCGACCGAGAACAGCTGTCGAATTCGGAGGAGATTGTTTCTAAGGCTGCAGAAGAGGTGGTGAAACACCGCGACGAGGCCGAGGTGTATGTTGAAGATATTGGGTGGCTTTCAGTGTTGGTGTCTTGGATTAGGATCATAACTTGCTTCTTAATAATGATGATTACTACTATTATTTGGGTACTTGTTATGCTGGTGTTGTTACCATGGCCTTATGCAAGAATTAAGCAAGGGAATATTTATGGGCATGTCACTGGTAGATTGTTGGTAAGAAATCATTCTAGTTGATCTTTCTTTTGTTTGTGTGGTTGGAAAAGTGCATGAGTAGTGTTAAAAGAGTCTTTGTTTGTTGTTGTCTAATTCACTGATTAAGACTAGTAAAGTACATAATTGTTTGTAAAAGGCTAGAATTGACTTGTTGTGACTGTTTATGGTGAGTCAAATCTAGAGTTAATTAGTCGGAATCCTTGTTGTTGTGTTTTAACTTTTTTAAGTTGAAGTGAACTTTTGTATTGTGTCTGACTATATACATAAATTTCGTATACCTCAGCATTAGAGTTTATTGTTGTGATCCTAAAAAAGTGCAGGTAACGTGGTCATTGAGCTGAGTCAACCCGAATGCATCTAGCCTAGCCCGCGTTTAGATTGTTTAGAGTGTGCTCATCCGGCCTAATTCTAGTCACCCTTGAAAAGATTCTATATCGACCTAAGCACAACACAATATAAACTAGTTCACCCAGGTTTGTTGGTCAATCTCCTGAAAGGCCGTCCCAATTCGACCACCCTTCAAATTCCGAAAATTTTGATCGACCGGGTTCTCGTCTTGGTATCAAATTCGTGCCCAACCACACATGTCCTGTTTGGCCGACTCAGCCCGCCTCATGACCCAACCCAATTTGGCACAACCCTCTAGGTGGCCACCTATCCAGTGATCTCGCAAACTAGTTTAGTACTGTGTCAATCATAATATATTTTCTGCATTCAAAGTTGACATAAACACTATTGTAAGAGTGGAAAAGTTTGTTACAAGAAAAAAAAAAAGAGTGGAAAAGTTTATCACAAGCAAAAAAAAAAAAAAAGAGTGGAAAAGTTGAATCTAGCTTAACCTAATAAGTTAATAGAATATATCTATAAAACTCTATATGACTCCAAACTGCATGACTTCTAATATAACTACTGTTATGCATTTTAATTGCTTATTGAATGTATGCTAATTTAGCACATTCTGATTGCACGAGTGAAATTTATTGGAGTTGTGTTTTTGTCGTTATTGGTGATGCTTCCAAATTGTTGACTGCAGATGTGGATTCTAGGTAATTCTGTAAAAATAGAAGGCGCAGAATATTCTGAAAAAAGGGCCATTTACATCAGTAACCATGCATCTTCAATTGACATATTCCTTATCATGTGGCTAACTCCTACTGGTACCGTTGGCATTGCAAAGAAAGAGGTACTTTTCACGTTATTAATCATATGTAGTACTCCATATATATTCCATGTAATATGAGATATCATACAAGGTCACCACCAAATATTGTATGCAACTGTCCAGAATAAATTGGAAAGTTATGGTAATTATATTGACAAATGACAATCTAAAGTAGATTTTTTTTATATAATAACTCATTTTTGCGAATTTGTCCATATTCTCCATAAAGTCAAAATTGTTAACCATACAACCATTTATGGCATCATCTGCTCCAAAAATTATTGTTTATTTATTTATTAAAAGTTAAACTAGTTGAATTTATTAAAAAATATAAAAGTTAAACTATATTAAATCAGCACTAGCAAGAGACATAACAAAGTCCGAAATGTCATTCACCCAAAGCCTTTTGCCATCTTCCACAGGTTGAAAGTAAGCAAGCTCATAAGCTACCTTGTTTCCCGAGCATTTAACAAAAGACCACACAATTGCATCAAAACTAGAAATTAAAGCAAGAATGTCTTCTATAACTAGATGGAAATCGCTAACACCTTTAGAAGAGTTGATCGTTCAATGGAGGTCATTTCCCCAATTCACCTAGTAGCTTTCCTCTTTTATTTGCAGATCATTTGGTATCCTCTGTTAGGACAATTATATGTTCTTGCTAATCATCTTCGTATAGATCGCTCCAATTCTGCTGCTGCTATAGAATCCATGAAAGAGGTGTGTATCAACTCAAACCCTTAAGAAGCTGAATGTACCTTTCAACAAACTTAATTTCTTTCTGATTTCTTTGTTTTAGGGGGCTCATGCAGTTGTCAAGAATAACTTGTCCCTAATTATTTTTCCTGAGGGTAGAAGATCGAAAAATGGGAGGTTACTTCCATTTAAGAAGGTAAAATTGAAGAACTCCTACAAATGGTTTGGACACTTGCAATCATCAATCTACTAACACTGAAGGACGAATCTAGAATAATATGTTAATGGGTGCAAAATGATTTTTTTTTTGGAAAAATGGTGAAAATTTGAAGGAGAATACTACTATAATTTCTCTTTCTTTTTTAATTAAAGGCAAAATTGGCCACAACACCATAACTATGGCGCGGGTGCACCCGGTGCCACCAGCTTTGACTAGTAGCCAAAACACCACAATTTGTTAGCCTGGGTGCAGCGAGTGTCATAGATGACGTTATAACTCACTTTTCTTGCCGGCAGCGTGAAATTCATAATAATTTTCTTTTCGATTTTGCCCTTTTTTCTTTAATTTATCCTGTTTTTTTTCTTAATTAGAAGCCTAAGTCACGTGAGCATGTGCCTGGAAAAATTAGCTTTGGCCTCATCTGTGACACTCGCTCCACTAAAGCCAATAGTTTGTGGTCTTTTGGCTAAATACACTAGTGAAAGTTGGTGGTGCTGGGTGCACCAGCGCCATAGTTTGTAGTGTTAAGGCCAATTTTGCTTGAATTAAACGTTTGAGAAATCAATATTCAAGTGGCACACCTGACAATGTAGCTTAGCCCCTTCTAACACTGATGAAGAGAACACTGTAATGAGAGTAATCTAATAAGCTATATCCATATTGAAATTTAACTAGCTAGTCTTTTCTTACCATGTAGGGTTTTGTTCACCTCGCACTACAAACAAGACTTCCTATCATTCCAATTGTCATGACAGGCACCCATAAAGCTTGGAGGAAAGGTAGCTTACGTGTTCGTCCGACCCCCATAACTGTGAAGTATCTTCCTCCTATTGAAACTGAGGATTGGAATCATGATAAGGTTGATAAATATGTAAGTCTGGTGCACGACGTATATGTTAAGCATCTCCCTAAATCTCAAAAGCCACTTTGTCCAAACACTCCAAGCATAAAAATGCTTTCATAGCTGAAGCCTGAGAGTTTCTCCAGTTTGTTATGTACTTATGTACAACATTGTGTACTAAGTCAATGATATCACTAAGGTTGTATCTTAGGAAAGGATAGTTTTGCAATCTTTTAATTAATTTGTAATTATGTCATATATATTCTTCACTAGTTAGGTGTAATTACTGATGTATATCTTCTACTAATCCTTGTATATATGCCTGTGTAGGCTTCTCTTGAATAAACATCCATCCTTTTTTTTTCTTGTATCAGTTGCATCATCTTTAAACCACACAGGACATTGTTCAAACTTAAAAAATAAAAGCCTCCACAAATAATAATAATAGAATATTAGAGTAGAATATTCTTTGATATACATAAGTCAAGGATCTTGTAATCCTTGATTATCTCTTGTGTTTAGGATAGTTAGGAAAGTTGTTATTTGCTTCCTAGTTTGTAGCCTAACTTTGTATATCTTGTGAATATTGTGCAATGAGAAAGATAAGGAAAACTTTCATGGTATCAGATTCTTCCTAGGGGCCGGTTTTTTTTTTACTTCCTTCCTTCCTTCTTTCTTTTCTTCTTCCGCTGCATACTCGGCCCTCCACCGGCGCCGCCTTCCTTCTCGGCTGCCCCACTTGCCTCACCGCCATGACTGACGGCAAGTCGTCGTTTCATCCTGCCCTTGTGGTCTCCAACATCCGGAACCACATCTCCATCACCCTTGCTACGGAGAATGTTCAATACTCTACGTGGGCGGAATTATTCAAAATTCATGCTCTCTCTCACAAAGTCATCCACCATATTATTCCACTGGAAAAAGGGAAATAGAAGGTTCCCTCCACGAATGATGAAAAAGAGTTATGGTCTACTCTTGATGTTACGGTCCTCCAATGGATCTATGCGACCATTTCCAATGATCTCTTACACACCATCATTGAGCCCGATTCCACGGCTATGGAGGCATGGAATCGCTTACGTGATATTTTTCAAGATAATAAGAATTCTCGTGCCATCACTCTCGAACAAGAATTCTCTAATACGCATATGGAGGATTTTCCTAATGCCTCCGCGTATTGTCAACATCTTAAGACCTTATCGGATCAACTTAAGAATGTGGGAGCCCCGGTTTCTAATAATCAGCTTGTTCTTCAAATGGTTTCCGGTCTCACGGATTCCTACAATCAAGTTGCTACTCTTATTCGCCAAAGTGACCCTCTTCCTCCCTTTTATCAAGCCCGTTCGATGCTCACTCTTGAGGAGGCGGGTCTTGCAAAAAAATCCTCCACCGGCGCCGCCTTGGTGGCCCGTGAAACTGATGATGTGGTGCCGGAGCCCTCCCATAACCGCTCACACTCTCAAGGTGGGTGAAATAATGGCCGAAATCGTGGCCACAACAATGGAAGGAACCGCAATTCCGGCGGTGGTGGTGGCCGGAACTCCGGCAGTGGCAGTGCTGGTCGCAGTCAGGCGGGTGATGAAGTCGTGGCTGGGCAGGGGCCAGCACTGCCTACGGGGCCTTGGGGCTGGGGCCAAGGTGCTGGGGCCTTACCTCCCTCTCCTTACCCCACTTACTCTTGGCCCATACCCCCATCCTCTTCTCATCCGGTTGGGCCAGGTGTGTTGGGCTCTAGACCAGTCCATCCCCAACAAAAAGCTTATGTTGCTGCAGCAGCACCTCCACCTCAATTTTCCAGCCCAACTGACATTGAATCAGCTATGTACACTCTTGGGCTCACTCCTCCTGACCCAAACTGGTATATGGACACCGAGGCCACTTCTCACATGACTTCTCATCAAGATACTCTTTCTCCCTATTTTAATTTGAGCAATTCTCGTGGTATAATTGTTGGTAATGGTAATTCTATTCCTGTTCATGGTTATGGAGACACTCATTTACCTTCCCCCCATGCCTCATTAACCCTCAAAAATGTTCTTCATGCTCCCCAACTTGTCAAAAATTTAGTTTCCGTTCGCAAATTTACCATTGATAATTATGTGTCTGTGGAAATTGATCCTTTTGGGTTTTCTATGAAGGATTTACAAACGGGGAGCCGGCTAATGAGATGTGAGAGTCGAGGAGCTCTTTATTGCTTGTTAAGTTACCTTTTGTTGCTTCTACTTCATGCACTTTTATGCCTTTTGATATTATCCATGCTGATATTTGGACATCTCCTGTTTTGAGTTCCTTGGGTCATCGATATTATCTTGTCTTATTGGATGATTATACAAATTTTGTGTAGACTTTTCCATTAGCTAAGAAATCTCAAGTGTATTCAACTTTTCTTTCTTTTCAATCTTTTGTCCGCACTCAATTTGAACGTGTTAAAACTCTCCAATGTGACAATGGGCGGGAATTTGATAATGAGCCTTTGCGGGATTTTTGTAAGCAACATGGATTACCATTTCGCTTTTCTTGTCCTTACACTTCGTCCCAAAATGGAAAAGCCGAACGGAAAATTCGAACTATTAACAACATTGTTCGTACTTTTCTTGCTCATGCTTATATTCCCCCATCATTTTGGCATCATGCATTACAAATAGCAACATACCTTCTTAACATACTTCCTACCAAGGGTCTTGCCTATCAAACTCCTCACAAAATTCTCTATCAACGGGATCCCTCTTATGATCATCTCCGAGTTTTTGGGTGTTTGTGTTATCCCTTATTTCCCTCTACCACCATCAACAAACTTCAAGCTCGTTCTACTCCATGTGTTTTCTTGGGATATCCTTCTAATCATCGTGGTTACAAATGTTATGACATGTCTTCTCGCAAAATTATTCTGTGTCATCATGTTATTTTTGATGAGTCAAAATTCCCATTTTCCACTTTCCATACTCCCTCTTCACATGAATATGAGTTTTTACAAGATGGTGCTCCTCCTGCCATTATCCATCACATGGCCACATCTCCTCATTCTGCCCAGCAAATGAGCCCACAAACACAGCCCACCCCTCCTCTTTTCGGCGGCCCAGACCCGCGTCCCTCTCCTCATTTGTCTCCAGCACTACTTAGTAAGATTAGTGCATGAAGAAGATGGTGATGAGTCTTGTAGCCTTGCATACGAAATAGTAAAGGTTTAAACGAAACCAAGTTGAAGTAGGAAACTAGTTAGTTGCTTGAGAGACGTCAAACAAGGAGCAGTCCAAACGGAGCAATAAATCCTTAGGTAAATGGAGTTGTACATTGGGAAGTAAATCGAACCTTAGTAAGATTAGGATTTTAGCACCATTAAACAAGAAAAGATCAGGATTTTAGCAATTCTCCTACTATATAATACAAATCCATATTCCATGAACTCAGTACTCAGAGACTTTAGATTATACACTAACGTTTCTATCAAGAAAAAATAAAGGAAACTTAAGACGTTAGAGATAGACGGGGAAATTGAAGAGCAAGAACAACACCTTAGGCTTAGCTAATAGCTACTATATCATATAATCTATCAATGGAAGATCAGATTAATGAGATATGTCGACCTCCACAACCGCCTCTAGGAGAAACACCTTGGCTTGTTTACACGCATGGGAATTCCAGAAAACACAGATTCAAACATTCTGTACAATTTCTCCTTTGCCTCCTAATAACAACTTATACATCAAGAGCATCCGAGAATTGCATGACAAATCTATCAAAGCTTCATACTATGGTTGGTTAATCCTATGCGATCTTAAGGATAGCAGGATATACTCTCTATATAACTCCACATCATTCCAAATAATCAATCTTCCCCCATTGCCAGGTATAGGAGAAGACGTAGAATTGACAAGTTGCATGCTAACATCACCCCCTAGCCCAAATTCCAATTGTGTGCTCTTCTTGTTCTATAGAAACCAATTTTTTTTATGTCGTCCTACTACTATTAAAGACAATGATAACTGGCACAGTCAACGACTTGATCAGCTTAATGGTTCGAGTGAACACTCTGCACACATAATAACTAGTATAGAAAGCGCTGGTACACTGAATGGGATGATATACTGTTGGGCTGATGTGCGCAAGCATGATGCCGGTGATAACATGAATGGCGCGTACGGCGTATAGGTATTTTGTGACTTTGGAGGTTGTTGATGAGTCTACCAACTCGCTTGCTTAGAAGATCTTTCCTAATCTAATCCCAGAGTGGGGTTACTGTTATTTTCATGAGAATATTTACGTGCTTGAATCTTGCAGAACTGTATATTGTGCTGGACATTGTAAATTCCATGCTGGTGACGATAAGATCAGCCTAGTGAAAGTCTGGAAGTTGGATTTGCTACTATGAGAGTGGGTGGAGGTCAAATCTTTGGATGGCCGAGCCTTTTTCCTTGGTTTAGATTGTTGCACCTGGTGCTGGGCATCTGACAATTCTACTACAGGAGCATCAAGTGGAGTACAAGTTCAAGGAAATTATGTCTACTTTATGTTTGCGCGTGATATTCTCTGTTCTTACAGCCTAGATGACATGAGTTTGACTATGTCTCGTGTTTTCCCGAACCTAAGCTTGAACTCCACTTGCTCTCGTACTTGGGTGAATCCGATGCCACAACATCATAATAGGTCAGTATCCCGCTGTGACAGATTAGAAGCTGTGCAAGATAAAAAAGAAGACAAGAAAGTGGTTGATGATGCTTCAGACCAAGGGATGGTCATCAATGATGAATTAGTTTACATGCCTCTTTTAGAAGAGGATGAAAGCCCGTTCAGTAAGCTTCCCTATGACATGATACATGTAATCTCACAATATATGCATTTTTTTTTACTATGGGAGCTTCCGAGCTAGTTGTAAAACATTTCGAGCAGCGGTTTCTCCTGTCCCTCAATGCAGACCCATTAACATGCTCCCTTTGTTCATATCCTTTAAGAATGAAGATGGATTATGTCAAGTAATGGACCCTTCTCGAGATAATTCACAAATTAACAACCTCAGATTACCTACAGATCATTTAACTGTTTGTTTCTCCAAATACGGGTGGCTAATTACATCAACTTGCCTCCAGGATTCTAACAACTTCTTCAACTTATTCACAAGAGTGAGGGGATTTCCCACCAAGTTATGACTTAATTCACTCTGATATTAGAAGCATCGGATTCTCAACTAACCCGACTTCTCCTGACTCTGTGATTGTAGCTTTTGCAGTGACTGTGCATGCAGTCAACATATATTATATGCAATATGGGTATGATACATGGATTGAGTGTAAATTTCCCAGTATAGACAACAAATTTGATGTTGGAACAAGTAGTCTCGTCTATTTTAAGGGCGCGTTTTATGTTCTTGACCCGATTGGAAATTCGGAAGCATTTGAGGTGGTAGATGGAGAAGGAAGTTGGCAAGTTTACAGCAGGCCACCCATTGACATTGACACAATGTTGCATTCATATCACTTAGTTGAGTGTAATGGAGAACTTGTGGGTGTATTTATTGGGTATATGGGAATATGGGTTGAAGTTGTTCAAGTTCAATTTTTCCAAAGAAAAATGGGTCAAAGTGAAAAGTCTTGGTAACTACAGCTTGTTCCTTAGCCAGCAGTCATCATGTTTTTCAGCAGAGACTACAGAGGTTGAGATGAGAAATAAGATTTATCTCTCAATGCTTAAAGGGAATGCTATAGTTTTCTACTCACTCGACACCAAAAAGTTTCACATAACTGGAAGTGAAGATGCCTTTGAAGACTTTTATGATATGAATATGACAGAGCCATTACATTGTTTTTGGCTTTAGACTAGAAAATAGAAACTCGGGGTGGATGTGCATTGTGTTTAGTGAGGTCAATTAATTGACCACACTTAAATCTAGAGCTTTTGCAAATTTTTCTTATAGAATTTAAGTTTTTTTGTAAATTTTCTTGCCAAATTGATTGTTTGAACCCACTAAAATATAGAAGTCATAAGTATATTTCGACTCCACTTAATACATATTTTGGATCTTCTTAATTTGAGTTGCTAATCATATTTTCATACTTGGTTCAACATTTGTAAAGTTATTTTCTTATCTTTCAATAGAAAATGACACAGTCTCGTTGTCTATTAGTTTTCTAGTATTTTTTTTTTGGGTCAACAATTTCTCTGCCTTCAATTATTTCTCTTTATTTCTATCAAATTCTCTTTCTCCTCCCCCCAAATTTCGTGGATTAATTTGTATCAAGAAAGAAACAAAACTCCCAAGAACTCAACCTTTACCTATCAATTCTTGATAGTGGCGGATCCAAGAATTTGAGAATGGTTGGTCACACTAACACAAATCTGCAATACAACCAATGACCAATACATTAAAAAAATTTCAGAAAATTTGCAAAAGCAATAAATATTCATATTACAACCAAATAGTACTTAGAAAATATTACAATTATTCTCGATGAATTTTCATGTGTTGATATCGATTTATAATATCATCCTTGCTAACGTTCAAAAACAAATCTTTCTCTAAATAACTAATCAAGCAATCATTCAACATTTGATCTCCCATACTATTATGCAATTTATCTTTCACTTGCGTCATTCTATAAAATACTATTTCTACACTTGCAGTTGCAAAGAGAAGAACAAACACCAATTTCAAAAGCAAGTAGACTAGATCATGAGTTACAAAATATTGGAGTTTAAAGTGAAGATAGAACTTCATACATGATCCGCCAAAAATTATAACACGCCGAACTAATAATGAAGTAGACCTATGTCCTCATCTGTTAATATATACACTTAAACACCTATAATTGCTAACTTACCAAATACTCCATGCAACACCCCGACAATTCTCTATTTTCCAAAAATACCTTTTTAATATAAAACTTAGAGAATTATCAAAGCATTATCTCCCGTGTGATAACGTATCGACTTATTCAGAATTTTGCAGCGGAAAATAATAAATACTTTGAAATAATAATTTAGTAAACTATAAGTCAACTCCAAAAATCAAACCAAAGTCAAACCAACATAAAGTCAAACTCACATCATAAATCAAAAGTTAACTATAATAATATTAAAGTCAACACAAGCTCTCCACGAAATCCTTAACCCATTATGCATCATCTTCAAACCAGAAATGGACGATGCTCTATTGATCCCCGGAGACTACTCACCAAGTTGGTCATCACAGGATCAATAAGGCATAGTCATGATCAACATACACACACAAAGCACGTAATCAGCAAAGCTGAGTGCTACATAGTAAAGAAATATAAAATCGAACATGACACTAATAACATTAAGCAGAGATAATAATAATATAATAACATAACATACTACTTTACTGAATTGGACTCCACAACTAATAAGTTAATTAATTTAGATGGAATAGGCAATGGAAAGAATTGCCCAAACCAAACCAGTCTTCAATTTAGAAGACGAAGTACGTGCGCGACTCTGTACTCCCCTGACCTACGATATCGAGGAAACTTTTATACTAAGTAGGACACGGTGATCAATCTGGTCCTAAGAAAAGCCATGAGCTACCACCATGTACTCCAACTCATACTAGTCCAACACTTCAGACGTGCAAAAGTCTAAAGCTTATTGCTATTCACTTCCCACTTTAATTGATTAATAAATTACTTACTTGTTTTGAGTCACAAAGTAAAATAAACAATATAAGCATCAAGGATACATAAACTTCCACTTTTATCTTAGGATTAGATAATTAAGGTAATCGTCAACTTAACCATCCGAGAATAATCCAATTATTAGTTCCATAACCATTATTTATTTGTTGATCTAAGTCAATAATCAACCAACCTTTCATAGGTGAATAATCAACTTACCAAATAAGACCATCGATCCTCATAAAGTAAATAAAATAATCTAAAGGGAACAAAATGATCCAATTCATGATCCAATAACAACATAATTATTAATCCCTCATGTGAATTAATTAAAAAACAGTTATCAATCCTATAGGCTTGCATCAATCATCCATACAAACATAATATCACCAACACAGTCCACATCCTTCACACAACAGCATAAAACATGCAATTTCACTTGAATATAAATCATATATGAACTATAAATAGTTCCATATATATGATACTACAACAATCTCATCCTTAGGACATGATATTAATCCAACCAACACATAGGTATGTACGTACCTTATGTAGACAATATACGAGGCCACTTTAACAACATTAGAAGTCGCCTAAAGAGAACTATCCGCTTACCAAATATCAATACAACCACAAATCAATACTCAAATAAAATTCCAGCAACTTTAAAATATTTTAAACCATCTTCAAAAGTGTTTTAAATCCTTTTTAATTATTAAAACTTCAACTATTAATACCTCATAGTATAGTATTACCATATTAGTCATTAAAATTCCTCAAAAACTCATACTTTGACAAGTAAAACTCCACTCACTACAAGAAAAGATCGCAGCAAAATAAAAAATAGTCGCTGATACCATCAACGACGGTCAACGATCGTTGACTGACAGTCATTGCATCGATGGTCGCTGATTTAGGAATCAATGACCGTCTGGCTGTCGGTACCAATATCAACGACGATGTTATTACTTATCAGCGACGGTTTTGAATACCAACGTTGATAATATGTCACCTACTGTTTAGAGCTGACGCTGAAACAACGATGGTTCTAAACAGATGTTAATTCAACGACGGTTTAAAACAGTCGGTGACTCAACGACGGTATAAATCAGTCGCTAATATTCACCAGCAGTCGTTGCCTTTTAAATCCGTGGCAGCATTACTTTCTTTTACAAATGACTATCTAGCCGTCGTTGTTTCAATGTTTAACCATCGTTTTTTTAAATTACATTAATTTAAATAATAATGTTCCAAATTATAATTAAACATGTACCTGCACAGCTGCACCTAAATATACTACACTAAACCTGTTCCTCCATCGCCTCCATCGCATTCAATATTTTCAACAACAAAAATATGCAATTTTAATATATATTACTCCGTCCCATAATACTCTTGACACTTATCAATGCACGTAGTTTTAGATGATAAGTTGTTGTTTGGTTATCAATTGTTATTTTATTGAAAAGTAGACGTGATAGGAGTTAGTAGTTAGTAAAAGTAATATTATTTTATTTTAAGAAGAGAGAGTGTAGGCCATGGTTAGAGTTGGTGGGTATTAGAAGTGGTATTATTTTATTTGGAGGAGAGAGAGTGTGGGTCAATGCTTAAAATGTAGAAGGATTAAAATAATAGTGGGTCATATCCAAAAATAAAAGTGTAAAGAATATTATGGGACAGATGAAAAAGAAAAGCGTAAAGAGTATTATGGGACGAGGAGTACAATTTATGTAGATACTTATATAATTACATGAAATAGATTACAATTATGTACACAAAATAGATCTAGGTGTCGGGAAATAACGTAGAAGTCGGGTTCTACAAAAATATATATCGACAAATCAAGAAACTTATAAGCTAGATGCCGATAATTATATAGACACTAAATGTCTATAGTTAGACAAACTACCTAGATTAAATATATGTAATGCAAAATAGATCCCGGTGTCAGGAAATAAAGTAGAAGTCGGGTTCCAAAAAAATATACCGACACATCTAGAAACAAAGCTAGATGCCGATAAATATAGACACTAATTGCATATAGTTAGACTAACTATATAGAAATTATAAGTTAGTTACCTAGTTGCCAAAACCAAACAAATTACAATGTGACGGGTGTCTATGTAGCACTACCGCCACAACCAAACCCCCGGGTCATCTTACGGTATGCGTTGTGGAGGGGGCCTGTGTTGCAACTTGAGAACATGTGGACGAAACTAGACATGTTCCTAATCATTTCTTGCGAAAAGGCCCGGTTTGACTCTTCCATCCGTGCTTGTGACCCTTGCCTCCACCTCTTCCATTCGTGCGGCGACCTTTGCCTCCACTGCGCCTCAAGCCGAGAAAAAATGGACGGCTCATATGGTTGTGAAGAGCCATCTCCTCGCCCAGATGAAGAGTTGTAGTACAAATGATCTCTCAGACCCAACCCGTGCACTTTTCCTCTGTTCCTCCCACCAATTGTCTTCCAATACAACAGATCAGGATTCGGCTGTGACCCCTGAGTGGTACAATCATCCAACTTCTTGTTGTATGTCTCCTGCATTTGGTTAAATAATGTACTCATATTCTTGCATTTTCAAGAAAAAACTACTATGTGACACACAAACAAACTATATTTGTGTTGCTTGGTTCTAACATGCCTATATTTTGTATTTTCAATCAAAACTACTATTGAACACATGAAACAAAGTACACATATGATGTTTGAGGTGTTTATAACTTAAACTAACTTTAAATTACTCATATTCATTCATTTCGAAGTAAAATGGCCAAAAAAGGGCATAAATGACCTATTTTTGGTTCTAACAAGCCCATATTTTGTATTTTCAATCAAAACTACTATTAAACACATGAAACAAAGTATATATATGGTGTTGGAGGTGTTTATAACTTAAACTAACTTCAAACTACTCTATCATCCATTTTCAAGTAAAATGGCAAAAAAGGGCTAAAATGGCCTATATTTTGTATTTTCAATCAAAACTACTACTTCCTCCGTTTCGAATTACTCGCTACACTTTCCATATAGGGAAGTTTCATATTACTTGCTACACTTCCTTTTTAGGCAATAAACTCTCTCTATCTCTCTCCTCTCACATGAGTCTCTTTTCTTTTTACTCTCTACCTCTCTCTTCTCCAAAAATTGCCTAGGAGTCCGTAAAATGAGAAGTGTAGCAAGTAAAATGAAACGGAGGAAGTATTAAACACATGAAACAAAGTATATATAGGATGTTTGAGGTGTTTATAACTTAAACTAACTTCAAACTACTCATATTCATTCATTTTCAAGTAAAATGGCAAAAAATGGGATAAAATAGCCTACATTTGGTTCTAACATGTCTATATTAGGTATTTTCAATCAAAACTACTATTAAACACATGAAACAAAGTATATATATGATGTTTGAGGTGTTTACAATTTAAACTAAATTCAAACTACTCATATTCATTCATTTTCAAGTAAAATGGCAAAAAATGGGCTAAAATGGTCTGTATTTGGTTCTATTTTCAATAAAAACTACTATTAAACACATGAAACAAAGTATATATATGATGTTTGAGGTGTTTATAACTTAAACTAACTTCAAACTACTCATATTCATTCATTTCGGAGTAAAATGGCCAAAAATGGGCATAAATGGCCTATATTTAGTTGTAACAAGCCCATATTTTGTATTTTCAATCAAAACTACTATTAAACACATGAAACAAAGTATATATATGATGTTTGAGGTGTTTATAACTTAAACTAACTTCAAACTACTCAATATCATACATTTTCAAGTAAAATGGCAAAAAAAAGGCTAAAATGGCCTATATTTGGTTCTAACATTCCTATATTTTGTATTTTCAATCAAAACTACTATTAAACACATGAAACAAAGTATATATGTGATGTTTGAGGTGTTTATAACTTAAACTAACTTCAAACTACTCAAATTCATTCATTTCGGAGTAAAATGGCCTAAAATGGGCTAAAATAGCCTAAATTTGGTTCTAAATGCCTATATTTTGTATTTTCAATCAAAACTACTATTAAACACATGAAACAAAGTATATATATAATGTTTGAAGTGTTTATAACTTAAACTAACTTCAAACAACTCATATCCATTCATTTCGGAGTAAAATGGCGTAGATTTGCTTAAATATATGTTTAGAAGTATGTACCGAGATTTGCTTTGCTTTCTTGTTTGTTGGAATTTCTCCTTTTCCAGGAACAGTCTTCAAATAACTCTTCAAGAACAACTCGGAAGCAGTACGGATTACTCCTCCTCTACTCTTTGCCTGTACACATTGTTGAACAAAGGCTTTGTTTTTTTACTTATATCGAAAATGTCATGTAATTTAAACTAAGTAGTAGATATGGAACATTTTTACCATCTTTCTAGCATGTTGTGCCGCCGAAATAGAACCCTGAAAGTGTGACGGATCAAATGTGTTACTCATGTTGTTGTTGTTAGGTATTGCTTCTTTAATTACTGAAGCAAACGCATCAACACACCTACGTGGCAAATTGTACTCACACTTCAAAGATACTATTCTAGATGTCATTTCCAACACAGACATGGAGCTCCCTTCGTACAACGGTTCCTCAGAAGCCTTTAATAGGTCAAGAAACACCTTTGCTTTTGCTTGAGGATTAGGCTCCTC
Organism: Beta lomatogona; assembly: GCA_947646795.1. Classification (NCBI taxonomy): domain Eukaryota; kingdom Viridiplantae; phylum Streptophyta; class Magnoliopsida; order Caryophyllales; family Amaranthaceae; genus Beta; species Beta lomatogona. The sequence continues at coordinate 6,814,684 of CANSNZ010000023.1, read as the reverse complement.
CTCCATTCCACTAGGCTCTTCAACATTGGACGGTTCCGGGTTATTCCCAAGAGCATCGAAAACCATTTCACGATATGGATTAGATAGCTCTGGTTCGGATTGAGGTAACTCCTCACCATGAGAATACCAACCGTAGTAATCAGGTATAAATCCCTTTCTATACAAATGCACTTTAACCGTGTCAGCGTCATGCATACGTCTGTTCTTGCATTTCGGACACGGGCATCTAACTTCATCCTCACCTGGGCTTTCGGGATTTGCTTTGCAAAAGTCAATGAATTCATCGACCCCCCTCAAGAACTCGGGCCACAAGTTACGCCCATTGTCATATCTATCATACATCCACCAACGCTCCTTCCGTTTCATGGTGACCAACTACAATTCTAAACCATTTCAATCACAATACTCATTAACAACCAACATACGTACAATTAAAACATTTGTGTGAAATGCATATAGATTTAAAATGATGTCCAAAGGTCCTTATCACTCCAACCTAACCCATTCTTGGATGTCTAACCCTACTAGTGAATGTATGCCAACTATTCACTTCTACGTAAAATCCGGCAGCAAATCCCATGAGTTCTCCAAGTACACAATGTGAGCTTCGTAAAAGCTTACATATGTACCTAGAGAACAACATAGAGAAACAACATCACCGGATATTACATAGAATTGAAAAAAAGGCATACATTCACCACCTAAGTGAGGTCAAACGTCCAAGAACAGTCCCAATCAGGGACTATACCTTGAACGGATATCTAGGCACATGATGATGCAAACATAGTTATATTAAACACTTAAATTAAATTTATAACATTATCCAAACTATTTCCACGAAAACAAATATGTCAAAAAACAATATAAACATTTCAAATAGTGTAAACTAAATAAAGGAATGTGCAATAAATTAATTATTGTGATAATAATATAGTTTTTTAACTTTTATAACCTTTAATAAACGAACCATTATATAAACTATTGTGATAATTATATAGTAACTTAAACTTATACAATTAAAGTAACTTAAACTTCAAAGTAATATAAACTAATAAATTATATAGTTTTTAACATTCTCTAAACAAAAGTTTTTTTAATACATTTCATTTCATACCTTGATGACAATCATACACAAAAATTAAGCAATTAACCACATAAACTAAATTTACTATTAAAATTAAAGATTTTAAAAAATTAAAGTGTACATAGAGGCGGCAGGGCAGTCCGGCGGCAAGGAGACAGTGGCTAAGAGACGGCACAGTCCGACGGCAAGGAGACAGTGGTGTTTGGCCACCTACATTCACAAAGCCGAATGAGAGTTTGGTTAGCGCCAAAAATTCAAAAAAAAAAAAAATTAAATAAGTAGGCTTTAGAAGTTAGTTTGAAGTGTTATTGATAGCAAAGGATTCCTAAAAATGATCTTCTACCAAAAAAAGTTGTTGAAATCTCATTTAATCAATTATAATTATTGCTAAATTTAGTTGGAAGTTGTGGGCTAAAACCCAATCTCTTTGTTCAAACTCCACCAACAATGCGATCAAGTCCCATAAAAAAGAGAACTAAATTATTCTGTGCAAATCAATTATGGACCCTAATACCATAACAAAAAAAATAGAAAGAGGCATTTCATCGAACAGGTGGTATGCATACATTAACATAACCAATATGGACAATAAAAATAGAACAAGTAAAATGAAACCCAAAATCCAACTCGCGAATATATAGAACTCCTGTTAATACAAACATTACAGCAACGACTGCCTAGAAAAAAGAGGCTAGAGAATGTATAAAGAACGTTCATAAATTCAAATGAGGGGAAAGGGGGGAAGTGAAGATTAGAGAAAGTGTTTACTAACTTAAAGATGGTCAGGGACAACGCGGTGTACGGCGAGGAGAGCGACCGACTAAAACGGCCGGCGTACGGTGGTGTTGGCCACCTATAACCCAAAAACCCAATTTTTAGGGTTTGATGAGTAACAAAAATTAAAAACATAAAAATAAATATGAAGCTAGAGGAATTACCGGCGGAAAGGAGGTTGTTGGAGGAAGGTGGAGGTCTGACCTTGGCCTTCAAGGGCTTCTTCAATTCGCGTGCCCTCCTCTCCCTTTTGTGTTTTGAAAATGAATGAATTAATACAGCCGTCGTTTAACAACAAATTAAAGAGCCCCAGTTTATTTTTTTATCTCCTTTTTAGTCAACTAAACTAAAAAAATCCAAAATTTAAAATATAAATTCAACGACGGTTTTAAACGGTCGTTGTTAATCAGCGACCATTTATCCATCGATGTCCACGTTAAAAGCGGTCGATGGCAACAATGGCTTAAAACAGTCGTTGGGTAAGCGACTGCAAGAATAACGACCGTTATTTACACCGTTGCAGTGAAGCAGTTGTTGATTTGGCCTTTTCTTGTAGTGACCATAAGCATACTAATAAAATATCCAGCAACTTATAAAGTGCTTAAAACCCTTTAAAACATGCTTAAACATAATCATAATCATCAGAGTATTCAATTTCATAAACTATAATATAATACTATGATTTTCCAACTCATAAAACCCTAAAAATCCATAATTTGATACTTAAAACCTTAGTTTAAACATAATAACTAAATCTAAAATTTAATTACTTCACTATGTAAATTACATAGTCTGGAATTTATATTTAAATCATCAAATTATAAACTTTAATCATGAAAACATTAAATCAATCCTTAAAAACATAAACTTAAGATTAAATAAAGATAGAGGAGGAAGAAATAAACCAAAGAGAGAGGAGAGAGGAGGACACGCCGTGATATGATTTTCGAGGCTGTTTCGGATTCTTTTTGTGTTTTGTGCTTTTTGTGGACGAAATTAAGAAACAAGGGTATGAACAATTCAACTATCTCGGTACGAATTGAGCTAGGGTTTGAAGAATAAAGCTATCTCGGCTAAATTCAACAGTGTTATTTCACTATCTCCGCAAAAACAACAATAACTCACAAGGAATCACAATTCTCAGATCAATCCTCAAAACTGATCTTCTTTATTGATTTAGGCGCCTATATATAAGGGTAGGAGCAGCAAGAAATCCTTGTTGTCCAAGGCAATACACCACATGCCAACTAGAATAAATTTTAGGAATGTTTCCCCTAAACCTAAGCCTATAATCTAAATTGAATTTAAGGAAACAATAGATTTAAGGAAAGAGATGCAATACTTTTCCTTAAATACCAAAAACCACATGCCTAAAGCCTAAGCTAATTACAACTCAGATTTTCGGCCCTTATTACAACCAAACTGAAAATAACTCAACGACATTAACTAATTTAACTAACAAACATAATAAAAGACATATTTTTCGTTAAATGTAAAACCTCTACTTTAAGAGTAAAGTAAAAACCATGCAACAATCCTAAGAAAGCAAATTAAACATAGAAATGAAGCAATCCATGCATGTATCATGCATCACGCCGGAAAAGAGGGAGGACGGGCGGCGTGTTGCTGCCGTGGTCGAGAGAAGAGGAGGCCTAAGAAAGAAAGAGGAGGAAGAAAAGGGAGAGGGTCGAAAAAAAGGAGGAGGAAGAGAGAGAAAATACGGTGTGTTTGATGTGGGGAAAATTTTGGGTTTTGTGGGTTTATATAGTTACCCCTTGTAGGCTTAGGGAATTGTGTTTGGCCTTTCAATAATATTTAATGATTGGGTTCTTTAGTGTAGTTGGGTTCCCCTAACCCATTTTAAAATACTTTTCACTAAACTCAAAGATGTTTAAACTATTTAAATAATTTTCAGAGTATGACTAAATAATATATTTGACTATAAAAAATCATTAAATAATTCTTTTGACTTTCAAATAGTCAACCTTTTAAGAATTAAATCATTTAAGTAATTAAAAATATACAAACATATATTAAAATACATTTATAAAATTCATAAAATTACGGGGGATTACACTCCTACCTTATACTAGTACAATACTTCTATTTGCTAATTTTACTTGCTTGCCAAATTTTAGTCTCCCACTTGAGTTGTCTTCTCAGACGGGTTCGTCTAAGAGGAGGGTGGAAGACATGGAGGAGGAGGATGCATCCTCGGTTTTGAAGAGGAAAAGATTCTAGGTTACCCCCTGTTAGTCAAATCATGGTTGGAAGTATTGTGTTTTATAAGTAATGTTTGCATTTTGGAACATTAGAGGAGCGAAGAAAAAACGCTTTAGCAGAGGTAAGGGATTTTTGTGACAGTAGTTATGTCAAAGTTTGTATGATCTACCTGTCAAAAAAAAAAAAAGTTTGTATGATCTATGAAGTTACTTCTCAGACCCCTCCCTCTCAAATTTGTATTAGGAAATGTGGTTTTCAAAACTTTGATTTCATTCCCACAGTTGGCTATTCAGGTGGGTTTTGGCTTATGTGAAAGATGGTAATATAAATTCTTTTAGCTTGATTGTTGTCTTTAAAGCTCAACGTGTTATTGCTTGCAATATTAGTATGTTGAATTTACAAATTTCTTTTATTGTGGTTTTTTTGTATGCTCCAGCACAATCTACTCATAAAGCTGAATTTTTAAATGAATTGATATATTATATAAACAGTTCGACTATCCCTTTTATAATATTGGGGGACTTTAATGAAATTAGTAGCCTGGAGGGGCTGCCTTTAGTATCAATAGGCTCAATATTACGAATAAGTTGTTTAATAGTGTTAACTGAGTTGAGATTCGTTTTAATGACCCAAGATTGAAATGGATAAAGAGTCTTTCAAGTAATGCTAATATTTACGAAAGATTAGATGGGGGGTTGCAACTATAGATTGGTTAGCTAAATTCCCTCAAGCTTATATTAAACATCATATATTTTCCTCTTCAGATCACTGTCAAGTTGCTTTACATTTTCTCCAAAATGGTAAAAATGTAGCTCCTCCCTTCCGTTTTGAAAAAATGTGGTGTCTTCGAAAGGATTTTGATAATTTAGTGAAGAAAACTTGGTGTAATCAATTTAATGGTTCTAATATGTTTTGTTTAGTGAAAAATTGCAAACTATTAAAAGAAAAGGCGAAACATTGGAATCGAACTCAATTTGGTAACATTTTTCGACAATTGAGATTAGTAGAAGAGCAACTTCTAAATTTGCAACAAAAAATTCTTTTGGATGCTTCTTTGTTTGGGCTTCAATATAAACAAAAGCTATTATTAAGAAAAAGAACGAGATTATTATCTTTTTACTCGTCAAAATTGAAGTCTCCTACCAAAGAACTCACTCACGAAGAACTGGTACTTTCTATACTAAACTTTTACTCTTCAAAGTTTCAATTGTTTTTTTTCTTTTTTTGCTAATTTTGATTGCAATCAAATCACATGGCTAAAGGAAATGGATCAAAGAAAGGAGGAGGCAAGGAAAATTAAAAAATTATTCGGGTCAAAAGCAAAATCACGAGAGCTGACTTGAAAGATTCAAGAAAAAAATGTTGTCTGCCAAACCTGCAAATTCAAATTCAACAAATTGGAAGAGTTAAATGCACACAAGAAGACCCATGCGTTTTCTAATAAGAAAAAGTGGTATCGAAATTTGATTTCTCATAGCTACATTAGGGTTATTAGGGGCCTTGAGTATTTTTATTCAATGGAAAAGGATTATGGTATTGTTCCCCAAATTGGACATTATGGTCAGGTTGTGCAAAACATAGCAATGGAACCCAATGCCATCATTTGGGGTATCCTCCTAGGTACAGAAAAGAAATGGCTAAAAAAGTTTTGAAGCATTATGTGCAACATATAATAGAGCACTTAGGGGTTTGATAATCCAGCATTACATTCCACCAGATTGCATCATTTGCTTCTCTTGTAGTCACCTTCTTGTTGAATCACATTCTTGTTATAGACCCTGTTATGTAAAAGTTTTGTTAAGAGGAATAAATCCAACCAATTTCAGGAGAATTTGACACAAAATGCAAGATGGGAAAAGATGAGGTTGAAGAAGAAATTGAGAATAAATTTCACGGGATGACGTTGAAAATAGGGGTGTAAAGAGGAGACAGCTTGCGAGCTACTCGGTCAAAGCTCGACTCTAGTAGACTCGACTCGAGCTCGACTCGATAGCTAACGAGCCGAGTTGAGCAACTCAATACTCGTTGGGTAAGGTACCTCCGCTTATGAGATTTTGATGGCCTATTGACAAACCTACAAGTTGGGCCCTAATTGGGATAATTTTCATCTCCCGGTACAAACCAAAAAAGTCGACCAATCTTCGGTCCAAGGTTTTTTAAGTTTTTGTTTTTGGTCCAGATCTAAACTAGTCGTACAAGTTTTTGTTTAAAACAACTATATATAAAATTTAACTTTAATCTATATTTTTATCTAACTTTTTTTTTATAGATAGTCTATCCAAAAATTATTATTGTAATATATATTAGCTATACTTTTAAATACTAAACAATATGATTGTAGACATAAAAAAGATAATAATTTTTAAGGTGAAAAAAGATAAAATAGATTCAAACTAGGATTAAATCAGTTTTTTACTAGTCTAATCTTCATTTCAAAAATTTCGACTATTTCGGTCCAACATGGCAAAGGAAGCTAAAGTGTTGTATCTCATACAAAACACGGTTAATGATACAATATTCCCAAGAATATTAAGGTCCAAAATGGCAAAGGAGGTGTAATACCCCATAATTTTAAAGGATTTTATAAATATATTTTAGCATTTATATAGTTATATTTTAGTTTAAATGATTTTATTATTTAAAGAAGGTTGACTATTTTAAAAGTCAAATGAAATTATTTTAAGGATTTAAAGAAGTTAAAAATAGTTTAATTAGGCATGCTTTGAAAAAGGTTTGAAATACGAATTTGATTTGGAAAAGAAGTCTAAGTGGACTCGAGGAACCCAAATTCTAAGTAGATTAGGAGAAAGGAGTTATATTGATGTTAGGAGTTCTAATTTATCAATCCTATTCATCATCAAACTCTATTCAAACTCAATCTCCTTTTCCTAAGCCCAAAAGAAAACCCTACTTATAAATACCTTAAACCCAATTATTTTACCACACAAAATTTTCTCTCTCCTCCCTCACCAAACCGGCTCCCTAGTTCCTCAAACACGTTATTTTTGTTCTTCTCAAGTTTTCTTTCTTCTTCTTCAAGTAACGCTTTCTTCTTCGACAAGAAACGTCACCACACCTCCATAATCACAAGTGCGCCACTGCTGCAGGCGTTGCTGCTCTTCTTGGCCGGCGCATCCTTCCATTTCCTTCTTGTGTTGGTTTAATTCTTTTCTTCTTCCTCAAGTTTCCATTAAAGACTATGTTTTTATGCTTTATTTTAATGTTAATCATGATTATTGATTTTAATTTACTGTTTCAATAAATAATCTTGATTCATATATATTATATATTATAAGAATAAAATTCAGATTTGTTTATTAATTGTTAGATTGAAGTTTTAATCATTAAAGCATGGATTTTTAGGGTGTTAATTATTAGAAAACCATAGTAGCATGTTGTATACTATGAGATTGGTTTAGATTATGAGTTTAAACATGTTTGCATATGTTTAAAGAGGGTTTTATGATTTTACAAGTTGCTGGAATTTCAGAAAAGAATTTATTTAGGGAGTTTTAAGAATTTTAATTACTAGTATGGTAGTACTATGCTAGGAATTAAAAGTAATTGAAGTTTTGATAGAAAAATCAACTCTTGAATATGTTTAAAGGGGATTTTAAATATTTTAAAGTTGCTGTCTTTTTTTATTTAAGAGTATTGATTTTAGTTTATATTGATTTCTAGGCGGAGAATATTCTGTAGGAGACTTTTAAAGGGTTAAAAGTGGTCTGCCGAATAGTTTACACAAGGTACGTACATACTTGTGTGCTATATGATTAGTATCATGTATAGGTACTTTATAAGTTCATATGTGATTTCTAGTATGATTGATTTCTACATGTTTTATGCCTGTGAGCAAGCATGTTAATTATTGGATTTATTATGAGTAAAGAATTGTCATGGTTGTATGGATTTATTGATACAAGCATGTGGATGGGAACTTTATATATTAATTCACATGGGGGAATTAATATCACTAGTAGAATAATTGCTTATTGTTGCGGTCATTAAGTGGCCTATTGCTGCGGTTTTAGCCGCGCAGCAATTAAGGGCCCAGCAATAGGTATTTAACCGCAGCAATATAGCAACATATTGCTGCGGTTTTTACCCAAAACCGCAGCAATAGGTAGTGTGAATAACAAAAAAAATAATTAAAAAAGCAACCTATTGCTGCTGTTGTTGGTAAAAACAGCAGCAATAGGTGAGTCTATTGCTGCTGTTATAGGTTACTTTTTTTTTATAAAAAAAAATTTATACATTTATAATGTCATATACTAGTATACTACATTCTATACCCACACAACATTTTCAAAACCACAACCAAATTTGTTGAATTCATTCAAGCATCAAATTAATTAACAAATTACATAACAACATTATACATTTGACTTTATAAGTTTTATGTTGAAATAAGAAAATACACATATAAAATCTAAAAAAATATATACAAATGATATCTAAAGAAAATACAAATTAATTTAACTCACCATAAACCTAAATTACAAATTCACTTAGATCTACAAAATTAACAAAAAATTAAATTGAAAAAAGATGAGTACAATCCACACAATCAGAAATAACAGATGTAAAAAAAATGAAATACAGATGTAAAAAAATACAGATGTAAAAAAAATGAAATACAGAACGAAAAAAAATTAACAAAAAAAATTATTTAATCTTCGAGCTTCACGCCGAGCTTCACGAGTATTAATAAAAAAAATCAGATTTTCGAACTAAAAAAAGGCAGAACTTAAAAAAATAAGAACTAAAAAAAAAAAAAATCAGATTTTCGAACTAAAAAAAATAAGATTTTCGAACTAAAAAAAAAATCAGATTTTCGAACTAAAAAAAATAAGAACTAAAAAAAATAGAACTATGAACTAAAACAACGAAAAAATCAGCTCAGATCTCCGATGTATGCTGCGTTCGACGAGAACCGACGATTTGCGAGAAGACGAAGAACGCCGTCGAGCAGATCGAGCAACCGAGAACCGGCGACTTGAGAGAAGACGAACAACGCAGATCTGGAAACGAGCCAACGCCGGCGAGCAGATGAAGAATGAGGCGCCGATTCTTTGAAGACACCGGCGAGTTGATGAAGAACAAGGGGAGCAGATGAAGAACGCCGGCGAGCAGATTTTTTGATGAAGAGCGTGAGTTGGGAGGATGAAGAACGCCGACGACAAGGTTGAATGACAAGGTTTCGAAGGGTCGATCTGAACAAATTGATGCGTTGATGATGATGATGATGTTCGTTGATCTGAACAAACTGAGATTGGAATATGATGAGACGCGATTCATGCGAAGAATTAAGAGAGGAGAGGCGAAGAATTGAGAGTGAGAGGAGAGAGAGAGAGAGGAGAGTGAGAGATGTGAGGGAGGCGGGCAAGGTTACATTTAGGGTTTAGTTAGAGAGGTGCGATTTTCCTACTTAAATACTATTAAATAATATTGGGCATTTCTATTGCTGTGGTTTCTTTAGAAAACCGCAGCAATAGAGCTGGTCAAACTAGTCAACCAAATTTGAAAAATTGTCCAGTTGATATCTATTGTTGCGGTTTTGGTTGGGAACCGCAGCAATAGGTTTATTTTGGATTTTTTCTTTTTTTTTCGTGGTTTATTGCTGCGTACGGATAAAACCGCAGCAATAAGCAAAAATTCTACTAGTGTATGTTATTAAGATTGATTCATGTTATTTATGTGTTTCCTTACAAGTATTATTTTCACTACTTTATGAGGACTGTGGGCCTTATTTGGTAAGTTGATAAGTATGCCTTTAAAGGTAAGTTTGATTGTTGGCTAGGTTTAACAAATAAGAAAGTTAAGATTAAAAGAAAGTAAGTCTTGGGTTGTAAGTTGTGATCACTTATTAAATCCTAAGATAAAAGAAGTTCAGTTGTGAATGTTGAATTGTATTTCTGTGTTACTTGTATGTGTGTCATAACAAGTAATAACTTGTAAAGAACGTAAAGTGTAACGAGGATAGTTATAGACTTTAGACTGGTGCATGTCTAGAGTTGGACATTAGGAGTTGGGGTACATGGTGAGCGAGCCATGGCTTTTTACAGGAGATGGATTGATCACCATCCCTTTTTCAGTTAGCAAAGGTTTCTCGATATCGCAGGTCATTTCTGGAATACGTGGTAGCTCCCGTATTTCATCTTCGTAATGAAGGCATTAGTAGATAAGACAACTCAGGTCCAATAACTATTCCATTTGAGTAATAAAAAGATGTGTAGAGTTTAGTTCAGTTAAAGTTGTCTGCAGATTGTTATATGATTATATTATTATTTATTCCTGCACGTTATTTATTTAGTATCCTGCTAGGAATGTTTATGTATTACTATGTAGTACTCAGCTTTGCTGATTACGTGCTTTGTTTGTATGTGTTGATCATGGCTTTGCCTTATTGATCCTGTGATGACCCAATTTTGGTGAGCAGATTCTCTAGAGCATTGACATTTACAGGTTCGCAGATGTTGCATCATTGGGAGTCTGGGAATGGAGAGCTTGTGTAATCTAGTATATCATATTTTCTGCATTAGTAGGAACATATTATAATAAGTTTGTTTGAGTAGACATATATAGAGCGTTTGTTTTTGAAGTACTTATTTACTTATGTATGATATTAAAGTATGAAGTTTTGTTAGATGTTTTCCGCTGCAGAATTCTGAATAAGCCGATACGTTATCACACGGGCGATAATACTTGGGTAATTCTCTAAGTTTTATATTGAAAAGGTATTTCTGAAAAGAGAGAATTATCGGGGTGTTACAAAGTGGTATCTGGGAGCTTTAGGTTATTTTCAAAACTTTTAGCCGCCTAACTAACTTACTAGTTATTTGAATAAACTCTTAGAATTGCTCCTACTTGTTCGTTTTGAAAAACATATAGGAATATATTATTATATGTATATTTCAGAGGATCGAAATTTTTTTAGGGGTCCGATTTTTTTTTATCATTGTCCGAAAATTTTATTTGCTCGAAATTTTTTGTTATTTCGAATTTTTGTGATAATTCGAAAATTTTAGGATTCCGAAATTGTTTTTTTAAAGAAAAAAAAAATTTCGAATTGTTTTCCTCTTTCGAATTTTAGAAATCTGAATTTTTTTTTATTTTGTCGAAATTTTTTTTAGTTCGACATTTAATTAGTATTATTTTATAAGGATGCCTGCATTATTTTTCATGCCTTCAAAGTTTTAATTGTTGCATTGTGAGAATGGGTAGTATAAGAAGGCCATATAGGATAGAAATATTATATGCCTGCATTGAATAGTTAGTTCAGCATGATTATTATTTTCTTCCCTGCTAACTATTCATGATTATTTTTTTTCTTCCCTGCAAACTGTTTGTATTTTCTTGCCTGCTAAGTGTTATATTCTTGTGCCTATTATGTTAATGGCAACTTGTGTATTATTATTTTTGGGAATGCGTACAGGGAGAGTACTAAGTATATCCATTGGAATAGGTTTAATTTATTTGTTATAGATCCCTAACCATGTCTGTCAGGCAAGTTAATAGAATTGTCAGGCAAGTTAATAGAGTAGGAAGCCATCATAGCCCAATTGTATTGAGTGATGATGAGAATGTTCGATGTCATGAGCCTGGAAGTGATAGCTACACTAGCTTAGAGAGCATTATGCGTTATGTGTTAAAAGTAGGCATCCCTGTTACCGATATATGAAGTAATTCAAGAGTTTGATCGTACTAGAGCGCAAACCTGAAAGGACATCTACAATGTTACTTGGAGACCTTATCTGAGCGATGTTAGTGATTTAGAGATGGATGAAAATGGACATCAACCCAAAAGGATTCGAAGATCTACTAGATCTAGGAATTCAGGTTATTATTATTATTATTATAGTGAAGACTCTTGAGACTTTAAATATGAAATGTTTACTCCATAAAAGCATAAAGGAAATAAGGATAGGAATGATAATGTAACTCCATAAGAGTATTTATTTATGTTTTAAGATTAGTTGTTGCAAAATTGTCAAGTTACAATGGTTTAAATTTCCTTCTTTAGCATCTTTATATTGTTGAGGAATAAGTTGGTTATTTTGGATTGGAAAATATTCTTGTTATCGTTCAAGGAATAAAAGTTGTTATTCAGTTATTTGAGTTGAGTGAGAATATATTTTAGTACGTGAAAAGGGGAAATATTTTATTTATTATGATTGGTTTCATTTGATCCTTATGTGATTATTTATTCATGCGTGAATATATGATTGTTATGGTTCATAATGTGTGAACTTAGTGTTATGGTAACTTCATGAGAAATTGTTTGTTGATGCGATCTTTATTATGGTCAAATCAAATGTTGTCTTCGTAGGAAATGGCAAGTAAGTGTGAATCGAAACCAAAGTAGAGTTACGTTAAATTTCAGTCGCGAAGTAGAGTGTCAAACAACAATGATGCCTTAGCTTCTGCTATTCGCTTATTGGCGGAGAAATTGACTCACGAAAGAACTGAGAGTCCTGATTCTGATGGGGACATGTTTGAGAAATTAGCTAAGATTAAATCGTTGTACTATAAGGGACAAGCTGACCCTACCTTCTTAAAGAGTGGATTAGGGAGTTTGAAAAGATTTTCGGGGCTGTGAACTGTCCTTAAGGTATGAAAGTAGGTCAAGTTGTACTGTGTCTGAAAGATGAGGCTGACTTATGGTGGAAAGAAAATGGAAATAGACTTAGTGTTGTGGAAGAGTTTAATTGGGAATCCTTTATTGCTGCTTTAATGGAAAAATTTTACCATGCTTTTATGAGAAAGAAAAGGCTCAGGAGTTCATAGACCTTAGGATGGGGAGCATGACCATCTCTGAGTATTATAGCAAATCCATAGCATTGTCTAGGTTTTTAGGTAGTAGCCACTGAGAAGTTAAAGGCTCAGTGATTTGAGCAAGGTTTGATTGAGGAAATTCAATTGGGGTTAGTAGATTATGAAGAAATTGACTTGTCTATCAGTATTCCTACTGGGGAGATTATAAGGTGTACCAAGTTGTTTATAAATTGCCTTTGAAGATAGGAGACTATGTTTTTCCAATCTGACTTAATAGAATTCAATTTGGGAGACCTAGATGTGATTCTTGGGATGAATTGGTTAAGTCTTTACAAGGCCAATATCGACTGTGAGATTCAGAAGGTAGTGTTAAGAAACCCTTTGGGAAAATTGACCTCCTATAGACGCTTTGGGAAACCTAAAAAGTTTGGAGTTATCTCTGCTATGCAAGTAAAAAAGTTGATGAGAAAGGGGTGTGAGTTATTCTTCTGTAGTGTGCAGGATGTGAGTAAGGAAGTTGAAGTGAAGCTTGAGGATGTTCCAATTGTGAACGAGTTTATGGATGTGTTTCCAAGTGAGATTTCAGGTATGCCACCTGCGAGAGCTGTTGAAGTTCACCATAGACTTAGTTCCTGGAACTGCACCTATATCTAAGGCACCCTATAGAATGGCACCTCCTGAAATGAGTGAGCTGAAAATGCAATTGCAAGAGCTATATATTGGACAAAGGTTATACTAGGCCTAGTGCATCACCTTGGGGAGCTCCTGTGTTGTTTGTGAAGAAAAAGGATGGAAGCATGAGGCTATGTATTGATTATAGGGAGTTGAATAATGTAACCATCAAGAACAAATATCCTTTGCCTAGAATAGATGACCTATTCGACCAGTTGAATGGAGCGAGTGTGTTCTCAAAGATTGACTTACGTTCATGATATCATCAATTGAGGGTAGCTGATAAGGATGTACCTAAAACTACCTTTAGAACGCGTTATGGTCACTATGAGTTCACTATAATGCCATTTGGGTTAACCAATGCTCCTGCTATATTTATGGACTTAATGAATAGGATCTTTCATGAGTTTCTAGATAAGTTTGTGGTAGTTTTCATTGATGACATACTGATATATTCGAGGAATGAGGCTGAGCATGATAAGCACTTGAGGATCATTTTGGAGACATTGAGGAAAAACCAATTGTATGCCAAGTTCTCTAAGTGTGAGTTCCGTTTGGAGAAAGTAGCGTTTTTAGGTCACTATGTGTCTAAGGAAGGAGTCTCAGTAGATCCTGCTAAGATTCAAGCTGTGAGTGAGTGGCCAACTCCAAAGAGCGTGTCAGATATCAGAAGTTTCCTAGGTCTAGCTGGCTATTATAGGAGATTTGTGAGAGATTTCTCGAAGATAGCAAGACCTATGACCAACTTGATGAAAAAGGAGTCAAAATTTGAGTGGAGTGAAAAGTGTGAAGAAGCCTTTCAGATTTTGAAGGATCGTTTAACCTCTGCACCTGTTTTGACCCTGCCTGATGGGAATGAGGGATTTGAGGTGTATAGTGATGCTTCGAGAAATGGTCTAGGATGTGTATTACAACAAAATGGGAAGGTAATTTCGTACGCGTCGCGTCAATTGAAACCTTATGAGGCTAATTACCCTACCCATGACTTAGAGTTAGCTGCAATAGTGTTTGCATTGAAAATTAGGAGACATTACCTCTATGGAGCGACTTGTAAGATATTCACAGACCATAAGAGCTTGAAGTACATTTTCACCCAAAAAGACCTGAATATGAGGCAAAGAAGATGACTAGAGTTGAATAAGGATTATGACATAGACATCCAGTATCATGAGGGGAAAGCAAATGTGGTTGTTGATGCCTTGAGTAGAAAATCGAGTCATAGCATGAGTGCCTTGATAGTCCCTGAAGAGTTGTGTCGAGATATGCAAAGGTTGAGCCTAGAACTCTTAAATCCTGGGGAAAGTGAGGCAAGACTTAGCGCTTTATCTTTGGGTTTGTCAGTTTTCGATGAGATCAAAGAGGGTCAGGTTTGGGATGATCACCTAGATAAGATCAAGGAGAAAATGAAACAAGGTAAGGAAGCAGACTTTAAGATTCATGATGATGGGAGTCTAAGGTTTAAAGGGAGGTGGTGTGTACCATAGAAGTGTAATGACCTTAAGAGACGCCTTATGGATGAGGGGCATAATACTCCACATTCTGTGCACCCTGGAGGTGACAAGTTGTATAAAGACCTTAAGGGTATTTATTGGTGGCCAAACATGAAGCGAGAGGTAGCTGAGTATGTGTCTAAGTGCCTAACCTGTCAGAAGGTGAAGATAGATCATAAGAGACCCATGGGGAAGGTTCAATCTTTAGAGGTTCCCGGATGGAAGTGGGATTCTATTTCTATGGACTTTGTGACTGCCTTACCTAAAACGAGGAGTGGAAATGACACTATTTGGGTTATTGTGGATAGATTGACCAAATCCATCGTGTTTATACCTATTAAGGAGACATGGAAAAAGAAGCAACTTGCTAAGACTTACATTAGGCATGTGGTGAGACTACATGGAGTTCCAAAGGATATCATTTCTGACCGTGACTATAGGTTTCTTTCGAAATTTTGGAAAAAGGTCCAATTAAATCTTGGGACACCATTGAAGATGAGTACAACCTTTCACCCTGCGACTGATGGTCAGACTGAGAGGACTAACCAGACTATGGAGGATATGTTGAGAGCATGTGCTATTGACTTTCAAGGTAGTTGGGAGGATCAATTAGACCTGATTGAGTTTTCTTATAACAATAGTTATTATGCGAGCATTAAGATGGCACCTTTTGAGGCATTATATGGACGGAAGTGTAGGGCATTTGTTGGAATGACGTTAGTGAAAATATAGTCTTGGGGACAAAGTTTATTGAGGAAACGGTTAAGAATGTCAGACTGATTCAGGCTAGAATTCAAGCTGCGCAAGATAGACAAAAGAGTTATGCTGACTTGAAACGACGCGAAGATGAGTTTGCTATAGGTGATAAGGTGTTCTTGAAAGTATCACCCACTAAGGGCGTCATGAGATTTGGGAAAAAGGGCAAGTTAAGTGCTAAGTATATAGGCCCATATGAGATTTTGGAGCGAATTGGGAAAGTAGCCTACAGATTGGCATTGCCAATGGAGTTTGAAAAGATGCATGATGTGTTCCATATTTCCTAACTTAAGCGTTACATCCCTGACGAACGTCATGTCCTAGAGCCTGAACGAATTCAGATCGATAGTAGCCTCACATATGAGGAGAGACCTGTCAAGATTCTCGACAGGAAAGTGCGCAGTACACGCAATAAGGACGTCCACATCGTGAAAGTACTTTGGTCTAACCACGAATCTGAAGAGGCAACGTGGGAAGCCGAAGATGAAATGAAAAAGAAGTATCCAGACTTATTCCTTGAGGTGAGTTACGAGGGCGTAACTCATTTTCTTTAAGGGGGATAGAATGCGATAAATTTCGCGCTTTTTGTCTATTTTTATGAGATTTTCATGCATATGTATGCCTATATTGGGCAATTTGCACACGTTAGTGCTAAAGAAGTAGATTCTCCGCATAAGAAAACGTGTTCATAAGTAACACAAGTGTTTGAAGTTAGCAAAAGTGTGCACAAGTGGCACAATTCTTTGTAAACTTTTAAAAAGATGAGTTCAAGTTTTGAAAATATGTGAGTTTTCGTGTCAAGTTTCGGGACGAAACTTCTTTTAAGGGGGGTAGACTGTAATCCCCCATAATTTTAAAGGATTTTATAAATATATTTTAGCATTTATATAGTTATATTTTAGTTTAAATGATTTATTATTTAAAGAAGGTTGACTATTTTAAACGTCAAATGAAATTATTCTAAGGATTTAAAGAAGTTAAAAATATTTTAATTAGGCATGCTTTGAAAAAGGTTTGAAATACGAATTTGATTTGGAAAAGAAGTCTAAGTGGACTTGAGGAACCCAAATTCTAAGTAGTACTAGTGGAAAAACAAGGAAGGGCTGCGGTCAAAACAGCCCTAAGGGCTGCGTTTTTGGCCAGCAGCCCTTTCCATAGCAGCCCTTCAATAGATAAGAAGGGCTGCGGTTTTTAGCCGCAGCCCTTCACAACGAAGGGCTGCGGTTTAGGCCAAAAACGCAGCCCTTATAAGGATGAAGGGCTGCGTTTTCGGCTTAAACCGCAGCCCTTCTATATATGAAGGGTTGCGGTTTTAAGCCTAAACCGCAGCCTTTATTAATGTGAAGGGCCGCGGTTTAGGCTTAAAACCGCAGCCCTTCACATTCAAGTTTTTTTTAAAAAAAAAAATAAATTGCACCCTCCACCCCCGCCCACCCCCCCCCCAAGAAGACACCCCACCCCCGCCAGCCCCAAAGACACCCCACCCCTGCCGGCCCAAAGACACCCCACCCCGCCCACCCCAAGACACCCCCACCCCCGCCCCACCACTTGCCCACCCCAGCACACACCCCACCCCCCGTCCACCCCCAAAGACCCCCACCCCCGCCCACCCCCGCCCAGCCCCACCACCCCACCCCCCTGCCCCCTCACCCCCACCCCCCCCCCACCCCCCGCACTCCCACCCCCACGCCCCCCCACCCCCACACCCGCCCACCCCCGCACTCCCCCGCCCCCCCCCACCCCGCCCCCCCACCCCCGCACTCCCACCCCCAGCCCCCCCACCCCAGCCCACACCTTGCCCACCCCCCGCACTCCCCCTCCCGCCCCCACCCCACCCCCACCCCCTTCACTCCCCCCCACCCCCACCCTAGGCCACCCTCTGCCACCTCCTCCACCCATTGCTTGCCCGCCACCCCAAAGACCCAACCAGCCCCATAGCCCAGCCCAGACCCACCATGGCAGCCCCCCCCACCCCACCCCGCCCCAAAACCTCCCTTCGACACAAAAAAAACGATCAAATTGCAATAATAATATATGACAAGTTTTTGAAAGTAATATAATAATTAACTTTAAATATGTATATATTTAATAATGTGAAAAATGTACATAGAATTAATACAAACTAGTAGATGTATCATAAGCAATCATCGCAAATGTGGGACGCCAACTTATCCCGAACTTCATGTAATTCGTTTGTGGTGAAGGCCCTCAAACGTGGTGTGTTATTCATATAAACCTTGCAAAACAACCAAGGAATAAACACATAATATAAGAATTCAATCATTTACGTACCGTAGTTAGTAGTTCTAAAAATGACATATACCTTCCCGAAATTCAATCAAAAACAAATGCAAGCCTAAAACTCTACACACTAGTTATATTATACCTTATATTATCATATTGAAAAAGAAAATGGAGTTAAATGAAGCGATAAGTACGAATTAGATGCGAAAAGGCAAAAATAGGCCTAAAATGCCCTTTTCGTTCCCAAAATTCAACCCACAACAATTGCAAACCTAAAAATCTACACAATAGTTACATTATGCCTCATATTATCATGTTAAAAATGAATTTGGGGTTAAATGACTCGATAAATACGATTTGGAAGCGTAAAAGGCAAAAATAGGCCTAGAAATGACATTTTCGTTCCCAAATATATGCATGTGCTACTTTGGTTTCTAAACCAATTAATACTTATTACCAATCGATCTAATCTAAACTAACATATACTAATAAGTTACATACCTTTTGAAGATCATCGGCGTTAGTGCACTGGTTGACGATATCGAACATGTACCTCAGCACGTAATAGCCACATGCAAGTCCATCTTCTTGTTGCGGACACTAAATGTCAACCAAAGGATGCATCCAATGACATTCATGTTAATTAGATGTGTAGTATGTGGCTAAAAATATTTCTATATAAGGACAAATAAATTAGTCATGTTACCTCGACTGATATCCAAACAGGAGCTTTTGGTGCTCGAAGTCCTGTTGCACTAATATGCTTCATCACACTACATCAACAACATTATTTTAAGATTAGATGTACTAACTGTTTATATATATATTTAAAGATGATGAATAATGTGTAATATTAATAAGTGCGCATATATTGAGTTTCGATTAGGCTACCTATTTAACAATGATTTGATTAGTAAGGTTCGTGGTGGTTGTCGACGCAAAGAATCAAAGTGGTAGACTTCGTTACGTGACAAACATATCGCAAGCAGTGTCCAATGAGCCCTACAACAAGAAAATATAGTTATTATTAATTGTAGAATAATTAATAGGTCAATTTAAATATCGAATAATAAAAGTAAAGCGAGTTTAACAAGCATACTTTTCAATATAAGGAACAAGAATGATCTGATGATATCCAAAACGAGATGATGCTTTGAAACTCATGTCGAGATACTCTTTCACTTCGGCTTTGTTTTGTAAGCAATTGTCATCTCGTATTATGTTTGGACATAACCAACCAAACATTGCACTAGATGTTGCAAGCAATTCATTGTACAATAACCTGAGAAATTATATTGATTATATTAAAAGTAAACCAACAATTACTTATTATGGATTTGAAAACTACTTAAGGCATATATATGTATATGTATATTTAAGTTATATACTTATGTATTACCTCATGAATGTTTGTATCATGGAAACATTCAACTCTACCCCACATAAGAATTCTTTAATATCAACCTTCGAAATGAATGTCGATGAGTCCTCAAGGTAGTGGAATTGTTGCTCCCCCAAAGCAACCTCAATTGCGCTTTCATCGGGTAAATCGCTAGCGCACTCATGTAACCAAAAGCATGGCGTAGTAAGGCTCCGCACCACCTCTGGATCGATAATAAGTGGATTTTTTGCCTTAGAAACATTTCCCGTCACCACATTTCGTTCACCTTCATCACGTAAACTTGCTTTCTTATAAGGTGAACGTGCCTTCTTTCCCTTCCTGGCATGTGAGTCGGCCTTCCCCCAAACCTAGTATTTAGTTAAAAGTAAAGATATTACTGACTATCATAGGAACTATAAAAGAAAACACGCATATATATATATGAATGTTAATCATTGTACCTCATCTGAAAACCGCACCAATGCACGCGGCCACAGAACATAACTGCCAAGGGCATCATTTAGTAACTGTAGACCAACTTCTGGCTTCGGCAGCGGAAGAGGTAATTCTTCGAAACCTGACACAATTTCATTGAGGGTGACCACATAGTGATTATGATCCACTAACTGGTTATGCAATCGTACTCGGTCACTAGGGGGTTGTGCATGGCCATGAGCTACGACGATGAAACTATCATAACCATCTCCTCGAGCTAATAGTTCACATGGTGTCTCTTCCTGTAAATAAAACTCTATTTATAGTTAGTCTATGAAACAACATATATATAGTAAGAATTTCATGCATTTAAGAACGTAACAATAGTTGTTTAACAAAGCAAAGGGATTAAGTGATTACCTTCAACTCGGGTCCTACAGGTGGATCAGGCTAGCTAGGTGTAGTATCACTACCCTTCTTGAATGCAGCAAAAGTCGGTAAACCCATTTGTTCCAAAATGGCGTTGAAGTTATGGGTCATCTCCTCCCTTAGCTCCTCCCGAATTGCAGCTTTCATAGCCTCCACATCTACTGACGTTGCCGAATTCACACTACTTACACTTGATTTTGTCGCTGTAGTGTATTGATCACCATATACCTTTCTCAAAGCGAGGCGGACACCTCCTACGCCCCTCACGCGTCCACTGTGGTCCGGTCCTAAAGTTTCGTGCAATGCATCAATGTGTCCTTTAGGAGTGAACTCACCAGTTGCCTCTTTTTCCTTCAAGCCAATCTACATAAGTATAAGAGAGAAATGCTTGTGAGCGCAAAAGTTATATTATATATACCTTATATAACCATATAATCTGTACTTACAATGGCGTTGGCTATCCGTTGTGTTCGGGGTCGGGCAAGACTCTGTTTCCCTTTGCATCAACCCCATGCATCGAACACCACCAATCAAGGACTCTATCTGGTTGCCGAGGCTGTGCAACTGTCGTCATTGAGCCACTCCCCGTTGCCGTTGTCGACCCTATTGTGGGGGTAATGGCTGAACATCCACTTCTCTCTCGCCTCATTGTACAAATGAGCACCCAAATGATGATAATACTTCCTAGCTTTTGCACTCGAGCTACTTTTCTCACGACTTGCCTAAAACACACAATTATAAACAAAGGTTATCTACGTACGGTGCTATACAATAATACTTGGATCTAAGTTTATTAAGTCTTAATAAAATATTCTTACAATAGCTTGTGGGGTTGTTTTCTTGGCAACAAATGCTTCCCACTCTTCAGGTTTGATAGTTTTCCATATTTGAAATGGTAATTTGGATGGTGCAGATGATGTTTCCGGTGAAGCCTCAGGATCGGCTTGTGTTTCTCCGCCGTAGATGTTCTTCTTCTTTGTACCTACTACTTTCCTCCTCTTAGTGATCCACCCAGACACTAACTTAGCCTTGAAATCTCCGAATCTCCCGGGCAACCGCGGATAGAAATACATTCTTCTTGGCTTCATCATCTTCGATATTGAATTGATTCTACAAAAACGCAGGTCACAAATTAGTTTTCGCAAATGTTGTAATTTATATGCTATAAGTAATATTACACATATATTTAACTAAATAATTAAGAAACTACACGTTATTGTACTTGAAGCTTACCATGGTATCTTCCCATAGACACCGCTTCAATCCCTCGGGCACCTCTTTCCATGAGTGCAAAATGGAGAGTTTATGCATGCAAATGCCAACTTGCATGCCATACTTTTGACGCCACTTTCCACAAGGTTGACCCATGCTATCGTACTCCAAAGTCATATTTGTGTGTTTCCCTAGTGACTTTGTAGGTCCCCTTCCTTTTATCTTTTTAGTCGCCAATGACTTCCTAGGCATTTGTGCATTTATCTCTTCACGGCGAAATCGAGACAATTTACCCCGTTCCTTTCTCGCATCGAAAGACTCATCCCTCGGTAGTGTGTTCAGCACCACTTGTGGTGTTATCCGTATGCACATCCGCCATCTCCCCGAAATTGTACAAATAATGCATTAATATAACAAAAAATTAAAATTAACATTGCCACTAAGGGGGTGGGGTGTGGGGAGGGGGTTACGTGTGCAAGGGGCGGCGGTGCGGGGGGAGGGGACTGTGCGGTGGGGGGGAGGGGTTGTGCAGGGGGGAGGGGAGGTGCAGCGGGGGGGGAGGGGAGGGGTTGTGCAGTGGGGAGGGAGGGCGGCCGGGAGGGGCGTGTAGTGGGGAGGTGAAGGGCCTGGGCAATGGGGGGAAGGGAGGGGCGCAGGGAGGGGGAGGGGTTGTACGGGGGGCAAAGCGGTGGGGGGGGAGGGGTTGTGCAGGGGGGAGGGCGGTAGGAGGGAGGGGAGGGGCTGGGCAGTGGGGGGGGAGGTAGGGGCAGGCGGGGGAGGGGGGGGTGCGGGGAGGGGAGGGGTGTGCAGTGGGGGGGGGGGAGGGACTCGTGCGGGGGGGGAGTGTGCACGGGGGGAGGGGGGTTGTACGGGGAGGGGAGGGGACTGTGGCAGTGGGGGAGGGCAGCAGGGGGGGAGGGGAGGGGGGCTGTGCAGTGGGGGGGAGGGGCTGTGCGGTAGGGGGGAGGGATTGTGTAGGGGGGAGGGGTTGTGCGGGGGGGAGGGGAGGGGTGTGCGGTGGAGGAGGGAGGGGTCGGGTAGTGGGGGGGAGGGAGGGGCAGCGGGGAGGGGGAGGGGGGCTGTGCAGTGGGGGGGAGGGAAGGGCAGCGGGAAGGGAGGGGCTGTGCGGTGGGGGGGGAGGGGAGGGGCGTAGGGGGAGGGGAAGGGGGTCAGTGCGGTGGGGGCGGGGGAATTGGACCCGATAAGGCTAAAATAGGCCAAAAATGCCCTTTTCGTTCCCAAAATTCAACTTACAACAATTGCAAACCTAAAAATCTACACAATAGTTACATTATACCTCATATAATCATGTTCAAAAAGAATTTGGCGTTAAATGACTCGATAAGTACGAATTGGACCCGAAAAGGCAAAATTTGGCATAAAATGACCTTTTCGTTCCCGAAATGCAACCAAGAACAAATGCAAGCCTAAAAATCTACACAATAGGTATATTATATCTCATATAATCTTGTTCAAAAAGAATTTGGGGTTAAATGACTCGATAAGTACGATTTGGAAGCGAAAAGGCTAAAATAGGCCAAAAATGCCCTTTTCGTTCCCAAAATTCAACCTACAACAATTGCAAACCTAAAAATCTACACAATAGTTACATTATACCTCATATAATCATGTTCAAAAAGAATTTGGCGTTAAATGACTCGATAAGTACGAATTGGACCCGAAAAGGCAAAATTTGGCCTAAAATGACCTTTAATTTTCGTTCCCGAAATGCAACCAAGAACAAATGCAAGCCTAAAAATCTATACAATAGGTACATTATATCTCATATAATCATGTTCAAAAAGAATTTGGGGTTAAATGACTCGATAAGTACGATTTGGAAGCGAAAAGGCTAAAATAGGCCTAAAATGACCCGAGAATCAGGTCACATGGCAATGGCATGACCATCAGCTGGTAGCGGCGGAGTTAGAAGTGTTATAAATGTGGAGAGCACCAGATGGGCTTTCGATTGCCATGTGACCTGACACTCCACATTTACAACACCCCCACCACCACCGCCACTCACCGCCCCCCACCGCAATCCCTCATTGCCATGTAGGCGTAAAATGACCTTTAATTTTCGTTTCCGAAATTCAACCAAGAACAAATGCAAGCCTAAAACTCTACACAATAGTTACATTATACCTCATATAATCATGTTCACAAAATATTTGGGGTTACATGACTCGATAAGTACGATTCGGAAGCGAAAAGGCTAAATTAGGCCTAAAATGACCCGAGAATCAGGTCACATGGCAATGGAATGCCCATCAGCTGGTAGCGGCGGAGCTAGTGAGAAGTGTTACAAATGTGGAGAGCATTCCATTGCCATGTAGGCGTAAAATGACCTTTAATTTTCGTTTCCGAAGCCTAAAAATCTACATAGTTACATTATAAAACAAAAAAGAAAATGAAAGATAGTAGTGATACCAAACATGTGTTACAACTTACAACAATGCCTTCACAACAATGCCTCACCCACCCCTATCCACCCCCCAGCCCTCCCCCCACCCCTATCCAAGCATCCCCCGCCCTCCCCCACCCCATGCCGAAGCATCCCCCGCCCTCCCCTCCCCCACCCCATGCCTAGCCTCCCCAGCCCTCCCCCACCCCCTTTCCAAAGATCCCCTGCCCTCCCCCCACCCCATGCCCAGCCTCCCCAGCCTCCCCCCACCCCATGCCCTCCCTCCCCAGCCATCCCCCACCCCCCTTTCCAAAGATCCCATGCCCAGCCTCCCGACCCTCCCCACCCCATTTCCAAGCATCCCCCGCCCTCCCCCCACCCCATGCCCGGCCTCCCCAGCCCTCCCCCACCCCCTTTCCAGCATCCCCGCCCCCTCCCCCACCCCATGCCCAGCCTCCCCAGCCATCCCCCATCCCCAGCCCAGCACCCCCACCCCCTACAATCGGTTTTTACAACACAAAATAAAAGAGAAATTAAATAAAACAAAGAGGAGAGAGAGTGAGAGGGGAATTACCGACAATGCAGTAGTGGTGGTGGTGGTGGCGTCAAGGCGCGCTGAGAGAAGAGAAGAAGAAGAAGGAGCTCAGGCAACGCTGAGAGAAGAGAAGAAGAAGTGTGCACCGGCGATGGGACGGCGCTCCGGCGATGTGTCGGTGCTCCGGTGATGGCAGTGCGAGTTAGTGTGAGGGAGAGGAGTGAGTGTGCGAGTGAGTGTGAGCGAGAGGGAGAGGGGTGAGCTGAGTGTGCGAGGGAAATTTGCGAGTGAGTGCTACTGTGTGTTGCGCGCAAAACTCAAAGGTTGAAATGGGATAGGAAGGGCTGCGCTTATCCTAGAAAACGCAGCCCTTCGTGTATGAAGGGCTGCGGTTTCTAGGCTAACCGCGGCCCTTCACATAAAGGGCTGCGGTTAGCCTTAAAACCGCAGCCCTTCATACTCCATGAAGGGCTGCGTTTCAAGTCTAACCGCAGCCCTTCACAAAAAGGGCTGCGGTTTCCTTGGAAACCGCAGCCCTTCTTGCGCAGCCCTTCCTTTATTTTCCCCTAGTGTAGATTAGGAGAAAGGAGTTATATTGATGTTAGGAGTTCTAATTTATCAATCCTATTCATCATCAAACTCTATTCAAACTCAATCTCCTTTTCCTAAGCCCAAAAGAAAACCCTACTTATAAATACCTTAAACCCAATTATTTTACCACACAAAATTTTCTCTCTCCTCCCTCACCAAACCGGCGTCCTAGTTCCTCAAACACGTTATTTTTGTTCTTCTCAAGTTTTCTTTCTTCTTCTTCAAGTAACGCTTTCTTCTTCGACAAGAAACGTCACCACACCTCCATAATCACAAGTGCACCACTGCTGCAGGCGTCGCTGCTCTTCTTGGCCGGCGCATCCTTCCATTTCCTTCTTGTGTTGGTTTAATTCTTTTCTTCTTCCTCATGTTTCCATTAAAGACTATGTTTTTATGCTTTATTTTAATGTTAATCATGATTATTGATTTTAATTTACTGTTTCAATAAATAATCTTGATTCATATATATTATATATTATAAGAATAAAATTCAGATTTGTTTATTAATTGTTAGATTGAAGTTTTAATCATTAAAGCATGGATTATTAGGGTGTTAATTATTAGAAAACCACAGTAGCATGTTGTATACTATGAGATTGGTTTAGATTATGAGTTTAAACATGTTTGCATATGTTTAAAGAGGGTTTTATGATTTTACAAGTTGCTGGAATTTCAGAAAAGATTTTATTTAGGGAGTTTTAAGAATTTTAATTACTAGTATGGTAGTATTATGCTAGGAATTAAAAGTAATTGAAGTTTTGATAGAAAAATCAACTCTTGAATATGTTTAAAGGGGATTTTAAATATTTTAAAGTTGCTGTCTTTTTTTATTTGGATTTTTTAACTACAATAATACAAACTTTGGCCGGTTCTCCAACAATAATACAAATTTTGTAACAAAATTCCTGGAGTAGGGCAAGATGACTTGCAACTTGAATAACAGGTAAAAAAAATCAACTTTATTCTTTCAAATCAGCCAATCAAATAAAGACACGTGTCCTAGTGAGTGTCACGTCAGCTTATTTACCTCCTACAACAAGTTAACAACCGGTATTGCCCTACTGGAGGAATTTTGGGCAAAAGTTTGTATTATTTAAAAATAATCAAAAGTTTGTACTATTGCGAGAGAACGGGCAAAAGTTTGTATTATTCTAGTTAAAAAATCCTTTTTATTTAAGAGTATTGATTTTAGTTTATATTGATTTCTAGGCGGAGAATATTCTGTAGGAGAGTTTTAAAGGGTTAAAAGTGGCCTGCCGACTAGTTTACACAAGGTACGTACATACTTGTGTGCTATATGATTAGTATCATGATTTAAGGAGGAAAAAGTTGTAGTATCATGTATAGGAACTTTATAAGTTCATATGTGATTTCAAGTATGATTGATTTCTACATGTTTTATGCCTGTGAGCAAGCATGTTAATTATTGGATTTATTATGAGTAAAGAATTGTCATGGTTGTATGGATTTATGGATACAAGCATGTGGATGGGAACTTTATATATTAATTCACATGGGGGAATTAATATGTTATTAAGATTGATTCATGTTATTCATGCGTTCCCTTACAAATATTATTTTCACTACTTTATGAGGACTGTGGGCCTTATTTGGTAAGTTGATAAGTATGCCTTTAAAGGTAAGTTTGATTGTTGGCTAGGTTCAACAAATAAGAAAGTAAGTCTTGGGTTGTAAGTTGCGATCACTTATTAAATCGTAAGATAAAAGAAGTTCAGTTATGAATGTTGAATTGTATTTCTGTGTTACTTGTATGTGTGTCATAACAAGTAATAACTTGTAAAGAACGTAAAGTGTAACGAGGATAGTTATAGACTTTAGACTGGTGCACGTCTAGAGTTGGACATTAGGAGTTGGGGTACATGGTGAGCGAGCCATGGCTTTTTACAGGAGATGGATTGATCACCATCCCTTTTTCAGTTAGCAAAGGTTCCTCGATATCGCAGGTCATTTCTGGAATACGTGGTAGCTCCCGTATTTTATCTTCGTAATGAAGGCATTAGTAGATAAGACAACTCAGGTCCAATAACTATTCCATTTGAGTAATAAAAAGATGTGTAGAATTTAGTTCGAGTTAAAGTTGTCTACGGATTGTTATATGATTATATTATTATTTATTCTTGCACGTTATTTATTTAGTATCCTGCTAGGAATGTTTATGTATTACTATGTAGTACTCAGCTTTGCTGATTACGTGCTTTGTTTGTATGTGTTGATCATGGCTTTGCCTTATTGATCCTGTGATGACCCAATTTTGGTGAGCAGATTCTCTAGAGCATTGACATTTACAGGTTCGCAGATGTTGCATCATTGGGAGGCTGGGAATGGAGAGCTTGTGTAATCTAGTATATCATATTTTCTGCATTAGTAGGAATGTATTATAATAAGTTTGTTTGAGTAGACATATATAGAGCTTTTGTTTTTGAAGTACTTATTTACTTATGTATGATATTAAAGTATGAAGTTTTGTTAGATGTTTTCCGCTGCAGAATTCTGAATAAGCCGATACGTTATCACACGGGCGATAATACTTGGGCAATTCTCTAAGTTTTATATTGAAAAGGTATTTATGAAAAGAGAGAATTATCGGGGTGTTACTGGAGGAGTGGGAGATCCTACAACAAGAGTTTCAACGCGGTGACAAGGTGAGAAGTATTAAACTTCAATCTTTTAGGAGAGATTTTGAAAACTTAAAAATGAAAGAACGAGAATTAATGAAAGATTATTTTTCAAAGGTAATAGAAATAGTGAATCAAATGCAATCATGTGGACAAGAAATTTCAGATGAAAAAATTGTGAAGAAGATTTTATTAAGTCTAACAGATAAATACGATAACATTGTTGCTATTATTGAAGAAACAAAAGATATATCAAAAATAACAGTAGAGCAACTTATGGGATCTTTGGAGTCCGATGAACAAAGGAAAAATTGGTATATCAACGAAGAAATAGTTGAGACTACTCTTGCATCAAAATTTAAGAAAATGGCCAAGAAGAATGATAAGGATGAAGATGAAGATAAGTCATGCAAAAGTATGAATAAAAAACTTTCCTGCAATATTTGCAAGAAGACTAACCATGATACTGTAGACTTTTTGACATAAAGGGAAGCCACAGTGTTGGCAGTGCAAGAGGTTTGGTCATGTAAGAAAGAATTGCAGGATCAAGAAAAACAATGAGATTGCCAATTTTGGCGAAGAAACTTTATTTTGAAGAAGATTACTTTTTGAAGTTTGCTAATGACATGAGCATTAGCGTGGTGAGTTGGTGACATGAGCACCAACAACAAAAGAAAATTTGGAGAAAATAATATTTTGGGCGATGGCTGGTGACACAAGCAACAATAAAAAAGAAAAAAAGTTGGTAACATGAGTACTAACGAGAAGATCAGAAAAAATGAGAAGTTATATCGAGAAGATGGAAGTTGGTAACATGGTTGCCAACAAGGGGTGTTCATGGGTGGTTAACCATCCCAAAACAACATTTTGGTTTGATATCCGAAAGTTCCGGTTCGCTTTTTTGCGAACCGTAACCGTTTAGACCGGTTACCACCTAGCGGTTAACCCTTTTTTCGATGCGGTTTTCCGGTTAACCATTAACCGTTATTCAATTTATACTATTATATTTTACTTAATGTAAATATATATTTTTTATTTTTTTGTGCATATACTTTAATATTATATATACTCTAATATAAAATGTATTATAAAGTGGATAATAAATTTATTGGAAGACATAATAACACTAAGCATTTACTTCATTTCCTAATTATAGTGTTTATATTAGTACTAAAGTTTCCAAATAATGACATACTTCCTCTATTTGTTGATACTTAGTAACAAATATTAGAAGTAATGTAATTGTTGGGAAAAGTTTCAAAATAATTAAATAGAGGAAAAAAATATTTCGATTTTTTGGGTAACCGTTCATTCAAAAATCATAACCGTAACCGTACCGTTTAACCGTTTGTTTTACCGGTTCGGTAACCATATCGTTAAAACTTTTTTTACCGGTACGGTTCCCACCCATTTAGACCGATTTTTCAGTTTTCTAGTACGGTTTTTCGGTTTCGATTTTTTACGAATACCCCCTACCCAACATGGGAACTTAAATATACATTTCCTATGATAGTTTGTGACAAGTGCATCAACTAAGTTTTCCTTTGAAGAATTTTGGAGTACAAGATTTTTTTGGATTAGGGGGAGTGCTAAAAAAAATAATCTAAGAAAGTCTTGTATAAAAGTATTGGATGTACTCTAGAAATATCTAGTGTAAACTATCATCTAGAATTATCTTAAGAAAAATCTATTGTAGCTAGAGAAGAAAATCTACCTAACAAAGGGAAGGTAGTAGAAAAATCTAGAGTGATAAATAAATAAAAATTTGTTGATAGAAAAAATTTAACCAACATCATGTAGTATAAATGAGTTTTTGTATGATGATGTGGTAATGTAAGAAGAAAGAAATGTTTTTGTAAAAGTCAACTCTTCCACAAAATCTCTCCAACATTAGAGCATAGCATTGTTAAATTTTTTACGAAAGCTTAAAAGCCCACTAGTCTTCCGCCAAATTCCAACAAAATAAAAGCCTTCACAAATAAAAATAAAAAACCTACAAAGTTACGCAAATTGATAGTGAAATAATCATCAATTTTTTGTGATTCCAATGGTTGATTAGTAAAATATTATTAAGAACCCTGTATCAATTAAGAGGTCAGAGGTTAATGCCAAAATTTGATGAATGTTTTACTATCATCTTGTAGAACATGCATTGTGGGTTTTTGTTTGCTAGTTGCACCTTTGCACATAACATACGAAAAAGAAGGAACATATGATGCAATTATAGGTCTACCAGTATATAACAGCAGATAAAAATTTGCTCCTCAATTACTACAATACAGCCCGATAACATATATTCTCCCTTTAGTCCTTTACAAATAAGTCCAACACTTAAAAGCAAAATGAGATTTGATTTGTTCCCTAGATATTACTTTTGACTGCAAACTTGAAAGAAGTGCTTCATAAATGTAACACAAAACACCTAAAGCCAAAAAAAGCACAATGGCTCCATAGTGTAGTATAAATTTTCCATACAATTTTGACTGCCAGAAACATAAAACTTTTTAGTCTCTAAACAGTAATACACAATGGCGTTTCCTTTAACCCTTGAGAGGTAAATTCTGTTCCTCATCTTACTGTCTTTAGCCACTACAGAAAAGGATGAAGGCCGCCCAATAAACGCACAGTAATCTCCTAACCTATCAACTTTGATCCATTTTTTCTCTGATTTGTTGAACTTAAAGAGTTGAACCCATTTTCCTATATTACCAATAAACACTGAGTGAAGCACTCCACCACATTGAACTAGATGATTCTCTTGGAAAGTGCCACTTTCAATACCAGGGGGTTTGTCATGAACTTGCCAACTCGGTTTTCCGTTAACCAATTCAAATACTCCGAGATATCCATTGCTACCTAAAAAATAAAATGCACCATCATAGTAGATAGGACTACTATAACCCGATTGAAATTGAAATAATCCATTGTTGAGAAGAGAACACTTCCATGCATCATTCGCGGCTTCAAGGTAGTATACGATTACCTGATCGAAAAGATCGATGATTCCTACAGTTAAGCAGTTTGGGCAATCAGGGCGAGTAGAAAATCCAATGCTTGTAAATAACATGTACATTGATTCACAAGGCGGTAAATCAATTCGCATTCTTGTAAAAGGATTGAAGAACTGTAAGGATTTTTCACTATTTAGTATTATTAGCCAGCCATCCTTGGAGAACTCAATGGATAACCAATTTGGAGATAAATGTAGGATAGAGGACCGCGAATCATTCCTAAACGGATCCATTATTTGACATGATCCGTCACCATTTTTCAAGTATATGAATAAGGGAACCCAATTAGTGGTTCTCCATTCAAGTACTGGTGGGAAAGCTGCATGAAACTTTTTGCAACTGGTATGGAAGTTGCGGTAATCAAATATGTTGATGTGCTCTGTAATCAATTCTGTTAGGTGTGAAGGAAGGGCAGTTAATAAACTTTCTTGTACTTCTTTTTTTCTGTTTTTTGGCAGGGGGATTTCAAGTGTTTCATTCTGCTCAAACAACTCTTTGTATTCAAATGGTATGGCTTGGTAAGGTACATAAATCATGGTCTTGTTCCATTCTTGTTTTGCTAATGACCTGTCATCACCAAACACAATTCTTAGTTGATAGCAAAAGTTCCCATGTACTTGGGAAATATTGAAGAGATTACATAACAAATAGTAGTTATTCCAATCACCATAATACCATCTAAAATCTTATAAGACCAGAAAGCATCAATTGGAAAGGTTAGATGTACACTCCGTGTACATGTACACCACTCTTATTTTGGAAACTCCTGATGCTTTAGTTTTAGATTAAAAGATTAATTTACATGACAATCTTCCTTTCTAATTTAAAGAAAACTTATCACTAATAAAAGTGGTGTACATATACACTGAGTTCCCAGCATCAACACAAGCATGAACTAAACGCTTACTTTTAGGTTTCAATTAGACAATTACATCTAATCTAATCTAATTAATAAAAGTCAAGTTTAAAAGTAAAAGAATTTACCATACGGTAAAAAAATCAGGTGAAACGAACAGATTTACTAACCTTGGATACTGTGGCGTTACCCAAACCGGAGAATTATGTGGCGTCACTAAGTTTGGGCACGGGCAAAGAACCGTCAAAATTCGATCATATAACCTGTATGAATACAAGGATTTTACATCTTGTGTCGACATAAAAAAATAGACACAATCCCCTTCAACATAATCTCCTAATTCAGGATTATGATAGGTACTTGTTCCCCAACACCAAGTACAACATTCCACCCCAAAGAAAAACGCACGGCCATTCAAAGACTTAACTTCCACCCACTCTCTTTTATGCATATCCAACTCAAACACACCTAGTTCGCTAACTCGGTTGCATAGATCATCAAGTCGGACTATAAAAACACAATATATCTGACCACAAGACTCCAACCAAAAATGGCGGCGCCACGGAGCTGCAGACTTTGGGGAGGGCGGGCTAAGTCCCAAGGACTTTAAGGTGATAGAATTTGAGCTAAAATCATCATCATCAATAACCTCAATACTGACTAAACAACTTTCGTTATTGGCCTCCAAAATAGCCCATCCATATAAAATACCATTATGCATAATTGGAGGACCGCCTATGGTTGCTCTTTCACCTTCAAGCTCAATTATATGCCGAACCCAAATAGGATAAGAACTTCTAGGCCGGCAGGAAAAGGCTACACCAGCTAAAAATAACAAAAACATACAAGTTTTGGTATGATCATCAGCATCATTATCAAGATTCTCATTGGGGGGACGTGTTAGGATGCATGAAGAAGTATCTTCATTATCTACATATGCATCTAGTAATGGAGGAAGGTGTAGAGATTCCAATGTGACAGGATTGAAGAGCGAGAAGATGTTCGAGTAATCGAGATCACGTAGGATTAACCAGCCGTGACAGCAATTGACAATAGACTTGCCACACAATTCAGGAATGCTCTTGATGAATGAATTGTTATTAGGGGGAAGAGGTGAGATTGTGCAGAATGTTTGTGATTGTTGATTTTGGAGATTTCCATGTGTATAAACAAGCCAAGGTGCATCACCAGGAGGCGGAGGCCTAGAGCAGATTTTCTTCTCCATTACTTATTAGCTTAATTATCTAAAGGAAGGAACTTTAAGTTGTTCACTTTCACTTCCTCCGAATATAAGAGAAAATATAGTTCTGTGCATCTTATTTAACAGACGTATAGGCATATATATAGACTATATTTCTAGGAGAAGTCCAAGTCCTAACCTTTTTATAAATCCTAAATACAAAAGAACTACATCTTGAGAAGGAAACAGACTAGTGCCGTTGTGCGGCAATAAATTTTATCATTTATTATTATCACTTAAATAATAATTTATACTTAATTAATGATTATTATTTTAATGTAAATCTCAAGTTATATTTAATTATAACGAGATTGTGTATTTGTTTGTAGTATGTAATAAAAGTTGTAATACTCAATTGTATAATTGAGTTATGGATAATTTATTGAAAATCAAACTGTAATTTCTCTTAATAATTCTAAATTTCTTATATTCTTACCATAATTCATGGAGTATTTCTTATAATATTGTATATGGATCTTATTTAAAAGCATATTTCGAACACTCTCTAATGGTAAAAACAAATATAATATTCCGAATTATGTAGCAAAAGTTATTATCCAATTTACACAGTATAATATAATTTACGTTGTTTATTCAAAACCAGACTCTAATATTCACGAAAACACCTTATATCTATTTATATTTATGTTCAACACTATTTAAAAAAATTGAAAATAAAAAGAATGACATGGTATGCTCAGGTGGCACACTCTATAATAGTCTAAGGTTGTTTTTTAAAATCAAACTCTAATTTTGTCATCATCCAAAACTCTAATTTATATATGTAATTTTGTCGCTATAGATTTTTTTTGTTGTAACAACAACGTTTATCTTAATGAATTTTCTTGTAATACTAATTGTCATGGTTCAGTTGAGTAAGGCTTAGCTTTTGAAAAATTATATGTTTAATCCTATAAAATGGACGTATTGATCAAATGCTATAATCACATATAGTACACTATACTTATAGCTATTATTATACTTATCTAAAAGAAATACTATAATTAAGTATATTTGCATGAGTTGTAAAACTATATTATAAATGGATCTTATTTGAAGCATATTTCAAGCACTCTCCAATGGTAAAAAATTATAATGTTCTGAATTATGTAGCAAAAGTTATATTCAAGTTACATAACATAATAAATTAGGTTGTTTATTCAAAACCAACCTCTAATTTACCCTATCCAAAACTCCTTTTATGCATTTTAATTTATAGGTAGAAGTCTATTTTTGAAAAAGATTAACATAAAAATTAATGATATCGCAATCCTACGTGACGCTCTATTTTATAAGTTCTAAAACTATATAGTAAATATATCTTATTTCGAAGCATATTTCGAGCACTCTCTAATGGTACAAAAATTATAATATTCTAAATTATGTAGCCAAAGTTACATTCAATTTACATAATATAATAATTTAAGTTGTTCATTCAAAACAAAACTCTAATTTTCGTTTATCCAAACTCCTTATATGTATTTAAATCTATGTAGAACTTTATTTTTTTTAAAGATAAAAAAAATCAATGACATGGCAATCCTACGTGGCGCGCTCTATGCTCTCGAAGTCTTGAGGAACTCTCTATGCTCTCAAAAAATTCTTCCTTTATATATTATAAGATTAAGATCATGAGAATCACCAACCAAAAGAGTTGGTAAACTGTCTCTCTACCTTTGGTTGTCATTTTAGATGTTTTTCTAGAACTGTACTTGTTAGGGTTTTATTTTATTACCGCAAGTGAACGACATCGTAGCACGTACAGGTTGAACTCAGCAGGTGCAAGATTAAACACTAGTTGATTCTAGAGTATGAAATAACTACACAATCCAAAGATGAAGAGAATTCTATGTAACTAATAGCTAAACTAATAACAAGATATGAGAAACTCGATGAATATGATAACTAAAATACTAAGACTAAGCATCACCACTAATATGAATTGATCAGAGCATAACTCACATCCCAATTATTCAATTATAGCTTAAGCGAGATGGACATTCCCTTATGACTCAGTAACAAAGCACAGCTGCGAACCAAAACTAAATCCTCAGTCATTCATCAATACCCAGAGCTTACTTTTGTTATAGCAAAAGGCTTAACTAACATGTATGTCTCCTATTTTCATGGCTTACACACATAATTAGAAATTTAGAAGCATTAAGAACCAATGTCAAACAATTCCCAATTCTCTCACCTATTTTCATGGGAGAATTCAAATCAATGACAAGACTATCTAAATTAGGACCCAATACTAGTAGAATAATTGCTTATTGCTGCGGTGGTATTATTGCGGTTTTACCCATACGTAGCAATAAATCACGTGAAAAGAAAAGGTAAAATATAAAATAGACCTATTGCTACGGTTTCCAGCCAAAACCGTAGCAATAGGTCTCAGCGGAAAAAAATTTCAAATTTGGTTGACTGTTTGACCAAATCTATTGCTGCGGGGTTTCCAGCCGAAACCGCAGCAATAGATTAAAATATTATTTTTTTAATAATATTTAAACCTATTGCTACGGTTTCTAGGAAAACCATAGCAATAGGGTCATTAGTTTTTTTTTGTAGTGGAGCCTTATTAGGCGCCGTTTCCCACTTTCCCTCATAATCCACTGATTCTCTCATACTATCTCTCTCTCATCCTCACGCCTGTCTCAACAACAACCATAACATACACACATAATTCCTAAAAAATGAAAAACAAAATGAATTTGAAGAATTGCGTTACAACATTAACAAAGAAATAAAAGAGTAATCTTTGAAAAAAAACTTACAGATGAAGGGCATGAAAGCGAAGAAAAGGAGAAGGCCAGAATTTCCACGAAGAGTTTTGTTTCTCGTCGCCTATAACCAGACTCGACCGGAGTTCGTCGCCAATCGCCATTTTCTCTCTCCTCTCCTCCTTAGATCTTCATTTTCACAGGTTTCTTCTATCCTCTCCCCTCTGTTTCTTCATTTTCGTCTTTTTTAGATTTAGATTTATTCAGATCTGTTTAATTTTCGTTTTTAGTTATTTCATTTTTTGTTATTCATTTTTTGTTATTCAGATCCTCCTTATTTCATTTTTCGTGATTCAGATCTGTTTAATTTTGTGCATTGTTGGTTTAAATTTTGGGTAAGATTTTCGATGAATTTCAATGTTTGATGAGATTTATATCTCCTGATTCGGCCACGCCGCCCAAGCCGTCGTCCTGCGCCTCCTTCTCACTCCATGAGAGTTGTTCTTAGCTCAATTTGTTTTCAGATCTGGAATATTTTTTTATTTTTTGATTTGTCCTAACATTAAACGAAATTTTGTTTTTATTTTTCTATTTTGCAGCGTTTTTGTATTTTAGGTTTAGTTTCTTAGTGCTTTGGATTTTTGTTATTAGTTTGTTCTTGTTTTTGTATTGTAGACATATTTTGGTAACTTCATTTGAAAAATTATTATACGACAATATTGTAGTTATTGGAGTTGATTTAAAATTGCCAGAATTTCAAAAAAAAAAAAATTTGTTTTTTTTTTACTTGTACCTATTGCTGCGGTTTTTACCCAAAATCGCAGCAATAGAGTTAAACCTGTTGTTGCGGTTTTGGGTAGGAAATTGTTGCGCACTTAATTGTTGCGCGGCCAAAACCGCCGCAATAGGCCACTTAATGACCGCTTCAATAAGCAATTATTCTACTAGTGCAACTTTCTTTGATGAATTCAATTAATAAATTAAAATAAGAAGTTTGCATCAAATAAATAACTCCTAACTTCAACTCCAACTTTCATTGACAATATAAAATTAGGGCTAATCAAGATGCAAAATTGAAAACAAGAACACTCTTATCTAACTCTAAACATATAACTCAATAACATGGGAATTAAAGACAATTTACATGATCCACTAGTAGAATAAATGCTTATTGCTGTTGTTATTATATGGCCTATTGTGGCGGTTTTGGCCGCGCAGCAATTAAGGGCGCATCAATAGGTAATTAAACTATTGTTGCGGTTTTTAACCGCAGTAATATTACAATGTATTGCTGCGGTTTCTGGGAAAAATCGCAGCAATATATATATTTTTTATTAGATAAATACAGTATATTGTTGCGGTTTATGGGAAAAACCACCGCAATATACTGTATTTTTATAATAAAAAATATATATATTGATGCGGGTACCAGAAACCGCAGCAATACGTTGTAATATTGTTGCGGTTTCTGGGAGAAATCGCAGCAATATATATATTTTTATTATAAAAATACAGTATATTGCTACGGTTTCTGGGGTTTAGCAATAATACTGTCTTTTTTTTTAAATTAAAAAAATTATGCACGTATGTTCCATCCAACCTCCTCATGCAAGAAGCAGGATGCAGCAAACAGAATGCAGCAACTGCAACAATATTTTTTGCATAAATATTGGCAGAGCTCCGTTTGTAAATTGGATAAACCCATAATTGAGAATTAACCTGTACAATATTATATGTAACAACCAGTATCCATCATCCAAAATTCATCCAACAGCCAACATCTAAAATTCATCCAACAGCTAACATCCAAAATTCATCCAACAACCAACATCCATCATCCTCTAAGAACCAATTTTCCTCCAACTTCCACAATCCAAATTCCAAGTTCAACAAGAAATAAATATGATTCAATCCAACATAGATATCATGCGAATCCAACATATATATATATATATATATATATATATATATATATATATATATATATATATATATATATATATATAGGGATATTATCTCAGATAACCCTGACTTATAGGCCTTTTTCCAATATAACCCTGACTTTGGCTGGCCTGTCTCCGATAACTCGGAACTTGATTTTTGTCATTAAACTGGACAAAATTTGTCACGCGTTAACATGGTTTGACTTTTGCTAAATTCATCTTCTTTTCTCTCTCTTGTTGTTCATCTCTTCTCTCTTTTGTTCTTCATCCCATCATTATTTCTTCTTAATGGAGCTGATTTTTTTCCCACTTCAAAAACTCTGAGATTTTTCTTCTTGTCACTTCTGGGAAATCAAATCGCCCCCAATTTTGCCCATCTGAGTAATTTTTTATTGTTGGGTTTCGTCTTTTTTGGCTGATTAAACTCTCAATCCTGTAGAAATAGTGTGAAAAATTGGTGAATTATTGTAAGAGAGATTGAGAGATTTTTGGGTTTCTTTTGAAATTTGATAATTTTTTTGTGGGTTGAGATTAATTGGAAAAATCTACAACTCTTTTGTGATGTCGACGAAATTGAATACTGCGCAAGATTTAGCAAAGAAAATGTTGTTGATGGCTGAACAAGGAGGGCATTATTGCTCTAAGAAAACGGATAATTTGTGCAAAGATTGTTGTTGTCATGTACTTTCTCTTTCGTTGAATCTTAGATTTTGGGGCTTTTTTTGTGATATGGGTTCTTATTTCTTTTCACATTATTGACATTATGCTATTGAAATCTTAAATTTTGTTAGATTTATTAGATTGATATAATCTGATTGTTTGTTTTTTATGATTTTGTTAGATTTTTGTTTTTTCTGTTTGTTTGTGAAATTTCTGAATTTTTTCTACAAATATATGAATTTAAATTTTCTGCTGGCAATGCTAACTGACTGAAATTAATGAATCTATGTGCCCCTAAATGTAGACTTCTATTTGGATCTATTTTCTCTTGGGTTTTCCTTTGAATGATTGATTTTTGAGTAGTTTTCAAATTTCCTAGTAATAATGTTTTGTGTTCAGATGTTCAAATTTTCAATTATTTGAAGAACCCATATGCTGATTCAAAAGAATGAACATAGTTTTGATTGATTAGACAATAAGGTTTAATCTTGCACTTTTAAAGTTAGTTTGTTGTATATTGTTGGTTACTCAGTTACTTATGGATGAAGAACAAGAGAGAGAAGAGATGAATTTAGCAAAAGTCAAACCAAGTTAACGCCGTGACAAATTCTGTCCAGTTTAATGACAAAAATCAAGTTCAGGGTTATCGGAGACAGGCCTGCCAAAGTCAAGGTTATATTGGAAAAAAGCCTATTAGTCGGGGTTATACGAGATAATATCTCATATATATATATATATATATATATATATATATATATATATATATATGAGATATTATCTCGGATAACCCCGACTAATAGCCTGTCTCCGATAACCCCGAACTTGATTTTTGTCATTAAACTGGACAGAATTTGTCACGGCGTTAACTTGGTTTGACTTTTGCTAAATTCATCTCTTCTCTCTTCGTTCTTCATATCCATAAGTAACCGAGTAACCAACAATATACAACAAACTAACTTTAAAAGTGCAAGATTAAACCTTATTGTCTAATCAATCAAAACTATGTTCATTCTTTTGAATCAGCATATGGGTTCTTCAAATAATTGAAAATTTGAACATCTGAACACAAAACATTATTACTAGGAAATTTGAAAACTACTCAAAAATCAATCATTCAAAGGAAAACCCAAGAGAAAATAGATCCAAATAGAAGTCTACATTTAGGGGCACATAGATTCATTAATTTCGCCGTTAGCATTGCCAACGAAAATTTAAATTCATATATTTGTAGAAAAAATTCAGAAATTTCACAAACAAACAGAAAAAACAAAAATCTAACAAAATCATAAAAAACAAACAATCAGATTATATCAATCTAATAAATCTAACAAAATTTAAGATTTCAATAGCATAATGTCAATAATGTGAAAAGAAATAAGAACCCATATCACAAAAAAAGCCCCAAAATCTAAGATTCAACGAAAGAGAAAGTACATGACAACAACAATCTTTGCACAAATTATCCGTTTTCTTAGAGCAATAATGCCCCTCCTTGTTCAACCATCAACAACATTTTCTTTGCTAAATCTTGCGCAGATTCAATTTCGTCGACATCACAAAAGAGTTGTAGATTTTTCCAATTAATCTCAACCCACAAAAAAATTATCAAATTTCAAAAGAAACCCAAAAATCTCTCAATCTCTCTTACAATAATTCACCAATTTTTCACACTATTTCTACAGGATTGAGAGTTTAATCAGCCAAAAAAGACGAAACCCATAAATAAAAAATTACTCAGATGGGCAATATTGGGGGCGATTTGATTTCCCAGAAGTGACAAGAAGAAAAATCTCAGAGTTTTTGAAGTGGGAAAAAAATCAGCTCCATTAAGAAGAAATAATGATGGGATGAAGAACAAAAGAGAGAAGAGATGAACAACAAGAGAGAGAAAAGAAGATGAATTTAGCAAAAGTCAAACCATGTTAACGCGTGACAAATTTTGTCCATTTTAATGACAAAAATCAAGTTCCGAGTTATCGGAGACAGGCCAGCCAAAGTCAGGGTTATATTGGAAAAAGGCCTATAAGTCAGGGTTATCTGAGATAATATCCCTCTATCTATATATATCTATATATATATATATATATATATATATATATATATATATATATATATATATGTTGGATTCGCATGATATCTATGTTGGATTGAATCATATTTATTTCTTGTTGAACTTGGAATTTGGATTGTGGAAGTTGGAGGAAAATTGGTTCTTAGAGGATGATGGATGTTGGTTGTTGGATGAATTTTGGATGTTAGCTGTTGGATGAATTTTAGATGTTGGCTGTTGGATGAATTTTGGATGATGGATACTGGTTGTTACATATAATATTGTACAGGTTAATTCTCAATTATGGGTTTATCCAATTTACAAACGGAGCTCTGCCAATATTTATGCAAAAAATATTGTTGCAGTTGCTGCATTCTGTTTGCTGCATCCTGCTTCTTGCATGAGGAGGTTGGATGGAACATACGTGCATAATTTTTTTAATTTAAAAAAAAAGACAGTATATTGCTAAACCCCAGAAACCGTAGCAATATACTGTATTTTTATAATAAAAATATATATATTGCTGCGATTTTTCCCAGAAACCGCAACAATATTACAACGTATTGCTGCGGTTTCTGGTACCCGCATCAATATATATATTTTTTATTATAAAAATACAGTATATTGCGGTGGTTTTTCCCATAAACCGCAACAATATACTGTATTTATCTAATAAAAAATATATATATTGCTGCGATTTTTCCCAGAAACCGCAGCAATACATTGTAATATTACTGCGGTTAAAAACCGCAACAATAGTTTAATTACCTATTGATGCGCCCTTAATTGCTGCGCGGCCAAAACCGCCACAATAGGCCATATAATAACAACAGCAATAAGCATTTATTCTACTAGTGGATCATGTAAATTGTCTTTAATTCCCATGTTATTGAGTTATATGTTTAGAGTTAGATAAGAGTGTTCTTGTTTTCAATTTTGCATCTTGATTAGCCCTAATTTTATATTGTCAATGAAAGTTGGAGTTGAAGTTAGGAGTTATTTATTTGATGCAAACTTCTTATTTTAATTTATTAATTGAATTCATCAAAGAAAGTTGCACTAGTAGAATAATTGCTTATTGAAGCGGTCATTAAGTGGCCTATTGCGGCGGTTTTGGCCGCGCAACAATTAAGTGCGCAACAATTTCCTACCCAAAACCGCAACAACAGGTTTAACTCTATTGCTGCGATTTTGGGTAAAAACCGCAAAGCAATAGGTACAAGTAAAAAAAAACAAATTTTTTTTTTTTTGAAATTCTCGGGCAATTTTAAATCAACTCCAATAACTACAATATTGTCGTATAATAATTTTTCAAATGAAGTTACCAAAATATGTCTACAATACAAAAACAAGAACAAACTAATAACAAAAATCCAAAGCACTAAGAAACTAAACCTAAAATACAAAAACGCTGCAAAATAGAAAAATAAAAACAAAATTTCGTTTAATGTTAGGACAAATCAAAAAATAAAAAAATATTCCAGATCTG
Source organism: Beta lomatogona (assembly GCA_947646795.1). Lineage (NCBI taxonomy): Eukaryota > Viridiplantae > Streptophyta > Magnoliopsida > Caryophyllales > Amaranthaceae > Beta > Beta lomatogona. The sequence goes on along the minus strand of CANSNZ010000023.1, from coordinate 6,773,074 downwards.
AAAACAAATTGAGCTAAGAACAACTCTCATGGAGTGAGAAGGAGGCGCAGACGACGGCCATGCGGCGTGGCCGAATCAGAGATATAAATCTCATCAAACATTGAAATTCATCGAAAATCTTACCCAAAATTTAAACCAACAATGCACAAAATTAAACAGATCTCGAATCACGAAAAATGAAATAAGGAGGATCTCGAATAACAAAAATGAATAACAAAAAATGAAATAACAAAAAACGAAAATTAAACAGATCCGAATAAATCTAAATCTAAAAAAGACGAAAATGAAGAAACAAGAGGGGAGAGGATAGAAGAAACCTCGTGAAAATGAAGATCTAAGGAGGAGAGAGGAGAGAGAAAATGGCGATTGGCGACGAACTCCGGCCGAGTCCGGTTATAGGCGACCGTAAACAAAACTCTTCGTGGAAATTCCCGGCCTTCTCCTTTTCTTCGCTTTCATGCCCTTCATCTCGTAAGTTTTTTTCAAAGATTACTCTTTTATTTCTTTGTTAATGTTGTAACGCAATTCTTCAAATTCATTTTGTTTTTCATTTTTTAGGAATTATGTGTGTATGTTATGGTTGTTGTTGAGACAAAGGCGGAGGACGAGAGAGAGATAGTATGAGAGAATCAAGGATTATGAGGGAAAGTGGGAAACGGCGCCTAATAAGGCTCCACTACAAAAAAACTAATGACCCTATTGCTATGGTTTTCCTAGAAACCGTAGCAATAGGTTTAAATATTATTAAAAAAATAATATTTTAATCTATTGCTGCGGTTTCGACGGAAACCCCAGCAATAGATTTGGTCAAACAGTCAACCAAATTTGAAATTTTTTTCCGCTGAGACCTATTGCTACGGTTTTGGCTGGAAACCGTAGCAATAGGTCTATTTTATATTTTACCTTTTCTTTTCACGTGATTTATTGCTACGTATGGGTAAAACCGCAATAATACCACCGCAAAGAATAAGCAATTATTCTACTAGTATTGGGTCCTAATTTAGATAGTCTTGTCATTGATTTGAATTCTCCCATGAAAATAGGTGAGAGAATCGGGAATTGTTTGACATTGGTTCTTAATGCTTCTAAATTTCTAATTATGTGTGTAAGCCATGAAAATAGGAGACATACATGTTAGTTAAGCCTTTTGCTATCACAAAAAGTAAGCTCGGGTATTGATGAATGACCGAGGATTTAGTTTTGGTTCGCAATGTGCTTTGTTACCGAGTCATAAGGGAATGTCCATCTCGCTTAAGCTATAATTGAATAATTGGGATGTGAGTTATGCTCTGATCAATTCATATTAGTGGTGATGCTTAGTCTTAGTATTTTAGTTATCATATTCATCGAGTTTCTCATATCTTGTTATTAGTTTAGCTATTAGTTACATAGAATTCTCTTCATCTTTGGATTGTGTAGTTATTTCATACTCTAGAATCAACTAGTGTTTAATCTTGCACCTGCTGAGTTCAACCTGTACGTGCTACGATGTCGTTCACTTGCGGTATTAAAATAAAACCCTAACAAGTACAGTTCTAGAAAAACATCTAAAATGACAACCAAAGGTAGAGAGACAGTTTACCAACTCTTTTGGTTGGTGATTCTCATGATCTTAATCTTATAATATATAAAGGAAGAATTTTTTGAGAGCATAGAGAGTTCCTCAAGACTTCGAGAGCATAGAGCGCGCCACGTAGGATTGCCATGTCATTGATTTTTTTTATCTTTAAAAAAAATAAAGTTCTACATAGATTTAAATACATATAAGGAGTTTGGATAAACGAAAATTAGAGTTTTGTTTTGAATGAACAACTTAAATTATTATATTATGTAAATTGAATGTAACTTTGGCTACATAATTTAGAATATTATAATTTTTGTACCATTAGAGAGTGCTCGAAATATGCTTCGAAATAAGATATATTTACTATATAGTTTTAGAACTTATAAAATAGAGCGTCACGTAGGATTGCGATATCATTAATTTTTATGTTAATCTTTTTCAAAAATAGACTTCTACCTATAAATTAAAATGCATAAAAGGAGTTTTGGATAGGGTAAATTAGAGGTTGGTTTTGAATAAACAACCTAATTTATTATGTTATGTAACTTGAATATAACTTTTGCTACATAATTCGAACATTATAATTTTTTACCATTGGAGAGTGCTTGAAATATGCTTCAAATAAGATCCATTTATAATATAGTTTTACAACTCATGCAAATATACTTAATTATAGTATTTCTTTTAGATAAGTATAATAATAGCTATAAGTATAGTGTACTATATGTGATTATAGCATTTGATCAATACGTCCATTTTATAGGATTAAACATATAATTTTTCAAAAGCTAAGCCTTACTCAACTGAACCATGACAATTAGTATTACAAGAAAATTCATTAAGATAAACGTTGTTGTTACAACAAAAAAAATCTATAGCGACAAAATTACATATATAAATTAGAGTTTTGGATGATGACAAAATTAGAGTTTGATTTTAAAAAACAACCTTAGACTATTATAGAGTGTGCCACCTGAGCATACCATGTCATTCTTTTTATTTTCAATTTTTTTAAATAGTGTTGAACATAAATATAAATAGATATAAGGTGTTTTCGTGAATATTAGAGTCTGGTTTTGAATAAACAACGTAAATTATATTATACTGTGTAAATTGGATAATAACTTTTGCTACATAATTCGAATATTATATTTGTTTTTACCATTAGAGAGTGTTCGAAATATGCTTTTAAATAAGATCCATATACAATATTATAAGAAATACTCCATGAATTATGGTAAGAATATAAGAAATTTAGAATTATTAAGAGAAATTACAGTTTGATTTTCAATAAATTATCCATAACTCAATTATACAATTGAGTATTACAACTTTTATTACATACTACAAACAAATACACAATCTCGTTATAATTAAATATAACTTGAGATTTACATTAAAATAATAATCATTAATTAAGTATAAATTATTATTTAAGTGATAATAATAAATGATAAAATTTATTGCCGCACAACGGCACTAGTCTGTTTCCTTCTCAAGATGTAGTTCTTTTGTATTTAGGATTTATAAAAAGGTTAGGACTTGGACTTCTCCTAGAAATATAGTCTATATATATGCCTATACGTCTGTTAAATAAGATGCACAGAACTATATTTTCTCTTATATTCGGAGGAAGTGAAAGTGAACAACTTAAAGTTCCTTCCTTTAGATAATTAAGCTAATAAGTAATGGAGAAGAAAATCTGCTCTAGGCCTCCGCCTCCTGGTGATGCACCTTGGCTTGTTTATACACATGGAAATCTCCAAAATCAACAATCACAAACATTATGCACAATCTCACCTCTTCCCCCTAATAACAATTCATTCATCAAGAGCATTCCTGAATTGTGTGGCAAGTCTATTGTCAATTGCTGTCACGGCTGGTTAATCCTACGTGATCTCGATTACTCGAACATCTTCTCGCTCTTCAATCCTGTCACATTGGAATCTCTACACCTTCCTCCATTACTAGATGCATATGTAGATAATGAAGATACTTCTTCATGCATCCTAACACGTCCCCCCAATGAGAATCTTGATAATGATGCTGATGATCATACCAAAACTTGTATGTTTTTGTTATTTTTAGCTGGTGTAGCCTTTTCCTGCCGGCCTAGAAGTTCTTATCCTATTTGGGTTCGGCATATAATTGAGCTTGAAGGTGAAAGAGCAACCATAGGCGGTCCTCCAATTATGCATAATGGTATTTTATATGGATGGGCTATTTTGGAGGCCAATAACGAAAGTTGTTTAGTCAGTATTGAGGTTATTGATGATGATGATTTTAGCTCAAATTCTATCACCTTAAAGTCCTTGGGACTTAGCCCGCCCTCCCCAAAGTCTGCAGCTCCGTGGCGCCGCCATTTTTGGTTGGAGTCTTGTGGTCAGATATATTGTGTTTTTATAGTCCGACTTGATGATCTATGCAACCGAGTTAGCGAACTAGGTGTGTTTGAGTTGGATATGCATAAAAGAGAGTGGGTGGAAGTTAAGTCTTTGAATGGCCGTGCGTTTTTCTTAGGGGTGGAATGTTGTACTTGGTGTTGGGGAACAAGTACCTATCATAATCCTGAATTAGGAGATTATGTTGAAGGGGATTGTGTCTATTTTTTTATGTCGACACAAGATGTAAAATCCTTGTATTCATACAGGTTATATGATCGAATTTTGACGGTTCTTTGCCCGTGCCCAAACTTAGTGACGCCACATAATTCTCCGGTTTGGGTAACGCCACAGTATCCAAGGTTAGTAAATCTGTTCGTTTCACCTGATTTTCTTACCGTATGGTAAATTCTTTTACTTTTAAACTTGACTTTTATTAATTAGATTAGATTAGATGTAATTGTCTAATTGAAACCTAAAAGTAAGCGTTTAGTTCATGCTTGTGTTGATGCTGGGAACTCAGTGTATATGTACACCACTTTTATTAGTGATAAGTTTTCTTTAAATTAGAAAGGAAGATTGTCATGTAAATTAATCTTTTAATCTAAAACTAAAGCATCAGGAGTTTCCAAAATAAGAGTGGTGTACATGTACACGGAGTGTACATCTAACCTTTCCAATTGATGCTTTCTGGTCTTATAAGATTTTAGATGGTATTACGGTGATTGGAATAACTACTATTTGTTATGTAATCTCTTCAATATTTGCCAAGTACATGGGAACTTTTGCTATCAACTAAGAATTGTGTTTGGTGATGACAGGTCATTAGCAGAACAAGAATGGAACAAGACCATGATTTATGTACCTTACCAAGCCATACCATTTGAATACAAAGAGTTGTTTGAGCAGAATGAAACACTTGAAATCCCCCTGCCAAAAAACAAAAAAAAAGAAGTACAAGAAAGTTTATTAACTGCCCTTCCTTCACACCTAACAGAATTGATTACAGAGCACATCAACATATTTGATTACCGCAACTTCCATACCAGTTGCAAAAAGTTTCATGCAGCTTTCCCACCAGTACTTGAATGGAGAACCACTAATTGGGTTCCCTTATTCATATACTTGAAAAATGGTGACGGATCATGTCAAATAATGGATCCGTTTAGGAATGATTCGCGGTCCTCTATCCTACATTTATCTCCAAATTGGTTATCCATTGAGTTCTCCAAGGATGGCTGGCTAATAATACTAAATAGTGAAAAATCCTTACAGTTCTTCAATCCTTTTACAAGAATGCGAATTGATTTACCGCCTTGTGAATCAATGTACATGTTATTTACAAGCATTGGATTTTCTACTCGCCCTGATTGCCCAAACTGCTTAACTGTAGGAATCATCGATCTTTTCGATCAGGTAATCGTATACTACCTTGAAGCCGCGAATGATGCATGGAAGTGTTCTCTTCTCAACAATGGATTATTTCAATTTCAATCGGGTTATAGTAGTCCTATCTACTATGATGGTGCATTTTATTTTTTAGGTAGCAATGGATATCTCGGAGTGTTTGAATTGGTTAACGGGAAACCGAGTTGGCAAGTTCATGACAAACCCCCTGGTATCGAAAGTGGCACTTTCCAAGAGAATCATCTAGTTCAATGTGGTGGAGTGCTTCACTCAGTGTTTATTGGTAATATAGGAAAATGGGTTCAACTCTTTAAGTTCAACAAATCAGAGAAATATATGTTATCGGGCTGTATTGTAGCAATTGTACTAGTAGTAATTGAGGAGCAAATTTTTATCTGCTGTTATATACTGGTAGACCTCAGGCCCGGCCTTTAGCATGTCCAAAGTGGGACACGGAACAGGGCCTCACTTCCAAAGGGGCCTCCAAATTGAAAAAAAAAATTATTTAAACACAAAAGACTTGAAGCTGATAGTCAAAATGTTTGCAAGTTTGTTGAATTCAGTTCATCTTGGAATATATCAAAAGATTTTGAAGAGAAAAACTTAGTTTGATGTATGTTTGTTATTTGGTTTACTTGCATATTTTGGTGGTTTCTTTTATTTTTTTTATACAAGGGCCTATTTTTCAGTATTGGCACAGGGCCTCCATATTGTTCGGGCCGGCGCTGGTAGACCTATAATTGCATCATATGCTCCTCCTTTTTGGTATGTTATGTGCAAAGGTGCAACTAGCAAACAAAAACCCACAATTCATCAAATTTTGGCATTAACCTCTGACCTCTTAATTGATAAGGGTTCTTAATAATATTTTACTAATCAACCATTGGAATCAGATAAAATTGATGATTATTTCACTATCAATTTGCGTAACTTTGTAGGTTTTTTATTTTTAATTGTGGAGGCTTTTATTTTGTTGGAATTTGGCGGAAAACTAGTGGGCTTTTAAGCTTTGGTAAAATTTTTTAACAATGCTATGCTCTAATGTTGGAGAGATTTTGTGGAAGAGTTGACTTTTACAAAAACATTTCTTTCTTCTTACATTACCACATCATCATACAAAAACTCTATCTATACTACAAGATGTCGGTTAAATTTTTTCTATCAACAAAATTTTTTTTTTTTCACTCTAGATTTTTCTACTACCTTCCCTTTGTTAGGTAGATTTTGTTCTCTAGCTACAATAGATTTTTCTTAAGATAATTCTAGATGATAGTTTACACTAGATATTTCTAGAGTACATCCAATACTTTTATACAAGATTTTCTTAGATTATTTTTTTTAGCACTCCCCCTAATCCAAAAAAATCTTGTACTCCAAAATTCTTCAAAGGAAAACTTAGTTGATGCACTTGTCACAAACTATCATAGGAAATGTATATTTAAGTTCCCATGTTGGGTAGGGGGTATTCGTAAAAAATCGAAACAGAAAAACCGTACTAAAAAACTGAAAAATCGGTCTAAATGGGTGGGAACCGTACCGGTAAAAAAAGTTTTAACGATATGGTTACCGAACCGGTAAAACAAACGGTTAAACGGTACGGTTACGGTTATGATTTTTGAATGAACGGTTACCCAAAAAATCGAAATATTTTTTTCCTCTATTTAATTATTTTGAAACTTTTCCCAACAATTACATTACTTCTAATATTTGTTACTAAGTATCAACAAATAGAGGAAGTATGTCATTATTTGGAAACTTTAGTACTAATATAAACACTATAATTAGGAAATGAAGTAAATGCTTAGTGTTATTATGTCTTCCAATAAATTTATTATCCACTTTATAATACATTTTATATTAGAGTATATATAATATTAAAGTATATGCACAAAAAAATAAAAAATATATATTTACATTAAGTAAAATATAATAGTATAAATTGAATAACGGTTAATGGTTAACCGGAAAACCGTACCGGAAAAAAGGGTTAACCGCTAGGTGGTAACCGGTCTAAACGGTTACGGTTCGCAAAAAAAGCGAACCGGAACTTTCGGATATCAAACCAAAATGTTGTTTTGGGATGGTTAACCACCCATGAACACCCCTTGTTGGCAACCATGTTACCAACTTCCATCTTCTCGATATAACTTCTCATTTTTTCTGATCTTCTCGTTAGTACTCATGTTACCAACTTTTTTTCTTTTTTATTGTTGCTTGTGTCACCAGCCATCGCCCAAAATATTATTTTCTCCAAATTTTCTTTTGTTGTTGGTGCTCATGTCACCAACTCACCACGCTAATGCTCATGTCATTAGCAAACTTCAAAAAGTAATCTTCTTCAAAATAAAGTTTCTTCGCCAAAATTGGCAATCTCATTGTTTTTCTTGATCCTGCAATTCTTTCTTACATGACCAAACCTCTTGCACTGCCAACACTGTGGCTTCCCTTTATGTCAAAAAGTCTACAGTATCATGGTTAGTCTTCTTGCAAATATTGCAGGAAAGTTTTTTATTCATACTTTTGCATGACTTATCTTCATCTTCATCCTTATCATTCTTCTTGGCCATTTTCTTAAATTTTGATGCAAGAGTAGTCTCAACTATTTCTTCGTTGATATACCAATTTTTCCTTTGTTCATCGGACTCCAAAGATCCCATAAGTTGCTCTACTTGTTATTTTTGATATATCTTTTGTTTCTTCAATAATAGCAACAATGTTATCGTATTTATCCGTTAGACTTAATAAAATCTTCTTCACAATTTTTTCATCCGAAATTTCTTGTCCACATGATTGCATTTGATTCACTATTTCTATTACCTTTGAAAAATAATCTTTCATTAATTCTCGTTCTTTCATTTTTAAGTTTTCAAAATCTCTCCTAAAAGATTGAAGTTTAATACTTCTCACCTTGTCACCGCGTTGAAACTCTTGTTGTAGGATCTCCCACTCCTCCAGTAACACCCCGATAATTCTCTCTTTTCATAAATACCTTTTCAATATAAAACTTAGAGAATTGCCCAAGTATTATCGCCCGTGTGATAACGTATCGGCTTATTCAGAATTCTGCAGCGGAAAACATCTAACAAAACTTCATACTTTAATATCATACATAAGTAAATAAGTACTTCAAAAACAAAAGCTCTATATATGTCTACTCAAACAAACTTATTATAATACATTCCTACTAATGCAGAAAATATGATATACTAGATTACACAAGCTCTCCATTCCCAGCCTCCCAATGATGCAACATCTGCGAACCTGTAAATGTCAATGCTCTAGAGAATCTGCTCACCAAAATTGGGTCATCACAGGATCAATAAGGCAAAGCCATGATCAACACATACAAACAAAGCACGTAATCAGCAAAGCTGAGTACTACATAGTAATACATAAACATTCCTAGCAGGATACTAAATAAATAACGTGCAAGAATAAATAATAATATAATCATATAACAATCTGTAGACAACTTTAACTGAACTAAATTCTACACATCTTTTTATTACTCAAATGGAATAGTTATTGGACCTGAGTTGTCTTATCTACTAATACCTTCATTACGAAGATAAAATACGGGAGCTACCACGTATTCCAGAAATGACCTGCGATATCGAGGAACCTTTGCTAACTGAAAAAGGGATGGTGATCAATCCATCCCCTGTAAAAAGCCATGGCTCGCTCACCATGTACCCCAACTCCTAATGTCCAACTCTAGACGTGCACCAGTCTAAAGTCTATAACTATCCTCGTTACACTTTACGTTCTTTACAAGTTATTACTTGTTATGACACACATACAAGTAACACAGAAATACAATTCAACATTCATAACTGAACTTCTTTTATCTTACGATTTAATAAGTGATCGCAACTTACAACCCAAGACTTAATTTCTTATTTGTTGAACCTAGCCAACAATCAAACTTACCTTTAAAGGCATACTTATCAACTTACCAAATAAGGCCCACAGTCCTCATAAAGTAGTGAAAATAATATTTGTAAGGGAACACATGAATAACATGAATCAATCTTAATAACATATTAATTCCCCCATGTGAATTAATATATAAAGTTCCCATCCACATGCTTGTATCCATAAATCCATACAACCATGACAATTCTTTACTCATAATAAATCCAATAATTAACATGCTTGCTCACAGGCATAAAACATGTAGAAATCAATCATACTTGAAATCACATATGAACTTATATAGTTCCTATACATGATACTACAACTTTTTCCTCCTTAAATCATGATACTAATCATATAGCACACAAGTATGTACGTACCTTGTGTAAACTAGTCGGCAGGCCACTTTTAACCCTTTAAAACTCTCCTACAGAATATTCTCCGCCTAGAAATCAATATAAACTAAAATCAATACTCTTAAATAAAAAGGATTTTTTAACTAGAATAATACAAACTTTTGCCCGTTCTCTCGCAATAGTACAAACTTTTGATTATTTTTAAATAATACAAACTTTTGCCCAAAATTCCTCCAGTAGGGCAATACCGGTTGTTAACTTGTTGTAGGAGGTAAATAAGCTGACGTGAACCATAATGTCAAAAAAGAAGGTGGAAAATACATCTCAAATTGATAAAGTGTGATCACCACCTCATTTTGCAAAGCATCCAACTTATCAGGGTCAAGTACCTTGTTGCATATGGTATTGAAAAATGAACACAACCTCGTGATGGCAAGCCTGACATGTTTTGGAAGAATCCCGCGTATTGCAATCGGCAAAAACACTTGCATCAACACATGACAGTCATGGGACTTCAGCCCAATTAATTTCAGATCAGTCATAGAAACAAGTCTTCTCATGTTAGATGAGTATCCAGTGGGAACCTTAAAACCGTATAAACACTCACAGTTGCCTAGACAATGTATAACAAGTTGGAGGCAAATACGTTGTTCCCTTTCCTTTCTTAGCTTTTTCCTTAACCTTTGGCCATAAATTAAATCGAATCTTCAATTTCTCCATATCTCTACGAACCTTCATACCATTCTTAGTCTTTCCCGGCATATTCAACAGATTACCGATAATTGCATCACAAACATTTTTTTTCAATATGCATTATGTCGACACAATGTCTAATTGGTAAGTATTTCCAATAAGGTAGTCTCCAGAATATAGACTCTTTTTTCCAAATGACACCTTCGTCTTCCGAAGGTTTAACCCCCTTACCAAATATTGTGCCCATCCCCTTAACACGATTATGAACTTCTTTTCTGGTCAACGGTCTAGGAGCTAGAGCATTTTCAATTAACCCGTTAAATGGTGCTTTTTTCTTTCGATATGCATGAGAATTATGTAGGAATTGCCTATTAATGATATAGTTTCCCACAATGTGGAAAATGTGTAGCCTCCATACTATTCTCACAAATGGGACATGCCTTTTTTTCCTTTGGCCTTATACCCCGACAAATTGTCATAAGTAGGATAATCATTTATAGTACAGAATAGCATAGCATGAAGCCTGAAATCTTCATTAGAATACACACAAACACCATAACACCTTCGTCCCACATCTTTTTGACATCTTCGATGAGAGGTGCAAGATAGATGTCTATATCATTTCCCGGCTGCTTAGGCCCAGAAACTAAGAGAGACATCATAATATACTTTTGCTTCATGCACAACCATGGAGGAAGATTGTATATCACTAAAAGAACAGGCCAAAAACTATGTTGACTACTCAAAGTACCGTAAGGGTTCTTTCCGTCCGTACACAATGCAAGTCTCAAGTTCCTAGCTTCCTGACCAAATTCCCTATATCTGGAATCCATTGAGGAGAATCTGCTGGATGCCTAAGCATCCCATCTTTCTTTCTCCGATCAGCGTGCCATCTTAGGTTCTTTGCATCTTCTTTGATAGAAAAGAGCCTCTTGAACCTTGGCACAATTGGAAGATACCACAACACTTTCGCAGAAGGACCCGTATTGTCCGGCCCAGGCTCAACCCCATCCGGCAATTTATAGTGGGACTTACCACACCTCGGGGATTCATAAAAGTCTGCATACTCATTTCGATACAACAAACAATCATTCGGATATGCAAAAATCCGCTCATATTCTAAACCCAAATGACACATTAATTTTTTGGCATAGTAGGTGGATTTTGGTAATAAATTACCCTCAGGAAACATATCTTGTAAAGCTTCTAAGAGTTTTGTGAAGCCTACATCAGTCAAATTATGTTTCGCTTTTATGTTGAAAATGGTTAAAACCCCACTCAATTGAGTGTATTTTGTACACCATAGATAAAGGGGTTTCCCATCAGCTTAAGACAAGCTGTCAAACACTCGTGGCCGCTCATTAAAATGGTCACGGACCCCTTTCAACATCTCACCTAATCGATCATCACCAAACTCTTCATCCTCAATGTCACTATTATCTCCGTGGTCATTTTCATCACCTACTACATCATCACATTCAATCGTAACATGATCTTCAAGCACAACTTCATTCTCAACCCCAACATTCGACATATCAATCTCTAATGAGTTACTAGTGCCAACATCAACAATAACCCTATCGTGAGTATATTTTCCCTTCTCACCATGCCATAACCAAATATAATACTCAGCCCAAAATCCAAGACGAATAATATGATCCCTTATGATCCTAATATCAGAAATCGTATTCACATTATAGCAATCAACACATGGACAATAAATTTCATCCTCGCAAGTAAGTTGTTGATGCTCTACAGCACGTTTACAAAATTCATTCACACCTTGTACGAACTCCAACGTATTCCGCTTTCCATACATCCAACTTCGATCCTTTTCTTAAAAACCCCACACATATATACATACATAAAAAATTATTATCAATTAAAAAATTCACATAAATATAACACAACAAGCTAATATTCAAAGCATGTATGCTTCCTGTAATACCCCCAAATTTCTCTCTTTTTAAAAATATTATTTTAATATAAAACTCATTGAGAAACTTGAGAGTATTACCGTCACGTGATAATGTTAAAGGCTTTAATACTAACTACTAACTGAACTTTAAACTAATGCAGCGGAAATAACTTAAATAACTCCTCTTTATTGATATAAACTTTATTGTACAACTATAACAATTGAAATATAGAAAATAAAATGACATCTCCTTGACTAATTATGATTCCTCACTAGCTCCCCCATATGAAGTATGCATCATATCAACATGTGAATTCTGCTCGCCAAAATAGGGTCATCACAGGGACAAAGCCATAAAACAAAACAAATAAAAGCGTGTCAGTAAAAATACTGAGTACATGTATATGCGGAATATTAAACACTTTATTTAATTTAACATTTGAAATATTTAATTTTGAAAAACCTTTCTGGATACCTGATAATACTTGTATAATATAAAGTATATAACCTTGATAAAAATCCTTTTTCCTTGCCTAGGTACCTTTCCTAAAGTGTGCACACCCCCCAAGTTTAGTATTCCTTACTGAGTCTATTACGAGGGGTTACTACCTTGTCCACATGACTTATACAAAAAGTACATGGGTAAATAATATAATGGCTACCGTTCTTGCTAATAAATAACAAGCCGTTGTCTAGGTAAATAATATTAATAGCTACCGTTCTTGCTAATAAATAACAAGCCGTTGCCTTTTTATTATTGCGTTCATAAAAGATCATATATCTAATAAAAATCCTTCTAAAATAATCCTCCTTTAAAAAGAATAGTACTACTTATAAATTTAACCATATAAAGGCATAAATAAAATAACTTGCTTAAGAGGTAACTTTTGAAAAATAATAATAATTCAAAAACACTCCTTTTTAAATATTTAAACATGCATTTAAATATCAAACTCCTTGTAAATTATATGAACACAGATTCAAAGATCAAACTTTATAATAATATTGAACTAAAGACATAATTCAAGTGCATAATAAAATTAATAAACATTCAAACATGTTCATACAAAACACATGTAGTTCATAATAAAACTTATAAAAATATGGACTTCAATCCAAAATATTTTCCTAAAAACATGATACTAAGGTTGTAAAAATAATTATTAAAGATCTACGTATACACGCACCTTAAAAATTAATAACTACCAGGGAGAAGAGAAAGGGTAGGCTAAGAGGGAGAGAGAGTTTAAACTTGAGAAAAGAGATGTATTTCTCAAATTTGGTGTGAAGAATATATGGGGTGGAGACCCCTATTTATACTAGTTGGATAGGTAGAGTTGAAGTAGGACTAGGAAACTAAAAGATGAATTTAAGAGAAAAGATAAACAAATCTAGCTAAGATCTAACAAATTTTTACGATCATCCAACTAAGATTCGGAAAAGATAAAATTATCCCATAAAACAAAATTCTAGAAGGTTAAAGGAATTAAGAAGATAATGAAAATAAAGTTCCTCAACTCCTCACTGCCGTGCGGTGCTGGAACGGATTTTTTTTTTTTTGAAATTTCTTTAAATCTTTTTCCTTTTTTTTTTGTTTTTGTAAATCTTTTATGATTTTCTTTTAAGAAATATCTTCAACTACTAAACTAACTACTTGGATTATAATTTGTAAACTTAGGCCCAATATAGAATTTGGGCTAGAATTTATTTGAAAACCCCATAATATCATAAAAGCCTATTTAAGACCTTTATAATTAATAATAAACCTCTTTAATAATTAAAATCCTTTTAAAAATTATAATTAATAACTTACCAAAAATACGGAGTATTACACTTCCATTGGGTCCTTATCACTCCAACCTAACCCATCCTTAAACGTCCAATCCCACTAGTGAATGCATGTATATCATCTTTGATTCAAAGTAAAATTCGGCAGCATTTCCCATCAGTTCTCTAAGTACACGATGAAGATAATTGCTTATCTTATATGTACCCGGAGAACAAATTAGGGAAACGACTAACCGTATTTCACTTAGAATCAAATAATCAACATACATTCACTACCTAAGTGAGATGTGATGTTTAAGAACAGTCCCAAAACGGGGACTATTCAAGACTTAATCCTAATGAGTAAGTCTTGAACGGCTATCTATATAACACCCCTGAATTTCGAGTGATTAATTAAATTAAATAATATTAAAATCCTATAGAAAATTCAGCAGAGTTCCGTTTGAAATATGGACTGTCTAAAATTTAATTTAGGACTGGCGTCCGAATTATAAACCTGTTTCAACAAATCAGCAGTCCATATCCCAAATACCCAACAACTCCACCCAGCTCAAATGCCAACGAAATTCCTGTATAATTACTCGAAATCCAAACGTGTTATTTCACGATTATTACGAGCATAATCGCTAAGGAAGAACTACCTGTACCAAAACTAAATTAAAGCTTAATTTAAACTATTACAACCCAATCGAATAAAGATTTAGGTGGATTAATATTTACAACTCTAAGTCTCAAAATATTGATTATATATATAAGAAATGCACCAGAAAAGAACTATTATAACTATATTTACGCAAAACTAGTGGACATTGCTCTCCTCCTACACCCCGACTCTAAGCCCTCATGTACCTGCATATATCAGGCATGTAGTATCAGCCAAATAGGTTGAGCAAGATTCAAAATTGTAAAGCCAAATACATATGCAGGTAGGATGCGTTAATTATATCCTACAAATCATTTACTTTTGCAATCACAATACTAAAAGAACATTTTTCTTCATTTCTTTTCCAAACCAAATACTCTTCTATTTTCTTTGCTAAAACAATTTCTTTCAGAATCTTAGGATCATAAATCTATGGAATGGAACGAACTTTATTTCCCATTGGGCTAGCTAAGCCCTTCGAATAACTATTAGACAAAGACAGGCTGTGCACACCCTACAAACGGCCAAACCGTAGCAGAAGATCTAAGTCCGAGGTACTGATCAATGTACCCCCCAACTATTTTGTAATGTCGAGACCATCCCGACAAGGTTCCAATTCCTTGAGACACCACAAAGGCAAACCCAACCGTTTCAAAAACATAAAACTAACCATAAATCTTTTCCTGTAACTATTCTATAATTCAAGGTTTGAAAACAATCTGTTTGTATTAGGAGGAACATCCTCCTATTCAAACCAATCTCAACTCAAGAGAGATACATACCTTTATAATCTTTCCTCGTAACTATGAAAGTTTTAGATAAAATCTTATCTTTTGTAGACCTTTCTCGTAACTATTAAAGATTTGAGTAAGGAATCTTACCTTTTAAATTGTAGCAAACCAACTAGCTCAATCAATACGGCTCCCCAATGAAACCGGAATCTACAACATAAACATACATGTACTTAATAAATATTAATTGATTTGGCTAAAATAGTTAATAGCTTTTATTAACTTTAGTTTTATAAAACATCAACCCCCTTTTTTTTATATATAAAAGTAAGTATAACTAATTCTTATAACATATTTACTTAAATTGTCATTTACCTTTGATTACCAAAGTAATCAATACCAACAATACTAAAATCTCCCTTAGTTTATATTAAATCAACATTCATAAGAAAACATTCAAACGTGAAACACTCGGAACTAACTATACAGTTTATCAATTTTAAAAGAAACTTAAAATGGACATAACTTCCTCCTACGAGACCCAAATCAAGCGTTCTTGAGCCTATCTTGGATAAAATTTTAATACGAACAACTTTTGTGAAATCGTATTTTTGCTAAAAATGCTCAGAAACTGCTTAAAACTGCATTTTACGAAACTGACAGGTAATTTATACGAACTACACCACAAATTTCTTTGAACAACAAGTTTACTTAACATTCCATTAATCTAAACTAACTACTAAATACCTAAATAAACATTCTATTCATTCAATTCCACACCCAAACAATTAAAAACAAAACCCCCAATTCAACTTCATAAACATTAACCCTAACTTCATAATTTTAAAAGAAAAACTTAAATTAGTTGAGGAATTCAACTTACCCACTAATATAGAAGATTAGGAATGAAAAATGACTTGCAAAACGCCCCTAAACAAGCCCTAGATGCTCCAAAACAAAGCAGCATCAGGTCTTTTGCTCTCCCCTTGTGCCGCCTATCCGCCGCCTCTACGTAGTTATTGTGGTCAATCGGTAGTGTGGTGGTCGGCGGCAAAGGTGAGTCGGTAATGGTGGTGGTTGTGTGTGAAGGATGAATGTTGAAAGACTTGAGAGAATGAGATGGAGAAGAGGTGAAGAAGAACGTATGAGGTTTTCTTTGTCTTTTTTTTTTTATTATTGTTTTATTTTCCCCTTTTCCTCCTTTTTACATGTATGTGAATATATTCCCTCTTATTACTATTAAGTTAAAAAAAAATTATTCACTAAACTTGCCCTACTACAACCATATAAATTATTTACAAGGTAATTCCTAAAGATAAATAAATTTAATATTAAATAAGCTAAAATAAATAAATAATATAGTTAATAAAATAAATAATAAACTGTTTCAAAAACTGGAGTGTTACAATCTAGGCATTATGATGTACATAAAAACAATCGCATTCAAGTGATTCCGAGTCATCACCAAACAACAATCGCATTCAAGCGATTTTAAGTTATCACCAAACAATAAGTACCAAACCATTCATTAGATTTCCCTTCCCCTCCCATTGGTGAGTCTATCAATATGAAAGCATTACATATCACTTGAAATAAAGTATTGGAAAAACATCACAAGTACTTAAGCAAAAACAATCCCGTATAATATTTTAGGGCATACAAAAACTTGAGCAAAATCATCACAAAATCAGTTTTTAATCCTCAAATCTTATAACTAATCATATATATACTTTATACAAAACATTTTAAACTACTAATTAAGCCAAATTTTCCATTAAAACACTATTAATTAAGATAACTATAAAATTAAAAAAATTATGAAAAACTAACCTAATATGACAAGGAGAGGGTGGCGTCGGCAATGAAGTACGAAAGTGGCGGAGAAGGTGGTGCCGACGGTGAAAACCCGAACCCACCGAACCAAAAACGCGAAAACCGTGAACCAAAAAGTGTGAGAAGTGGAGGAGAAAACGAAAACCAGAAAACAAACCCACATCTGGTGAAAAACGCGAACCCTTATCGCCGGAAACCGGAACCTTTTCGCCGAAAACGTAACTCTTTTCGTCGGAAAGTGTAAGAGAGTGAGAGAGAGTGTGAGAGTAGAGAGAGAGTCGAGAGAGAAACAGTGCAGGCAAAAAAAAACCGTGTTTTTTTAGATCTGGCGCAGACATATTGCAGCGGTTTCTAATGAAAACCGCAGTAATATATCTGGTCAAATAGTCAACCTTTTTCAAAAAAGTTTTCGTTGAAACAATATTGCTGCGCTTTCGGATGAAAACCGCAGCAATATGGTTATTTTATAATTTACCTTTTTCTTTTTACGTGATATATTGCTGCGTATGAGTAAAACCGCAGCAATACCACCGCGGCAATAAGCATTTTATTCTACTAGTGATCAATCCATATGTACTAGGGCCCAACTCAATCTTAGATAAAAATATTACTCACTAATCACAACAATAAAATCAACAAACTTAATTGAAAACATAATTAAAATAAACAAATAAAAGGTAATAATAAAACTTGATACGCAATTCCAAAATCTTGATCAAAGACATAAGCTTTAATCTCCAAATAGCAATAGAAAATAAACTAGGGCTAACTAGAGAGAAAACCTAGAAACAAAATAACGTAAAACTTGAATGAATGAATGAATAAATAATATATCCTAACCTAATTAGAAATAAAAACCTAATATAAATTTTATCTCCTTATATAATAATAACTAAGTTACAAGATAAGAAAGGTCAATTAAACCATTAAGGGCATGTTCTCTTCGGCATAAAACAACTGAACTGAACTGAACTGAATTGAACTGAACTGAACTGAATTTGAACTGAACGGAACTGAATTAAATTATAACTAATTAATAATATTGATAATAATTTAGGAACTGAACTGAATTAAAATAAGTTGGGGAGAACAGGCCCTAAATGGGCGGAATTAAGTAATCCGCGCGCGTGTAAGAGGCGTCAGAAAGACAGGACCAACTTGCGAAGCCTATATCTCCCAAATATAACTCTCCTTGGACCGTGAACTCTATCATTGTAAATCTCTTAAAGTCTAATTTCTAATGCCACTAGTAGGGGTGTTAACGAGCCGAACCAAGACCGAATATGTGTAGGCTCGGCGCGGCTCGAGAAAGGTCGAGGTTCGGCTCGGCTCGAGCTCCAAGCTCGTCGAGCTTTATAATCCGAGCTCGAAAAAATTAAATCTGAACTCGGCTCGAAAACTTAGATTTTCAAAAATTAAATAAAAAGAAATTTAGCATAACCTTACAATTATCAGGCTTTTGATCAAAATAAAGCCTAAAAAAATTGTGCTAAACTCATAACCAATATGTATGTCAAAGCCGCTGAATAGACTCAACCCACCATCCATATGGTTTGGCTCCTTATGCATTTTATTACACCAAGTTCACCTGCTCCCTTGTTTCCTTTTCGATGTGGGATTCATATCTCCACAATACAATTCCCTATAGGCGCATAGGCATAGCAAACAACACATGAGTGCTGGACTGTAGGAAGAATGTGCTGGACTGTAGGAAGAATGTGCTGGAAGTTTTATTTATTTATTTGCCATATATAATGTTGCTGCCACCATGTCTTGTAATTTCTTCAAATATTCATAAACATATACAATTCATAAAAGTGATTAAATTAGTTAAGTTAAGGCAAATTTTGTATAAACATATGGAGGACTCTATAAATAGTCCAATAATTTAAAATAAAGCAAATTCAATTCAAATAAGAAGTATAGTGAAAGGGTAATAAGATTTTATAGATAAAATAAGATTGTTGTTTACATTTTATATCGATGTGGGACATTAATATTTTACATAAACATTATCTAAAATGGTTTCGAGTTTGTTCACGGACTTTCGAGTCGAACTTAAGGAGGCTCAGGCTCGGCTCGTTTAAGTCTCGAGCCGATCTCGAACTCGAGTCGAACCCTCTCGAGTCGAGCTTTGACCGAGCCGAGCTCGAACAGTTTGCGAGCCACCCTGGCTCATTAACACCGCTAGCCGCTGGAATCATCCAATTATCAATATCGAGTCAAAAGTTATGGATAAAAGAGTAAACATGAATCAATTTCCACAATTCTTTTATCAAATTCCAACTTTGATTTAGCTCCAATTTACACTCAATTATATATGTAGCGATGCTTATCAAAGTAGCTTCCTTCCAATTGCTCCAAAATACTCAAGCTTTTCCAATTATACTCTAATTATGTTTTCAACACCTGAAATTCATTAAAGAATACTAAAAACACACAAAAGGAGTAATATGTTGCAACTTAAATAATTATATGCAATCATGAACTACAATGCAGCTAAATGCTCCTAAAATGCAACCTAAATGCACCTCAAAACTATATAAAAATATGATACATTAGTACTTTAGTTCTCTGATGTTTGTATTACTTATGGCCACTTTGCTCTTTCCATGGCCGTAACTAATATTGTAAGATAGTTTGGGGTAATAATGTGAAAAGATTAACAACAAATAAGTGGATATAAGAATTAAAGTGTTACATCTAAACACTAAACAGTAGCATTAATTGACCAAAGTAGGAGTTGTATTCTAACACTCCCCCTCAACGACTACTTTCTCAAAGTTAGTCTCGACGTCATACCAAGTTGTTTTCGAAACTTTTCAAACTTTGGTCCTGTGTTCACCTGATCAAGTTCAATTTCACCTTGTAGAACCTTCTCTCGGACAAAATGATAATGTACCTCCACATGTTTTGTCCTAGCGTGAAAAACCGGATTTTCCGCTAAACGTATTGCAGATTGATTATCACAGGCTAACTTGACTCCCCGATCAATTAGTTGATGCAGATCCTTGAGTAATTGCGTCAACCACACACACTCTTGTGTTGCCATAGCCGCTGCTCGATATTCTGCTTCTGTACTTGACAATGACACTGTTGGTTGTCTCTTGCTACACCAAGAGACTGCTCCAGAACCCAGATTAAACACATAACCAGTAGTTGACCGACGTGTGTCAAGATCACCAGCATAGTCAGCATCACAGTATCCGACAACTTCAAACTCTTTATCATTACGGTACAGGATTCCATAGTCAATGGTTCCTTTCACGTACCTTAATATCCGTCGTACTGCCTCTAGGTGACGTTTCATCAGTTTTTGCATAAATCGACTAATCACACTCACTACATATGCAATATCTGGTCTGGTTAACGTGAGATAGATAAGACTTCCCACCAATTGTCTATACATGGTCACATCTTCTAGATCTTTGCCTTCGACTGAACCCAACCTTGCATTAATCTCCATTGGAGTTGACATAGGCTTGCAATCGACCATCCCATATTTTTCTAGAAGATCACTGGCGTATTTCTGCTGGCATAAAAATATCCCATACTTAGTCCGCTCCACTTCAAGACCAAGAAAATGTTTTAATTCTCCTAGCTCTTTCATTTGAAAACGTACTGAAAGATTAGCTCTTGTTTGTTGAATCTCATGTTCAAAATCTCCTGTGATGATAAGATCATCCACATACACAAGAACTATTGCCAACTTCCCATCTTGAGCTTTTACAAATAAGCTCGAATCAGCTGGTGCTACAGAATAACCACTATGTAACAGAAACTCCGCTGTCTTTCCATACCAGGCACGTGGTGCCTGCTTCAAGCCATAAAGCGCCTTCTTCAACTTGCATACATAGTGTGGATAAGACTGACTCTCAAACCCCTTAGGTTGATCCATGTAGATGTCTCTATCCAACTCACCATCTAGAAATGCATTTTTGACGTCCATCTGCCAGAGCTTCCAAGAATTACTAGCTGCAAGTGCTAGTAAAACACGAACTGTAGTAATCTTGGCAACTGGACTAAACGTTTCATCGTAGTCTAGCCCATATTGCTGAGAAAATCCTCGAGCTACCAGTCGTGCCTTGTACCTTTCAATGGTACCATCAGGTCTAGTCTTCACTTTGTATACCCATTTGCAAGAAATAGGTTGAACTTCTCGAGGCTTTGGCACTAACTCCCAAGTCTCATTCTGGTGCAGAGCTTAAATTTCTTCTTCCATGGCTTTTCTCCAATCTTTGCTTCGAGCTGCCTCATCATAGCTACTTGGCTCTTTTACATCCTCAACCATTGCAGCATTTGCATATCTTAGATTTGGCTTTCTCTGCCTTGTAGACCTGCGTAGTACTAGGTGAGGTTCTTCTTCTTCAAAATCTTCATTTTGACTTGGCCTTTCTTCCTCAGTATTTCTATGATGTACTACCGTTTGCCACGAACTTTTCCCTCTTTCTGTTGATGTAGGTTGAGATAACTCAATCTCAAGACTACCACCATCTTGACTAGACTGACCCTCATCTTTCTCATCTATCTTTTCTTGAAGCTTTTCCTCGATCTCCTTCGAGTCTGGCAATAATACAGCTTGTGGTGACCACCAAGATGATGCTTCATCAAACACCACATTTCGTGACACGTGACATTTATCAGTTATTGGATCACAGCACCTCCAACCTTTCCTCTAATCATCGTATCCCACAAAGATACAACGAATAGCCTTTTTATCAAACTTGCTACGCATATGCTCAGGAACAAAGGCGTAGCATACACATCCGAAAACTCGAAAATGACTCACAGCTGGCTTCATCTTTCTTAGCTTTTCAAATGGTGAGACAAAATCTAGTCTCGCCTGAGGTAATCGATTTGTCACATGTGTCACCGTTCTCATACACTCGACCCAAAAACGTGGTGGCACGTTCTTGGCATGTAACATGCTTCTACATGTCTCTGCAAGATGTCGATTCTTTCTTTCAGCTACTCCATTTTGCAGTGGAGTATTTGGACAAGTGAGCTGGCGTCGGATCTTGCAATCTTGCAAGTATTGAGAGAATTCTCTGGATGTATACTCTCCTCCGTTGTCTGTACGTAGACACTGAATTTTACCACCAACTTCTTTTTCTACTGTTTCCTTAAACATCTTAAACTTGCCAAATGCTTCAGATTTCTCTTTCATGAAATCGACCCAGACATATCTTGAAAAATCATCAATAAAGGTGATCATGTAGCGTAAGCCACTCACCGAATGTTGCTTTACTGGACCAAACACATCTGAGTGAACCAACTCCAAAGGTTCCTTCGATTTGAACTTTGAATCATCATATGGAAGTTGATGTGCTTTACCAAATTGACATCCAGCGCAAACTATATCTTCCTTGACATCTAGTTAAGGAAGACCCTTGAGCATCGACTTCTTCATCATCACCTTGAGCTTGTTGTAGCTCACGTGACTCAAGCGTGCATGCCATAAATCAGCTGTCTCATTTTTTCCTCGCCTTGTCTGCATATGCTGTTTGAGCAGACATCACGTAGACTGATTCAAGACGTCGTCCCTCCAAGATAGGAGAAGAATTTCCTTCCATCGTCTTGTACACCTTCACGTCACGAGGGCCGAAAACAACATGGTTTCCGGACGCCGTCAGTTGTGAAACTGACAACATGTTCTTTGTCATACCAGGAACATGGTAGACATTATCCAGCTGAACTTGCTTGTTGCTAAATCGTGGAATCACCAATGCCTTGCCAATATGAGTTATTGGCAATTCTGAGCTGTTTGCTGTTATCACAACTCGACCACGCTTGTACTTGGACATGCTCAGAAATTTCTCTTTGTCTCCAGTCATATGATTGGAGCAACCAGAATCGATGATCCAATCATCTTTGTAATTGATCATCTTGTCGTTGACTACGACAAGTGCAGCTTCCTCTGGCTTCGTGCTGCTGGGTGACACTACCTCCATGTCGAAGATCTGTTCCTCTTCAACTGCGTAGGATGCTTGTGCATCCCACTCGACTTCACTTCGGCTTTCATTCTCTACTGAAGTTGCAGCATTCCCTTCTGTTGGTTTAGACCAACAGTCTCGAGCAAAGTGTCCCTTCTTCTTGCAGTTATAACACACGACATCTCGTCGTGTTTGATTTTTCCCTTCCTTCTCGTCTTGTTGTCGATCTTGTCGAGCTCCCCCTCGATGGAAGCCGCCTCTACGTCGTCCTTTTTTGAATCCCCCTGACTGTCTGTTTGACTTGCCAGGTTGATTACTTGACTCGCCTGTCTTATCACCTCCCTTATTTGACTTCTTGTTGCCAAAAAAACTTTCTCTTCATCCTTGACGGAAACTCCAGACATCTGATTTTCTAGAGCCTCCTGGTTGGCCAACACATTTTCGAACTCAATTAGAGATGGTTGTGTAGCCCAACCTCGGATCGCTGTGACAAGACTACTATATCCAGGCTTTAAACCGCGGACAATAATCCTGCGCATCCTCGTCTCTGTGATAGGATTTTCAGGATCTAACTTTGTGATTTGCTCACACAAAGTTTTAACTTTGGTGAAATACTGGTTCACCGTCATGTTGTTCTGCTGGATCGACAACAACTCATTCTCGAGAAGCTGAAGTTGAGCATCGTTCTTCTCAGAGAACAAAGCTGCAAGGGTGTCCCACGCCTCCTTGGGTGTCTTCGCATCCTTGATGCGGTATAGCAACTCGTCCTCAACGGTTGCTGCTAGCACGTACATGGCTCTTCCGGCCCTAATCTTCCACTTTTTTAACTCTTCTGGATCGGTTGGTATTGTGACTTCACTACCACCGACTATACCCCAAAGATCTTGTCCCAACAAATAGAATTGCATACGTGTACTCCACGTGCTGTAATTTTCATTGTTGAGTTTCTCGATATTACTAGATGAAATAGCAATATCCGCCATTTGTGACTTGGTGTTGCCCGGCAATACACAAGTAAGCTTGGTCCCCGACCAACAAGCTTCACAGTGCCGGACTGTGCACTAATGGTAAATCACCTCGCAATACAGTCCCCGACCGTTAAGCTAGCCAAAAATATTTTTGACTGTACTACTGCGATATATCGGTTCCCGACCGATAAATTTGCCAAAAAATGGTCCCGAAAAATTTAACGGAACGAATGGCTCTTGATACCAATTGTAAGATATTTTGGGGTAATAATGTGAAAAGATTAACAACAAATAAGTGGATATAAGAATTAAAGTGTTACATCTAAACACTAAACACACTTATATTATTTTAGTGATAGAACACTCTTACATGAAATTGATAAACTCACTCTTTAACAATTTCTCTCCACTCATAAACTAGCTCTCGTAATACTACTACTACTTAGTATTACTACTTCACAACTCACAAGCTAAGGCTGGGCACAAATTGCAACAAACATACAACACCTATTTATACTACTACACTCCACTGTTTGCTTGACTGCTTTCACACTAGCATTTAATGCTTGGCAAATTTTTTCAACTAAGGTGTGCTCTAGACTTTAGGGAAGGGGTGTAGGACGGTAGATTTTACAATCTACATTTACAGTAGCATTAATTGACCAAAGTAGGAGTTGTATTCTAACAAATATAACCTCACTTTTGCGTCAAAAAAGAGAGAGTGAATGAGAAAGTAAGAAGGAAGGAATTACTGCTAGGCAAGGCTAGGGTAAAAGGAGGCCTGATACCATGAAGGGATTCAATCCTTGAGTACTGTATTCATATTGGTCGAATATAGTATACAAAAGTACTGCAATATTAGTGGCTACAATTTGCTGATAGGATTTGAGGATTAGGCCTAGTGGTTGTAAGGCCTTCTTTCTACCTTGTGATAAGGGTTCAATTCTCACCCCTTACAAGAATGATCCCCGATCTCCCCCTCCTTGCAAGAGAATACCCGTTTTTGTCTCTCCGTTGAGTACGTCCAGATAATATAGTTAGAGCACCATTAATGGTGAATGAAAAAAAAGATCATCCCACTCTCTTTCTAACTTTCTCTCTCTAAAAAATTACATCCCACAATCTTTTCCCACTTTCTTCTTAATGGTGAACCAAAAAAAAGATCATCCCAACTACTTTTTCCTACCCAACTACCTTTTACCCCACCCAATTATTTTTTCTCTCTCATCACCCAACCACCATTATACAATATTTTTATTATTTACTTTTTAATAATATTTAATATTTATTACTAATTGATAAAAAAATTAATTAAATAAATACATAATTAGCGTTTTTAGCATTAACTAAATTAAATGTACAAAAATATTGTTTATTTTTTTTAGAGTGTAAAAGTGGAAGATATTTCATATAAAATAAGCAAAATTATAGAAAATTAGTAAATAGCTAGAAAAAAAAAAAGTTGTCCAAAATATTACAAAATGGTCTCTATTTGTAGATCTCTGAAAAATAGAGCCATTGGTAATTTTTTTTATTTTTTTTGGCTTTGTATTTTTTAAGATATTGCATTTTTAATATTTGTAATTGTATTATTTATCTAACCTGTCAGAATTTGACAAGTGTCAAATTCTGACGCGCGCGTCAGAAAATCTGACACACGCGTCAGAAATCTGACACACGCGTCAGAAATCTGACGAAATTTTTTTTTTTTTTGGCTTTCTCTTAGCCAAAACGACGTCGTTTTGGCTGAAGCTCAGCCAAAACTCGTCGTTTTGGCTTAGAGAAAGCCAAAAAAAAATTAAAAAACTCGGATCAGGCAGTGGGTCCCACTCCCACGCCTGATCCTCATTTCACTCATCCCATACCAAATTTTTTTTCCAATCAACCCATAATCTTATTTTTTTTCACCATTAAGGAACCCATTTTAAGATTATGTACATAATCTTATTTTTTTTTTCACCACTAAGGATGCCCTTAGATTTGTTTTTTTTAAAAGCTGATGGCAGATTTTAAAAATTTGAGTCGATCTGTCATTGAGGTTTGTAGGATGGAATTGGCTAGGAATACTAGCCTTTTATACACGCAAAAGCAAAAAAAAATTTATAGCCATTTGACGTCTTTTATTCTCAATCCATTTCGTGCTCTTGGTTTATTTTTGCTCCTCCTAATTTGGTTCGATTGCACGCTGAACTAAAAGCACATTAATTAATATATGATTAACAATTACGAATATAATGAAGAGCATAACATAATAATGAATTACCAGCTCTTTGTCTTTGAAAAGGGGAGTTGTAAATGTGTAGTTAACAGAGTGTCGTGCTTTTATTTGCAGATAATGGAGAGGAGAAATGAAGAACTCTGAAGAATTTTGCAGCGTATAACTGTAATTTAGTTTTGGGAGTTAGAGATAAAAGTTAATAGTAGATATGGTCAGCTAATCATGTGAGTTCTTCTATTAAATTTCGGATTATCAAATTTATAAAAAAAAATTAGTTGATAATCTGGTTTGCGAAGTAAACTGGCTTCATTCTAAATTATACGATATGGTTGCTATTTTTTTGTTTAATTAAAGTAGTTAGTTACTTTTTTTCTTTTTTCTATTTATTAGTGCCCCACCTCTTCCAATATGTAAGAGAGATAATAGAGTAGCAAACTATAGTTAGAAAAAGTGTAGAAGAGAAAGAAGCAGAATAGAGAAGCAGGGAGTGCATCGAAGGAGTAATAAATAGTGTTTGCGTGCAAAAATATATTGTTTATGTTTGTAAAGCAACAAATTAAGGGGAAAACAATACAAACATTATATGCTTAATTGCTTATACACAAACACTATTTTGTTGCACACAAAACTACTTTTTATATATACTAACTTTGTTTGATGCATTTAAGTGTTAAATATTTATCATTCCTCGAGAAGGAAGGAAAAATACAGAGAAAAGCAAGGGACATATAGAGCGTGATATTGGATGATATGGCAAGTTATGAATTACCTTAATTGTCAGATGGCTTTTCATAAGGTGCAAAAGTAAATCTCTTAAATCATGACAAAACATGGATTTTCAAACTTTGTTGATAATAGGGCCACCTTTAGGAGCTTGGGAAGACGTCTCATTATTGGAGTCAATTTTGGACTTCAATAAGAGTATTTTGGTAATTTTATAAGTTGTAGCCTTGCAGGTACCAAAGTAATATATAAGTTGGTACCAAAGCGTAATCAAATTGGTACCAAAGTAAACTTTGGTACTAAGTAAGTGTCACTTTGGTATTGGTATCAAGGAATACCAAAGTGCGTGACTATTTGTACCAACTTTATTGTGATTTGGTACTAGCTTACATTTACTTTGGAACTCCAACCTATGAAATTACTTTGGTACCATTATTGGAGTCACTCTTGAACTCCAACAATGAGACATTAAAGCTTTCTCACATTTAGCTCACTTTAGATTATTCACACCAAAGAAGCCATAAGGTTGGCGGATTTTACTAGGGGCTAAAGTTTGGTGTACAGTTTGGACTAAGGTCTAATGCAATCCAATCCGAATAAAATTTGGATTTTAAATTTCAATCCAAATTCAAATCATTATGAGTTTGAGTATTCAATCCGATTTCCAGACAATATATTGGATCGAATTCGAAATTTCTAAAAATTTTAAACTCTATTCTTTTGATGAAATAA
This sequence comes from Beta lomatogona, assembly GCA_947646795.1. Lineage (NCBI taxonomy): Eukaryota > Viridiplantae > Streptophyta > Magnoliopsida > Caryophyllales > Amaranthaceae > Beta > Beta lomatogona. Next base: position 6,745,271 of record CANSNZ010000023.1, on the reverse strand, counting down.
TTTAGGCACGAACATCAAAATAAAGTGTTCTATAATAGAAGAAATTCATATAATCCCATAAAAATTCAGCAATAACAGCTAAAAATTCATGCAAATCCATAAATTTTATAGAAAACACTTAAGCCCTATCCCAAATATATAAATATACAATACAAGACTTATGCTATTCAGTTATTTTAGATTTTTAGATCCAATCACTCTTAATCAAAACCAATCCAATCTAAATTTTCAAAATTACTCAATCGATCCGAATCCAATTTGAACATACGTTGAAGTCCAATCCGAATTACTGATTCGGTTTGGATTGGATTGAATTGAATTTCGATTTTTATCCGAATAAGTTTCACCTCTAGATTTTACTATCGCAATAATTGTGTTTACCACTTTTGTGACCATATATGTGGGGATTATCTTATCCTTTATTTCTTATATACATACTAATATATAAATTTTTTATTATTTATGTATTAGAAATTTAAAAAACCGGTGTATATGATGCAATTAAACACATAAAATTTTTACATTATTAAGGGTTCGTTCTATTCAACTTATTTTACTTATCTGAACTTATCTTATCTTATATTAACTTATCTTATAATATTTGAACTTGTCTTATATTATCTGAACTTTTGTATTATTATGCCATGTTCTTTTGGGCTGAAGTAAACACAATTTGATGAACTGGAACTGTGCTCAAATGAATGGGGCCTTACACTTATTTGTTCTTATATGAACTTATCTTATCCGAACTTATAATATCTTATATGAATTTAACTGTTCTTATATTATTTGAACTTTTCTTATATTATCTGAACTTATTATATCATATCTGAACTTATCAAATTTGATGATGTTTGTATCTTTAGGCCATGTTTTTTTGGGCTGAAGTAAAATTGTGAGAGGAAATATATGAACTGAAATGAACTTAGTTGAAACTATGCTAAAATAAACGGGGCTTTAAACTTATTTGTTCTTATATGAACTTATCTTATCTAAACTTATAATATCTTATATGAATTTATCTTATGTTATCTGAACTTATGTTATCTTATCTAACTTTTTTTCTTCTAAAATAAGTTAAATTAAGTTGAACAGGATAAAGCTTACACTACAAGGGGATGGGTCTTTAACTGAAATTATCGGACTTAAATGAACTTATCTTCACTTATCTGAACTGTTCGAACTTATTGAATCTCATTTATATGGTGTTAAACATTATCTCAACTAATTTCAACTTATATGAGCTTATTGAAGCTATTGTATGGTGTTAAAATGGATCGTGGTATAATATAAGGACGTTCATGCATGAAGTATTATATGTTCCCTTTGCCAAGTCCAATGAACGGAAATATATGCTCCTTTTGTTATTTGTAGCTAATAGACAACTGGAAATTATCTAATCAAATATTAATGTTTTGTGATCATTAAATTTGTGTGTGAAACTTTTCAATAGAAATTGTGTTAGTTAGTTAATAGCAAGTATATTAACTACTCATTACCTAAAAATTCTTTGTAGATAATTAGTGACCAATTTTGATTTCGGTAGCTAATTTGAAACTGAATATATGCCACTGAAATAATGTTGGTACCTAATTAGTGACGGAAGAACTTTCAGTCGTTACTTAGTGTCAGATTTTTTTTTTGGGGAGTTAATTTGCAACGGAGCACTTGCGACTGAAATTGTGGTAGCATCAATTTAGGGACTAAATAATTTTCAGTGGCTCATTAGTGCCAGATATTGTTGCAGTAGTTAATTTGTGATTGAAATTCTGTTAGTATCAAATTAGGGACTGAATAATTTTCGGTGGCTAATTTGAGACCGATCATTTTTCAATAGTTATTTTTGACTGATATTTGCGACTGATTGGGCGTTAGTAGCTAATCTGCGACTCAAAATTTCATCAGTATCAACTAAGTGACGGATATCGTATCGGTGGTTCATTAGCAACAGATTTTTAATTGGTCGCAAAAATCCATCGCTAATGAGACTCTTTCTTGTTGTGTTAAGTCTCAAGGGGTAATTTTTAGGTAACATAATTTTTATATTTCTTATATTAGAGCAAGTGGTTATGTTTGTTTCGGTTTTATGAGGGAAGGAAATGTCAATATGCTATTGCCTATTGGGGATGGATTCTGATATTCCATGTGACCATGTACCAAATGTAAAAATGTGGGATAGATGTATAATGTAAAAGGTGTGCTCAAAGTTTCGAAGAGTGTGACCCACGGTCCACAGATGGCATGACAATAGTCAACAGTCAACAGTCAACAGTCAACAGTCAACAATAATTATAAAACTTTTACACGGCCAAAATTCACGTGACTAAGAAACAGTTTGGTATGGAGAAAATTAACTTCTAAGAAGTATATTTTTCATTTTCTTTATTTAAGTTATAAATGGAAAATTAATTTTGACAAGGATGGAACATAGTTGTTCTATGGGTTAGATTTAGGAAAACTTCTTAACTTTGGAGGGATATCTATTGATTATTATTCAGGTTACATGATGCCAGTTCTAACATTGTCAATTAGGAAACCGGGATAGATTAGAATAAACTATACACAAATATTATCCTAATCATATTACAAAATATATTCCTAAATTGTGGAGAATATATTGTCCTAAATATTATTTGTATCACACCTACGCAGTCATAGCGCGAGGAGGTCGAAGGTTAAGACTGGATTTTAAATCCAAAAATAGTTGTTGAGGTAGTCATTTTGTGAAGATAGTTGCAAATTGGTACCTAGTAGGTACATGAAGCACCTGAACCAGATCCGAAGCAACATTTTTCCGAACAAAATGAATATCCATCTGAACATGTTTGGTGCATTGGTATTCGACCGGGTTGCTAGATAAATATATAGTACACAGACATTACCACAATAGACTAAAGTAGCATGACGAAGAGGACAATGCGACATAAGAAGTAAATTACGGAGCCAACATGACTCTACAACAACCTTAGCTAGCGACGCCTCGATACTCTGCCGCCTCTACACTAGATCTGGATAAAATAGCCTGACGCTTTGAGGACAAGGATAAAATAAAGTTATCCCCTAAAAAGAAATAATATCCGGAGGTAGAATGGCCAGATATACACTCACCTCAATGAGCATCAGTATAAGTAATCAGGCACAAAGAGGTAGAGGGATATAAATGTAGCCCATGATCAATAGTTCCCTGAATATAACGTAGGTTGCGTTTTACGGCATCATTGTGAGCTTCCCCGGGATCATGCATAAAAAGGCATACTTGTTGTACCGCATAAGCTATATCAGAATGAGTGAAAATGAGGTAATACAAAGCACCTGCTAAGTTGCGGTTATTGATGGGGTCCAAAAACTTGGGACCATAATCTGCACTAAGTTCAGACTTAATGTCAATAGGAGTAGCTGCAGATTTACACTGATCATACCTGCATGCTCCAAATCTCCTCTGCATACTTCCGCTGTTAGAGTAGTATATAATAGGGAGTCCGTTTAACAATTCCCAGAAAGTAAATAAGAGGACCCAAATCAGACATAAGATACTCAATTTTTAACTGAGTGATAATTATTTTATACCGATTGTTAGAAGAAGTGACTAAAATAATGTCACCAACATAGAGAAGTAGATAATCCATAAAAGTGAAGAGAGAGGAGTCACACTTAGTGATAACAAACCCCAAATGCAGAAGATAATCGGCAAACCATTGATATGTACCATACCCGGGGGGGTTGTTTCAGACCAAATAAGGCCTTCTTGAGGTGACAAACATGAGTAGGAGCAGTGCGATCTATATATAAAGCCAGGATGTTGATGCATATAAACAATTTCTTTTAAATCACCATAAAGGGGAGCATTTTTGCCATTTAGTCGATGAAAAGACCAGTTACAAGCCATAGCTAAGCTTAGAATAATGTGGATCATTGTTGTTAGAATCGCGATCCGAATAGTAGGATCGTACGATCCTATGATCCAGTTTTAGCAAAACGATCCAGATCGTAAGTAGAATCGCAAGGCTGGTAGAATCACAGCAGGATCCGTTAGGATCGTAGCAGGATCGGTAGGATCGTATAGGATCGGTAGGATCCGATAATCTCGTTTTTCACTGAGATTGTGGCAGGATCGATTAGGATCAGAGTTCGATCGGTTACGATAGGTTAGGATCGGCCAAGTTCGATTAAGATCGGAAGATCCTACTTCCTTACTTATTAAAATGATCCCTAAAGCAACTAACTTTTTCTTTAATCCCAATAAATGATAACCCAACTTTATACACTCAAATATTTCTCTTCTCTAATCTGACTCTTGCGAAGCCATATTAACTTTGAAATATCAATATTATGTGAGAAAAACTAGGTATTTAGCATCCATATTTTTTGAAAGATGTGTATTTATTCATTTGGTTGCATCTTTTTACTCTTTTTTGCAATTTGGTAAGATCTTACGATCCTACCACCCGATTATATGGATTTGATCCTATCCCCTTACCAATCCGAAGTGGCATCCCGATCCTAACAACCTTAAAGTGGATCGTTTATGGTATAACAACAAGACTAAAAGTCCTATCACAATCAATTTCGACCTCCCGTGTCCTGCCATCACAAATAAGATGAGATTTATGTCTCTCTAGTTGACCATTATATTTCCTTTTATGACAAAATAACCACATACAGCCTAGGAACCAATTCACATGTCCCTGTTTGAATTAAAACACTAAATTCATTATGCATGGCCACATTCCAATTGTGGTTGGCTAAGGATTTTTTGTGCGTTTTAGGAAGAGGGGAACGATTTGTGGGCACATAAATAGGTTGGGCCGTAAGTCTATATATTTTGGGTTGGGCTTGCAATTTCCATGTTGGCTCCAGCTCACCGGGGGGGGTGAAGGTGGTGTTGGGAATGTAGGCTGGATAGGTTGGATTCTATATAATGGAGCTAGGTGGAGTGTAATGATGATGGGCTGGCAAATGGGTGAAGTCCAACGCACGAGGAGTTTGTATTGCAAGGGGAGTTGGGACAATGACAAGTGTCATGGTGGGTTGGGCCGTGTCGCAAGGTTTAAGTTCATTGCAGGGAACATGTAGGGTGGGGATTCCCGTGAATTGTGGGCTGGCAGAAAGCCTACCCGGTGTGTTGCTTAAGATTGGGGGCCAGATCGAAAATGGGGATGGGTCCGCATACATATGTGGGTGATAAGTGGGCAGAGCTCATCTGAGCCCAAAAAGATGTAGTTGGCTAGTGTTTGGGCGTGGACATCCGAAAGGGGATGGGGGACTCATCAAATGTAATGTGATGGGATATTATGACTTTGCGAGTGGAGAGGCCAAGGCACCAATAACTGCAATGGTTAGGAGGATAACCTAAGAAGACACATGAAGTGGAGCGAGGAGCTAGCTTATATAGTATGCTGGCCAAAAGATTTGGGTAGCATAGACAACCAAACAGACGGAGGTGAGTGTAGGGAAGTGTTTTGTGAAATAAGGCTTGAGTTGATGTTGTATTTTGTAGAGCTTTTGTAGGCAATACGTTTAGAAGATATGTAGCATTCTCAAGAACATAACCCAATAAGTAGAAGGAAGAGAGGCATGGAAAATGAGGGTGCGGATGACATTATTTATGGTGCAGATCATGCGTTCCGTTTTGCCGTTTTGAGATAAGTTTGATGACATGAGAAGAGAAAGAGCATTCCATTGTCAATGTAGAATTATTTAAATGGTTTATTGTCAAATTCATTACCATGGTCATTTTTGCAAGGCTTTAACAGGATGCTCAAATTAAGTTTGGACATACTTGGAAAATTCAAGGAAGGAGTGAAAAGCTTGAGATTTATACTTGAGCATAATAGTCCAAATAAAACGAGTAAAATCATCCACAAGAACTCCATGAGTGCTAGCGATTGGAGATATCCACAAAACAACATAAATAATGTCAAAAACAACTAGAGTATATGAAACATAAAAAGGAAGGAGAATATGTTTTCCGGTTTGACAAGCATTGCAAAAGCTAGAATCATGCATGATATCCTTATTACGATGAATAAAATTATTGCTCTTTCAGATATTGAAGAGGTTGAGCTCCTAGATGACCTAAGCAGTTGTGCCATGTAGTAGAGGTGTCGTTGAGGAGAGTAGTGGCTAGACATGTGATGTGGAGGAGGAGTGGTGGTGATTGGATATAAGTCCCCAGAACTATTGCATCTCTTTATTATTGTCGTCGTGTGCAGGTGATTCACAGAACAGCCAAAAGGGTTAGTAACTATTAAGGCCGAATTGTCAATGGTAAATTTTCGCACAAAAATTAATTTTTTTAATGATTTATGGGGCTAACAGAACATCATGGAGGTCTAATCTGTGGGGAAGGGAAGTATGACCATTACCAGTAATAGGCATGCGATTGCTACAACCAACTAAAATACGATTATTTGTGCTTAAACTAAATAAGGGTAAAAAAAATTACAAAAATTATTGGTCATGTGAGAGGTGCCTAGACCTGGGCATGGGCCAGGCCGGGCCTGTTCATGGGCTCGGCCCGCGGGCTTGAGGAAATGGCGTGCCGGGCCGGGCCCAAGCCCGTGAGTAGCGGGCCGTGCCGTGCCGGGCCCAAATTTTCCAGATTTTGTCCACGGCCCGGCCCAGGCCCCCGGGCTCGTGCCTCCTGCGGGCCTGGCCCGTGTTTTAAGTTGTTTTTTAGGATTCTTGGCAGTTTTAGGCTAAAAAACAAAGAAAATGGGCGTTCGGCCCGCGGGCCATATAGGCGGGCTTGTGCCGGTGCGGGCCTGAAATAAAATTTCTTGACCGTGGCAGGCCCATGGCCCACAGAGCGGACAACGGGCCGGGCCGGGCTTTGAGCGGGCTCGTGCTGGGCCGGGCCCAAACCGTGCCGGGCCGGGCCGCGTGCTGGCCCGGCCCATGCCCACCTCTAGAGGTGCCCCCCAATCCATATACCAAATTACCATCCATCATCGGAGTGCTGAAGTTGCATAGTGGTAAAAAGCCTGCCCAAGGTCTGTGGAAGTCATGGGATGTCCATAGGTGGGCTGCGTAAGCAGATAGTTGTGCTGCTGGGCCATAGGGGAGCATGCGGCGTACCTGGGCATGGCTGGAATTCGTGTGGGCGGTAGGGAAACTCAAGGTAAGCTAGAGAGTTGACTAGGCTTTGTTGGAGTACAAGGTGACACTCAAGAAGGGAGGGGTTGAATTGAGTGACTAAATTTAATCGCTTTTCGCAAAAACTCTGTTATGGCACTGTACCTGACACTGTGCTATTCGCTCGTAATGCTCCAATTTGTATTTTTGTGAAAACTAAAACGTAACTCAATATGAAATCAATTGTGAAACACCAGAAATAACGTGGTTCAATCTCACCTCTGAGATCTACGTCCACACAAATAAACTCTTTTATTAATTGAATCCTAAAATATCAACCTCTTGATACAATAAGATTCCCCCACTACTAACTCTAGTAGTGCTCCCCAACACTTAACTCTAAGTGTTGCCACTCTCTATAATAATGAAATTACAGAAAGAAAAGATCCTCAAAAACGTGCTTCTTATTCAAGCAAATTAGAGGACAATTACAAACGTTGTTTAGTTTCCTGACCTGACTAGAACTCTGTGCTATACTCTGTGCCTTAGGAAACAGTTTTCAGCTCACGAAATCTCCGATATTTTTTCTCTGAAAACGTGAGTTATGAAACTGAGTTATAAACCCTTTTATAGCTTATGGACTGATCGAAAATCCTTCTCAAAGATATGTATCTTTTACTCCTTAAATTAAGGGATAAAACTTTTCCTTTTTAAAAACAAATTTTATCTTTTATAAAAGCTGATTTTTCTTTTCAATCCTTATAAGATAAGAATTCTCCAAAGGCAACTAGTAATCACCTTTTATCTAAAAAACGTTTTATCAAAACTCAGTTTCCCTTTTTTTTCTTTATCTTTATTTTCTTTATTAAAAATCCTTTTGTTTTCGAAATTCTTTTATAAAATATTTTTCTTTAAATCGGTTTTTACAAAATCCTTTTTTAAATCGGTTTTTACAAAATCCGATCCTTTTTCAAATCGGTTTAAACTCAATTTTGAAACTAAACTTCCCTTTTTATATAGATATATGAAATTAATATGATTATCTATTTTCTTAACTCTAAGAAAATAATAACCATTCTAATTTCACATTTCTATTTCTAGCACAAAGTTTATCACAGAGTTCTAATACTTTACATTTGCGTAATTATCACTAAGCATATAACAATGTCTAAACTTCCATTTCTTCAAAGTCTTCAATCTTTCATGAACTTCCAATCTTGATAGCTTTCTTAGATCACTGTTACATACATACATGTTATAGCACAAAGTGATTATCATCATCAAAATAACACTAACTTAGAGTCATAACAGGCTCCATTGGGGATTTTCCTAATGTTGCGATTGGGTTGTTTCTGAGCTGAATTTGTATTTTGTGAGGAATTATTATTCTAGCGAGTTGATTGTTGTTCGCGCCCATGACCATACCCAAAACCTTGTCTACCACTAGTGATTCTAACGTCCTCTGATCCAGCCTCCGGTGCCACTGCTACTGCTGCTGGTGATTCGAGGATGGCGTGTGGAAAATAGTTTGTGCAAAAAAAACGTTTGGGAAGAGGTTGAAAATTGGAGTCATTGGTAGAACATGCTTCCTCAATTAGAAGTCTTGATCTTGCAGACTTAGTGGAAGGTAATGGTTAAGTCTAGTATCAAAATCCATCCAGCAACGAGACACAAGACTAACTTTTGGTCTGAAACAGGTTGATCAACATTGCAACTTGATCTTTTCGATTTTTGAATTGTTGACAATAAGCAGCAATATCAAAAAAAAAATTATTGAGATGAAGGGATTTGAATTGATTTTCAAGACAGCCTGAGTAGTTTTATTATCTTGAAAAAATTCCCTTTAGTTTATTCCAGTTGTGTTGATGAATCTCTGCGACACATAGTACAATGCATACATTGCTTTGCGATTGAATCCAAATGCTTCCACATTGATTCAGATACTGTTATTTCACTAGGAACAATACAAGAGGGGAGGTGAATTATATGTGTTGAAATAAACGTAACTTTTTGCGGAATTATAAAACTTAAACAAAGAAACAAGCTAAAGAAACACAAGAGACTTTTACGAGGAAAAACTTCTTGGGCCCAACAAGAAGAAACACAAGAGATCACTAGGGATTTTAAACTCAACATTTTCACTAATTAAGCCAAATAACTTTGTTACAACCTAATTCTACTCACGGGCCACACCTTGACTTCCTAAACTCAAGTTCCTGAACAACTGTTCCCTTAACAACTGTTCCTCTCAACTTCACTTGAAGTTTGCTCACTTTAACTCGCTTCACTCAAAGCTTTCTCTCTTACAAGACTTCACTCAAAATCCCCTTACCCCAAAAACCAAAATACAATTGATCAAATAAACTTAGTGGAATTAGAGTACGAAGGCAAAGAACAAATGACTTTTATGAGAGGATGAAGGCACTGACACTTTACTTAGTTAAAGTCACTAATTCACTTGGTCAGACACAAATTGGAACTTAATAAGACATAAGTATTTATAGTAGTGATAACTTAAAACGTTAGACTAAATCATGTGTTAGTGGTAAAAAACATTTTCCCATGATGTTTCTCAGCTAGAGGAACACGTTCCTTTTTAGCACCCATGATCTCCATGATCTCTGTTAAACGTGGGTTATGGAAATTTTACCGCTTCCTTAAATTTAGCAACCACTTAAGCAGTAATGAACATATCTGATTTAATAAAGAATATATTAATTAATAAAACAAAATAAAATCCTTTTACCAAAAATATTTTACTTAAAACCCAAAAGGATATTTATTATCTTATAAAAATAAAATCTTTTCCTTAAAAATCTTTTCCTTAAAATCAGATTTTTACTAAATAAAAACGGTTTCCTAGAATCTAGACATAAAATACTCAACCGACATAATTAACCGTTGTACTGCTTCAACATATGTCTTGTTCCTTTTAATAGTTAGTTCCTTTAACTTTATATGACAGTGCCAGTTCGTCTGTTCCTTACAAAGTAGCAAACGCTCATTCTCTTTTTAAATTGCCATAGTTCCTTATCATTCTTACTCGTTCCTTTACATTGAACTAGAAACAAAAAGCCTCGCTTTGGTCTTCTTGCTCCAACGCTTCTCCAGTATCAAATCTTTGAGCATCTTCACTTAGTCTTCAAGATCCAAACTTGATTTCTTCTTTGACTTAGTATTCTATTTGCTCCTTTCATTGATACCTTGTAAAATCCATTCACTTAACAACTTGTTAGTTCAATACTTAATTTACATTTTTGTTCCTTTGTCATCATCAAAATTAGGATTCAACAGATATGTTAGAAGGACGAGGTATGGTATGATCTATATGATCAAGTACATTAAAGCGTGAGCATGACATTCAAACAATTCTACCCAATTCGAAAAATGAACTTTTGCGCTATCAAGAATTAAAGGAATTGCATTCTTGATGTTATTAACGGATAAAGCATGATGAAATTAAGAAGATGGTGGGTTTTGTGGGTGCAAGTGAGAGGACTCACCGTCCTTGGTCATGGCGCAAGGAGGTGTAGAAAACGGCAGAGTCGTGTAGGAGGTTACATGAGGAAACTAGGTGGCGCCGAGTGTTAGGCGGAATTAAATAAATAAAATTTTGTGGAAGCTATGGAGTATTGTGGGCCTGTGAACATGTTAGATTTGAGAGAACACCTTAATCATAGAGTAAGATTTATTGATCATTATATAGTTTACACTATACCTGATCAACTCCAGCCCGGCCCGCGGGCCTGACCCGGCCCGGTTTTTGGACGGGCTTGGGCAGTTTTTTTGGGCCCGCGGGCGGGCCGGGCCCGGCCCGGTCAATTTTTTTTTTTTTTTGGGCGGGCTTTGGACAAGCAAAAAAACACTTTTTAGCCTAAAATTTGGGCCCGGTCCGTTTAGGCCCGCAAAAGCCCGCTCGACCCGGCCCGAAATACCGGGCTTTGGGCACAATTTTTTGGCCCGGATTTGGGCCCGGCCCGCAAGATGGGCACTTTTTTTTGGCGCGGCCCGGCCCGAACCCGGCCCGGCCCGGTGTTTGATCAGGTCTAGTTTACACAATATCAATCCTAATAGTGTTAAGATACATGCGTAGGTTAGAAGAAGCTATACACAAATAATATACTAATCATGTTGCAAAATATATCCCAGAATTATGGAAAAAAATATTGTCCTAAATATTATCTCTATAACTATCGATTCAAATATTTTTCCTCCAAAAGAAAAAGTACCACATTCTACTCCTTTCTATACTCCATTTGTATATCTTCCCTGATCCATCATCTCCCATCCAGTTTCATTTCTTTTTTGCTCAATTTTTCTTTTGAGTAATCAAACAGAGAAAAACTTATTAAATTTCAATTCCATACTTCAATATTCCGATGATATTTATCAAAATATATGAGACAGTGGTGGATCTAGGATTTAACTTAGTGGGTTCGGAGTCCTTTAAAAAATCCGAGATAAATAAATTTAAAATACTTTATGCATTAACCATTGTTTTGCAATTGTTTAGACATTAAAATATACAGATGTACAAAAGGATAACTAAATACTCAATTTTTTTTTGAAAGTAGTATAAATCCAAATATATATTAACTATTTACAAAGTGAAAATTTCAAAGCAAAAATTTCAAAGTAATATGTAGAACGACAGACATACATTAGTTCGGGTCCTCAAAAAGATCAAGAAATATAAATTATATATATACATACATACATATATACATATATATATACATACATACATACATACATACATACATACATATATACATACATACATACATATATATATATATACATATATATACATATACATATATATATACATATACATATATATATACATATATATACATATATACATACATATACATATATATGTATATACATATACATATATATATATATACATATATGTATAATTTCAAGTTGTGGGATGTTTTCTCATAGTAATTCAAACTCTTTTTTTTTAAACATCACTAATACATTTTAGATTTCGTGTATGTTTAATATTGTATTTTGAGTCCTTTGTCAAGCACCACCTTTCATATGCCATTTTTTGGGATTAGGCCTAGGGGGGATTTGATCGATTTTAGATAATCTTATTGACTATCTGCATACATACGAGATACATACCAGCACGTCTTGTGGGTGGCTGGCCAAGCCTATATTATAAGTGTGGCTCCGCACGCGCGTCTGTCAGCCAACCAGTTCATTTTCAAAAGGTCATATATCAATCGTTTATCATCGGAATCGAGCTTTTTTATTTTCTAGAAAATCTATCTTTTTCGTCTCAATATGTATTTTTATTTATCAATTTTCATAATTTTTACTAATACTTCCTCCGTCTCATATTAATTGTAACACTTTTCATATCCGATTGTCCAACATTAATTGCAATATTACGATTCTAGGAATAAATGCACTATTGATTTTTATTATTTCTCAGTTTACAACTATACTCCTACACCTTTATTGAAAATGCTGAAATAGTAAGAAAATAATAATCTATTACACACACCTATGTAACAGTAATAAAATAATAATCTATTACACATACCTAATAAAATAATACTCGTATTGTTGTTTATAAACAACTAACATTGTAAATTGCGTACAAGCATTTGTTATATTATTATTTTATTATGAGTTCTTTATATCTTGATTTCAAATGTCTCGGAAGATATGTTGAACAACTTAAGTATGTTTTAAGCCACCAAAAAGAGTTTCTGATTGGACAGTGTGTACTCAGTCTCGCTTATTTTGTTCTTGGAACCTGTCCTGGTGGGAGCAGTGTTCATTGTTAGCAATTTTGCAGGTATTGTAAAACTTCTGGAATGGAATGGACAGTGGATCATAAGGGTTGCAATGAAACGATTTTCGAATGAGCAATGATGGAAATTATGTAGTTTAGCTGAAAGAATTCTTATGGTATATATTATATATTATTGTATCGTCTTGGAGACTTGTTTTAGATCAATTCATTGTATATATATATACTTTGGGTTGTTATATTGTGGGTCTTGAGCCACAGCTTTGGTATTAACTTTTGAGTTTATGTTTCCACTGCAAGTAAATATTGATAGAGGTTTAATTGATATATAATTGAGATTTGTAAATGCTAATTGTGATTAGCTAACAGTTCGAAAGTGCGAGTTGTTACAACCTAGCGCAATAAAGGACGCACGCAACTCATCCGTAATTTAAATTACCAACAATCTTCAATCACATCGACTTTAACAATAAAATAATAAAACTTTCGTCTTACTTTATCTACTTCCTAAAACATTAATTTGTGCACAAGGGTTATGTGTATATAATTTAGATGGGACAGATGAGGTATATACTTAGAGCTATTCATAGTCAAATTTGTGCACTAAAGATCTTGCAAAGAAAAAAGAGAACTAAAAGAAATGGAAAAAGTATAACAAAATCTTCTCACCCCCATCTCATTTTTGGCAACCATGCACCACAGTCAAAATGATACTATAATCGCTCTATCTTTTTTACTTCATTCTTTTTATTTTAGTTGCTTGACTTTTGTAATATTCATATATACCACTTTATCATTTTTATTGACTTACACATAAGGATATATAGTCATGTCATATGTAGGATCCTATTCAATCCTTCTCAATATATAATCTAGACATTCATGAACATTTTATTTGTTAAAAAGAAAGAAAGACATCATCTTTTTAGAAGTATAACCTATAGACTATTAAAGACATCAATAATCAAAGTATTGCTTGAGAAAAAGAAAAAGTCAAAATTGTTCTAATTGGAAGAGAACAAAGAAAATATTACTTTACACCTGGAAAAAAAAATTACTTTACTGATTTCTCATTCTAGGTTTCCCTAAATATATAGACTAATTTCTTATTCGAATGGGTCCTCATAAAAACAAATCATTTACCCTCTAATAACCCAATGTAGGAAAAGTTGTGGACGATGCCATCTAGTTTAGTTGGTAAAGTATTTAGAGAGTGGTACCCAAAATCTGGTATCGAATTTCGTCTACATTATTGTTACACTTAGTCGCTCATCTACATACAAGAAAAATGTGGAAAAAGCTTCCCTGATCAATTTTCTTGTAAATTATATATATAATATAGAATAATTTAATATATATATATATTTATGTACAAATTTGACTAAGAAAGTTAAGTATGACATTACTTAGAAATGGATGGAGAAATAAAAAAAATGAATAAAGTACTATTGAACAACCAAGCTAAGGTTGGCCGACTAGTGATAAAGATTGCACCTTTCGACCTCAAGATTGGGACTTCAATCCCCACTAAGGACGTTTTGCGGGAGGGGATTCCCCTTTCCTCCCCCACTCCCAAAGTGTTTAAGCCACTAACCGGAATCGGGTTGACCTGCGAGATGTTTCGACCCAGTAGGAGCCTTCATCTTACTTACCTACCTTAATTTAAAAAAATATTGATCCTCCACAGTCGTACATTTATTCCATTATTTATGTTTTACAGATCAGTTTACCAGTACTTTCCACAGCTTATTGCATAATTTATGCAGAAAGTATCCCCTATAATCGTTGTAAATCTTACGTGGTACAGCCAAATCCTTCTTAGCCGATCAAAATTATATTTTTCGAAAGTTATTTTTGTTTTTTTATTAATTTCTAAAACCATCTTATTTTATTTTTTCGGAGTTGTAAAAAGGTTGTATTACCACGTATCAGTACCAAAAGCTTCCCATGTGTTAGACTCTTAACAAGTAACAAATGATATTTTTTTTTTTTACGGGAAGTAACAAATAATATTGGAAAGAGAAGGCATGCAAATGAAAAACTAACTGGCACATAATATATAGTCACTTAAGATGTATTTTTTTCCCCTTCTTATAAAGTTCTCAAGGTAACCTCAGATAAGGGTAAATATTTAATTTGATACACTCATAATTTTTTTGGTGCATACCCTCATTAATTAGTTGTGAAAACTTTTAACATGTATGGAACATGAAAAGTAGGGTCATGAACTCTATATATAGGGGCTCATGGATGTCCAAACTTCATTGCAAACATAACGAGTTAGAGCTACAATAAAAATTGACAGAAAATAAAAAAAAGGAAGAGAGAGTTAAGTGAGAACAAAACCGGCCATGGAGAAAGGACCCTGGAAATGCACTATATGCAGTGCAATGTTTAACACCCAAACCAGTTACCGGGATCACATGAGAACTCACTATGACGTAGTCGCAGGAGCCGCAGCTGGAAGACACCAGTCGGATGAAGCTAATCAGGCAGGGAAAGCTGAAGATGGAGCCGTAGAGGAGGTGGTAACACCGACTAAGTGACGGGTAATTAACATATGAAGTATTTTATTGAATATTAATTGAAAAATATCTCATCTACTAATTGAAAAATATTCATGCATGATGCATGCAAACATATTTTGTAAGAATTTCAACATATATACAATTTAAGAAGAAGCTATTTTCAAATCAATTAATCTTTATAAACTACTCCTAAGTGCAAACACGTTTCATATATAAGAATATCACGCTCTATATTATCATGCATTTGATGCATATAGAAGTATTTTATGATACATGGATTTCATTTTGTATTTGGTGTGCAAGCTACAAGGATATATGATTAAAGTGTAGTTCTTACTTTAAGTTGCTCTGTAAAAATTCTTCAATTTTTTTCTTTACTTGTCGATGTACAACTTAATCAATTAAGCACTAATATGTCATGTTTTTTCTAGTAGAATCTGGAAGATAATATAATGCAACATCTTAATTAATCTCTTAATATTAGAAGTTTTGTTTTTTTTTTGTCACACCTAATATGAGTGCTTAGCGTGCATGTGTTTCTCGCTTGCAGGAGGATGGAATGATAACAAACAAAGTTCCTGCAAAAAGTGTATCGTCATCAGTGTAGTTACTATGGAGTATGCCTTACAAAAGAACGGATCAAAGGAAGCCATTAATGTTTTTCCCCTTCTTATAGTTTTTGGTTCATGATCTTGTAGTACGTTAAAGTTGTTTCTACGTGATAATCCAATTAATATAAGTGCTACCTTCATTATAACATTATTGATGAATTGATTTGTGATGCTTGTGTCCCATTGTTTCATTTAGTTTTATTCAAAAGGTGACAAAATATATAATACTCATGTCATAAATTAGTTGACAATGAATTCAGGTAATTGACCACGTAGCTTCCAATTGACCAAATGATTACTCCAACGAAACATTTGTTCTTTTCATGTAATGGAACACTATGTACTTAACAAGAAAACTTCAAATTCATTTAATTTGAGTAATACATTCATCATTCATGGTCATTTTATTCCCTTCTAATGTGTGCGAGTAGTTAAGTCTCTTTCCATTTTCAAGAGGAAGGAAGGTTTTTGGGGTTTGGATTTTGATATTGCACCAAATATGACAACGTGTAAGGCGTGCTCAAAGTTTCCAATAAATGAAGATGGTATGATATATCACAAAAATCTAGATTCATTAGTTGTCTTTTTGTGTGAAAAACTGAAATCATGAGAGAATTTGAGGAGACCATAATAGTTTTGTCATTTATTTGAAAGATCGCATAATAATTTTTGACTTATTAAACAATTTAAGAAGTAAGAAAAAATTTGCTACACCATCTAAGTGAAAAAAAAGAAACAAACTTGTTAAGCAACATTGAGGGGAGAATGGCACTCACTCTCTTTTTATTTTGTAATATCTATTTTATTCTTATTTCTAGACTCTTAATAATTAACATTGCAATACATATATATTATGATAATTTATTTTCTCTCTGCACTCTAATTTAATATATATATATACATATACATATATATATATACATATACATATATATATATACATATACATATATATATATACATATACATATACATATATATACATATATATATATATATATATATACATATATATATATATATATATATACATATACATATACATATATATACATATATATATATATATATTAATCTCAAAACTTCTACCATTAGATTATCTTTCTAAATAATACTACGAGCTTAATTAACATTCAAGGTTCAACCTCAAGTATTGTAAGTGGATATTAGATTTTAAAACAAAAGGATATGGTAGTAGGAAATAAATTTTCTTATCTTTTGATATAGTATGTTAAACGATAGTCAATTATTCATTTAATCAATATACTAACAATATGTATATATTCAGTAAATTAAAAAGTTTCTCTTGCAATCTGCATGGCTCCAAAAACTTGTTGATACTTAATTGACTTTAATATACTACAAATATAAATTAACAAACTGAGTTTGACGAAACGAATAACAAAGCATTAACTAAATATCACACTGTTCTTGGCTTATTATTTAGCTTGGAAAAAGAATAGTCTCTCTCCCAAACCATAGCCTCCATTAGTGTTCTTGTAGGGGCTTCCGTCGATAGAAAGCCTTAAATTTTGTTATTTTCATTGCTTTATTCTTAGTTATATTAATTTATAGTTTATTTTTAATAACTCTCTTTCATGTTATCATGAGTGTTTTCTCACTCTCCTATTCTCCATCAGTACGATTGTTATTCTATCTACTCTTAACCTTGAGGGTTTTGGCTTATATTGTTTAGCTTGGAGGATTGAAGATGAAGGAAATCGTACTTATTGATTGAAAATAAAGAATATCAAGATGAAGTTCAGATTTTAATAGACTGTTACATCAGGCATAAAGTTTTTTGAAAGAGAAATTTCATTAATTGAAGGCCAAAAGACATCTATAATAGGTATTAAAGGAAAACATGATACAATCAGACAAGATCAAATCAAATTTATCTTCGGAGAAACTACAATGAACCAGATCGAGCAATACAACACATACCCGTTGTATTTGCTGAATCAAGCAGCTATTGATGAGGAAATCTATCATTCTGACATTGTTTAGGGAAGAGCATTCTTGATCGAGCTATATCGACCGCATCCGAGTTTCCAATACCTTTATGTTGATAGTTTTGAACTTCAACCAATGAGAATAATTTTCCATACCTAAAGACAAATAAACCAGACTCACAACTCCCATAGGGGAGAAGGAGATATCCACAATAGAGATTAAAATCCCCATAGCAGAGCTCGAGAAACTCTCATAAAGAGAGACTAATTTATTCAACAAAACAAGAAAATAAACTAAAAACTGAAAATAAAAGAGGAAAAGAGGCTTACCATGAATGAAATATACATGGCATCCCCTAACTGATGAAGAAGGAGTAAGGGAAAATAGGGGCCGGCTAGAGAGAAAACTAGGTTTAGGGAGAGGTGGACTAATTACATCAGGCATAAATGATGTTGCATTGACTCATTAAATTTCACTTATGGTTGGAATATTATCAAATAAGCAATTCCGAAGCGTTTATTTTAGTAAATTGGATGAATAATCTCATATTTATGTTTGAGATTATCTTTTACTAAGGATTATTATTGTTGTATATTTACTAATGATTTTTTCCTATTTCTTTCAACAAAAAACGTCGCACTAGTCTCCACAAAATATGTTGAAAAAGGTCAAGTCAATAACACAGGTCGAGTCAATAACAGGTCGATTTAGAAACATGTCACGTTAAATGGGTCATAGGTCGTAATCGGTTTGGTTACGTCGAGTATTTATCGAGTTGTAACAGTTTTAGTTTGTTACGGGTCGGGTCAAAAACTGTTCACGTTGTAATTGCATAAGGTAAATAGCGAGTTGAGTTACTTTTGGGTCAGTCACATATTCGATTCGGGTCCATATTGTCGGGACAAAATCGGTTATAAGTTGACTTCGAGTAGGAACAGGTCTGTTTCGGATCACCACTGGCAGTGGGTCACTTCATTCAGTTTCACTGGTTGAGTTAGAAGTAACACCTCTAGCAGTGACCCATTGTGTATATTAGAATAACAAGTGACATTTTAATAATAAACCCAAAATAATATACTATTGTTTTAAATAAATATACTATGGCATTTCTTTTAAATCAAAGTGAAAGGAAAAACTAACCTGATTGGCAATTAGAGGTTAGCTGTTAGCGATTAGCTGGTTTAACTAGTTGTTTGAATTAGTTGTTTGCGTGAAAGTGTTTGGTAAAAAGGTGTTAGCTAATTGGTACTTTATTAGGTAATTTGACCAATAAAGATATTGGAATAATTCATCGATGGGTTTTTTTGGTAAAGAATGCTAAGGCTGCTGGGAGTGGGCCTGAAAGGTTATTATGGGCAAGATCTAGCATATCCAGTGACTTCCATGAAATTATTCTAGATGGTAGTTCACCAGATAATTGATTACCGTCGAGTTGAAGAACAATAAGGGATGAGAGAGCAGTCAACTCCACTGGAATATTACCCCAGAACTGGTTGTTGCTTGCCGTAAATACAACAAAATTTCTCCAGCTGGCTACACTTGAAGGAATAGGACCTGAAATCTTATTATGGCTTATATCAAGCAGAAACAGATTTGCTGGCAATTGACATGGAAACTTGCCTGAAAACTGGTTGCTGAATATCTTAAATTCCCTTAAGGAAGCAAGCAAGCCTATGCTTGTAGGTAATGTTCCATGGAATTTGTTTTGGAACAAATTTAAGCCTCTAAACTCTTGTAGCTTTCCAATGTCTTCAGGGATGATTCCTGTCAATTTGTTCTCCGAGAGATCGAGTTCTATCAAATTTAAGGCCTCGATCAACGACGGAAGTCCCCCTGATAGCCTATTTTTTACCAACTTTAGGATATATTTGTCATCACACAACTAAGTTCATATAAACATCTCTTCCAAAAAACTCCTTTAATCCTATCTTAAGCAAACATACCCCCTTTTCAAAATTAGCTTTTTGGAATCAAACCTCTCCTTTAATCCTATCTCAAGGAAACACTCCCATTAAAGGTTTGGACTAGTCAAACATCTGTTTTTATCCCAAAACTCTCTCAATCAAACACCCCCTTAACTAAATAATAGATAGTATATCCATTACTAAGGTGGTATATACACATATCTCCAAGATCAACTAGTCATGTCTCCTTTCAAAGCCATACTCCTGGATGCCTCCTTTTCAAATACCTCTAACTCTCTAGTCTTGCGAGAATTTTCATAAACTCGAGAAGTGCCTAAATCAGAACCCATCTGCACTAAAGGAAAAAAGCCAAGGACTGTAGACAAAAGTGGCCTAAGGGCCGCGTTTTTTGACTGCAGTCCTTAACATTTTTGAAGGGTTACGGTCAATAACCACAACCCTTAACAATTAAGGGCTGCGGTTTTTGCTAAAAATCGCAATCCTTAACTGATAATAGGGAAGCAACTTTTGCAATTATGGGCTGCGGTTTTTAGAAAACCCGCAGCCAGGCATTACTATTTACCGCCCGTATTTACTAAAAATTGCCCATATTTTTTCTAGGATATTCCTAAACTACCCCTACATATACATCCTCACTCACTCTCTTCCACTCACTCTCACCCTCTTCCACTCACTCACACTCTCTCTCTCTCTCTCCTACTCTCACTCACTTTCTCTCACCTCACACCATCCACCACCCTAACCACCACCACCGGATCCACGACCAGCAAGTGGCGACCACCATCACCACCGCATCAACGACGACGCCACCACCGACGCCACCACCACTAGCGTGATAACACCACCGACGCCACCACCACCGACTCCACCACCACCGCCGGCACCACCACACAACCGCCGGAAAAAGCATGGGGCCAAGGAAGAAGGCGAAAGATGCCGGCGAATCATCATCTCAGGTCAGTTTTAGTTATTAATTTGCCGGAAAAAACCACCACCACATCGAGAAATTTTTTTTTTTTTGGTTTCCTCCAGCAAGGAAACGATGTGAATTTTCGTTTCCTCCGCTGAGGAAACCAAATACTTTTTCGTTTCGTCCACTGAGGAAACGAAGATCTATTTCGTTTCCTCGGTGGAGGAAACGAAGATCTGTTTCGTTTCCTCCGGCGAGGAAACGAAAAAGTACATCGTTTCCATTTATTTTTTTGAATTTTGAATGTTTTGTTGCAATTTTTTATTTTAATAATATTATGTTTTGTTGTAATATCAGTAATAATATTATGTTTTGCATGTTTTTTTGGAATAATATTATGTTGCAATTTTTTATTATGTTAGTAGTGATATTATCATGTTAATTAGTAATAATAATATTATTTAGTGATATTAACATGTTATAATATTCGCTAATGTTGATATTATTCATAAAATTAGCTAATGTTAATATTTAGTAAAATTAGCATGTTAATTAGTTATAATAATAATGTAGCATGTTATGCGACAAATTTAGTTATATTAATGTTAATATAATATAATAACGACGAAGGTGCTAGATATTGAATTAAAATGATTAAATAGTGATTAATAAAAAATATTGATAATTAGGCTCAGTCGAGGGACGTAGGCCGCGAGAGTGTGGGTGTTGAGGAATCTGGGCCACGACATACTCGATCTCGTGGTATCAATGCATCGAGTAGGAGGGCGAGGGCAGAAGAGCGGGTTAGGGCGGATCCTATTCCTGAGGATGCGCCTCATAGTCCGGGTTGGGATACCGGGGATGAGGAAGAGTTGGAAAATGCTTTGAGTGGTGATCCACAGGAGGCCACTTCCCGCGTCACTGTGAGGAAGGGTAGAGGAGAGAGATTTGTGTCGGAGTCGTCAGGTTCCGCACGTAGTCGGACTTCGAGCATGGCCAGAGCTGCTAGTGATACTTCATGGAGAGTTACGGAGTCTATGCCTGGGGGCCCTATTGACGGTAGCGTGATTCTTAGCTACCCGGCTCACATCAGCGCACGTATCTACCATGATCCGCAAACTTATACGGTGATGCTGTGTCATAATCGTGCTAGTGTGTTTAGTAGTTTGAAGAGTTGGGACTTTGATCCGCAGTCGCAGCTGCGTGTAGATGTGTCTTGTATCAGCCATCTTCCGTTTTTTATGTATTCGAACCTTGACTATCCACTGATTTCAGCGTTTATAGAACGTTGGCAGCCGGACACGAACACGTTTCACTTGCCTTTCGGGGAGATGACGATCATGTTGCATGACGTTTGGCAGATCATACGTGTTCCTATTGATGGTCACACAGTGAGGGGTGCTTTGTCATATGATGATTTGTATGTTCGGTTTGAGGAGCTATTACATGTTACTCGAGATGAGCTATTTCAGGACCCAGCACCTATCTGGAAGAACGGGGGTGTCAGTGTTGGCGAGATCTTTAGCAGATGCGGGGGTGCTGATCGTCCCATTGATGTGAAGATTCGCGCTTTTCTGCTCATCACACTTGGATGTACGTTGTTCACTGATAAGAGTGGTACCCGACTCTCTCCCCATAACATTATTGAGTTGGATGACCTTGACTCAGTACATAGGTATTCATGGGGATCAGCGACTTTGGCTTTTCTATATCGTCAGCTAGGGGTGGCGACTAGGCAGTCGGCCAAACAGATTGCTGGGTGTCTCACGCTTTTACAGGCTTGGATATACGAGTACTTCCCATGTTTCCGACCTCAGAGAGATAGTTTATCGGTGTCTGATCACGATCCCCGGGCTAGAAAGTGGGATGTTCACATCGTCAGCAAGGATCCTGTTCGACTTCAGTCGATACGTAGACGGTTGGACAACCTTAAGCTTTCAGAGGTACGCCATTTATTTTGCGTATTAATGTAGTCGTATATTAGTAGTACATTAAACTAATCAAATTATTTATGTTACCTATTTTCAGGTCATTTGGATGCCATACGGGGATGATCCGGCTAGGACGGTTCCGAGGACATTGTATGTCGGTTGCATACGCTACCGAGATATTGTTGAGCCATACAACCCAGATCGTGTACTACGAGAGTTGGGTTATGTTCAGGTTATTCCTTCTGCGATTCCTGAACCCGTATTTGCATACAGACCGACAAACACGAGAAGTATGAGGTTGAGCACAACATAACAGTAGCTGAGTCATCATGGCAGCATTTCATGCCATATTTAGGTGGTCTCAATGTTTCGCATTTGAGACGTGCTGGTCGGCCAGGAGATTGTTCATCGGACTACATGGACTGGTATTCTGCATATTCTCATCCTATCCTTCTCGCTGAGGACATCATGGATCCGGCACGGGCCAACACTACAAACACACACTATGTATGCATTTCGTATTATAAGTTAAGAATTTTGTTGTTAATTATTATTGTTACCTAACATAACTAACTTATTAAGTCATATTTTGCAGTGGATGGCCCGACATTTTGAGTGTACGAGAGCTTTGCAGGAGGATCGGCACAACGATCAACGTCCCAACACTTCGATGTCATATGAGATGATGGATGCGATGGCTCGAGATTGGGATATGGCACTGCGGTTAGAACGTGCTCATGACCCTCCTGATAATGATGGTGATGATGTGTTTTGATGTATGAGTTTTGATGATGTGTTTTGATGTAGTAGTTTAGATAAGTTTGTTTGGTTGATGTAGTAGTTTAGATAAGTTTGTTTGTTATGTAGTATGAATTCCCGATTACTATGCGGATATTACTAACTATATAGTAGGAATTTGTTTTGGTTTTGATTTTATGCAACATATTATACTAATCATTAGACCAATATTTCATAATATGGATATCATTATACTAAATATTACAAAACATTGACTCAAACTTACAAACTATAATATAAGACAAAAGCGGATATTACTAACTATGTCCTTGTAGTAGTGAGTAAGTGGTCCCACAAAGCGCGTCTCACATCATACAACTTATCCCACTCATCAACACTGTCATCATGCATCGTATGCCATAAGTTATGAATAGGTGGTACGGGTGATCCGGGTGCCAACTCCAATCTAATGTAATGCTTATAACTGCCAAGATATGCAATCACTAGCTCCGTAGTCGGACCTGTTGCTACTGATCGGGATTCCCAAGGAAGGACAATGATACACGGATAAAGGGATCCCGTTGGGCCCAATCCAACCAAAATGACGGCGGCGTTGAAAATCTGAGCAATAGGAAACAAGCCTTGCGGACATATCATCCAATGCGCCTCAGTACACGATCCTCCATACCAGGTAATGCGGTTTATTGCTGCGTCAATCTAATCATAGTAAATATGTCTGTAAACTTCCCGATGAGCAGCAATCTCATTTGCCATTTGAGTGCGGACAAAACCCCAATGGTTTTCACCACTCAAAAAAGCATCCGCAACCGATCGAAATCCACAGTTACCGTCTGACTGGACATTCGTCCATCTAACGATGTACTGACCAATAATCCCCGGAACATACTTGTAGAATGGAAACCCGCTAGAACCGTCATCATTATCCACGTTTTGCTGACCTACAACAATAAAATTAGTCACTATTAATATAATAATTACATAAAGATCAAATTATAATAATCAATGCATATAATTAATAAACATAATACCTGTAGAAGTAGACATGCTCATAACTGAACCTACTGATTTGATACCTCTCCTTGACGTTCCACGAGATGTGTGCTCAAAACCACTCTTGTTACGCTTTGTACTTGGATGATTCTTTCGTGGTCTTCCTTTAGGGTTCTCAACAACGTCAGGCTCAAAAGCTGAATCACCGGGATTACGCAGATGATCCTCTAAAACCCGGGTAGCACTCCGCATGATGGCAGGATCACTGTTTTGAACCTGGTCAACTAACTCTAAGAAGTGCTGAGAATCATGTACTGCCTCAGATACAAAATCGGGGTTGTTAACCCCATCACCAAGGATCAAAGTAGTCCAATAAGGATGTAAGTCTGTCAGGTACAGACTCTGCTTCGCCTCCAAGCGTCTGCGTATGGTGCATGCACAAGGAATGCCATGTGTGGTTCTCAATGAGCAACCGCAACGCTCATAGACCTCATTGGCCAACTCCCGCATACGTGTTTCGTCAAGCCGTAAGAGCTCTAAACAGTAATGCGAGACTCGGCCATTTAACTTATGCAAAGCCACATTCTTGTACAAGATCCCATGTCGACGGCGACTCTCCTCCAGTCCTCCAGGTCATTCTCCACCTGCTTCACCTGATTTTCTATCTCACTATGCGCAATAGAAAATATGGTGTCCAATGCACCTGTACTACTAAAAACCCACGATTTCAGATCTGAATGTGCACTTTCAACTCGGCTAGTGCACGTATTCCCAAGATGAAGAACATTGTTCGTCCATGCCCGAACAAACTTCTCTTTGTACACAAGCCAAGTAGTTTCCACGTACTCGATGATTTTAGGCCACTGTCTGTAAACATCTCTCATGCATTCAACCGCCGCTAGATAACCCATCTCGGAGGTGGAGTCAATTATCTTATACCAACTTCACTTCAAGAATATCGGACCAGCATCGGGGTTTCCCATGATGAGATTCACTCTACTCTGCACATCTTTGTTGATATGCCATCTACATAACAAATGTGCAGAGTTAGGAAACACTTCCCGAACCGCTTTAATAAGACCCAAATCACGATCAGTTATGAGTGTAACAGGGACACAATTCACCCCGATAAGCAACCTAAACTTATCCAACACCCAATTGTAACTATCAGCGGTTTCGTTGGCCATCAGAGCATAACCAACAATAAAGTTCATGTTACACTAGTGGAAAAAACCTTATCTGTCACTTAGTAACAGATTCGGTTTTTACAAAACCGCATCCGAAAATCATAAAAAAATAGGAGGGAAAGCTGGGCGGAAAATCTGATCCGGTCTTTTAGTGAGCCGGATCAGATTTTTCGTTATTTTTTCTAAAGGATAAACCCGCGTTTCAATTCTCCTTCACGCAATTTCATTTCTTCCCTCCCCCGTCTCTCTCTCTCACTCTTTTCTCTCCTCTCACGAATGAAGCTTGGTTCATCAGCGATCTTCACCTCGTCGAAGCCAGATCTTCTCCTCGTAGATCTCTCTGAGCCCCTCGACGTTCATCTCGCCAGCAGT
Organism: Beta lomatogona; assembly: GCA_947646795.1. NCBI lineage: Eukaryota > Viridiplantae > Streptophyta > Magnoliopsida > Caryophyllales > Amaranthaceae > Beta > Beta lomatogona. The sequence continues at coordinate 6,719,255 of CANSNZ010000023.1, read as the reverse complement.
TCTCCTCTCCTCCCTCGTCGTTCATCTTCGTCGCTGCAGATCTCGAGGTTTTCGCTTAATTTCTCTATTTTTTCGTTTGATTTCTTTTTTATTTTCATTTATATCTTCGTTTTTAGTATTTTCGTTCAATTTAATTTTTGGTTGATTTTCCTTAAAATATGGGCTTTGTAATTTATTTCGATTTTAGGGTTTATGTTACCGTAGAGGAGGAAGTCTTTGAAATAATGTTTTGTGCGATTTTTTAGGGTTTCAGGTTTCGTTTTGTGGAGATCTGAGTGGATTAATGTTGACTTTTGAGTTTATTTGATTTTAAGATGTTATTCACTTTTGAAGATGAGCCATTATACAATCCCGTCAAGTGTTCGACGAAATTCCTCGACGAAGAAAACAGAGAAATTCCTGAAAAATTAGAGATGGGTAAACGAGGTAAGAGTACAGAGAATGGCGTGAGTCGCACATCTTCATCTTTGTTTCACACATCTCTCTCTCTCTCTTCGGGAAGAAGCTAGTGGAAAGAAACAATTTCACAGTGCCAAATCAATTTACTGGTGTTTCGCAAGGGGTAGACGATGATGAACCTTCAGTTGGCTGTCTAGGTGCGTGTTCGGTCGTCATTTCGCCGAATTCAGGGAGTCTTTAGGAATTTCCCCTGACCCTTCTCTCTTTCCTTGCCAAAGGTGATCACTTTTCTCTTCTTTGTTATTTAGGTTTGTTTTTCTTTATTTTAGCAATATTTTCATTGCAAATTTTAACAGTTGTAGTGTTCAATTTTGTTCATAAACCATTATGTTTTAGGGTGGGTTGAAGAAGAAGGGGTATTTGTGTTGTGAGATTGATGATTTGATGCTGCATATTGTTAGGTTTACTGTAGGATTTTGCTGCTGAATATCACTTTTTGTGATTAACTTATTGGCCAATCAATTCAAAATTAGATTAGTTAGTAAAATCATAATTCCGAGTTTTATTCCCACTTGCCCACATTGTCATAGATATCAGCCTTTAGGCAAGGAAATATAGTAGCAGGGTGCTTTTAACAAGCAATTGAGCTAAATGTTATATCAAAGGGTTGTATGATGTATATGTTAAAAGTAGAGAGATTCGAGTTAATAATGGTGGAACAATTGCTAAATACTGTAAGCTTGATATTGAAGACAGGTTCATGTTCGGATTAAGAGATTGTACGTTTTTCCGATTGACACACTTAAATAGTTGAAGTTTGAGGTCAAATTATGAAGATTTTTTGCTAACTTGATCGGAGGAGTGTGGGAACTTAGACATCTAACTAATTCTTTTCCATTATGTGAAGTTAACTTTTTGGCCAGATTTGATTATTAGGGTTTTTAATTTCTTTTATTCGTATTGTTATTTTGGTTTAGACATGGTGTTCAATGTTATATAATAGGCTTATGATCTGTCTTCTTTTTTGTGATAATTTGTCTTTCAGGATACAGCCCTTGTAGATTTGTCTTCTTTTTTAAACATCTATGATGTTTCTAGGAGAATTTTCATCATTTGTGGAGTCTTTGTCTAATTTTTGTAAGTATTGAGGAGTTAATAAATGATCATATCTTTTGTCTTCACACTGATAAACTTGTTCCCTTGAGTGTTGCATCTGATGTTCTGATGGCAAGGTGGTGTTGTGATATTTTGCTTTCCATTGTATAGGATGTCACTTGTGTATTTGCATGGATTGTTTATGAGATAAATAGTTTTTGGATTCTATGGAGGAACGTGCCAAAGTTTTTAGTCATTTTGTTTGTCTATGAATTGTGGGATGTATTTGCATAGTTGATAGTGAATGTTGATGTTCTCTATCACTGAAACTTCTCTGCATCATGAATTCATGATCACCAAATGCATGGAGCCAATTGCATTAAAGAATTCGATGAACATAGATATTAACCTTAGCTTGTTTGTGCTGCTTTTTCTATTTAAATTTGCTCCTGGAAATTTCCCTACCACGGCTGATATGCTAATTTAAAACTTAGAATTTTAAATATGACCGTTCATGTGGTTGGGTGTGTCCAATAATTTGCTTAATTATTTGCAGGCATTTGAGGAAGCCATAGCGGAGCTGGATACATTGGGTGAAGAATCTTACAAGGACAGCACTCTGATCATGCAACTTCTTAGGGACAACCTCACTCTCTGGACATCAGAATAGGTTTGTACAACTATGCTAAAGTCCTCAGTCATATGCAATCTAGAAAATTCATAACTTAATTGGTATTATTTATAGTTATTAATATATCAATTAGCAATTGTTTTTGTCTGCTAATAATTTGTGACCATTATATATAAGTAAGCATTTTTAACTAATCTCATATTATATAAATGTGGGCTGATATGTTACAGTGGAGAAAAGAATTTGGTGCTCATACTATCCTTAAGGTAATTATCTTGATTGATTGACCCGACTATTTGCTCAGCTGCATCAATTGATGTTGTGGATGAATTTTTGTTATGTCATAAGCAAAATATGGACCAAATAAAAGACAATGAAAAAAAATAATTGGGATCTTTGAATTTTGGTGCCCCACCCCCTTGCTTGCCCCACCCCTGCACCCCCCTTGCCCCCCACCCCCTCACACAGCCCCCACCCTACTGCCCCCCTGCGACCCCCTCCCCCTGTTGTGCCCCACCCCCCCTTGCCCCCCACCCCCGCAGACCCCCTTTGCTGCCCACCCCCCTTGCACAGCCCCCCACCCTACTGCCCCCTGCGGACCCCCCTCCCCCTGTGTGCCCTACCCCCTTCTTGCCCCCTGCAGACCCCCTCCCCTTTGCCGCCCGCCCCTACAGACCCCCCTCCCCTTGCTGCCCCGCCCCTACAGACCCCCTCCCCTTGCTTGCCCCCCCCCCCGCAGACCCCATTTGCTGCCCACCCCCCCTCGCACGCCCCCCCCTTTGCAGACCCCACTCCCCTTGCTACCCCACCCCCGCAGACCCCCCCTTACTGCCCCACCACTGTGTTCTTGTTAATAGATTAATTGGGCCTAGTTCTTTTGCTTTTCCTGTTCTTTATGTTTTTTTATCTATTTTTATTCAGTTCCCTTCCCCCTTGGCATGTTTGATGCATTTTTCTTGTGTATCTGAGTATTAGTTCTGAGTTTGTGGTTATGCTTCTTTTCTTCTTCTGGTTTTTTGTACATTGATTTTGATGTTAATTCACTCTCTTTGCAATTACCTACAGTGGATCACCAGGGAACTGTCTGTTCTACGGAATCGCATTGATTTAGCAAATGAAAAGGGACGAAGAGCTGAATATCCTTCATAACAGTCATATTTGGATTATTTTTCCTCCATTTTTTGCTGATAACTTTCAAGCAATAAAAATGCATCCCTTTGTTTTCAAAAAAAAAGTGTATACTTTGAAAGAATCCTTTTTTCTATAAACCTTTCAAGATATATGCACACATTTAGTAAATTATTAACAGGTGGGGTTGCTTTTTTTTATTTTATTAGCACAACTAAGAAAGTATTTTGGCCTCATCTTGTATGCCTTGGAGTTCTATAATCTTGATGTTCACGAATACATGCTAAGCTTCTCAGCTTTAAAGATTTCACACTTATTCCCATGCCTGAACTTTCTGGTCTAATAATCTAATAATTTCTGAGTTTTCTGTATAGGATCCCTCTTCAGTCACCTTATCTTGTTTAACTCAAGCAAAAGAAAGCCAAATTCTATTACGTTATGGATTTCATTAATTCTATCCAGTTCTTTTCCAACGTAGCTATCCTTCTCCAATCTTTGATTGACATTATTCCTTATATAGGGATGGTTGCATATTGCTGTGCAGATGGAACTATCCTTTACTTTTAGGTAACACCTTTAATTCCTATTAATTTCATTTATGTTGTCTTTGTTTTTTCAGAAGGTCCCTTTAATAATCTAACAATCATCACAAGCTTTTCATCAATCTCTGCTCTTCTGCATTTCTTACCTTCCTTGAAAAGAGTGGAACTGACATGACGTGGACTTTCTGTTCAACTTACAGATTTGCGTCAGTAATTCCTTATAGTGCCATCTTCTTGCTGTCTTACTACTGGGGTTTTGGATACCACCTGTCTACTAGTCTTGTAAGAAGATTTAGCCATGTTCCTTTGTCCCGTGTTCTGTTATACCACCTGTCGACATGGTTATTCAATTAGTAGCTTCTAGTTCTATGTAGTAGTATATCTTTAGGCTGATAATGGATATATCTTTCTTACGTGGAAAGCTCACTTGTTAATAGCAGGATACATTATTTTTTGAATGGTTCGTCCTTTTGGATTGAGCTCTGCATCTCCGAAATTGGCATCTATATGACTATAATAATAGATTAAATTATGTATCAGCCACGATGCCCATTTTTGGATGAATCACTAGAAAACATGTTGAAGCTAGTTTTCAAGTTTCATTAAATTGATGTAACCAATGGCAAGACTTGGATAGATTTGCGTCAGTAATTCCTTCTAGTGCCATCTTCTATGCTTTTTAACATTTAAGTTGTTCAAGCAACGTTGGTTAAAATTTAGTTTAAGTTGCATTTATAATGTACATTTGATGCGACATTGGGATCGTCGAACAACTTTTATTTTGGATAGTAGAAAATTACCTAAATTCTAAAATCTAAAACGACATATATCTTGAATTGGATATATCTCACAAAATTACATGAACCCCCCATCTCTCGCCCCCTGCAGACCCTCCTCCCCCTGCTGTGCCCCACCCCCCTTCTGTCCCCCCGCAGACCCCCCCTTGCTGCCCCACCCCCGGGACCCCCTCCCCCCTGCCTGTGCCCCACCCCCCCTTGCCCCCTGTAGACCCCCCTCCCCTTGCTGCCCCACCCCTCAGACCCCCTCCCTATGCTGCCCACCCCCTTGCACAGTCCCCCACCCCGCTGCCCCCCTGCGGACCCCCTCCCCCTGCTGTGCCCCACCCCTTGCTGCCCCTACAGACCCCCTCCCCTTGCTTGCCCCCACCCCTGCGGACTCCCCCTTGCTTTGCCCCACCCCCGCAGACCCCCTTGCTTGCCCCACCACTTGTGTTCTTGTTAATAGATATATGCACACATTTAGTAAATTATTAAATTCATATCAGGAAGAATAAAGATAATTTACTTTAGGAAGCTTCTCAAAGATATGTGTGTGTCAAATTGACCGACTGTTTTTAACTTCTGTTTCTCCTTGCAGATGCTATGACATCTGCTCCCATATCGATTTTCCATCCGCAAGATTATAACTGCATGTATTGCATGCTTGAAGAAGCCTATGATAGCGAATGACTGTTAAATATAATAGGAGGAGCCATTGAAGTATAAAATTATAATGTCAGAGTTGTGTATGTTAATATTTTTATGTATTTAATTATTTATGCTTCAATTGGGCATAATATGCTTAATAAAATGAGTTTGTATATATATTATTGATTTTGTATTGATTAATAATAAAAAAAATGCAAAAAAAAAAATTTTTTTTTGGTTTTTGGGAGGGGTTATCTGATCCGGTTTTTCTAAATAACCGGATCAGATTGTCTGCTTTGCATACAATTTATTTGGCGCCATGAACATTTTCTGATGCGGTTTTATAAGAAAACCGGATCAGATAATATAAATATCTGATCCGGTTTTCCTAAAAAACCGCATCGGAAAAGTATTTACTGATCCGGTTTTGGACCGGATCAGTAAATAATTGGGATCTGCTGCGAGCCCACCTGATGCGGCCCAAAACCGCAGCAGTAAGCCCGGTTTTGACCGCATCAGATGGGCTTTTTTCCACTAGTGTTACAAGGTGTCATCCCAATGAGCTCTAGAAAAGGCATGTTATACTTGTTGGTTTTGTACGTAGAATCCATACCAACAACATGCGGATAAGTACGGAGGATATCTGCCGACCGAGGGTGCACCATAAACGCCTGTGTCATTACATTTGTCTCATCGTCTTGTCTTATCCAATGAAGGCAGTTATGCTCTCGAGCAAGGTGGAGGAATTGTTGCATCACGTCTCTACCATCCATTGCTTCCCTTCTATCCTTTTCCTTCAGGTTGTACAAGTGTCTCATATTTGGATGATCATCGGGAAATTTCTCATTAACGGCTTTCATGATGCTGGCAGGCCTAACGTGCGACTTAATCATATAGCGAGCGAAAACCTTAGCCGCCGGACTTAGGCCGCTCATGGGTCGGTGGCCCTCACGGTAATGAATAAACTCGTGATTGTGCATGCCACTTATCCCTGGCTCTGCTTTGATCACCCATCCTGTTTGATTAGAGTAATCCAAAAACATTATCTTAACTCCCGCTCTACGTCCATATGCTTTTGTTTTCATAGCTACATGTTCTGCTACGCTAAGATCCCTACCTTCACCCCGATATCTTTCACCCCGATTACATTTCATGTAAACATACTCTCGACCACTAGCCTCAGTTCTATGATTTGACGAAATTACCATCACAAATCCAATTTCACGTGCCCTTGTTTTAACCTAAGCTTGTAATTCCTTTTTATCAGCCCAAAGCGTTTCATTATAGAACATTTGATTATAATCTATATAATCACCCCCAAAATCCGGCAAATAAACCTAAAACATTTTAACATTAGATTATTAATCTATATAATCACAACTATTAATATTAACTAAATATCCATATTAACAACCTAAACGACTATTATTTGCTAACAACTAATTATCATAATAATTCCAATAATACGCAAACATAATCATTTAAAGCTTATAATTACACAACCTAATAACAAATCAACACTAACAGATTTTCAAAACAATGCTAATAAGAAAATTAATATTAATGCGCATTAACAAAAAATCAGAATTTTTTTTGGGTTCCTCCAGCAAGGAAACGAAGTGCTTTTTCGTTTCCTCCATGGAGGAAACGAGACAGCACATTGTTACCGTGAGTTGGTGGCGGAAAAAAAAAAATTGAAAACTAACCACATTTCGTTGCGGTGCTGCGGGAGGCGTTGACGGTTCTTCGTCGGACATTGTGGTGCTCCGGTGTTGTTGTGACAGTGGTGATCCGCGACGATGAGGTGGTGCTCCGGTAGTGGTGGTTGTCCACGGTGGTGGTGGTGCGCAAGTGTGGTTACAGTGATGGTGGTCCACCGGTGTTCGGAGTATATCTCCGGTGGTGTCGCCGGTGGTGCCGGTGGTGATGGTGTCGCAGGAGGTGAGAGAAAGGGGTGAGAAAGTAGGAGTAGAGTGAGGTTGGATGAGAGGTGAGAGAGTAAGAGTGGGGTGAAAGGGGAGGGGTATGGGTGGCATTTAAAGGGAAAAATACGGGCGAATTTTAGTAAATACGGGCGGCAAATAGAGATGGGGTAAGCAAACAAGATGGTAGCCTCGTAGCTAATTTGAAGCTCTCAAGTGTGTTTGTTCTTGCTGTGTTGCACCTTCGTTACTCTGGACTAACTTTAAAAGGAAGAAAAAAAGACCAAAAAAGATCAATACATGATATAATATGAAAAAGTTTTTTTTTGACAAAGGCTTCATCCTATCATAAAACTTTAAAGACATAAAACCTAAACTACAAGACCTATATTGTCCTTACAAGAACAAACATGACAAAGTGAGTAACAAGTGGCCTTACATTACTTAGAAGACAAACTAAATTCAACATACAAGCATAAAGAGTAGAAATTTCTTATTCCTTGGACCTTTGATTGTTGTGACGAATTTTTTTGCACCTATTAAGCTTACCAAAGCCATCCAAAAGGATACCGTTGTAGATGATTAAGCGCTAGTTGGGAGGATAGGCATTGAAGACACTTGAGACCCTAGGGAACTTTGAGATCAAGGATAGAACCAGAAGGGTAGGAAAAACTCGAGCCAGTGGTACCGACTTGTGAGATTCTCACAAGCAACTTGGGTCACTAGAAGTGACTCGGTTTGCATATTATGAACCCCCATAAATTAGGAGCAGCGTTCAGATAAAGAGTTTTAAGAGCGATCAAATCCATTATCATCACTAACATAAAAGGAGAATTAACTTTAGTTATTCTAAAACACATACTAACAATCCTGACCCATGAATACTTCAAACCCCTTCGACTTAATTCTTTTGTCCTTGACCTATCATCCAGAGTATAAACTGTAAAACTAATAACGAAGAACTTAAGTTCCCCCTTACCAACATCCAACCAAAGACCTCCTAAACTCCAATCATCAACAGAGGAAAGGACACCACTGAGCAACACCTTTATAATCCTCAACATTAAACCCAACTTACCACCATCATCTACTCAATTCACAACCGGGAATTAACATACAAACCAACGACCTTAACTAGGAGAGTTCCAACATATAAAAGGAGACAACACATCAAATTCAGGCAACAACAATACAAAATAAACATAGTAAGACAAGGTAACTAATACAAGGATGAACAACCAACACCACCCCTAAACCAAACAATGGCAGAGGTAGATTGCAAGAAATTCGCCAGACCCTAATACCAAAAACAGAAACTCTAACCTAATCTTTACCTTTACCGTCACGATCAGGGTATTCCGAAACCACAAGACGGCGACGATTAGCTTCGGTAAAAGTTGCCAAATTCGCTATTTAAACAAACCCCACAAACTCGAATTTAGCACTTCCTACCCCAAACAAGAAACCCTTACCCTAAACTTTATTACCTTTACCGGCGAAATTATCGACGACAGCTTTTAGGAAAGCTTTGGAGGTAGGTTGCCCAAATTTATGGACTTGTATCCAAGTAAGTTCTCCTTGAAAGGCTCGAAAACTAACGAAACAACCTAGAAGGAGACGCCAACAAGAGGAGGCGAGAGATGACTCACGTACGCCACGAAACGCCCGTTCTTTGTCCCAACCGATGGAGGCAGACGAACTAAAACTCAGGCGAACAAGGGGTGCGCCTGTAGTGTTAGAGCAGGTCGCCGACAACCAGGGAGTGCGCTCTCAGCCAGTCACCAGCGACCTGCTCTGGGCGGCGGTGGTGGCTATTTAGGGTTTTGAGAGGAGTGGGTATTTTTAATTAGAGAGGGGTTATTTTCCTAAGGGGAGTTTTTTTTTCTCTCACAATAAGGATTTTAGAATAGGTTGTACTTAGATCGATCGAGAAGTATTGTTGTATTTTAATTTATATGAAAAAGTTACTAACATGTATAAGATAAAAAAAAAAAAGAGGTAGATTCATAATCAAAACTCATACTTTTCCCAAAAGGACTCAGGTGTATAACTTGCACACTTCAAATCAAGAGAGAAAAAGTATCAAGCCTAACTAGACTAAGGGGCTCTTAGAACTAGATACATGAATTTTGTATCAATACGTAAAGAGTATGAAGCAGAGCATTTTTGCAACAACCAATACTAAGACTTGAAACCAAAAGAGAAGAATCTAGGCCATGACTATAAGTTAAACTATATATCAACTATTCTGCACTGTTGACAAAAAGCATACAAAAATATATTCAACAAAGTTTTCCCCCAACCCTAACCCTAAAACACAACCCCCGCCGCCTACCATTTTAGGCTCGCCGGTGGCCGACCTCTCAGCCTCGTCACCGGCGAGCCTAACCCCGTTGCCTTTTAGTTTTAGGGTCAGTTTTAGAGTCTCCTCTCCCCCCTCCCGTGTTTCGTTTTTGAGTTGTTTGTTTTGTGTTTCACTGTCGCCTGAGCAGTCAGTGGGTGCTTCACTGTTGCCTGGAAGCCAGTACCGGTGCCGAGTGGAGTCACCTGACAGGCAGCGAAGCAGCTGTTGTTTTGTGCGGCGGAGATAGTAGTTGGTTCAGGTTGTCTTTGTTTGTTTTTTAGTCTTTTTTCAATAAGTCCCATCTTTGTGATGGCTTTTGTGTGTGTTAGACCCTGTTCTTTTGAACTTATTTTGGCTGAACTGAACTGAACTTATTTTATTTTTGCTGAACTGAACTTATTTTTGCTGAACTGAACTTATTTTTACTTATTTTTGCTGAAAATAAGTCCAAAAGAACAGGGCCTTAGTACCCCCTCCTTGGTGGGTTTGTTAGTTTTAGTTTTGGGTGTGTTTATTGTGTCTAATTCTAGGGATGCTGTTCTCGGGAACCAGTCATGTATTCTCGATCTGAAGACTATACCAAAATAGATCTCTGATAAGGTGGATTAGAGCTGATCAACTCCAGCCCGGCCCGGTTTTTGGGTGGGTTTGGGCAGGCTTTGGACAAGCCAAAAAAGACTTTTTTGCCTAAAATTTTGCTCGACCCGTTTTGGTCCGGAAAAGCCCGCTCGGCCCGATCCGAAATAACGGGCTTTGGGCACAAATTTTTGGCCCGGATTTGGGCCCGGCTCGGCCCGCTCAATGGGCAATTTTTTTTTTTGCGCGGCCCGGCCCATGATCACCTCTAAGGTGGATGTATTAAAGACATCTAATTACAGGATATCGAAGCAGTTCTTCAGTGGAGCTAATATGTCTCGGGTTTATAATACTTGTATTGTTTTTCGAGTTTATGTATGGGTTGGTTGTACTCCTTCAATGTTTTATGATTAATGATATCATCCCTCCCCTATTCAAAAAAAAAGGGAGTAAATGATAAATCAAGCTAAAGTTAAGAGGACGAAATAGAATTTTTGGCATGGAGCATTTAGAGTTTTAGACAATATGTAAGACATAATAGGAACCAGTTCTGTTAATACATTTGGCAAGAACAAGATACATGAACACATCTTACTAATCTCATTAAGTATGTAAGACATTTTACTTGAGCAATTCACACAAACACAAATTAAAGAGTCATAGCAAAACTTTCAGCATAACTTATGATTTTTGTGATTATTAAAACCAAGAACTATAATCAGCTATGCTAGCTAGCAAATAGGGAAGCAACAATCATTATATAATCCAATAGACTCCAGTTCCATATTTCAACAATACATTTACTAGTAACACCATTAAAAGGCATACTCGATTTTGACGCAATTTTTTCACAAAAATGCACAATGCAAGTTTCTATGTATATAGGTATCAAGTTCATGCAACTAGGACAACAAGTTTCCTAATCTTTGTTCTCACATCTCACATTCAGATACTACGTCACGAATTAGAAGAATAAAGCAAGTTCAGAATAATGTTACGAAAATTCTCTACATTTTCAAAGACTTTGCGTAAAAGGGGAAGAAAGGTCGCTGAATAATAAATTCTGGTAGTACATACATACATGACGCCTGCAATCACATAAAGCTCAGAAATTATCGAGAAAAGTAGGCAAGTTTGACATAAAACCTAAATCCCAGAAACAAAAACCAGTGCATGCAAAATCATTATTGTATAATTTGTCATTCAATGTCAGAATAAACTGTTCTCAACACCATAAAAGCTACAATAAGGTGCCTCTGCTAGACTGCTACACAAGAGACTATTTACTCACATTGAACCTTTTTCCTACAATGTACACCTTAATCACAATCCCTCTAATGAGATTTTGCCTACACTGGTAAGTGAGGGTCAAAAGTATGTAGCTTAATCCCAACTAATGTAGAGAGACTGTTTTCGTCTGACCCTTGAATTTAAATGAGTTGATTGCTCATAGCTTCACTGAAAACAAGAGGCATAAGAAGTTTATTGAGCCATTCTAATTTAGTCGACAAGGTGACGATCATCAATAAAATTTTGACTCGTGTACATTAATACACACTACCATTATTCGAACCTGTTTATGTCAGCCAAGTTAATAAGGTTACCAGGGATCAAGTTATAAACTAGGGCCAAGATGATAGTTAAATGACATGCCAAATCAATAACTAACTAAATTCACCAACTTTAAGCATAAACGCAAGCAAGACAAAACCAGCACCATGATCCCAAAGGGGGCTACAATGCCCATACTACTTCCTAGAACAATCATCTTCAACTAAGGGGGAGAGGGGGATAAATAAAGTTCATCCTCAAACAATTAACTTCAGATAAAGGGTTTTAATTTCTAAAACATAACTCGATAAAAAGAGTGACAATAAGACATACATTTTCTCATACTCCAGAGATACATTACAAGTCAATATGCAACAATTCTCTCCTCTTCGCTTCATATGCAGGGTCCCTCATTATCAATCTTCAAAAGTTCGTCCGATTTCCACTTAAAGCATAATCAATCATACTCTATACACAAATAAATACCATATCATACACATAAAAATATCAACAATCACCTCCCTAAACCATCGACTCTCATATTCTTGACCAATCCACTTCCACATACCTAATTGACCAATTGAGCATTCTCATTCCATTACCACAATTACCACATACCTAATTGACTAGTTTCATCCAAATGACTACTTTACAATGAATAATCCAATAATCTATAAACATTATCAATTATATACATAAAAACAACCTGTAATACAACACGACAGTGGTTATATATAGCAAACTAACAAAGAAACCTAAAACACTCTTAAGTAGTGAAATACAAAATTCTACTTCTATTCAATCATGCATTTACCATCAATGAGAAAAAAAAAGAAAAAGAAGCAACATAACTAGCCACCATACAACATCTTATGCTTTTTATTTATGTATAGAATAGCTAAGTTTATGTTGTTCTGAAAGAATAACACTCACTGTGAATTGAGCTTGCACTCTACGGAAAATGTAACAAAGTTCCTAGACATCCATCCATACGAGTAGTTTGATGCTAGTTTAAGTTATAAACACCTCAAACATCATATATATAGTTTGTTTAATGTAATTATAAGTTGTTTTGATTGAAAATACACAAAATAGGAAAGTTAGAACCAAATATAGGCTAATATATGCCATTTTAGGCCATTTCACTTGAAAATGAATGAATACGAGTAGTTTGATGCTAGTTTAAGTTATAAACACCTCAAACATCATATATATAGTTAGTTTAATGTAATTATAAGTTGTTTTGATTGAAAATACACAAAATAGGAAAGTTAGAACCAAATATAGGCTAATATAGGTCACTTCACTTGAAAATGAATGAATACGAGTAGTTTGATGCTAGTTTAAGTTATAAACACATCAAACATCATATATATAGTTAGTTTAATGTAATTATAAGTTGTTTTGATTGAATATACACAAAATAGGAAAGTTAGAACCAAATATAGGCTAATATAGGCCATTTTAGGCCATTTCACTTGAAAATGAATGAATACGAGTAGTTTGATGCTAGTTTAAGTTATAAACACCTCAAACATCATATATATAGTTTGTTTAATGTAATTATAAGTTGTTTTGATTGAAAATACACAAAATAGGCAAGTTAGAACCAAATATACGCCATTTTGGCACTTTATATTATTTGAATATGAGTATATTTAACCAAATGCAGGAGACATACAATAAGAAGCTGGATCATTGTACCACTCAGGGGTCACAGCCGAACCCTGATCTGTTGTATTGGGGAGACAAGTTGGGGGAGGAACAGAGGAAAAGTTCGGGGGGTTGGGTCGGGGAGATCATTTGTACTACAACTCTTCATCAGGGCGAGGAGATGGCGGTCTTCACAACCATATGAGCAGTCCATTTTTTCTCAGGTTGAGGCGCAGGTGGAGGCAAAGGTCGCTGCACGGATGGGAGAGGTGGAGGCAATGGTCGCAGCACGGGTGGAAGAGTCACGTCGGGCCCTCGTAGAGGAAATGATGAGGAACATGTCTAGTTTCGGCCACATGTTCTCAGGTTGCAACCCAAGCCCCCCTCCACAACGCAGACCAGAAGATGACCCAGGGTTTGGTGGTGGCGGTAGTGCTACAGAGACACCCTTGACAGTGTAGTTTTTTTGGTTTTGGCAACTAGGTAACTAACTTATAGTTGGATATAGTTAGTCTAACTATTTTCTTGTAGTGTCAATATTTATCGGCATCTCGCTTCGTTTCTAGATGTGTCGGGTTATTTTTTTTTCAACCCGACTTCTACTTTATTTCCCGACACCGGGATCTATTTTGCGTACATATATTTAATCTAGGTAGTTTGTCTAACTATAGACATTTAGTGTCTATATTTATCGGCATCTAGCTTATTAGTTTCTAGCTTTGTCGATATATATTTTTTGTAAACACCGACTTCTACTTTATTTCCCGACATCGGGATCTATTTTGTGTACATAATTGTAATCTATTTCATGTAATTATACAAGTATCTATGTAAATTGTAATATATATCAAAATTGCATATTTTTGTAATTGAAAAAATTGAATGCGATGGAGGAACAGCTTTAGCGTGGTATATTATTATTAAGAACAATAGAATATTAAATAATATTATTTTGAAACAACAGCGACGGCTAAACAATAAACCAACGACGGCTAGGCAGTCGCTGTAAGGTACTCTATGCAGCCATGGACTTGAATTTTAACGACTGCTATAATATAGTAGCGACGGTTATCCACAGACGTTGTTTCAACGAAATCAACGACGGTTTAAAACGGTAGGTGTCACAGCGACGGTTTGCAACGGTCGCTGATTAGCCGTCTGCTTTAAACAGTCGTTGGCGTAGTGTCAACGTCGGCTTTAAATAACGGTCGCTGATGATCAAGAAACCGTCGTTGAAAATATCACCGACGGCTCGACGGTCGTTGATTCTAATATCAGCGGCCATCTTTTTACCGACTGCCTATAAACGACGGTTAGCCGTCGTTGAATATTTAGCGACGAGTTTTTAGACCATCAACGACGGCTTGTATCCGTCGTTGATTACCACTTTTCTTGTAGTGTTTGGCCTTTTCTTGTAGTGACCATAAGCATACTAATAAAATTTCCATCAACTCATAATGTGTTTAAAACCCTTTAAAACTTGCTTAAACATAATCATAATCATAAGAGTATTTAATTTCATAAACTATAATATAATACTATGATTTTCCAGCTCATAAAACCCTAAACATCCATAATTTTATACTTAAAACCTTAGTTTAAACATAATAACTAAATCTAAAATTTAATTACTTCACTATGTAAATTACATAATCTGAAATTTATATTTAAATCATCAAATTATAAACTTTAATCATGAAAACATTAAATCAATCCTTAAAAACATAAACTTAAGATTAAATAAAATAGAGGAGGAAGAAATAAACCAAAAAGAGAGGAGAGAGGAGGTGTAATACCCCTCATGATTGCTTTAAAGGGACTTAGTAGGCTACTCATTCCAACAAGATGCATCTTTCTTTAAGGGAGTTTATTTCCTTAGTTACTCCACAGTTAAGTATGCTTGGCTGGGAGTAGTCCAGGGATGGGTGACCTCCTGGGAAGTTTCTCAGGGTGCGCATGAGTGAGGACAAAATGCGCCGGAAGAACTTGTGTTGGTTATTGAGGAAAGTTGTTGGCCCTGGATGCGCATTGGTGACGATATACTCGACTCCGTATGGGTCGGGGTGTTACAAATGGTATCAGAGCAACCCTGCGACCACGTGCTGGGGCGACCCTAAGGTCGTCAGGCCGAATATTAGGAGTCCTCAGGCGCCTAGTAGGGGAGGATTATGAGGCTGCATTGTCATAAGGAGCGACCCAGAGGTCGTCAGGCCGAATATCTGGAGTCTCCGGCGATCAGTTTCCAGGCTGGGGCGACCCACAGGTCGTTGTGGCCGAATATGTGGAGTCCTCAGGCGCAACGAGGGCGTTGCTGTACTCAAGTGGGGGTGTATGTAATACCCCTCATGATTGCTTTAAAGGGATTTAGCAGGCTACTCATTCCAACAAGATGCATCTTTCTTTTAGGGAGTTTATTTCCTTAGTTACTCCACAGTTAAGCGTGCTTGGCTGGGAGTAGTCCAGGGATGGGTGACCTCCTGAGAAGTTTCTCAGGGTGCGCATGAGTGAGGACAAAATGCGCCTGAAGAACTTGTGTTGGTTATTGAGGACAGTTGTTGGCCCTGGATGCGCATTGGTGACCATATACTCGACTCCGTATGGGTCGGGGTGTTACAGGAGGACACGCCGTGATATGATTTTCGAGGCTGTTTCGGATTCTTTTTGTGTTTTGTTCTTTTTGTGGACGAAATTAAGAAACAAGGGTATGAACAATTCAACTATTTCGGTATGAATTGAGCTAGGGTTTGAAGAATAAAGCTATCTCGCTAAATTCAACAGTGTTATTTCACTATCTCGGCAAAAACAACAATAATTCACTAGGAATCACAATTCTCAAATCAATCCTCAAAACTGATCTTCTTTATTGATTTAGGCGCCTATTTATAAGGCTAAGAGCAGCAAGAAATCCTTGCTGTCCAAGGCAATACACCACATGGCAACTAGCACATATTTTAGGAAAGTTTTCCCTAAACCCAAGCCTAGCATCTAGCTTGAATTTAAGGAAACAATAGCTTTAAGGAAAGAGATGCAACATTTTTCCTTAAATACCAAAAACCACACGCCTAAAGCCTAAGCTAATTACAACTTAGATTTTCGGCCCTTATTACAACCAAACTGAAAATAACTCAACGACATTAACTAATTTAACTAACAAACATAATAAAAGACATATTTTTTGTTACATGTAAAACCTCTACTTTAAAGGAGCGTTTGGTTTGAGAGCTTCAAGAAAGGGTTAGGGAAACAAGGCTCTTGATTCCCTTTGTTGATGTTTGTTGGGTCCTTTTAATCATTCTCTTTACCCCTCCCTTTTCCCTAAAGTCCTCTACATCCATGCCCCACACCCCCCTAGGGTTTCACTTACCCTTTCCCTCATGCTACTCCATGGTCATCTTGACTCATTATTGACCACCACTCAAGCCACCACAACCACCACTCATGCCACTGAACCACCACTGCAGCCACAAACCATCACCCCGCAACCCGCCCACCACCCAACCACCATGAAACCAACACCCACCACCATCCAATCACCGCATGAAAAACTCAACCACCACGAAACTAACACCCACTGCCATCCAACCACCACAAGAAACACCCAGCCACCGCGAAACTAACACCCACCACCATCCATCCACCCCACGAAATCAACTACCCACCACAAAACCAACACTTATCACCACCCCACGACATACCAAACCACCAAGAAACCAACCCCCACCACCACGTAACCACCTCGCTGAGCATTCAGCCATCACAAAACCAACACCTACCACCACCTAGCCACCCCACGAAACCACCAGACACCCGAAACCAAAATCAAACCACCATCACAGCCACAAAACCGCATATCATCACACCAAGAAAACCCAAAAACGAAAAAAAAAGCCATAGTAAAAAAAAATTACCTTTTCTTTTCTTTAATTATGGTTTTATATGGTTAAATTCGGCCATGAAGATCTGAAGTTTTTATGGTCGAATTTGACCTTTAAAACTTAAGATTTGATTTTTTTATGGTGGTGGAAAAAGGAGACGGCAAAAGGGCACCGACGGCGGCAACAAAGGAGAGGCGTTGATGGCAGCAAAGAGGGGGGTAGCGCGCCGGTGTGCCGACGACATGCCGGCAGCGGCGAGGTGGTTTGCCGAGAAATCAAAGTTGGCGCTCCAACCTTCGGAGCGGGAGCTTCGATCCACAGCAGAACTCACATTAGGCTCAGAGCTGGCGCTCCAAACTCGTGGAGCGGGAGCTTCGACCTGCTGTTGAAATCTCTCTCATTAAGTTCAGAGCTCGCTGTCACGTGTGGACAGATTTCTTCGTCGCTGCACGCTGCCTACTAGCGTCACACTCCCGTCGGACTACTAGTCAAGGCCCCCAATATGTTGGCTAGGCTATGTGGCTACGAAAATGGCTAAGTGGGAAAGCTATAACACAAGAGAAATGCTGGAAAGAATGCTTTTTATTGATGGCTTAAAGAATACAAGTGGAGAGCTTTCTTGGATGCTTTGTACAAATGAGGGAGATGCCTATTTATAGGCCTCCAACATTGCTTACCCTAATTCTAGAGAGTTCCTAACCTCCTCAATTAGAGGCTTCTACACAAGGTTCCTGAGAACCTTCTAGACTCTCCTACAAGCTTATGTACAAAAGGGAGCTTACAAGGATCTTCTAGAAGCTTCCATGCACTCCCGAATTATGCCTGCGCACCATCACCTTATTATGGGCCTCAAATCCAAATTCTGACTCGACCATTATTTTTAATGGCCCAAAATATTGCGGACCCCAAAATTTGAGCCCATTTGGAGTTCGTTTGCCCATCAGATGCCTTAGGGCATTTTGGGCTACCATTGGGCCGGCCGGGCGCCCAATCTACGCCTACGGCCCAGCGATGCTCTAGGGGGGGGCTGAGCCGTGACATTCTCCCCCACTAGAACTCTTGACGTCCTCGTCAAGAATGCTTTTCGAATTCGGCTATTTTATCCCGGAATTGCCACAAGTCTTCTTCCTTCTCCCATGTCGCCTCGCTATCCGGGAGTCCCTTCCAACGGATAAGATACTCATGATAGCTTGGTACGCCTCTCCGTCGGATTTGCCGCTTCGCTTCAATTTTATCGATGTCCCGATCGAAAGATGCTACGACCGCCGTTGGCGCTCTTTGAGATTCGCCCCTTTTCGGATCCTCCTTGTCTCCATAATAGGGCTTCAACATGCTTACGTGGAACACCGGATGAATCTTGAGTTTGGGCGGCAACTCAAGTTTATATGAGACCTTTCCGACTTTAAGTAAGACGGGAAATGGTCCCTCATACTTCCGCACAAGACCCTTATGTACTGAGCGGAAGGCTTTGAATTGTTGTGGCAATAACTTAACCATAACCATGTCGCCTACCTGATATTCCATCGGCCTTCTATGCTTGTCCGCCCATTTCTGCATTTTCTTGGCCGCTTTATCCAAGTAAGTCTTGGTCACGTCAAGTTGCTCCTGCCACCCTTTTGCTAATTTGTATGCAGCGGGGCTACTCCCTGTGTAGCCTGATGCGATCGCTTGCGGCGTCAGAGGTTGTTGACCCATCACGATCTCGAACGGACTCTGTTGCGTTGATTCCGACTGCTGCAAATTGAAGGAGAATTGGGCAACATCCATCAGCTTAGCCCAATCTCGTTGATTGGCACTCACAAAGTGCCGTAAGTATAATTCCAACAAGGCATTCACCCTTTCCGTCTGCCCATCGCTTTGTGGATGAAAGCTTGTTGAGAAGTGGAGTCCTAACCCCAACAGCTTGAACAGCTCCGTCCAAAATTTTGCTGTGAAGCGCGGATCTCGGTCACTGATAATGCTCCGAGGCAAGCCCCAATACTTTACTACGTTCTTGAAAAACAGTTGGGCAGCTTGCTCGGCTGTGCAATCCCGTGGGGCCGGGATGAATGTACCATATTTGGAAAAGCGATCCACTACCACCATGATAGAGCCACACCCGTCAGATTTGGGTAGGGCTGATATGAAATCCATGGAGACGCTTTCCCATGGCCTTTCCGGGATCGGTAAAGGCTCCAACAATCCTGCCGGCACCCGTTGGTCAATCTTGTCTTGTTGGCACACAAGACAAGTCTTCACGTATGCCTCGATGTCATTGCGCATGTGAGGCCAATAATATGTTTCTTCCAAGAGTGCCATTGTGCGCTGGATTCCCGGATGACCAGCCCACTTAGAATCGTGGCACTCCCTCATAACATCGCGCCTAAGGTTGTCCCACTTAGGCACGTAGACTCTACGTCCGACGGTGTATAGAACATCATCTTCTACCCAGAACCGTCGGGTCTTCCCCTCTTTGGCCATCTCCATGAGTCCCTTGGCCAAAGGGTCTTGTTTAGTCCCCTCCTTGATCCGTTCAAGAAGGTTGCTAGCGACACTACTTGTGCTAGCGAGCATTGCCTTTCGGCTTAGAGCATCGGCGACAACATTAGCTTTGCCCGGCTTATATTCCATGATATAATCAAATTCCGCCAAGAAGTCCTGCCATCGCGCTTGCTTGGGTGTGAGCTTCTTTTGATTTTGAAAGTAGCTAGTTGCCACATTGTCGGTCATGATGGTGAACCGACTCCCAAGCAAGTAGTGCCTCCAAATCCGCAAGCAGGAGATGATTGCGGTCATTTCTTTGTCATGTACTGGATACCGATGCTCCGTGTCATTTAGTTTGTGTGACTCGTAAGCAATCGGATGTCCGTCCTGCATGAGCACTCCTCCGATGGCAAAATCGGATGCATCAGTGTGCACCTCAAATGGCTTGGAGTAATCGGGCAATGCTAGAACGGGCTCCTCCGTGACGGCTTCCTTTAAATCTTCAAATGCCCGTTGACACTCTGAATTCCACCGCCATTGCACCTTCTTTTTTAACAGATCGGTCAATGGTGCTGCTCTGGCCGAATAACTCTTGATGAATCTCCGATAATAATTTACGAGCTCAAGGAAAGAACGCAGCTCCGATACGTTCTTCGGTGGCTCCCATTCATTGATGGCTTGCACCTTGTCGTGTTCCATCATGATTTTTCCAGCCTTAATACGGTGTCCTAAGAAAGACACCTCGTTTTGTCCGAATGAGCATTTCTCTTTTTTCACATAGAGCTCGTTCTCCCGCAAGACCTGAAAAACTTGTCGTAGATGCTGTACATGGTCTTGTAATGTGTCGCTATACACGACGATATCGTCGAGATAAACGACTACAAATTTATCTAAAAAGGGCTGGAAAATCTTATTCATTAAGGTGCAAAAAGTAGCCGGGGCATTGGTGAGACCGAAAGGCATCACCAAAAATTCATAAGACCCGTAGCGAGTGACGCATGCCGTTTTCGGTTCGTCTCCTTCGGCTATGCGTACTTGCCAATACCCCGATCGGAGATCAAGTTTAGAAAAGTACCTGGCTTTACCGAGCCTGTCGAATAGATCGGCAACCAAGGGAATCGGATACTTGTTTTTGACGGTTACCTTGTTCAACGCCCGGTAATCGATACACATACGCAAGGACCCGTCGTGCTTGCGCTGGAACAGAACTGGAGCACCGTAGGGCGCCTTCGATGGCCGGATGAACCCTGCCTCTAACAGCTCCTTGAGTTGTTTCCTTAGCTCTTCTAACTCCGGTGGCGCCATTCGATAAGGCCCCATGGCTGGAGGCCTTGCCCCTGGTTCTAATTCAATCTGGTGGTCTACCTCCCGCCTAGGTGGGAGTCTCTTCGGCAGTTCCGGCGGTATCACGTCCTCGAATTCCTTCAAGGCCTCCGAAACTTCTTTCGGGATGTCGCCTTGTTGAGCCTCCTTTTCGACAAGTGTTGCAAGATATGTTGTTTGTCCCTTCTGGAAGCCCTTCTTGAATTGCATTGCCGAGAGGAGCTTGGCTTCGACCACCTCTCGAGTGATGGGGACGGAACATGCTTCATAGCCCTTGGCAATCGTCATGGTTCCGTCCTTTTCGAATGTCCATGGCTTCACTGAATCCATGAATTCCATTCCCAGTACTAATGAGAAGTCGTCCATGGGGACGACGGTGAGATCAATTGTTCCCTTCCATTCTCCCAAATGAAGGGAAACTCTACGAGCTACGCCATGGATCGGCACCGGTGATGTGTTGACAGTTTTCAACGTGCCTGGCTCCTTGGCGTATCGTAGCCCCAACCTTGCGGCTTCCTTTTCGGCTACGAAGTTATGTGATGCACCCGTGTCCACGAGTGCTTTTGAGGACCTGTTATTTACGACGGCTTCTACAAACATAAGTGATGACTTCTTAGCACGAGGAAGCGTACATACCTTGGCTACGTCGCCTTCTCCCTTTGGCTTCTCTATCGTAGCCTTGATGTTGCTAAGGAGACGCAAAGTGCCCATTTGCGTCTCGTCCCCAGACCTTTGCTCGTGTGCCGCAACTATAGCGTTGAGCTTTTGTCGTTGCGGACACTCCCTTACAAAGTGCGGCCCTCCGCACAAGAAGCAATCACGGTTCTTATGCTTGCCGTCGGAAAAGGCTTTGTCCTTACCTTTATCCTTCTTTTCGTATGCCTTGTTGTTGGAACCGCTCCGCTCGGTGGGCTTGGCTCCCCCACCTTTCTCTTTGTTACCGCCCTTCTTGCTGCCGCTCTTATCCTTCCTTGTGTCTTGCTTGTACTCGAACAGGGACTCGGCAGCTGCGATGGCCTACGCAAGCGTCTGGACGTTGCGTCGTTTTAGCTCTTGCTCGGCCCATCGTTGTAAACCATCCATAAAGTAGAGAAGTTGAGCCTTCTCCGGCATATCCGATACTTCTAACATGAGCGAAGTATACTGCTTGACGTATTCCTTGATTGATCCCGTATGCTTCAGCCCACGTAGCTTCTTCATTGCAATTTCTTCGGCATTCTCCGGATAGAATTGCTTCTTAAAGTCGGCTTTAAACTCGTCCCACGTCTTGAGCGAGCAAAGCCCCTTTTTGGCGTCTGACTCACGCCTCCTCCACCATAGGATGGCATCATCTCCCAAATACATGGTGGCGGTGTTGATCTTGGAAGCATCGTCTTCCAAGTGTAGTGCGTCGAAATATTTCTCGACGCTCCATAGGAAGTTGTCGAGTTCCCTCGCATCGCGCTTCCCATGGTATTTCGGCGGCTCCGGAACTTTTAGCTTCGGACCCTCCCGGATCGTGGCACCCCCCGCCACTGCCGCCTTGCAAAGAATCACGTCACCCTTGACGGATTCTAGCTGCTCTTTTCTAGCGTGGAGCCCTGCCGTAAGGCTCTCCTTTACTTGCGCCAACTCTGCCCGAATCGAGTCGGCGACCTCGTTTACTAACTATTGGACAGCCTCCTTGGCTTCGGTTGCGGCTGTCGACGCACCGAGCTCCAGTACTTGGACGCGGCTATCGATCCCCTCGATGCTTTGCCCAAGCGTTTCTGAGGAGGACTTGAGCTCCTCGATGCCTTGTTCGACAACCCCAACGCTGTTGATAAGGTCACCCATCGCAAGCTCGACTTTAGCAAGACGGCCATCGAGTTCCGAGGTCGTTTGCTTCTTCTTCCGTTGGGTTTCGTCGACGACCCCCGATGCTGCCATGCTTTCTTTTTGCTGCTGGGTTGACATCGTAACCTCCCGCACCGAATTCCGTATACACAATGACTAGCAAACCACCGTCAGTAAGGTCACGCCCCTAGTGATCGTTGCTGCTCTGATACCAAGTGTCACGTGCGGACAGATTTCTTCGTCGCAGCACGCTGCCTACTAGCATCACACTCCCGTCGGACTACTAGTCAAGGCCCCCAATATGTTGGCTAGGCTATGTGGCTACGAAAATGGCTAAGTGGGAAAGCTAGAACACAAGAAAAATGCTGGAAAGAATGCTTTTTATTGATGGCTTAAAGAATACAAGTGGAGAGCTTTCTTGGATGCTTTGTACAAATGAGGGAGATGCCTATTTATAGGCCTCCAACATTGCTTACCCTAATTCTAGAGAGTTCCTAACCTCGTCAATTAGAGGCTTCTACACAAGGTTCCTGAGAACCTTCTAAACTCTCCTACAAGCTTATGTACAAAAGGGAGCTTACAAGGATCTTCTAGAAGCTTCCATGCACTCCCGAATTATGCCTGCGCACCATCACCTTATTATGGGCCTCAAATCCAAATTCTGGCTCGACCATTATTTTTAATGGCCCAAAATATTGCGGACCCCAAAATTTGAGCCCATTTGGAGTTCGTTTGCCCATCAGATGCCTTAGGGCATTTTGGGCTACCGTTGGGCCAGCGCTGGGCGCCCAATCTACGCCTACGGCCCAGCGATGCTCTAGGGGGGGCTGAGCCGTGACATCGCGCTCCACGTATGGAGCGGGAGCTCTGAATGGTCAGCTCCCGATTTTTTTTCGCTGTTTGCCCTTACTCTAAGCTGTATTTGTGAGGGGTATAAATACCCTCTCTTAAGACACTTTAGGGTAAGCTTTTAATTCCAGAAAAAGAGGATTCAAAGGAGAGCACACTATTCTAGGTTAATTAGAGAGAGCAAAACACATTTTTAGGAGAGAGAAAGTTGTAACTCAACATTTGTTCTTCATTTTATTCAATCAAAGCATCAATCTTTTGGTAATTTCTAGTCCCTAATCCTTATTTCTTAGTTTATTTTTGGTTATTTGTTTAGTTTTATGCTTGTTTAAATTAGTTTATACTTTCCTTGACTAGTCTTAGTAGTCTATTGCTCAAAGGTTCAATCTTTCTCGTTTTCACTAATCATGCTTAGTAGTTTTAGTATGTTTGCTCCTTTTATTGTTGCTTTTACTAGTCTTACTATGTTCTCCTCCTTCCTAGGCTAGATTTCTAGCTAGGGAAGGGGGATAATGGGACTTTGTGATGGTTTTGAATGATGTTTGGTTGGCTTTGGTGATCGTTCTTTTGATGCTCGAATCAAGGTATTTTATTGTTAAAGCATGAAACTTGATCACCTTTATGTTTAAATCTTTTGCTAATGTTGGGTTATGTGAGAGCAAGCTTGATATTGGTGATGACTTGATGATGGGTAGACCACGACCTCAAAGGCGGGGTTGGGTAGGCGGTGTTAAGGGGTGTGCGAGAGTGACCTCTTGATGTTGGACCAAGACCCTCAATAGATTTGATCCATTGCCCACTTGTCGAAATCGTTGTTGTGAGTTCCATGATTCCCCCTCTCCCTAGTGTTTGTCTTATTGATTAATCACTCTTATTTTATCTTCCTTAGGTAGTCTAGTTGATAACTCAAACCCCTTTTCTTTTACTCCCATCAATTGATTGCATCTCGAACTAAGTGTAAAACTCCTTGCTTCTCCGTGGATACGACCCCTTACTATGCTATACTACCTTATTAGGATAGTTAGTTAGACTAGGGAGATTTATTCTTGACCCGGAACCATAGGAAGTAACGACACCTAGGGGACCGATCAAGTTTTGACGCTGTTGCCGGGGACGCAACGTGTTGTTTGAACTTAGTTTATTGCCCATCAATTGCTTTTTATTTTCATTTTTGTTATTGTGTTGTCAATTTTAACCGTGTGCTTAGCTTTGTTGAATGATAAGGAGATCTCAAGGTATTCCTACCACTCCTCTTGACCCGGAAATCGACCGTACTTTGAGGCAAGTTCGGAGGTTATTTGAACATCAAACCGAGGAGGAGGAAATATTTTTTGACTCTTCAAGTGAGGCAAGTGAAGCCATGGCCGAAGATGACAACCCTCTATTTCAAGACTTTGGTAATCCGGAAGACTATGAGCTCACCGGTGGCATTTTGCTCCCCACCACCACTACGAACTTCACTATTCATCCACAATATACACAAATGGTGCTTAGGGAGCAATTTTCCGGAGCCGCGCATGAGAATCCCATTGAGCATCTTGATAGATTCCTTGAGTTGTGCGCCATGGTCCAAACGAATCAAGTCACTCAAGAATACATCCGCATGCATCTCTTCCGGCAATCCTTAGCGGGAAAAGCTTATAGGTGGCTTAAGAATCTCAAACCAAACTCCTTGACTACTTGGAGGGCGGTGGCCAAAGCCTTCCTAAAGAAGTTTATATCGGAGGAGAAGACCGCGGAAATGAGAAGGAAGATATCCAACTTCCAACAAGAAGCGGATGAGTCTCTAGGTGAAGCTTGGGAACGATTCAACGAGTATGTTAGAGCTTGCCCCCATCATGAGTATAGCGAGCCTCTACTTATTAGATTCTTCTATGATGCTCTTGATCCCATTAGTAGAGCCAATCTTGATGCGGGAGCCGGAGGCCAATTAAGGAAAGTTCCCCAAGCTCAACTTAAAGATACAATTGAGGATGTGGTTCGCAACTATTCATGGGGTGGTAAGAGAAGAAGTCAAGGAAAAGCTAATGGGAAATTCGAGCTTGACCAAGAGTCACTCAAGGCATTCATGGAGCAACTTCTTGACAAGAAGCTAGGGAAAGAACAAGCTTCTTCTTCCTCATCTCGGCAAGTAAACTCATTCTCATGTGAAATTTGTGGGGGTACCAACCACGACACCTCTTATTGTGGTGGTAAGGACCCCGAGCATGTAGCGGCTATGGGTTATCTCAATAATCAAAGGGATCAAAGGGATAATTGGAGAGGCCTTAACTCCAATGTTAATCCGAGGTTCAATGACTATGGTGGACCAACCAATTTCCAAAATCAAGCGAACCAAGGAGCTCCCTATTTACATCCAAATTCTAGAAACAACTTCAACAAGCCCCATCCACAAAATCAATTCTCAAACCAACCCCCAACCACCTTCCTAAACACTTCAAACCCCCAAGGTGGCCCATCTCCGGACACCCTTCTTATCCTAGACAACATCAAGAATATTTCTCAACAATTTGAACAAAAGTTGAGCAATCTTGAGCGAAAAGTAGATCAAAAATTCCAAGAAACCACTTCTCACCAAAAGATCCTTGACAATCAAGTTGCCCAACTAGCCGAGAGGGTTTCTCAACTCTCAAATGAGAAGCTTCCCGGTCAACCTACTCCGAATCCCGCAAACCACCACCATGTGAAGGCCATCTCCCTAAGGTCCGGAAGATCCTATAAAGGACCTAAAGAGGTGCAACAAGAGGAGGATAAGGAGAAAGAAGGACAAGTTGTGGAGAAAGGAGAATATGAAATCCAAAAAGAGGGTGTTGAGAAGGGGAAAGAGGTTGAGGTAGAAAAGCAAGCATCAACAAATGTCCAACCATCAAGATTCGATCCTCCCCCACCATTTCCGGAAAGGATAGTTGAGAGAAAGTTGAATGACAAGTACAACAAGTTCATGAACATGTTGAAGGGTCTTCAAATCAACATTCCCTTCCTTGAGGCTATGTCACAAATGCCATCCTATGCAAAATTCCTCAAGGAACTTCTTTCCAACAAGAAAAGGCTCAATGAACAGTGCATCACTCTTCCTCACCAAGTGAGTGCGCTTGTGCAACGCCACTTGCCACCCAAGCAACGAGATCCGGGTCGCTTCACTCTTCCGGTGACATTGGGAGATCTTGAGACCAAGGGAGCATTGGCCGACTTGGGTGCAAGTGTGAGCTTGATGCCCTTGTCCATTGCAAAGTTGCTCAAGTTTGAGATGGTGCCTTCAAGGAAAACAATTCAATTGACCGACCGCTCGATTAAGCTACCTTGTGGAGAACTTGAAGATATACCAATTCGAGTTGGTAATATCTTTGTACCTTGTGATTTTGTTGTAATGGATATGGAGGAGGACCCTCATACTCCTCTTATCCTTGGGAGAGGCCCTTAAAACAATGGGAGCCGTGATTAATTGCAAGAACAACACGATCACTTGTGAGGTGGCCGATGAAAGAGTTGTGTTTGAGTTTTCGAAAACCTTGAAGCAACCTATGGTGGAGAAGGTGTGGAGAGTAGACTTGGTGGAGTCGGAGATTGTTAATTATGAGGGGGTGGACAAATCAAGAGAGGCCATGGAGATTGAAACCCAACTTAATGAAGCTCATACGGATGCCCAAGAAAGCAAAGATGAGCTCCCATTGATCCAAACCATGGCCAAGGGGGAGAGTTCTAAGCCTCCTACCAAGTTGTTGGGAAAAGATCGTGACTTCAAGGTTGGCGACAAAGTTCTCCTATTCAACTCACGGCTCCGTCTTTTCCCCGGAAAGTTGAAGTCTAAGTGGTCTGGTCCATTCTCTATCACCAAGGTCACTCCCTATGGCTCGCTTGAATTGGAAGGTGAGGATGGAGCTAGGTTCATGGTAAATGTCCAAAGAATCAAGAAGTATTTTGATAAGGAACAAATTGGAAAACTTGGTTGTTTGATGCTCGAGTTGATCCCAACCGACTCATCTCCCGAAGCCATTTGAGAAGGATGAAGAGGTCTAGCTTAAGACCATAAATCAAGCACCTTTGTATATATTGTTTATATTTTGTTATTGTTGAACTTTGATTTTGATTTTGTTTTGGTGGATTGTAAAATCCGGAGGATTTTTCCCACGGGAGGGGGTGGATATTAGTTTGATTGAGAAATACGAGGCACGGCTTCTCGGCTCATCTAACCAATAGTTGAGTTGAGTTTTAAGCTAAGTCTTACATCTCACTTTGGGCTACTTTAAACCCCCATAGGGTGTGGTTTGTTGTGTATGTGTGCAGGAAAAGAGAAAAAGAAATCGGCTAAGTAGTGGGATCAGAGCTCCCGCTCCAATATTTTGGAGCGCCCGCTCTAAATGATGAAGAATGCCGAAAATTTGGAGCCCCCGCTCCAACATCATGGAGCGCCCGCTCTATCGGAAAGGAAAAAAAATTGGTTAAGGGGTGGATTCAGAGCTCCCGCTCCAAACATTTGGAGCGCCCGCTCAGATGCTGCAAACAAAATGCCGAAAATTTAGAGCTCCCGCTCCAAGAGGTTGGAGCGCCCGCTCTATCGAAAAGGAAAAAAATGGTTAAGGGGTGGATTCAGAGCTCCCGCTCCAAACATTTGGAGCGCCCGCTCAGATTCTGCACACAAAATGCCGAGAAGTTAGAGCTCCCGCTCCAAACCTTGGAGCGCCCGCTCTATCGGAAAGAAAAAAAAGTGTTCAAGTGTGGGATTCAGAGCTCCCGCTCCACACAATTGGAGCGCCCGCTCTGGTCAAAGTGCCCGCTCTGAATGGTGGAGCGGGAGCTTCGAGCGATTTTTTTGAAAAAAAAATTCTCAGCGCCTGTCAGAGCGCCCGCTTTGGGGTTGGAGCGGGAGCTTCGAGCGTTTGTTCTGAAATCAATAAGCACGCCCAAATCTCCTTTTTCTCTCATTCTCTCACTTAAACCCTCAAACCCCCTCTCTCTCTCTCTTCAAACCACCCACATTCCACACAAAGCCTCCAAAAATTACCACTTTTACTCATCAATACTACTCAAATCCCTCTCAAAAACACCCAACAACTCAACATTCTCACTTCTATTCCAAATTTCCCACTCCAAGTTCAACTCTTAGCATCAATTCGGGTTTTTGCTTGGGCCACTTCGGATTTCACTCGAGTTTACTCTACTTTGCACAACAAGAAGAAGGATTTGGTTCTAATTGTGGTAAAATCTCTCCTAATTAAGCTCATATTGCTTATTTTCGAGTATTTGTGCTTAATTTTGTTAGGGTTTCCATTGGAATTTTTGTGTTTAGATGAAATTAGGTGTTTTGGTTTGAGTTTGTGCTTGAAATTGATTAATTGGTGATTGTGGTGGTGTTATTGTTGATTATTTGTGCAAATTTTTGGAGACACTGTGGAGTTTTTGTGGTTGTAGGAAAATCCTTGGATTCTACAACCCTTGGGTATTGTTGGTCATTTTTGTTGGTTGATATTGTTGTTGTTGGTGATTATTGATACTGTTGTAATGGGTTCAAAGAGACCTCGCACTAGCACCTCACCTTCCCACAGTGTCAACCTTACCAAACCCGAACACAAAGCCAAGTTTCGTGAGCTTGAGAAGAGGGAGGTGAAACAAACCCTTTTCTATGTTCATATAACTTGTTTCCACCTCGGGATTGATGATAAAGTGTGCGACCTTGCCCGTACACTCGGTTTTGCCCCGTTCCTTAAAAACCAAATCCCAAATGATTGGATTACCACAAATAAGACCTACAACCACCCCGCACAACCTCCCCTCACCTACCGCACTCTAACTCTAGAATTCTTAGCTAGCTTTGAATTCAAGAGAACATCTACGGAGGCAGGGGATGCCTTTGAGATTAAATTCAGGTTGTTCAACCACCAACACACCATGAGCCTCGCAGAGTTTAATGAGTGTTTTTGTTGGGATCCAAGAGCAGAGGTGTATGATTGTTTTGGGGATGGTATTGAAGGCTATGATATGCAAGCCTGGTGGAAGAGGATAACCGATGGGTCTAGGGACTTCCTCTCTAACTCATCCAAAGCCTCAGAAATCCATCATGGCGCATTGAGGTATTTCCATAGGATGTTGGTGTATTGTTTCTTCTCCCGGCAAGATCTTGGAAAAATGAGCGACCAAGAACTTCATTTGCTATGGAGAGCAAGTGAAGGAAGAAGGTTGCTAGATCAAAATAACCCGGCCGACAAAGTTAACTTGGGTTTCTTGCTTACCACAAGGATGCTCACCATCAAGCAAGATACAAGAATGAAAGGGCCCATCCAATTGGGAGGGATGGTGACATGGATTGCTTATAGGCTCGGGTACAAAGAGCAACTTGTCAAGATGGAGCTGGAGATCTATGGGTCGGTTCTAAACCTTGATCACCTCAAGAACATGAAATTCACCAAAGAGACATCTAGAGCAACCTTCTGGTTGATCAAGGGTGCAATATGGTGCAAGATCCCAAATAGATTCATGACCGAACCCCCAGCAAACACCCCAAATCCATGGAGAGTCCCATTTGAGGAGATTGATGCTTCGGAGCTTGATCCGAATGAGATTGAAAGAAGAAACCGAGCAAGGCAACAACATCAGCAGCAACATCAACAACAACAACAACACCAACCAAGGCCGCAACGAGTGGAGCACGAACGTCACCCCTCCCTTGAGGAGGGAGGTATGAGCCACTCTCACCCTTCTAGTTTTAACATCGAACATGCTTTTCATAACTTAAGTTTGCAAGTGGGCCAATTGGAGGCCAACAACCGAGGGATGGCGCTCCAAAATTCTTTTGCTTTTCAACCATTTTTGTGGAGCAAGGGCAAATCGCCCCGCCGCTTAACCATCCCTATTGGCCTCCACAGCTAGGGCCAGTGCCAAGTTGGGGAGAGGAGCACATTGATGGCACTCCTCGTGAGCCAGTCTACCCCTATTGGCAGGGTCCATCCTCCCAAATTAGGGAGCGGCGCACTTTTCCCCCATATGATTATACCCAGCCCGGGGGGTGTGACTATTTCGGCGACCCCGCCTATAGATACATCCCACCGGAACATAGCCATGACCCATCCTTTACGGGGTACTCGGGTTTCCCTCCTAACTTTAACGGCGGTTGGGAACCCCATGGTCCCCCCTTGCGTGAGGATGGGACCCCGATCGATCTTGCTTATGATTGGCGCCGCCCCGATGAGGGCGGGCCAAGTGGATCTTAGATCGCTCCATGAATCGCCCCTCATCCCCTCTTTTGCTCTATTCCTTGGTCTCACCGAGGTCGGTTTTCCATTCAAGTTGGGGGGTGTACTTTGCATTGTTTTTGATGTAGGGGCGCAATTTTAGGGGTCATGGCTCGAGGAATTGCAATCTTAAGGAATTGTTGAGCTATGTGTTAAGCTAGATTTGTTTTTCTTTGCCCTTTGTATATACTTTTGTTGGAACTAATCTTTCTTTTGAGTTGATGACCTTTCATAGCAAGCATCCGAGGATGAAGTCAAGGTGAGAAGAGCATTTGCTTCGGATATTGCATTTGACCTTTATTGCTTCAATGATGGGTGAGATCGTTCCAACTCCCTTTTAGTTACTTGTTTGCTTAGTTTTAGGATAGTATAGGAAAGATGATGATCGTTTGAGTTTGCTTGGCTTTAATTTTACATTGGTGGTTATGAACACCACCTGGGTTTAAGTGCAAAATTTGATTGATAGTGTTGGTTATGTGCCATTGCCTACTTACTTTCATCCCTTGACAAAAATAAAAACAAAAATAATAAAAAAAATACGTATGAATCAAGGCAAATTTTTCTTTTAATTATTTCTTTTGCTCTTGAGTTGAGAACAATATCATTGAAGCTCCACTCTTTTGAATGCTTTTATTCCTAGACGTTAGAAGCCCGCATGCTTAGAGATGTTTATGGTTGATTTTAGTATACGCTATGTTAAGGTAGCGGTTAGAACTTTTTGGGAGCACAAGACCTTAATTCATGGATTGTGGTACGAAGGTGTTGCTCTCTCTAATGATTTGAAACCTTAAAGGTAGCATTTGCTTGATAACCCCATGTGAGGACTTTCAAAAAAGCCCCAACATCTATTTTGAGTGCATGGATCCTCGACATCGCATACTTCTATCGAGAACTTGACTCTAATCTATCTTAGATCGCGACCGAGCCACTCTAGGGAAAGATAAAGGCGTTCATTTCGGTGACTATTTTCACTTTTATAGTTTTAGGCCTTTTATTCTTGTTTTTCTCTTTTTCTTGGTTTTATTTTTGTTTGCATATGCCCTTCCTCTCAACCCTTTCAGCCTTATCCTTTCTTTGATTACCTCAATACAAGCCAATTGCCTCCTTGTTTTATTTTTCACCCTTGTAGTGAATAGTGAAGTTAGAGCGATTGTCTTGAGTGATATTTGAAACAAATAAGGGGAAAGGAAAATGATGAGATTCTTGTGGTATAGTGGAAATTTTGTGTATATTCTTGAATACATGCAATTGCAACTTCTTAAAAAAAGCCACCCAAAGTCAAAGAAGGTGAAAAAAAAATCAAAAAAAAAAAAAAAAAAAAAAAAAGGGGAGAAAAAGAAAGAAAATCCAAAATAGTTCTTTTATTGTTATGTTTTCAAATAAGTTTGGGGGAAACTTATCCCTAAATGGTTGAATATGATTTGTGATTCATGGTTATTTAGCTCTTTCGCTCCTACTAAGGCTTCACTATATTAGGATTGAGCACCACTATCCAAATTTATTCACACCCTTTACCCCTAGCCTACGTTTCCACCCTTAAAAAGTCCTTTTGACCTTAGAGGGTTGAGTCATTGTCGGTGGTGGAAGATTGGAATCAAGCCTATTGAGCGAGTGTGCTATGTCGAGATGTCGAGTAACCTTCTCCTATTCTATTTCTTATTACATTTATCGGCTCCATTCTCCGGAGTTTAGAGAAGCTACCTTGAATGGCGAATTTGAAACTAGTTGAGAGAACGCGGTATGTATGGTTGTAGAATTTGAGGAAATGTGCTCTGTTTAGTTCTCTATGCTTAGTGTATGGTATGTTTTAATCAACCTATGGACATCTTTGAGCATGCTTACTTTTAATGTCTAGAAATTCTTGCATCCATTTGCGCTTGCTTCTCGTCAAAATCTCACTTAAGAGCACCATTTTATTTTCTTTGGTTTATTTATTTTTGATTTGCCTTGGATTCTAAGATCTAGAGTTATGGGTCAAACTCTTAGAAAACCCTTACGAGAGCACACTCGTCCTCCTTGGCGACTTTGAGGTTTAAAGGGCTTGTCATTTACGCTAAAATTGACCGTGATTCCTACGAAAGTGAGTTAGTGTACAGACTTTAATGCTTTCTCTTTATTCGAGGAAGAACAAAGGACTTAGTCTGGGGGAGTTTGATAAGTGGCTTTTAAGGCCGCTTTAATGGCCTCTTTCCACCCTAATTAAGCCCTTGTTTAGTCCATTTTTATGCTTATTTAGCTTAGCTATGTTCAATGTTAGTGATTCTACTAGTTTCATGCATTTCGAGTCTTTTTGGGAGTTATAGGTTGTTTTCTCTTCATGTGAAGAATGAATGTTGTGAACACCCTGTGCTATGACTTGCTCTTAACTTCTTTTAGGTTCCGTAGCGGTCTAATCAAGGTTGTCGAAGCTTGGAATTGGAAAAGGGAACCTTTGGATGAAGAGAGGGAGTTTCAAATTGCAAAGAAGAGTAGAAGCAGAGCCAAAGCTCGCGCTCCAACCTCATGGAGCGGGAGCTCCAAAATCCCTTGCATACGAGAAGATTTGCTGAAAAGCCAAAGCTCGCGCTCCAACCTCATGGAGCGGGAGCTCCAAAATCCCTTGCATACGAGAAGGTTTGCCGAGAAATCAAAGCTGGCGCTCCAACCTTCGGAGCGGGAGCTTCGATCCGCAGCAGAACTCACATTAGGCTCAGAGCTGGCGCTCCAACCTCGTGGAGCGGGAGCTTCGACCTGCTGTTGAAATCTCTCTCATTAAGTTCAGAGCTCGCGCTCCACGTATGGAGCGGGAGCTCTGAATGGTCAGCTTTCGATTTTTTTTCGCTGTTTGCCCTTACTCTAAGCTGTATTTGTGAGGGGTATAAATACCCTCTCTTAAGACACTTTAGGGTAAGCTTTTAATTCCAGAAAAAGAGGATTCAAAGGAGAGCACACTATTCTAGGTTAATTAGAGAGAGAAAAACACATTTTTAGGAGAGAGAAAGTTGTAACTCAACATTTGTTCTTCATTTTATTCAATCAAATCATCAATCTTTTGGTAATTTCTAGTCCCTAATCCTTATTTCTTAGTTTATTTTTGGTTATTTGTTTAGTTTTATGCTTGTTTAAATTAGTTTATACTTTCCTTGACTAGTCTTAGTAGTCTATTGCTCAAAGGTTCAATCTTTCTCGTTTTCACTAATCATGCTTAGTAGTTTTAGTATGTTAGCTCCTTTTATTGTTGCTTTTACTAGTCTTACTATGTTCTCCTCCTTCTTAGGCTAGATTTCTAGCTAGGGAAGGGGGATAATGGGACTTTGTGATGGTTTTGAATGATGTTTGGTTGGCTTTGGTGATCGTTCTTTTGATGCTCGAATCAAGGTATTTTATTGTTAAAGCATGAAACTTGATCACCTTTATGTTTAAATCTTGTGCTAATGTTGGGTTATGTGAGAGCAAACTTGATATTGGTGATGACTTGATGATGGGTAGACCACGACCTCAAAGGCGGGGTTGGGTAGGCGGTGTTAAGGGGTGTGCGAGAGTGACCTCTTGATGTTGGACCAAGACCCTCAATAGATTTGATCCATTGCCCACCAAATGTTGTCGAAATCGTTGTTGTGAGTTCCATGATTCCCCCTCTCCCTAGTGTTTGTCTTATTGATTAATCACTCTTATTTTATCTTCCTTAGGTAGTCTAGTTGATAACTCAAACCCCTTTTCTTTTACTCCCATCAATTGATTGCATCTCGAACTAAGTGTAAAACTCCTTGTTTCTCCGTGGATACGACCCCTTACTACGCTATACTACCTTATTAGGCTAGTTAGTTAGACTAGGGAGATTTTATTCTTGACCCGGAACCATAGGAAGTAACGACACCTAGGGGACCGATCAGCGTGCTGTCGTCGGCTGCTGCTGGCGTGGTCGAGAGAAGAGGAGGCCTAAGAAAGAGAAAGGAGGAAGAAAAGGGAGAGGGTCGAAAAAAAGGAGGAGGAAGAGAGAGAAAATACGGTGTGTTTGATGTGGGGAAAATTTTGGGTTTTGTGGGTTTATATAGTTAACCCTTGTAGGCTTAGGGAATTGTGTTTGGCCTTTCAATAATATTTAATGATTGGGTTCTTTAGTGTAGTTGGGTTCCTCTAACCCATTTTAAAATCTTTTTTACTAAACTCAAAGATGTTTAAACTATTTAAATAATTTTCAGAGTATGACTAAATAAAAAAAATGACTATTAAAAATCATTAAATAATTCTTTTGACTTTCAAATAGTCGACCTTTTAAGAATTAAATCATTTAAATATTAAAAAAATATATAAATATACATTAAAATACATTTATAAAATTCATAAAATTACGGGGGATTACACTCCTACCTTATACTAGTACAATACTTCTATCTGCTAATTTTACTTGCTTGCCAAATTTTAGTCTCCCACTTGAGTTGTCTTCTCAGACGAGTTCGGCTAAGAGGATGGTGGAAGACATGGAGGAGGAGGATGCATCCTCGGTTCTGAAGAGGAAAATATTCTAGGTTACCCCCTGTTAGTCAAGTCATGGTTGGAAGTATTGTGTTTTATAAATAAGTAATGTTTGCATTTTGGAACATTAGAGGATGCCGAAGAAAAATCTCTTTAGCAGAGGTAAGGGATTTTTGTGACAGTAGTTATGTCAAAGTTTTTATGATCTACCTGTAAAAAAAAAGTTTGTATGATCTATGAAGTTAATCCTCAGACCCCTCCCTCTCAAATTTGTATTAGGAAATGTGGTTTTCAAAACTTTGTTTTCATTCCCACAGTTGTCCATTCAGGTGGGTTTTGGCTTATGTGGAAAGATTGTAATATAAGTTCTTTTAGCTTAATTGTTGTCTTTAAAGCTCAACGTTTTATTGCTTGCAATATTAGTATGTTGAATTTACAAATTTCTTTTATTGTGGTTTTTTTGTATGCTCCAGCATAATCTACTCATAATTCATAAAGCTGAATTTTGAAATGAATTGATATATTATGTAAACAGTTCGACTATCCCTTTTATAATATTGAGGGACTTTAATGAAATTATTAGCCTGGAGGGGATGCCTTTAGTATCAATAGGCTCAATATTATGAATAAGTTGTTTAATAGTGTTAACTGTGTTGAGATTCGTTTTAATGGCCCAAGATTGAAATGCATAAAGAGTCTTTCAAGTAATGCTAATATTTACGAAAGATTAGATGGGGGGTTGCAATTTTAAATTGGTTAGCTAAATTCCCTCAAACTTATATTAAACATCATGTATTTTCCTCTTCAGATCACTGTCAAGTTGCTTTACATTTTCTCCAAAATGGTAAAAATGTAGCTCCTCCCTTCCGTTTTGAAAAAATGTGGTGTCTTTGAAAGAATTTTGATAATTTAGTGAAGAAAACTTGGTGTAATCAATTTAATGGTTCTAATATGTTTTGTTTAGTGAAAAATTGCAAATTATTAAAAGAAAAGGCGAAACATTGGAATCGAACTCAATTTGGTAACATTTTTCGACAATTGAGATTAGTAGAAGAGCAACTTCTAAATTTGCAACAAAAAAATCTTTTGGATGCTTCTTTGTTTGGGCTTCAATATAAACAAAAGCTATTATTAAGAAAAAGAACGAGATTATTATTTTTTTACTCGTCAAAATTGAAGTCTCCTGCCAGAAAACTCACTCGCGAAGAACTAGTACTTTCTATATTAAACTTTTACTCTTCAAAGTTCAATTTTTTTTTTTTTTTGCTAATTTTGATTGCAATCAGATCACATGGCTAAAGGAAATGGATCAAAGAAAGGAGGAGGCAATGGAAATTAAAAAATTATTCGGGTCAAAAGCAAAATCACGAGAGCTGACTTGAAAGATTCAAGAAAAAATGTTGTCTGCCAAACCTGCGAATTCAAATTCAACAAATTGGAAGAGTTAAATGCACACAAGAAGACCCATGCGTTTTCAAAGAAGAAAAAGTGGTAAATTTTTTATTATTTTTTTGAAATTTGATTTCTCATAGCTATATTAGGGTTATTAGGGGCCTTGAGTATTTTATTCAATGGAAAAGGATTATGGTATTGTTCCCCAAATTGAACATTATGGTCAGGTTGTGCAAAACATAGCAATGGAACCAAATGCCATCATTTGGGGTACCCTCCTAGGAGCAAAAAAGAAATGGCTAAAAAAGTTTTGAAGCATTATGTGCAACATATAATAGAGCATTAGGGGTTTCATAATCCAGCATTACACTTCACCAAATTGCATCATCTGCTTCTCTTGTAGTCACCTTCTTGTTGAATCACATTCTTGCTATTGACCCTGTCATATAAAATTTTTGTTAACAGAAGAATAAATCCAACCAATTTCAGGAGAATTTGACACAAAATGCAATATGGGAAAAGATGAGGTTGAAGAAGAAATTGAGAATAAATTTCAGGGGATGACGTTGAAAATAGGGGTGTAAAGCGAGACAGCTTGCGAGCTACTCGGTCAAAGCTCGACTCCAATAGACTCGACTCGAGATCGACTCGATAGCTAACTAGCCGAGTTGAGCAACTCGATACTCGTTGTAACACCCCAGAATTTCAAAGCGGAAAAGAAAGAAATAATAATGGTATTAATAGGACGATGGCGGAAACATCGTCTTCTGGGAATGTCACTACTACAAGAAATGCGTTTAAAGAACTAAGTGATAAAACCAACATAAATAAATAGTATAAATAATTTAAATTAATTAGAGTAATATTCAAATGAGAAAACTAACTCTTCAACTAACTAAAAGTCTAGGCCTAAAACATCTTGCTTTTTAATGCTCACATCTCAACCCGAACCCAAAACCAAAGAAGATTCTCATCAACATAACCTGCAAAATATATAACAACAATCCACAATCATTGGGGAGTAACTAGCAGTTCTCCCATAACAAAAGAAATCAAAGCACGATTCAGACATAGATTAATAAGAAAGGAAATAATAAAGTCAAGTCAACCACAATATGCATCCACTTCCATATAACTCACAAGTAACGCAAATGAATAATAAATAGCGAGTGAGTTGGACAAAAATAAATAAATCATCTCAAGAGTACTCTTATAAAAGTAAAAGTATAGGTAAAACAAGTTATTGAGTCAGAAACCGAACGCCAGTGAATCACAATTCACTTCCTAAGGTTTGTCAGATCGCAATCTCCAGGGAAGTCTATGGGCTTACGTTCCCCACTGCCTGTGTCTAAGAATGGCCAAACTCCCAATGCAGGGTAGAACACGCAGAACTCACTGACCTCTCGGACGACAACAATTAACCCAGGTGTACCCCTAGTTCACAAACCAGGTGGTTGGCATGTTCTTCACCGGGGACTACATCTATCCCACCGGATATTCTTATCTCAAAATAAAATCATAAATATCATCAAAGTATCATTCATCAAAATTATTCGTCAAAAGGGATGCCACCCGGCCTTATACCCATAATTCATAAAAAAAACAACTCTTCATAATTCCTCAAAAATGATATCTTACAAACTTACAACAAATGTCTCCAACATTAAACACCTTGAACATCTCTAAACATTAATAATGATATTAAACTGGTTTTTACAACACTAACAACTCAACCAAAAACACATCACCAATTAACTCCAAGGCTTATTAAATAAATAAATAGTATCAATTAATCATTTTTCATAAATCAAACATAAACATAATGATACCCAATAATACCTACAGTAACCTACCAAACACCAGCATCCAGGAATATAAAAGATCTCAATTTATTTATGATTAACAAGCTCTTAAATAATTTAAAAGAATACCCTCCAATTCAAAACAAAAACCCAATAATAATTATTAAACTAATAAGTTCGAGCAGTAAAATTGTACAAAAATTATCATACGACCCTAATGGCTCTACTGACATGGTACAATTTTTATTTATAATTTTTGGACTCAAAAGTATTTTTAAACGTTAATATACAGATTACTCAATAAAGCCAATATAATAATTAAAAATAAAAATAAACGCCCAAAAATTACCAAAAATTTACATAACATGCATAAACTCACGTAAATACATAATATACAAATAGATAAATTTTTCGGTCTCCAGAAATAATTTTAATGATTTATAAACTGACACAAACGAAATTGCAAAAAACAGATATATCAATTAAATAAATCGGTAAACAGTATGAAACAATTATTCTAAGGAATGAAATACATACTATACATATAACATGATCCAATAAAAATAATTTCAGCAATTTTAACATTCGTTTAATAATTATTATGCAAATAAGCCAAAAACGCACAAAACACCAATTAAATCAAATTAATACTAAAAATCAGACGAAAATTATTTTTATTTATACAGTATTCACACAGCATGCATAAAGTATATTAATGTCAAATTTCGTCAATAATTTCATTCAAAAAGTATTTTAAATAATTCCTAGAGTAATAATCTAATACCGAATAATACCCTAATCACTATTGTTCTAAGATAACTACTAGTTAGCT
The DNA here is from genome assembly GCA_947646795.1 of Beta lomatogona. Classification (NCBI taxonomy): domain Eukaryota; kingdom Viridiplantae; phylum Streptophyta; class Magnoliopsida; order Caryophyllales; family Amaranthaceae; genus Beta; species Beta lomatogona. Next base: position 6,679,955 of record CANSNZ010000023.1, on the reverse strand, counting down.
GGAACGTCGGGAGGAGAGCTGAGTCTAAAGAAATACAAAAAATATGCGCAATCCAAGTCCTCCATGAACGATAATTGTAGCAACAAGTCACTAGGCGTTTTCTTCTTGAATGTTTAAAAATCTCATTTCGTACTCTTCTGTTCCGACCATGATTCCCAGCTATTGAAAGACCGAATTCAAAATCTCTCCGGTCAAAGAGAAGATAAGGACGTTATAAACGTGCTGTCCAAATTTGAGGATGATCCAACGGTTAGATCTCCGGCTACCGTTATTTTCGTGATGGTGTGACAGAAAACAAAAACCGGATGACTCGCCTGATTGAAACGAAAACTGCAGTCGCGTCTTTCCCTTTCTTCAAAAACAAATTGTACCACGAACAAGATCTTTCCGAGTAGATAAATTTTGACTACTCACACGTCCAATTCGGATAAGAAACGAAGGAGATATGATGCAAACAAAATAGGTGCGCAAAAATGGACGAAAATCCGAGAAGAGAGAACTCTTTCTCTTCCTCTCTAAGGGTTGGACGAAAATGGGGGTTAGAATGCAGAGAAAATCTGATTAATAACCTTATTAAGCAATGGTTTAAAGGGTGATGTAAATGGTTTCATTTAGAAGAAATGATGAGGGGGATTATGGGGGGTTACAAACTACCAAGAGTCATCAAATAAAAGAAAACAAATGAAAGAAGAGAAGCTTCTTCTTTCTCCCTCCCCATAGCCGGCTGTCCAAGCCCAACCACACCAAGATGATTTCGGCCCAAGTCATCAAAGGTCCACGCATCAAAAGTCCGTCACGCGACAAATCGATAAATTCCTAAATCGCTCATAAACTTTGAAAATACTTAATAATGAAAATAATTCTAATAAATTATATTATAGATATAAATATAATGTACACATTAACACACCATATAATAAAATAATAATTCGGCTCCCAAAGTATAAAGAATAAAAAAAAATCATTAATCTAGAGAAAATAATAGTTTTAGGGAAAACTTTTGCGGAAAAACTAGGAGCAAAATTATGGGTTGTTACACTCGTTGGGTAAGGTATCTCCGCTTATGAGATTTTGGTGGCCTATTGACAAACCTACAAGTTGGGCCCTAATTAGGATAATGTTCATCTCCCAGTACAAACCAAAAAAGTCGACCAATCTTCGGTCCAAGGTTTTTTGAGTTTTTGTTTTTGGTCCAGATCTAGACTAGTTGTACAAGTTTTTGTTTAGAACAACTATATATAAAATTTAATTTTAATCTATATTTTTATCTAACTTTTTTTTATAGATAGTATATCCAAATATTATTATTGTAATATATATTAGCTATACTTTTAAATACTAAACAAAATATGATTGTAGACATAAAAAAAAAAAAAATTTAAGGTGAAAAAAGATAAAATAGATTCAAATTAAACTAGGATTAAATCAGCTTTTTACTAGTCTAATCTTCATTTCAAAAATTTCGACTATTTCGGTCCAACATGGCAAAGGATGCTAAAGTGTTGTATCTAATACAAAACACGGTTCATGATACAATATTCCCAAGAATATTAAGGTCCAACATGACAAAGGAGGCGTGGGAGATCCTACAACAAGAGTTTCAAGTCGGTGACAATGTGAGAAGTATTAAACTTCAATCTTTAAGGAGAGATTTCGAAAACTTAAAAATGAAAGAACGAGAATTAATGAAAGATTATTTTTCGAAGGTAATAGAAACAGTGAATCAAATGAAATCATATGGAGAAGAAATTTCAGATGCAAAAATTGTGAAGAAGATTTTATTAAGTCTAACAGAAAATACGATAACATTGTTGCTATTATTGAAGAAACAAAAGATATATCAAAAATAACAGTAGAGCAACTTATGGGATCTTTGGAGTCCCATGAACAAAGGAAAAATTGGTATATCAACGAAGAAGTAGTTGAGACTGCTCTTGCATCAAAATCTAAGAAAATGGCAAAGAAGAATGATAATAAGGATGAAGATGAAGAGAAGTCGTGCAAAAGTATGAATCAAAAACTTTCCTGCAATATTTGCAAGAAGACTAACCATGATACTGCAGAATTTTGGCATAAAGGGAAGCCACAGTGTTGGCAGTGCAAGAGGTTTGGTCATGTAGGAAAAAATTGCAAGACCAAGAAAAACAATGAGATGACCAATTTTGGCGAAGAAACTTTATTTTGAAGAAGATTATTTTTTGAAGTTTGCTAATGACATGAGCATTATCGGGGTGAGTTGGTGACATGAGCACCAACAACAAAAGAAAATTTGGAGAAAATAATATTTTGGGCGATGGCTGGTGACACAAGCAACAATAAAAAAGAAAAAAAAAGTATGTAACATGAGTACTAACGAGAAGATCAGAAAAATTGAGAAGTTATATTGAGGGTATGTTCTTTTCAACTTATTTAAGCACTCTAGTGCTTATTTCAGATTTAATCAGATCATATCAGATCAGATCAGAAAAGTTCAGGTCAGATCAGAAAAATTCAGATCATATCAGAAAAGTTCAGATTAGATCAGATCAGAAAAGAAATAAAACATATTGCACGAGTTAGGTAAATCAGAAAAGTTTAGATCAGATCAGACCAGATCAGACTAGTTCAGATCAGATCAGACCAGATCAGAAAAATTCAGATCAGATCAGACCAGATCAGATCAGAAAAATTCAGATCAGACCAGACGAAAAGAACATAGCCTGAGAAGATGGAAGTTGGTAACATGGGTGCCAACAAGGGGTGTTCATGGGTGGTTAACCATCCCGAATCAACATTTTGGTTCGGTAACCGAAAGTGTCGGTTCGCTTTTTTTGCGAACCGTAACCGTAACCATTTAGACCGGTTACCACCTAGCGGTTAACCCTTTTTTGGGTACGGTTTTTCGGTTAACCATTAACCGTTATTCAATTTATACTATTATATTTTACTTAATGTATATATATATTTTTTATTTTTTTGTGCATATACTTTAATATTATATATACTCTAATATAAAATGTATTATAAAGTGGATAATAAATCCATTGGACGACATAATAACACTAAGCATTTACTTCATTTCCTAATTGTACTGTTTATATTAGTACTAAAGTTTCCAAATAATCACATACTTCCTCTATTTGTTGTTACTTAGTAACAAATATTAGAAGTAATGTAATTGTTGGGAAAAGTTTCAAAATAATCAAATAGAGGAAAAAAATATTTCGATTTTTCGGTTAACCGTTCATTCAAAAATCATAATTGTAACAGTACCATTTAACCGTTACTTTTACCGGTTGGTAACCATATCGTTAAAACTTTTTTTACCGGTACGGTTCCCACCCATTTAGACCGATTTTTCAGTTTTTTAGTACTGTTTTTCGGTTTCGATTTTTTACGAATACCCCTAGCCAACATGGGAACTTAAATATACATCTCCTGTGATAGTTTGTGACAAGTGCATCAACTAAGTTTTCCTTTGAAGAATTTTGGAGTACAAGATTTTTTTGGATTAGGGGGAGTGTAAAAAAAAATAATCTAAGAAAATCTTGTATAAAAGTATTGGATGTACTCTAAAAATATCTAGTGTAAACTATCATCAAGAATTATCTTAAGAAAAATCTATTGTAGCTAGAGAACAAAATCTACCTAACAAAGGGAAGGTAGTAGAAAAATCTAGAGTGAAAAAAAAAAATTTTTGTTGATAGAAAAAATTTAACCGACATCATGTAGTATAGATAGAGTTTTTGTATGATGATGTGGTAATGTAAGAAGAAAGAAATGTTTTTGTAAAAGTCAACTCTTCCACAAAATCTCTCCAACATTAGAGCATAGCATTGTTAAAAAATTTTACCAAAGCTTAAAAGCCCACTAGTTTTCCGCCAAATTCCAACAAAATAAAAGCCTCCACAATTAAAAATAAAAAACCTACAAAGTTACGCAAATTGATAGTGAAATAATCATCAATTTTATGTGATTCCAATGGTTGATTAGTAAAATATTATTAAGAACCCTTATCAATTAAGAGGTCAGAGGTTAATGCCAAAATTTGATGAATTGTGGGTTTTTGTTTGCTAGTTGCACCTTTGCACATAACATACCAAAAAGGAGGAGCATATGATGCAATTATAGGTCTAGTACCAGCGCCGGCCCGAACAATATGGAGGCCCTGTGCCAATACTGAAAAATAGGCCCTTGTATAAAAAAAATAAAAGAAACCACCAAAATATGCAAGTAAACCAAATAACAAACATACATCAAACTAAGTTTTTCTCTTCAAAATCTTTTGATATATTCCAAGATGAACTGAATTCAACAAACTTGCAAACATTTTGACTATCAGCTTCAAGTCTTTTGTGTTTAAATAATTTTTTTTTTCAATTTGGAGGCCCCTTTGGAAGTGAGGCCCTGTTCCGTGTCCCACTTTGGACATGCTAAGGGCCGGGCCTGAGGTCTACCAGTATATAACAGCAGATAAAAATTTGCTCCTCAATTACTACTAGTACAATTGCTACAATACAGCCCGATAACATATATTTCTCCCTTTATAAATAAGTCCAACACTTAAAAGCAAAATGAGATTGATTTGTTCCCTAGACATTACTTTTGACTGCAAACTTAAAAGAAGTGCTTCATAAATGTAACACAAAACACCTAAAGCCAAAAAAAGCACAATGGCTCCATAGTATAGTATAAATTTTCCATACAATTTTGACTGCCAGAAACATAAAACTTTGTAGTCTCTAAACAGTAATAGACAATGGCGTTTCCTTTAACCCTTGAGAGGTAAATTCTGTTCCTCATCTTACTGTCTTTAGCCACTATAGAAAAGGATGAAGGCCGCCCAATAAACACACAGTAATCTCCTAACCTATCAACTTTGATCCATATTTTCTCTGATTTGTTGAACTTAAAGAGTTGAACCCATTTTCCTATATTACCAATAAACACTGAGTGAAGCACTCCACCACATTGAACTAGATGATTCTCTTGGAAAGTGCCACTTTCGATACCAGGGGGTTTGTCATGAACTTGCCAACTCGGTTTCCCGTTAACCAATTCAAACACTCCGAGATATCCATTGCTACCTAAAAAATAAAATGCACCATCATAGTAGATAGGACTACTATAACCCGATTGAAATTGAAATAATCCATTGTTGAGAAGAGAACACTTCCATGCATCATTCGCGGCTTCAAGGTAGTATACGATTACCTGATCGAAAAGATCGATGATTCCTACAGTTAAGCAGTTTGGGCAATCAGGGCGAGTAGAAAATCCAATGCTTGTAAATAACATGTACATTGATTCACAAGGCGGTAAATCAATTCGCATTCTTGTAAAAGGATTGAAGAACTGTAAGGATTTTTCACTATTTAGTATTATTAGCCAGCCATCCTTGGAGAACTCAATGGATAACCAATTTGGAGATAAATGTAGGATAGAGGACCGCGAATCATTCCTAAACGGATCCATTATTTGACATGATCCGTCACCATTTTTCAAGTATATGAATAAGGGAACCCAATTAGTGGTTCTCCATTCAAGTACTGGTGGGAAAGCTGCATGAAACTTTTTGCAACTGGTATGGAAGTTGCGGTAATCAAATATGTTGATGTGCTCTGTAATCAATTCTGTTAGGTGTGAAGGAAGGGCAGTTAATAAACTTTCTTGTACTTCTTTTTTTCTGTTTTTTGGCAGGGGGATTTCAAGTGTTTCATTCTGCTCAAACAACTCTTTGTATTCAAATGGTATGGCTTGGTAAGGTACATAAATCATGGTCTTGTTCCATTCTTGTTCTGCTAATGACCTGTCATCACCAAACACAATTCTTAGTTGATAGCAAAAGTTCCCATGTACTTGGCAAATATTGAAGAGATTACATAACAAATAGTAGTTATTCCAATCACCGTAATACCATCTAAAATCTTATAAGACCAGAAAGCATCAATTGGAAAGGTTAGATGTACACTCCGTGTACATGTACACTACTCTTATTTTGGGAACTCCTGATGCTTTAGTTTTAGATTAAAAGATTAATTTACATGACAATCTTCCTTTCTAATTTAATTAAAACTTATCACTAATAAAAGTGGTGTACATATACACTGAGTTCCCAGCATCAACACAAGCATGAACTAAACGCTTACTTTTAGGTTTCAATTAGACAAATTTTTTTTTTTTGAGGGAATTCAATTAGACAATTACATCTAATCTAATTAATTAATAAAAGTCAAGTTTAAAAGTAAAAGAATTTACCATATGGTAAAAAAATCAGGTGAAACGAACAGATTTACTAACCTTGGATACTGGGGCGTTACCCAAACCGGAGAATTATGTGGCGTCACTAAGTTTGGGCACGGGCAAAGAACCGTCAAAATTCGATCATATAACCTGTATGAATACAAGGATTTTACATCTTGTGTCGACATAAAAAAATAGATACAATCCCCTTCAACATAATCTCCTAATTCAGGATTATGATAGGTACTTGTTCCCCAACACCAAGTACAACATTCCACCCCTAAGAAAAACGCACGGCCATTCAAAGACTTAACTTCGACCCACTCTCTTTTATGCATATCCAACTCAAACACACCTAGTTCGCTAACTCGGTTGCATAGATCATTAAGTCGGACTATAAAAACACAATATATCTGACCACAAGACTCCAACCAAAAATGGCGGCGCCACGGAGCTGCAGACTTTGGGGAGGGCGGGCTAAGTCGCAAGGACTTTAAGGTGATAGAATATGAGCCAAAATCATCATCATCAATAACCTCAATACTGACTAAACAACTTTCGTTATTGGCCTCCAAAATAGCCCATCCATATAAAATACCATTATGCATAATTGGAGGACCGCCTATGGTTGCTCTTTCACCTTCAAGCTCAATTATATGCCGGACCCAAATAGGATAAGAACTTCTAGGCCGGCAGGAAAAGGCTACACCAGCGAAAAATAACAAAAACACACAAGTTTTGGTATGATCATCAGCATCGTTATCAAGATTCTCATTGGGGGGACGTATTAGGATGCATGAAGAAGTATCTTCATTATCTACGGATGCATCTAGCAATGGAGGAAGGTGTAGTGATTCCAACGTGACAGGATTGAAGAGCGAGAACATGTTCGAGTAATCGAGATCGCGTAGGATTAACCAACCGTGACAGCAATTGACAATAGACTTGCCACACAATTCAGGAATGCTCTTGATGAATGAATTGTTATTAGGGGGAAGAGGTGAGATTGTGCAGAATGTTTGTGATCGTTGATTTTGGAAATTTCCATGTGTATAAACAAGCCAAGGTGCATCATTAGGAGGCGGAGGCCTATAGCAGATTTTTTTCTCCATTACTTGCTTATCTAAAGGAAGGAACTTTAAGTTGTTCTGTTTCAGTTCCTTCGAATATGAAAGAAAATATTTTGTTCTGTGTATCTTATTCATCAGCTGTATAGGCATATATATATAAATATAGACTATAGTACAAGGAGAAGTCCGAAGCTTTTTATAAATCCTAAATACAAAAGAACTAGAACTACATCTTGAGAAGGAAACTGACTAGTGCCATTGTGCGGCAATAAATTTTATTATTTATTATTGTCACTTAAATACTTTATACTTTGTTTTGCATAAAACTTATAATTTGGTTAACTTCACCAATATTTGGTTATCTTTATTAGGGTATAACTCGTATAGGACTAGTTTACTATCCAACATATTAAGACATCGAGAAGATATCATAGACTTTTGTTGGCTGTTAGAAATTATTGTCATCCATATCCAACAATATTAACTGTACTTTGAGGTAGACTAAGTAAGATGGGAGTTCTAGGAGATCAAGCAATGCTTTTGGAAGAAGGAAATAATTTACCATATGAAAGATAGATGATAAACCTAACATTATTTTCTCCAACTCCATGAAACAATCGACTTCCCCAAAAACACATTAATTAGGTATCATGAATTATATTTCAATGTATAATGATAGATATGAAACCGTGAATTTTCACTAATATATAATAAAAAAAGGTTTTTTTAACCTATGCACTAGGTGCATAGGTTTAACTATTTGATATTAGCTTTATTCAACAAAATTGATAGATATGACATGGTTAACTAAAGATATTGTTCTCATAATATAAATTAATAATCAATTAGATATCAATTATGAGAATAATATCTTTAATTAACTATGCCATATTTATCATTGTTGTTGAATAAAGCTAAAATCAAATAGCTGAACCTATGCACTAAAAACACTGAATAAGCAAAATATAAGTAATACTCTCTCCGTTTCATATAAATGCGATAGAAGTTCATATAAATGCAACAGTATGCGATTGCAGACCTCTTTGCAAAGACATCATTTTCTTATCTTGCCCAGGAATTATTTGGTCCTACACTGTAACTAGCAACTTCATGGTTGCAAAAAATGACACCACTTTCAGAGAGGAAAAAAGCGATTTTTTTACTGAGAATATACTTTCCTCGAACTGTTTTTTATGATCAGTTACAAATACAGATGATTCTACCGGTACAAATATAGAGAGAAATATGCTCTGCAAACATACTCTGAGGTACTACTCCTTAAATTAAGCGACATCAGTGCCACTAATTACAGAGAATATAGGAGTAACACAGTAGTAGGTCCTAACCGAAATTGTCATTATTTCTACCTTTCAGTATGTTTAGCGAGAGCAACTAAAACAAAATTCCTAGCTGGAGCATGTTCACTCCCGAGCTTGGTGGAGAAACAACCCCAAATATCCAAGAGACTGCTCATAATATTATTACCTATGCTTTCTTAAGCCTGTCTTACGCATATAATGGCATCTCAGGGGATCGGTAGTTTACATGGGCTCGATCCCAGGGAGGGAAGAATGGGAAAGGTATGATCACCTTGCTTCCAATCAGTTCAGATTTTTTGCTTTAATACTTGGCGTAGTTGGATCTTCTGAGATTCCATCCTCGCCTCGAGAAGCTTGTGCTTCAAACTGCTTTTATGTGCTCCACGAGGCCACTCGATGCAACCCTTCATCCCCCGATTAATGTCAGGCGAGGTCCACCCAACCATACCTGACGGGCTAATCCCACTTTTACTTGATCCACGATCAGGTGACATGGTAGCTCCATTAGAAACCCGTCCATTCGAAAGCCTTCCATTCACGCCATCCACAGAAATTATCTTGTAGTTATCGCCATTATTGGGACCTGATCTCCAAAGCCTTGAAATTGAATTTACCTTTTTTAGCTGCTTTGACGGAACTGAGCAGACTTCGCTGATCTCAGTAATGGGTGTTTCATCCCCGACCTGTTCTTCCCATTCAGTGCAGCTATCTGAAACATTACTATCCCGGTACATCCTATTAACTGACATCATGCTTCCTTCAGGTGAATAACTGGAACCTTGATCTTCCGCGTGGCTCACAGTTTCCCATCCACTCCCATCATCATCCATGTCACCACCACTCTGATTGCCATAAACATTTGAAAGCCCCTGAATACTCTCTTTGCTGTGGTTATTGTTTTCAGGGCTTACAGTACGAACTTTGGAACCATGGCTTGCTGGGCTGTAATCAGCACATGGTTCAATCTCTCTCGCATTGCTTTCTGCCATTGCCATTTCTTCAACAACAGCGAATATATCATCTGGGTGAGATGGCTCATATGTAAACTCTTTAACATCATGAATGTTTATGGATGCAGCAGCTCGCCGAAACAGGTCAGCTTCCCTCAATTCACTCATATCAAGGTTCACGCCCTTGGACCTGAAAAACTTTTCGAGCTCTGAGACAAGATAGTTCATTTGAAAATACTTCTGATCAAGAGCTACTTTGGCATCAACCAATTTCATTTGCACACGTTCTTCTCGCCAAACCTCAGCCATCTGCAACATTTTCCTCTCTTCTTCAACTTCCTCTCGGATCCTCATGCACTCTTTCTTAAGCGAGTCAACTTCGGCCTTGTCCTCCCCGATTTCCTTTGCCAGCTCATCACATACCTCCTCTATTAATTCTCGGGCTTTTCTTTCTTTCTCGTAGTCCTGCATGTATCTTTTTGCTGATAACTTGACCTCTGACATCTCACTGACCAACTTAGAGTTGACAATCTCAAGTCTTTGACGATTCTTCCTTTCTCTGCTCAAGTCAGCTTTAACATCATCAATAATCGCCCGTACCTTCTCATGTTCTCTGCTCCGCCATACTGATCTTTCCTCACTGAGCTTCTTCAAGAAGTGTTCAATCTTCTTCTTTGAGGATCGCCTTTCTGTTTCCAGCTCCTCTATACGTGCCCGAGCCTGCTCAAGATCCTTCTCAAGCGCAGAGATAACAGAAGAAGCATTTGCTTTATGGTCAACTGACTTCAAATCATCACAATCTCCATTTGAAGCTTTTGAGCAAACTGGATCCCACTTTGTTGCCCCCTCCATGGCATAATTAGGAAAGTGAAATGGAGATTGGCGCTAACACAGGCAAAAAAGAGATGAAAATTATTAGATCAAACAGAGGACCAAATCAAAAGGGTGTTAATTTTTCCATACATCATGTTAGGACATGCCCATGAATTTTTTGCATATTAAAAGCTTTTCACTAACAATAGAAGTCCTTCAGGGTATGAGACAAAATACATAAATCAAAAACAACTTTCGTAACAAGATTAAATCAGATATTAATGATCAAAGTAGAAATATGTACCTCACACTGATATCCATTGACTGGACCATTTACAGAACACGGGCTTCTAAGCGGATCTTTAGCCTCAGAGCCACACTCTCTGCTAGCATGATGACAGGTCAATCTATCACCACCATGACCAATTACAGGCTGCAAAACAAGAGGGGTGATTAAAGGCCAAGCTTAATGTTTCATATAAATTACCAGAAATGACACTATAAGAAATCATCACAAATACATGGATTATGACTATCCACATTTGGCATGCATCATGATGTTAACATCATTACAAGGCTGCAATCATGCATTGAGCTAATAGAAATGCTCCTCCTGATAACCACTGCAATAGACCCGAAATCACTCCATCTTTCGCCATTCAGCAAGCATACATGAGACGATTTCACCAATCAAACCAATAAAAAGTACAGTATTAAACACCAATTCCTCCAAATAGCATTGTAATCATAAAAATAGAGTCAGCCATCATGGTAACATCATAATCCATAAAGTTTTGAAGGATTAACAGGCCATTCTAAACTAATCTCTATAACTTAAACTAGCTAATACAAGCTCTCATTAAAAATCATCAACACACTCCACAAACTCCACAACCATATAATTGACCCAATTATATCTCCATAATGTTCCTAAATCCACATATCCCACCAATATAAATATACCCTTTAATGAAACAATTAAATTAATTCACTTGTCCAAAACCTAATCAAAACTTTAATCACCCAAATCAATATCATTGGCAACAAAAAAAAAGTCAATACACCCACATTTACTCTTCTTTCAATTCCATCAATCACTACCTACCATAAATAAATTTCATTTTTTTAGAAAAACAATGAAAAACCCAAGTGAGTTCTTCAACATTTGTTACATACTCCACCAACATTAATTTCAAATTAACACCTATACTACAGTTAATTTCAACATCATTTTTCCCTCCCCAAAAAAAATTAAAAAAGTAAGCATCTTTTTAGCAAGAGAACAACAAAAAACAAATAATATAATTAATCAAACCTTGGAAAAATTGAAGTTGAGATCTTGAGTCTCAAACAAGGAGTTAAAACACACCTTAAACCCTAACCGATCTTCATTCTCTTTCTTCACATTACCATCATTTTCTGGGCCCACCAACTGCATCTTCCATAGAGTAGCACCAAGCTTCCTAGCTGAAACAGGGGGACCCACTTTATCTCTCCTCGATTTCCGGCGACATTCCGGCGACTTTTCTCCGGCGACATTGCCGGTGTTATGTTGTTTCACATCCCCAGAGAGGGCAGTGGTGGTATTTTCTCTCTCCTCGTGAAACTTCCAACGGAGAAGAGGGGTAGGAGGGCCGGATTTCTTGGAAAGTCGAGGGGTATTTCGGGAAGTTTTACGGGGTTTTAAAAGGGGTTGTTTTTTAGGAAGATCTGGGGATTTTTGAGGTTGAGGTGGGTTTTTTGAGGAGAGGAGAGCAGAGAGGTCGGTGTTTGGGGTGATCTTCATTGTTTGAGGAAATGGGTTGTTGTTAAATCCGCCATTGAAGTTAAAGGTTGAAGCTTTTTTTTTTTTGGGTTTTTGAGGAGAGAGAAAGTGGGAGTGAAGGTTAGAGTTGAGGAGGGGGAATGGCAAGGGGGGCTGAAACTGGAAGAAAAGAGAGAGATAGTAGAGTGTGAAGAGAAGAAGGAAAAAAGGAGGTTGGGGGGGGTATGAATGTATAATTATACGGGTCAACGTATATTTCTACAGTGGTAGCATTGGATTCTGTAAGGACCAAACGTTGTCGTATCATGTGATTTTATATGTTTGAGTGATTGAAAGTCGTGTAGGTGCGTTCTTTTACCTGAACTTACCGGAACTCAACTTATTAGAGTTTATTGGACCTGATCAGACCTGATTTTCCCTTATACTTACACTGACTAGACCTAATCAGACCTGAGACTCTTATATTAATGAAGATAACACACAATTCTCAATATGCTTTGTTGTAATTATAATGACGATGAACCTGATTTGAGACTAATGTGAAATTCTTATTTGTTTGTTGAATCATATAACCTTCTATGAAAGTGTCTATTATTTTTTATTTGATATTGTAAATTGCCATATGAGAATCCAGTATTGATTGCAAAGTTGTAGAATGTTAAACAATCAATGAACTACATGTCTTTATTGAGATCATGAATACCAAACTCTAAAAACTTCAACCTAGGGAGAGCAAGAACTAAAACAACAAATGCGTACTCAAAAGAGAAAAAATCAAATAATTTGGTAGGAAACCCTCGTGAAGATAAGAAAGGATGATAATTATTTATTAATTATTAGTAAAAAAAGGAAGCTAGTAAGGCCATGTTCAACTCTCTTTAAAATAATAACATATATTAGAAATAAGTTTAATTATGTAAAAATTAGTAAATTATACCTCCCTTCGTTTTTTTATTACTTGCATCATTTTCTTTTGCACAAATACCAACGTGATGAAAGAGATAAAAAAAGGAACCCTATATGCTAGGAGAGAAAAATAGAGAATATATTGCCAAAATTAGAAACGATGCAAGTAATAAAGAATTGTAAAAAAATGAGAAACGATACAACTAATAAAAATGGATGAAGTACAAGTGAAAATAATAGAGAATTAATAAAAATAAATTTAATTCGATAAAAATAAGTTTAGGTTAGTAAAAATAAGTTTAGGTGAATAAAAATAAAATAAAATAAATAAAAAACCAGTACAGTGAATAACGCCTAAATCATGAAGTATAATTTATTGTTTTGTTTTCTCATCTGCTCTGTTCTTGAGAGGATATGTCTGGATGTAATTTGGCCGTGTATCCAGTACAATGGTATAAGTCTTCAGTGAATTGATGCCATGAAGAACGAAATTGGTGGATTTTAGACAGTACTACAATACTAGTAATAACATGATAAAAATAGGAGACTTTTTCTACAGGAATAAAACAAATTTAGTAACTTTCAAATAGAAGACTTTGCTTGTAAATGCATTTCCTTTGTAATGAAAAATGTAGGCAGTACCAAAATCATCCTCAGTTGTTTCACTTCAAAAAGTCATGCTACTTTGGTTTTTTTTGCATATCATTTCTCAATGTTACAAAAACAAGGATATATATGACATTTTATGGGAATCATCCTTTTAAGAGAAATAATATTGCATTACAGTTAAATATTTCAAAATTAGTTGACATGACAAATCATATGAAATCAAATCCCGAGTTAGTTTTGACATTTTTCCACTCATGTGGGACTTGGGAGCATTACATGATTGACCCAAATAACAAAACGAGGTTGGTTGGTATTAATTAAGTACTCAAATATGAGTATGACTCACTCTACTAATTAGGTACAGTAACAAAAATGTTTGGCAAAACCAAAACTAAATCTTGATATAATTCATACATATACAAAATCTTGCATAATTATAATAATATAGTAAGATGGGAGTAACTTTTTATATCTAAAAAGCCATATCTTACTATTTCTTTTTTTTTTTTTTTTGACAACGCGAAAACATACAACAAGCGACAAAACCAATTAAAAAGACATAAAGGGAAAAGCAGATAAACGGCAAAGCTTGGCCAAATCATGAGCTGGAGCGACATCATCCCGATGGACCGTAATGATGCAGCACCAATTAAATTGGCCCGCCAGAGAGCGTATGTCAGATATGGTATGCTGAACTGAGATGTCCTGCATTGAAGAAGGCTGTAAAAGATGGATAAGCACACTCGAGTCAGTGAAAAGCCGGATACTGGAAAATAAATTTGTTTTTGCCCAGGTAAGCGCTAGGAGACAAGCTCGAGCCTCCATGAGAAGAGCTGAAGACGCAATAGATTGCTGAGCATGACTATTGTAATTTGGCATGCCAGGTGCGTCCGCCACCCAAGCTGCAGCTCCCTGATGCGTAGCCTTTACCCATGATCCATCTATTCGAATAGTAACTTCTGGCAAACCATGCCTATGGCGACCAATATTAGCAAAGAGAAAGCCCGGTGCCAGACCCCCTGCCGTGATAAGCGTAGGAGCTACCCCTGATTCCTGGGCGAACACTAAATGTTGCTGCTTGCTTCTATCAATATGTTGTTGAAGCACTTCTACTGTAGCTCGGACACGTCGGAAAATTTGGTCATTGCGAGTTGTCCAAATAGCCCAAAGAGTACCTATATACTCACTTAGATGATCACTCTGCCCCCCGCCCGCCTGCATAAACAGTAAGGTACACTGCATGACCCAATCCACAAAGAGAGTTTGAGGACTGCTTAGGTCCGGAGTCAGAATATTAGAAATGCCCCATGCTTCCAAAGCAAGAGGACAATCCCTGAAGAGATGTTGACAGGATTCCGCATCCCCCAGGCAAATCGGACAAAGATCCGATTCAGAGAGTTGCCTCCGTAATAAATTTGCCGAAGTCGCAAGACTATTCTGACAAAGTTTCCAACCTAGGGGCTACCGCCACCCTCTTGGGCGGTGGTAAGCCCCTTTTCTCCTTTTGTTACTAGTTTTATATGTTAATGTTTCTAATAAACTTCAGTCTCTCTTTAATGGAGAGTTTTTCTACCCATTTATTGGGTTATATCTACCCATATATTGGGTTTTATCTCTCTTCATGTGAGAGTTTGGAGACTTTGTTTTTGGATTTTTGTGTAATTCAAGAGGTTGATTTGTTGATTGAAATTTGTACGGGGTTGCAACAGATGTCAATACTTCGTTTACGATCACTTGAATTGGATCCAGTTCTACTTCAAAACTACAAAATATCGATAGACCCCCTTGCAGAAGGCTGCATCAGACAGCGATGTGAAAGACAAGGGTTTTCAGAAGTGTTAGATCTACTCAACGATCGTGGTTTTGTCATATTAGAATTGTATTTATTTCATTTTGATATGTATTTGTATAGTTTTGACTTCTATTGTAGATGTCGTATGACTTTGAATCAATGAATTAATTTTTAATTTCAAAAAAAAAAAAAAAAAAGTTTCCAAAGAAACAATTTCCTTTTTGGCATGATGTTCAACTTCCAAAGAATGCGAAAGAAATATTATTTCAGCGATAATTTTCAACATTTTACAATTATTTATTATAAAGATGTTTATTTGATCCATAACTTGTTGCTATATAGACAATAGAGTATTATTGTAATTTTTTTAAAAGTTAGCAGTTTTTTATAATAATTATTAATTAACGAGGCTAGAGGTAATGCAAATGACGCAAAATGATGGATAAGAACAAGTGGTTTGACAATATTATTCAGTATTTCTAATAAATAGCTTAATGAACCAATGTAAGCAACAACTTGTTTGATAGTACTTCGATTGAATATTAGTTGGTCTATAGCTGTCACATTTTAGTAACACGTTAATTTCATTAATTAATACTAACAATAATAATCCAGAACCATGAACTAAATATCTAATACCATTAGTGAACTAAATATCTATGTAACGTAGCTGTAGCAAATTGTTTTCCTTACTGGAATCTTAAAATTTCATTTTCTGTAATTTTTTTTAAAATAAGGAGAATTCCCTAACTAGAAGGTGCATAAATTGGAGATTATTATAAAAAGTAAGAATACAATCCTATCACAATTCACATGAGCGAAATGAGGGCCGGGCTTTATAAGTTATAACCATTATGACAACCTTGATCCTATTTAAATTTGGAAAAATTGACAGGAACAGTCCCAACTATGGGCGTTCCGCCATTTTCAGTCCCAACTAAAGATTATTTCTGAGTAGTCCCAACTTTGGGGTATGTTTTACAAAAATGGTCCCAGTTGACCGGTGACCCATTTTACCGGTTAATCTTTGTTTTTACTTATTTTTTTTATCTGGTTTACTACCCTCTCCCTCCCCTTTCTCTCTCCTTACTACCTTCTCCCAGTTGCAGCTCCCTCCTCCCTCCTTCCTCCCGCATTCCTCCCCTGCCACCGCCTCAAAATCTCGCCGGAAAACACCGGCAAAGGAAGCCCCTCTCTCATCTGCTTTATTTCGATACCAAAACACCAGCACCACCGTGCAAACCAGGCCTGCCCCCTTCAAACTACCGCAAGCACCACCCTTCACCTGCCGCCGTAAATCCACGACCACCGGCGCATCACTGCGCGCCGCTCTCTCGCGTCCCAGCCACAACCCCACTCTCACACACTCTCTTTCTCGCTACTCTATCTCACCTCGACCCGGTTGCGCTGCTACTCTATCTCTCTCGCTACTCATTTTCTTCTTCTTTACTGATTTCCATTGCTAGTCTTTGCAATTCTTTCGCTTTGTTATCTCCATTATCATTCTTCTCTGAAACACCCATATCTTCACTTTTCTTATTTTTGTTGGAGGAGTTAATTTAGAAGAATTATGGGAAATTTTGTTGGGTAAGAAAGGTGTTGCTCATCACTTGTGGAGGATTTTGAATTCTTTGGTGGTTAGTGGGTTAGTGGAGAAATGGGGTCGATTGTTGGCGGAGATTGAAGATGAGTGATGGTGGGATTGGGGGGTCTAGTGGTGCTTTGTGGTGGCACGGTGGAGGGTGCACCTCCGGTGTTGGTGGTGGAGGGGTGGTGGAGAAATGGGAGGATTTTGAATTGCTGGTGGTTAGTGGGTTAGTGATGGTGGGATTGGGGGTCTAGTGGTGCTGTGGTGGCACGGTGGAGGGGTGCACCTCCGGTGTTGGTGGTGGAGGGGTGGTGTTGTGGCTGGGAGTTTTGAAGGTGGGGATGAGAGGGGTGGATGCCCATTAGAGGAGAGAGAAAATGAAAGTTGGGGCAAAAAAATAAAAGGAAATTCGTTTTACCTGTTACAACAGGTCATTAACCTGCTGGGACCAAATTTGGTAAAAATGATGTATAGTTGGGACCGCTCAGAAATAATCTTTAGTTGGGACTGAAAATGGTGGAACGCCCATAGTTGGGACTGTTCCTATCAATTTTTCCTTTAAATTTTAACATATACCTTGAACATAGAAGGGAGTAAGAGTCAATTTCTTTTTCTTTTCCAACTTTCTATATCAATCTTTTATAGATATAGACATCACAATCCGTCTCCGTCCTCAAATTAATATTGTCTTTAGACAATTTACTCAGTTAGCGATATAGTATTTTTAGAAAGCAAAGTATGAAATAGAAGAAGATTATAATAGTGCACATAATTTACTAGTATGGAAAATGTTGGAGTACAAGGTGACACTCAAGAAGGGGAAGTTGAATTGAGTGACAAAATCTAATTGATTTTTCGCAAAAACAATCTTATGGCACAGTCCCTCACATTGTGTTATTCACTCGTAAACTCGCTTTTAATGTTTTCGCTCAAATGAAGTTGCGTCAAAACTAAGAACAATGAAATCAAATAACAAGACACGGGAATTTAACGTGGTTCAATCTCACCTCTGAGATCTACGTCCACACTACCTACTCTTTTATTATTTGAATCTTAAAATATCAAACTTTTGATACAATATGATTCCCCCACTACTAACTCTAATAGTGCTCCCCAACACTTAATCCTAAGTGTTGTTACTCTATATAATGATGAAATTACAGAAAGATCAAGTCCTCACAAGTGTGCTTCTTAGTCAAGCAGATCAAGAAACGTTACAATTGTAATATCGAACTATTAACTCCTGGAACTCTGTGCTATGGGGATTCGTTTTCAGCTCTCAAAACTTATCAAAAACCAAATCTGAAAACGTGAGTTGTCATTCTGATTTCTATCCCGGTCCTTATATAATTTTTCAACTGAATAAGAATTATTCTCCAAGATATGATTATCTCTTTGAATAATTTTTATTCCTAAAATTAAGGTATAAAATCTTTTCTTTTCCAAAATCAAAGTTTATCTTTTATAAAAACTGATTTTTGCTTTCTTTAAAAGATAAGAATTCCTCCATATTTTATGCCAACTATTAATCAAATTTTAAATCAATTTTTTCCAAAAAAAACTTTATCAAAATCGTTTTCTTAAAAAATCGGTTTTTCTACAAAACAATCTTTTCTTCGAAAATCTTTTAAAAACGTTTTATCAATTGTATTTTGAAAATTAAAAATCTCTTTCTTTTTAAAGCTGATTTTCGAAATCCTTGTTCTATAAAAACTTCCATTTTTTTATTCCTTAATCATACAAACATGAAAATAATATAATCACCTATTTTCTTAACTCTAAGAAAATAGTTAATCATGCTAATTTCATATTTCTAATTTTTGCACAAAGTTCCAATACGTTAATTACATTGCATACACATGAAATTAATATAACTAGACCTAAGCTTCCGATCCATATCTTCAAGTCATCCAATCTTGAGCATGATGTTGTTACATACATTCATGTTATTGCATAAAGTGTTTATCATAATCAAAATATTCAAACTTAAAGACACAACAGAAACTCCTAATAAAACAAATTTTTGTATTTCATTAAAAAAGAAACTATAAAACTGTGAAGTTGTTTGGTTAACAAAAACATAGGAAAATACCACCTCTGGGAAAGTTGCACAAAATGATTGATACATTTAGTTTAGAATTGAAGAATTTTTACTTCTCATACTTGACCAAACAATTATTTCTACAAGATAAAACATCATTGGCTTTGATATATCCTAAGAGTTCTATCTCTAGTGGGTTAATTTTCCGAGCTGAAGTACTAGTGTTTACATAAATTTTCAAATTATAGCTTATTGCATTTATGATTTGAAGTCATTTTGTTGTTACTAGTCTATTTTTCATTAGTTATTGAAACTTTGAAGTAGCTATAAATTCTGGGAGTAATCAGATAATAATAATTCAAATCAAGGAACATATAAAATAGGAATTTAGTCATTCCTAAAATTCTTTATATACTGCTTACGTTTTTTATATTAGAACCTTAAATAGAAAAAAAGAAATTAATAATTAAACTAAAAAATATCAAAAAAAGGAGGAAGTTCCAATCTTGAAGTTGGGGAGAATCATTTTGTGTGAAAAACTGATAATGGCATAGCACTAAGGCACTAACGCAATCCAAGTGAGCACGAGTGTATGGGGATGGTGGGAAAACTTTTATAGTAATTTGTCTGCTTGTTTCTGCAACGTATATCTTGGAGTTTCTGCGAATTTGTTCTTGTTTTCTACCTTTAAACTTAAATAATGCATGAGAGATCTACAATGTCCACATATCTAATGTTTCCCTGCAAATCATTTCTTGCATTATTTATCCTGATTGCAAAAAGGCATCCGAGGAAAATCCCACGTGGCTTCTCGCAGATTCGGACATGTGTCCATCTTAATTAATCTGACGATGATGGTGGACGAAATTTTATTATTGTGAGATATGTTTTTAATATGCTATCTAGGAGGAAAATTAGATTATCAATTATAACTAGTTATCTCTATTATATAACGGAATGGATGAGCTACGGTGTCCCTTTAAAAAATTACCTTACTACTCTCATTAATAAATTAGCTACTTTGGAAAAAAAAAATTATACTCAAATGTCGGATAAAAAATTAACAAAAATGTTGAACACAATTATATACTCCCTCCGTTTCTTTTTAATCTACACACTTTCCTTTTTGGTCCGTTTCTTTTTAATCTACACATTGTTGTTTTTTCTATTTTTGGTAACATGTCACGTCTACTTTCTCCTCTTTTTCAACCCATGTCATCCACTTTTTAATATTTAAACCCACTTTTTAATTTTTATCTCTCACTTTTCAATTTCTCTCTCCACTTTTTCAGTTTATCTCTCATACTTTTGCACTTTCTCCTTGGTTCTCCCCCAAAGTGGAGTGAGTAAATTAAAATGAAACGGAGGGAGTAATAACTTAGTCACCATAATTGAAACCAATTGTCTACAAGTATTAACGCATTCATACTGACATTAGTAAATATGAAAATTATATTAGTCAAATATTTTATCAATTACTCCCTCCGGTCTTTATTAGTTTACCCGGTTCTTTTGCACAGAGTTTTAGGAGAAATAATATTGTGGGACATATAGAAAGAAAGAGAAACTATTATGTTATATTAAAGTTGAATGTATGAGTGATGGAAAGTTACGTTAGTGGTCCCATTCCAAAAATAGAAACAAAATAAACGGGTAAACTAATAAGGGACATCCCAAAAAGGAATACGGGTAAACTAATAAAGACCGGAGGAAGTAATACACAATCAAGTATTCCGTATTACATTAAAACTGAGAAGTAGTGCACTTAATTCAAAAATGAACCAAAAAAAGTATAAAATAAGAAATCATATATAAATTCAACGGTTTTTTCACCATATACCCCTGACAAATTTTTTTTGGTACCGTATACCTTTCAAGTTTCCAAATTCACTATATACTCTCCAGTTTTCAAATAATACATCAACTTGCCCTTAATGACTAACGGTTTTAACGTCCGTTAGTCATTAACCCCCTAATTTCCCCTTAACCGTAATGAACTACCCTAAACCCTAACCCCCTGTAGCCTAATTAACCCTAAACCCTACCCTAATCCCCCTTTAACCCTAATCAACCCTAAACCTACCCTAAACCCTAACCACCCTTCAACCCCACCCCACCCCTTCCCCCTACAACACCCGCAGCCTCCCAACCCCGGCGGCCCCACCTCCACGCCCCCCCTCCCCGGCAGCCCCACCCGCAGCCCCACCCCTCCTCCCCCTCCCCCTCCTCCCCCTCGATCCCCTCCCCCCTTCCCCCGCAAGGCCGCAATCGTTCGTCACACCAACCCCCCCTCCCCTTTCTCTTCCCCTTCTCTCGAGATTTAATGTCGGCGGTACCAACCTAGATTTTTCTCTCGGATCCTAGCAGTTGACGCAACCCGGACTTTAATGTCGGCGACCCAGATTTTTCGAATTTTTTTGTTCGTTCGGGGTGCGATCGACAGGGGAAGGGGGTTTGTGCGACGAGCGGCCATGGGGAAGGGGGCTGCGTGGCCTCGGGGGTGGTGGGGAGGGGGGAGGGGTGTTGCTTGGGGAGTGGGGAGGGGGGGCTTCGAGGGTGGCGGGGAGAGGGAAGGGGGCTACGTAGGGAGGGGGAGGGGGGGCTTCGAGGGTGGTGGGGAGGGGTGGTGGGGAAGTGGGGGAAGGGGTGGGAAAGGGGTGGTTGGGGTAAGGGTTAGAGACTTAGGGTATTAGATTAGGGGTTAGGGTTAGGGTTAGGGTTTAAGGTTTAGGGTAGTTAATTAGGGTTAGGGGTTAATGACTAACGGAAGTCTAACACCGTTAGTCAAAAGGGTAGTTTGAGGTATTTTTTGAAAACTGGTAGGTATATGGTGAATTTGGAAACTTGTGAGAGTATGCGGTGCAAAAAAAAAATTTGTCAGGGGTATATGGTGAAAAAACCGTAAATTCAATAAAATTTCATTTTTGTTCATCGAAATTAACTTTAAAAAGTAAAAAAAAAAAAAAACCTAGCGAGAGACTTAAGTGACAAAGACTAAGGCTCTGTTTTTGGACTGAACTGAATTTGTCTGAACTGAACTGAACTGAATGAAAACTGTGAGAGGAAACTAAATGAACTGAACTGAATTTTTATTAATTACACTAGTGGAAAAAACCTTATATGTCACTTAGTATCAGATGCGGGTTTTGTAAAACCGCATCCGAAAATCAACCAAAAAATGGGAGGGAATTTGGGCAAACAAAATCTGATGCGGTCCAAAAAAAACCGCATCAGATTTAAAATCTGATGCAGTTTTTCCTTAACCTGATGCGGTTTGGTGGACCGTATCAGATTTCTTACTTTTTTTCAAAACCGCGCACTGGCCCATTTGATGTGGCAAAATCGCTGGCCCATCTTCCTAATAAAACCTAACCCTAAAACAAATTCACACCATTCCCCCCTCTCTCTCACCAGCCCCCATCTTCTTTCTCTCACCTCCCCGTCTTCTCTCTCCTCACCTCCCTGTCTTCTCGCTCCTCACCTAAACCTCACTATCTCTCCTCGCCCTTTCACCGACACACACCACACACGACAATCACCACCAACCAACCACCAACTTTTGTCGTCATGGCCGCCTTCATTCGACATGACTTAGGGTTTGTTTGCCGCCGTCAAAACTCGCGACCCAGTTGAAAATGGTTGGGATTTCGAAGAAAAAACATGCAGATAAGGATTTCGATTACTCGAATCCGTTGAAACTCAGATGCGGATGAGGATTTCGATTGCTCGAAGCCGTCAAAAGCCGATTGCTCGAAGCCGTCAAAACTCAGATGAGGATTTCGAAGAAAAAATGCAGATGAGCATATAATTACTGTATTTCGAACAAAAAAAGTTATTTTTTTCATCTTTTAATTTCTGGATTTTGTAATACTTGAATATTCAGATTTATTTTTAATTCCTTTAGTTTTTGTTTCGTTTAGTTGGTGTTGGTTTTTGTAATTATTTTGGAATTTTGTTTGTATTTTTATTGTTTTTTTTTGTAATTATAATGTAATTTAGTTGTCATTTTCTGTTAATTTTTGTTTTGGTGATTTATGTAAATCACATGATCTTTAATTTATAGTGTCGTTATTTACTAATTTTATATATTCAGATTTCTCTACATATTTTGGCCTATGGATTGATTTCGTTTTGGTTTAGGTTTAGTTTCGGCAGCGCGCGTTTTTTTTTATTTTTCACCACACTCACAATCTGATGCGGTCATTGTGGAAAACCGCATCAGATTCCACTATACTGATGCGGTTTTTAACCGCATTAGATTTTTTGGTTAGCAGAGCCTAAACCAATCAAATTTTGCAATTAAAAAAATAATACTTCCTCTGTTCTGTGTTAAATGAAACATTGGGTGAAATGACACACTAGTAGAGAATCGACGATTTGCGTCGGATGTGAGGCGCCATTGCGTCGGACATGGGTCCAACGACACAAGTCTCAACGCAGATCAAGATACAACATCTGCGTCGGAGAATGACGCGACGCAGTTGATTAACTATCTGCGTCGGACCCCGCCTACCATGCGACGCAGATGGAAAGGCGCCAAGCCATAGCAGCCCAGCAATCCAAGACTCATCTGCGTCGCACATTGCTAACATGGGACGCAAATGAGCATGCCAACATGCTGCCCAGGCCTGTAGCCTTACTTTACCCTAAAAAGGTCATTTGCGTCGGACATAAGTCCTCATCCGACGCAAATGGTTTCTTTATTTTAAAAAAAAAATTTATGAGCGATAAATTACAGAAAATCAAATTTGGCGAAATGGAGAAAGAGTAAAACGAACGATTTACAATTTCTTATCATCCAAACTTTAGGTTGCTACAAATCTTAAAAGAACAAGAATATTACAGAATCATTAATCACAAAAAATACACCCAAACCAACTGCAAAAGAGATTGAATTTTGATATTGAGTAGAAGTGGTGTTTTTACAAGCACTAATTAAAAAAAAAAACACATAAATTACACAAAATATTCATCCAAAAGATGAAATTACAAAATTAAAAAAAAAAACAAAATAAATAACTCAGATCTTTAATCCTTTTGATAACCTGAAATAAATCAATTGAAATTTCAACTCAAACGAATTAAACTCTAAAATTGATAGAAATTGAATCAAAAAAATTCAAAATTAGTAACATACCAACCCGAGAGGTCTTTTAATATCATCGTCATCCTGCACCAAAATCCTTTTTTTTTTTTGGGTTAAAATTGATAGAAATTGAATCAAAAAAATTCAAAATTAGAAAATTGCTGATTTTTTTGGGGTTAGACTTAGGCCCAGAAAAATAAAAATATATATAAAATAGCAACAACGAGCTTCAAAAACTCCGACAAATCAATCAAAAACACAAAAACCTAATCGAAATCCAACCTTCAAGAAAAAAAGCAAGGGAAAGAGAAGCACCTGCGATTGCCAAGCAGTGATGTCACTGCGGTAAAGAGAAGTGCAGACAACTTTGACCCGAATTTCCATGGGTTGTGGTGGACCCGGATTTCCACCTCCTCCATCACCAGCTCTTCCCCCGGGTCCCCATGCCACCGCAGCTGCTCCCCCACATGAACCAGTTAGCAAAATAAAAGCAAATTAATTATTTCTAGAATGATTTAAGAAGCAGCAGCAAGATCATAACAAGTGAACAAGAGTAGAGATAACGCAGATCAAGATAAGGGTCTGGATCTCGAGCCAAGGCAGACAGAAAATCACAACCACAAGATCGAAATCGAAGTGAAAATCGAGGAGAGAGAAAAAACCCTTCAATATTTTACGATTCTTTAACTTCAAATCGAGAACTCGTCGGGGGAAGTGGTTGATGATGAAGAGGTTGTTGGTGTTGATGAAGTGGTTGTTGGTGTTGTCGTGAATTGTGAAGATAATTTGGAGGAGAGAGAAAGAAGATGAGAGTTTTGAGGGGTTGAAAGATTGAAGCGGCGAAGTCTGAAGATTAGAAGGGATGGAATATAGGGTTGAGCTGCTTTATTGGGCGGGAATGAATGGGCCTGTCATCTGCGTCGGATGGGCCCATAAGTCCGACGCAGATGGCTTGGAACATTTCTTTGGGCGGGATTTATTTTTATTGCGTGAAAATGTGTAGGATTATCTGCGTCGGACGTGAGGAGGGATCCGACGCAGATAGCTCTCTTGCGTCGCACCCTAGTTGAATACGACGCACATAGATCGTCTTTTGCGTCGATTCCCTGTTGCATGCGACGCAAATGAGTCTTTTGTGACGTTTGTCCTATTGTGCGACGCAAATGGTGAGACGCAAATCGTTGTTTTTCTACTAGTGACACTATTCAATGATCAATTTTGACTCCAATTTATCGTCATTATATAAAGAAAAGCATAGTCAAGTGGGATATCGTTAGATTCGTCTCGATGCATACTATCAAATTATAACTTTTTTATATTTTTTACGTGTGCACAACTAAAGATAATAAGGATTAAAGAAGCGCGCTGGGTTGCGTGAAAAAACAAATGTTTCATTTAAAACAGAACGGAGGAAGTACTTCGTATGTCTAAAGTTCAAATTTTACTCTTATTTATGCCAAAATAACTCGAGTTTTTGTCTCGAAAATAATCCAACACACATCGTTTGCATAAATTACTAGTTATGGACTTGAGTAATACTCTCTCCTATCAACCAGTGGCGGATTTACTTAGGGTCATTGTTGGTCACGTGACCAACTATTGTTTCTGGGGAAAAAAAGAAATTCATTTTGAAGCGTCATTCTTCTCTCACACGCGAAATAACGCAGTCTTCCTCTTTCTCTCTCTTTCTCCTTCGCGAATCCAATGCGAAAAACCCTAACTCGCAGCGACGCCACCTCGCCCTCGCCGGTCACTCTTTGGTAGATATTCAGGCGATAGCGGCCGGCAGGCCGATAGCGAGTAATCGTTCAGCGAGCAGTTCAGATCTTCGTCGTCACTCGTCACTTACTCAGTTGTAAGACTTGTGACTCGTCGCCAACTCTCTGGTGAGTTTGTTATTCTTTCCGTCTTTTTTTGTAATTCTTTCAGTTTTTTTATCATTTTCTCGATCTATTTTTTGATTGATTTTGTTTGATTTGATTTTGTTAGGGTTTTGTTTGATCTATTCTTTTTGTTTGATTTTGTTAGGGTTTTGTTCGATCTATTCTGGAAATTATTTTGTTTGGTTTTGTTAGGGTTTTGTTCGATCTATTCTTTTTGTCGCGAAGAATCTATGGTCGTTGTTTGTCTGATTGTTCCACTTCTTCATTTCTTGTTCGTCGGCAGCGGTAGCGAGCAGACAGCAGCGACAGCGGGCGGGAGCGACCAGGCGGCAGCGGCGCCAAACTTCAATCTTCAGGTATTCTTCTAATTCAACCTTCTTAATCTTCGCTTAATCGCTTCTTCAATTATTCTTCATTGAATCATTGTTGGCTTGTTGCTAATAATTGATTGTGTATTTGTGTATTTTAGTCAATTGGATTTCATTTGGATTTCATTACGTTTGTGTTGTGATTTGGGAATTAGATTAGGATGCCAAATTGACAAATAATTGTGTATTTATGTATTTTTGTCAATTGGATTTCATTACTATTGTGTTGTGATTTAGGAGTTATATTAGGATGCGAAATTGACAAATGATTGTGTATTTGTGTATTTTTGTCAATTGGATTTCATTACGATTGTGTTGTGATTTAGGAATTAGATTAGGATGCGAAATTGACAAATGATTGTGTTGTGAATTTGTGATTTATGAATTATGTTACTAAGGTTAGGAATTAGAATGTTCTAGAAATCATTTTTGAATGATATATCATGTATTATGTGCTTGATTGTATTGTGTTGGCCTCTTCAATCGACTTATTTAATATCATTCAAATTATTAATTTAATTTTCAGAATTAAAAGGAAAAAACGAAGGATATTTCAAGTTTTTTTGTTAAAAGAACGCCAACTCAAAATCCACTCCACCTTCTCCTCCTCCAAATCTTTCACCACCTCAAGAAAATGAACAAAATCTATCTCCTCCATCTCAGTTAGATGAACGAAATTCTCCTCATCAACAAAGTGAACAACATTCTTCTCCATCACACAATTCCAAAACCCATCTTATTTCCAGATTGAGCGAATTTGATATTGCTAATCTTCCACAAGACCCTGGGAAAAGGAGAAAGATGAGTGATTTTCATCCTGATGATAAAAGCATAGTAAGAAGAACATACCTTGATAGAAAACCTTGCCAACCTAAAAATTTTGTGTTTCCTCAAACACTTATCGGGCCGAAAAACCGTCGATTTAATGTGGATTGGTTTGACACTTGGCCTTGGCTAGATTATAGTGTTGAAAAGGATGATGCATTTTGTTTTGCTTGCTATTTATTCAAGGAGGACAACTCGGTTGGAAGAGATGCTTTTGTTAGCCATGGTTTTAAGTATTGGAATAGATTGGATGTAATAAAAAAGCATGTTAGTAATCATAAGAGTGCTCATAGTAATGCTATGATTGCTATGGAACCTTTCAAGAACCAAAAGAGTAGCATTATTACTGGTTAGCAAGGATGATATTATAAATCGATATGAAAATATGAAAACTCGTCGAGAACAATTGTAATATTTTCTAAGAACTATCTGGTTGTAATATGAATATTTTGCTTTTGGAAACTTTTAAGAATTTTTTTAAATGTATTGGTCATTATCATATTGCCTATTTGCGTTAGTGTGACCAACTATTTTCAAATTCCTGGATCCGCCACTGCTATCAACAAAACAAAAAAAACTTTCTATTAAACAAATTGCAACAGTTTGATAAGTGAAATATACACTCGTAGTTTTGAATGGTTCAACATATATTTTGTTACATGCATGATGCATGTTAAAGATTTTCATCCAGGTAAGTAAATACTACTGTGAGCGTCACGTGAAGAGTAGGATTTTATCATTTTCCCATGTGAATTGTGAATTGTGAAAGGTATGGGTGCTTATCGGTCGATGCGAGTCAGAACTCTTATTAGCTATGCTCGTATTCATTTAAGTTTATTCGAGCTCGAGCCGAGCTCGAAATTTGACGAACCGAGTTGTGGCCGAGACGAGCTTTGACCAACCTTTGACCGAGCTGTTATCGAATTGTTCACGAACAAGCTTGACCTATTATTATCTTTAGTTTACTCGTCTTCTTTATATATATTTTTGAATATTTTTGTATTTTGAGTTTATTCTTTGACAATAAAACTATCAACTTATATTATGTAATATCTAGAATAAATATATTTAGGGAAATTCTCAATGGTAACCCTGAACTATGACTTTTTCTCTTTGGTAACCAAACTTAATTTTAATTCTCAATGGTAACCCCGTGTTTACGGTTATACTTGAGAAAGTGGTATTAATAGCCATTTATTGTTATAAAGAGTTGGTGAAAGGGTTGTTTATAAACTAATTAATGTTCTTTAGACTAGAATGCCATAAGTTCCCTTTGAAAAAATTGATTTTGTTTTTTTCTCTCATTGAAAGCCTATTTAATTCCCGTATTTAGAAAGAGATGAATGAGAATGTGTTTTTTAAAGGAAAGTTATGTACGTCTATCTGCACTCTAAAATATTTACTTAGTTTGAAAACAACCCTTTTAGCAATTGTATATAACGAAAAATTGTTAATAATACCACTTTTTTAAGTATAACCATAAACACAGGGTTACCAGTGAGAATTGAAATTAAGCTTGGCTACCAAAGAGAAAAAGTTAGAACTCAAGGTTACCATTAAGAATTTCCCTCATATATTTATGTATGTGTACATAATACATTATTTCCATATATATAAAAAGTAATTGAGTATGTTCATGAGATTTACGAGCTGAACTTGTCATAACTCAGCTCGGCTCATTAAGGTCTTTAGCCGAACTCAAACTCGAGTCGGCAAAACGGAAGAGTTTAACAGTCAGTCAAATCTGTTATAACAAATGCAGCCATTATCACCCTGACTGAAAGCACTAAAGATAATATATATGGTGTCAAAAAATCTAGCTTGGACCATATGCTACGTAACTAATTATATTAGATCTATGATAAGAATCGTATAAATTCAATGATACTAGGTACGTACTAGAAAAGAAGTTTTAAGACAAAGAATTAGCCGGTTTATGATGACAAGTATATTAAAGGACCACATTGCTATAAGCCTATAAAGTGGTCCATAGTTATGAGGTATCCACATCTTTTTCGAATATGCAATGTCTAGAAAGCGACCCTACATTTTACTTATTTCGATATACTTCCATTAAATTTTATATATATATATATATATATATATATATATATATATATATATATATATATATAAGTAGGGGGAAAGATAAGAGTATTCCAATTCCAAACACCCTCATTTGACAGCTTTCGAATCCAAAATCTTTAGAATCTAAGGTAAGAACCTTGGCAAATAAGTCGAGCCTTGCTTGGTTAATCATTATAATACTAGTGAGTGCTATAGTACCATATGAAAAAATCGACTATGGATTATGTAATTGCTTAGGATTATTTGCTATTGATTGAGTCCGTTCTGTTCAACTTATTTTAACTTATATGAGATTTTATAAGATAAGATAAGATCAAATAAGATGTTAGACACACTCAATAAACTATTTTATAAGATAAGATAAGATAAGATAATATCAGATCAGATAAGATTTTTTAAGATCTTATAAGATAAGATAAGATAAGACAAAATAAGTTGAACATAACAGACTTAGTGATGAAGCAATAATATCACACATACACTTTAAACTAATCGTGTGGTATAATTAATTTGTACGTCCTCTATAAGACTAACTAATAAAACATTATTATTAATTAAATCATGTAATTTTTGCTAACAAAGAAAAATTTAATATTCTATTTTAAATTTAATATCTCTAATTTTGTTTCATATTAAAGTAAGAGGTAATTAAATGACAAAAAACCTAGTCAATTTATATTTATTATTGACATTCAAATAATAATAAATAGATAGAGAAGAAATTATTTATCCATACTAAATAAAGATTTCAAGTACCATAGTCTTTATCAAGGAGTTGGGAGCGGGATAATCGACATAACTAGAGCTACCCGGCCGATTGGGTAGATAATGTGCTCTTACTATGACATAAGAAAATAATTATTGGTGGTGAGTTGAATCTCTTCACATATTAAATATATTCTATTAGTAGCGGGTAAATAATCTATTGAGTAAATCAAGTTTTTATCCTACATGCTCCATGCGCTTGAAGTTCAAGACAGAAAAGTCATCACTACTTTATGTATTTGTTTTTACCTAGTTTGGTTTTAGAACATACTCTTAAGCGCAATAGAATTATCTATAGGGTCTTAATTATCATTTCCATTCCAATAGTATGAGTGTATGACGTTATGTAATCCTACACATAGAATATGGCAGGAAATCCAGGAGAGATCATCAAACAATAAAGCATAATGCACGTTTCCAAGTATCCATGTCTATGGGCATGAGACCATTCATGTCAAAGGAAATGAGAAAATGCACGAATGATGTCTAAGGAAATGAGAAAAGGCACGTATGCATGTCTAAGGAATTGAGAGAATCCGTGTTTTTCTTTGCCATAGATGAAGTCATGAAGAGATCCATGTATAGAGTATAGTTGTGATCCACTACTCTGCCTCAAAATCTTGAATTCATCATCTTTTTATAGGTCGGCAGACAAGACACTAGTTAGCACTCAGCAAAAATGCTCGGGACGGCTATTCTTTTTTGCAAAAAATTTGATATTATTTGTTCAACTTAATTGTTATAGAAGTAAATAGAAGAAGAGAATAATGTGCAAGATTATTAATTTTTCGACATTAAGAAAGGGTCACATTACCACATTAGTTACTTAAGATACTACAAACTGATTTGATCAATATTAGATGGAGGACGTATTTTTTTAAGAGTTATACTCGTATTTAGTATACATAAGTGTATTTTGTCTATTATTATGCATGGAGTAGCAAAAAAAAAGTTAAGACATGGTTGGAATCATGTCACCTAACTAGGAAATAGAGCGACATTGTAGTGCATAAGACTATAAGAGCAGTAATTAATGGTGATCGAGATGAGAAGTCAATTGTGAATTGCCATGATAATAGCTCCAATAATATAATATGATGTGACCAACTGGCTTGTATAAGACAGGTAACAATTGGCATTTTCTTCTTCATGGAAATGTTTAAGACAGGCAACAATTGGCGTGTTCATCTTCATGGCAAATATGTGAACTAGTGCTAAACTTGTGGCAAGATAAAAAATTTTAACAACACCACTTTGGACCGTGAAAGTTGCACGGCGGGTATAAATGAAAATGTAAGAGAGTGTGTGATGCCTTAGCTTGGTTAATATTGCAGAAAATATATAAGCTTGGGTCAAAAGATGATTAGATGGAGACATGTTAATAGAAAATAGGTAAGGAATATCAGAGACAAATTAGGAAAGAGAATCTCTTAATTAATTAAAACACTTCGTGGAGGGGCAATTTTCAGAGGAAAGCGAGCCTAAAGGCTTTGTTTAGATTTTTTTTTGAGAGGAAGGCTTTGTTTAGATTTGCAAGGCATCAATGTATGTAGGCGACAAATAACTAATTAATGTTAATTAGCAATGATTTATTTTACACTTTACAAATTAAATAAAATGTATGGATATGTAGTATATATATCAATAAAAAGAAATGAATAGAGTACGCACGTAGAGTGGGGAGCTCCTTTTATAGACCCCACTTTTCCAACCGTTGGAGCTTACCCAAATAAGTGGGACTTAGGGAGCTGCTTTCGTAAGAGAAAGAAGAAAAAGTACACTGTTCTTATTGGTATTTGCGTATTTGGTATCATATGCACACGGCACACCCTCATCTAACATGTAGATATATTTAACATGATTTCTCGTGTAACAAATATTATTTGTGTATATACAAATGTTGTTTATTTGCGTACATAACAAATGTTGTTTATTTGCTTTCCCCTTATCTATATCTATCTATCTATACTAATATATTAAAAGGTGTTCCTAAGAAAGTTTGTGTGCCACGTGACACTCTCCTCTAAGGCTCTAATGCAAATGCATTATTTCCAAGTCAAACCCTCAATTAAAAAAACAATGTCGTGTAGTTACAAGGTATCAAACACGTGACCTTTGAAATGAAAAGTGAAAACTTAACCATTAATCCAACATAACACTATTGTTTAGTATTTCAAAATAAAATATCATAAGGTCTTATAATTATATATCATTAAAAGATTTGCACAAGTTTAGATACCTAACCTTTTTATGATAATAACAAGACTATTATAGACATAAACTCTTACTCCAATTCCTTGTAGAAAGTCAAGTTATTGCTTTTATCCCCAAACTTTAAAGGTTTATTTTTCAAAAATTATGCAATTGCTTATCATGTCATTACGTCAATTTTTCATCACTTGACAAAAAATTATGAAAACTAACAAACCGGGGCACTCACTAGTAAATATATTAAAAGGCGTTCCTAAACAAGCTAAGGAACGGTGCCACGTGGCGCTCTCCCTAAAGTTATTTTATTCCATGTAATCCATATACAACAAAAAAAGTTAGAAATTGCATAGTGTAGGGTTCGATCCCGTGACTTCAAATTTATATATTAAAGTTTAACCACTAGACCAAGTGATATTTAGTGTTATCATTTCAAGGTATAATATTAATAAATGAAAATTTTCCTTACCCGGGGCATAGCCCGGGCCTAATAACTAGTTTGTTACATGAAACACAGACAATATTTGTTATATACACAGACAATATTTGTTATATACACAAACAATATTTATTACACGAAAAATTATGTTAGATACATCTACCCGTTAGAGATTTATCAAACCTCCACTTTATACACGATAGACCAAAAATATCAAATTTTCAATCCAACATGTTTAATTTATATAGTGGGTACAGAATGAACGGGTCCCTGGTCTATGTTAAATTTAGGTAATTCTTATACTTGAAAAAAAAATACGAGTAAATTTAATGTTATCAATAATGATTGTAGTTATACATTGGACGTGCGTCCCGATAAATGTTTATAATTGTAGAGAATTAGTGATAATAATGACTTTAGTTACGTAATAATCCGATCTTCATAAGCTCAACTCAGCCAAAGGACCCACACAATTTACTCCTAATGTGAAGTACTCACTTTTTTTTTATAAATCAACTTTATAATAATAAAACTCATATTCTACTTTATCTACTTCTTAAAACTTCGTGCATAAGGATGTGTTACGGGATAGAAAGAGTATGGACATTAATAATTTTTTCCGAAAATAAGATATGTTATACTTCCTCTGTTTCGTTTTAAATGTAACAAATGAATATTTTATATCTCACAAAAAATACCCCTTTGTTGCATTTAAACAAAACGGAGGAAGTAGTATATTGGACAAAACGAATACACTATAAAATTATCGTTTAATGGTATATCTACCGAATAGAGACAAATCAATGAGTTCACCAAAAAAAAGAGACAAATCAATGAAAATTATGAAATTGATGAATTGTACTCTACTATGTATTACATATATGTTTAATGGGTTAGCTACATAGTAGGTAATATATGCATATTTTTCCAAAATTATGAATTATTCTATGAAAGCATTAATTATTAAGTTAGACGGAGGTTAGCTAAATAAAATCATATGATCGACAAGCTTGTCAAACTCACATGAACATGAGGGATCCCTTATTATCCGTCTTATCCCGTGTAGACCTCCTCTAGAAGAAAGGTTACTTTATATGTGATCCCCCAAAAGTATGCACATGATTTTTAAAAGAATGTTCAAGTTGTTCATTAATTGTTGTCTTGTTGATACTTGTCAATCATATTTTTATATTGCTGGGTCAATCAACAAGTTAAGGCCAGAAGCTTAGCAAACAGTAAAGTTTTCATCACTCGTCACACTCCATGCATGCTACTTTCTCTTGGGTAATGGATC
The DNA here is from genome assembly GCA_947646795.1 of Beta lomatogona. Classification (NCBI taxonomy): domain Eukaryota; kingdom Viridiplantae; phylum Streptophyta; class Magnoliopsida; order Caryophyllales; family Amaranthaceae; genus Beta; species Beta lomatogona. The sequence goes on along the minus strand of CANSNZ010000023.1, from coordinate 6,645,924 downwards.
CTATAGCCTTGCTTTGTTCAACTTGGAAACTAGACCATTATTCATCAAGCTTTGTCTTTCACCGAGCAAAGAATTAAAAAATAATAACAATAATTCGTTGACAGTAAGCAAGAACCATATAGGTATAACATAGTGATTAACAGATTAACAAGGGAAGTTGATAAAAGAAATTCTTTATGAAAAATTCGAATTTTAGGGTTTGGTTGGATTCGATTTCTCGATTTTGTATGGTTCGGTGAATCAATGGTCAATTATTTTCCATCAAACTTGGATTGTATACATTCTGATCCTAAATCGTATTAGAAATTGTATTTTTTGGGCTTGTTTGTTATCACTTTTTGTCTTCAATATTCACTTTTGGAAAAAGTAAGAACAAATATAGTACTGACGCTAAAAAAAAAATTATTTACCGGATAAAGTAGATTTCGGTTTTCAATATTGACATGGTCAATACAAGTATGACTAATTTTAGTTTTTATTATACCACCGGTTTCGAATTATATCTAAAATATTAAAACCCAAAACTAAAAAAACTGGTAGTGATGCCACACGAACATTGATTTTCTATTAGTTTTTTTTTTGGTTTTGGGGTTCGGTATCAAATTCTCTAATTATAGTAAAGTTTTGAATTCAGGCACCAAGTAAATCGAATCAGTGATCAAATCCGATTTGGATCTTTACTCTTTTTTTTTTTTTTTTTTTTTTTAATGAGGAGGAAGATAAATTTTGATTCTACTATGCTATAAGAGGAAAGAACTTAAAAAGATTGCATTGTTGTTGAAAGAGAATTTTATATATTGGATCACTCTTCACACCTCTTATTTCTATTATACTAAGCTTGATGAGAAATTTCACTACATAAGATTTTGTTAGATTTACGAATTATCAACATTTTATAATATCATTAATAAATATTCATTATCAAAATAATATGTTAATAAGCTTATACACCAAAATATTGCATTTATTAGAAAATCACATGAGTACAAGATTGTTATCAAATCATTCATTGTCAATTGGGCATAATGTTAATAAAGGATTCACGTAATAAACGGCCCAAAAACTAATGAAGTGAGAATGTGAGATTTAGACCCATCCCATCATGGGAAGGAGTGGACTAATGAGTAATGAGGAGAAACCCCACAACAAAGAAGACAACTTTTGTTTTATAGGCCCAAAAGATTCTCTCTCTTGTTCCATTCCATGTGACTCAGACACCAGCATCGTCATCTACTCTTCTCCATTAGTGTACCCGTTCTTGGAGCTGCCTGGTATTTTTCAATCTATGGTTTTCAGTCGAAATTGATTTTTTCTTCTTTAGAAAAATTTGTTCCATGGATTCTTGAACGGCTTGTTTACTTATAACATTTTTTTGTTTTTAATTGATTTTAGGGTGCAATTATCGGTTTTTTAACCAAATACCTCAGACAAATTTTTTTATTAACTAGATACTCCAACTTTTTTCAGAATTCACCATATACCCCTGACTTTCTAAAAAATACATCAGAATTCCCTTAATGACTAACGACGGTTAACTTCGTTAGTCATTAACGTTAATTGACCCTAAAAAACCCTAAATAAACCTAATTAACCCTAAGTAACCCTAACTCTCTCTCCCTAACCCACCCCCACCCCCCACCACCCCCAACCCTAGCCCTACCAGCCCCCCTTCCCCCCTCCGCCGCAGCCCCCCACGCAGCCTCCTCCCTCGATCTCCCACGCAGCCTCCCCCCTCCCCCTCCCCCCGGCGCCCGCCGAATTCGGCCGAAATCCTCGGCAAAAAAAACAACCGGCAAACGCCTCCTCACTCTGCTCGACACCGGGTCCCTTTGCTTCGGAAGGTTTCGCAGCAGGCGTTTGGATTCGGGGGGAGGCGCCGCTCATTATTTGATTCAAAGAGGATAGGGATGCGAGAGGGGGATGCGGGTTGGGGGGTGGGGGGGGGGAGGGGGGAGGGGGCTGCAGGGGAGATCGAGGGGGAGGGGGGATGCGTGGGGGCTGCTGGGGGAGGGGGAGGAGGGTGGGGTTGGGGGGGGTCCGGTGGGGTTGGGTGTGGATTAGGGGAGAAAAAGATAGAGTTAGGGTTACTTAGGTTTAATTGGGTTTACTTAGGGTTTTTAGGGTTAATAGCAAATGTTTACTTATGGTTTTTTAGGGTTAATTAAAGTTAATGACTAACGATTTTAATCGCCGTTAGTCATTAAGGGCCATCTGATGTATTTTTTAGAAAGTCAGGGGTATATGGTGAATTTTGAAAAAAGTTGGGGTATCTGGTGAATAAAAAAATTTGTCAGGGGTATATAGTGAAAAAACCGTATAATTATTTATGGGGAAAGTGATATATTGATTGGTTGGTAGTTGCTAATTGGTGCTTGGTGATATATTATTGTTTGTATAATAAATTATTCTTTGATGTTGTGCAATGTACTATGAATCTATGACTTTTGTGTGTTACACAATCCTTATTTTATATTTATGAGTTTTTACTTATTTTAATTTTATGTTTTACAATTACCCTCATATATATATATATATATATATATATATATATATATATATATATATATATATATATATATATATAACTTCGATTACATTTTGATACGCTCATGTTATACGGTGTATGTACGTTATTTTGGGTGCACTTCGCTAGAGGTTTTGACCATAATTGTTCACATTTGTACTATACTTAGCCCTTAGCGGAAGTTGGGAGTTATACGAGATAATTAGTGTTAGTGTCATGTGTTTCGAGATTTTGTGGTAAAATGGGTTTGAGTTATATGCTTGGAAGTGTTCCTAGGTGTAGCTCAATAGCATTGCACCATCTCAACAACGAAGCAGCCCAAGCACAACATCATCGAAGCCCAGCATCCAAGCCAGCACAGCAGCATCACCAAGCTCTCGTGCACCGCAAGCTCAGCATCATCGCCCAGCTCTCGCATGCACGTTCACCAGCCGCATCGCATGCTCATCGCCCAGCGCTCGCCCATAGCACGCTCAGCGCAGCAGCTCGCACCACGCGAGCTAGGTCGCACCTCGCGACCTCTTGCTCGCACCTCGCGAGCTTGCTCGCACGGTGCGACTACCTTGGTTTGCCTGATTCTTCAGCTCGTGTTGGAGGCAGTAGCGCATCGCACGGTGCGACCTGTACCGCACCTCGCGACCCCTAGGTCGGTGTAATTGTCGGCTGACTTTTGAGCTTTAGTATAAATACTAAACTTGATTTTTGGACCTGGGGGGCAGCACACTGAAGGAGAGAGAATCAAAAACACTCCATTCTTCTCTTCTTATCTTCTCTTTTTAGTTTTCATTTTCTAGTTTAGTTTTCGTAGATTTCAATTATGGAATTGGCTTATGCTATGCCGATTGTAGCTTGAACTATTCTTGAACGAGATTAATATGAAGCTTCAAGCATTATTGTGAGATCTTTCCTCTCTCTTTAGTTTCTTTGATTATGGTTTAATTTCTATGATTGTTTTCTATGGTTTTTGCATAATTATGCTAGGAACGTTACTAGTTTGATTGTGTAATTAATCTAATGCTAGATTTAAGAATAGAATCGGATTGTTTTATTCTTTTATCAATTGATAGCAAACTAGGGAGTAACTTAGATGCAGATCGTCTTGGTTATTTCTTGGGGAAATTGAATCAATTGTTGAATGTTTATCGCTTGTATGACGTTAACAGGTCTGTTGGTTCTCTGTGTTTATTGCTGCTATTGGATTGAACTTAGACGCTATCGGACTAGGTTATCCTTTGGTTAGGGTTTTATAGTCACGCTGATCGTGCTATTCAACTAAGAATAAGGAGATTGCGAGATTAATTCTCAACAATAGATAATTATGGAAATAATTAGAGTGGAGGTTCAATGATCGATAATGAATTGAAGTGGATGTTAATCGGATTCAAGATCTTCCCATATTGATTTCTCATTTTATTTATTTGCTAGTTAGTTGTAGTCTAATAACAACTCTTTGAAAACCCCCCTCGTTATTAGGTTACTCGACCGTTAGAGTTATCTAGGTACTAATTCACGCTAAATATAGAACTCGTCCCTGTTTCCCTGTGGATACGAACCTTACTTCCCTTCTACATTTAATTGTAAAAGAGAGTAGGATAAATTTTATCTTTGGCCGGGTGGCGTACACGACAAACGCGGCCCGCCAAATTTCTTGAATAATATAAATAAAACAAATACTATCATGTAATATATTATTGTAATATTCTCGGAAAAAAATCTTTTATCTCTCATGTATGTACCATTATTTGAGCCACTCTTTCTATGGGCTTATTTTTATTGATATTTTTACTTTAATTTTTTTTTTTTTACTTTTTGTTCAATAGTCTCAACGTGTATTTTGAGTATATAAATTTCTTAAGTTTTCTAACTAGTCAATGATTAAAGATTAGTAGCTAATTTAAGTACTTTATTGGCAAGTGTGATCGTCAAACATGTTGCATGTATTGCGAAATAGTAGGAATAGTTTCAATACGAGAACTTATGTATAGTTAAAAAACCAAAAGTTTGTCATTGTTTTGCTGATTCGATGTAATATATTTTAAGTTTGAGGGTTCAAGTCTTACTGATAGGCGTGTCGCACACTTAACAATAATAAATAACCTAACTAACCTCCTAACTATGTAGTAAGGTAAGTCAAAATCAATCCCTCGTATCAGAGAGAAAGTTGTTCTATGATTATCCCTTAGATAATGGTAAGAATAAATTAAAGGAGATTAATATCACTAATGATCGAACAAACTATACTAATCAATATAAATAAAATACTCTAGATTAAGTATTCCCACTAGCATCAATTAATACAATAATAAATCCTACCCCAAGCTAAACAGTTAATCGCTAGTGGAAAAAAACGCAAGGGCTGCGGTGCAAGGGTTGCGTTTTTTGAAAAACGCATCCCTTAATAGTGAAGGGCTGCTGTTAGCCCAAAAACCGAAGGGCTGCGGTCAATGCAAAAACCGCAGCCCTTTTAGTGAAGGGCTGCGGTTAGCCCAAAACCGCAGCCTTATAAGTAATAAAGGGTTGCGTTTTGGGCTAACCGCATCACTTTTTTTTTTTTTTTCACAAAAAATTCGCGGGCTTAAAATGTTGAGCGCCTAGGGTTCGCACAATCTCCTCCCACAAATCTCACGTACACAGCCTCCTTCTCCCTTCTATCTCACCCTCCTCCCTTCTCCCTCCTTCCCTATCCGGCAGAACAAACCACGACGCAACAATAGCAACATCACGAAGGAGAACAAACCACGACGCAACGACGCAACAACCAACAACAACCAGACGATGACTCAAACGACGACGACCGCCGCCCATTTTTGTCTTCAATTTTCAATTCCTCGCCATCGGTTGAACTCTTCCACTCATCTCTTCCTCGTCGTCGAACTCCGCTCATCTCCGACTTGAACAACGACTTGACAATTCGCCAAGCAACGACAGGAACAAATGAGAATTTTTCATTTTTCAGATCTATAATTTCTTGATCTTTGTTTTGATTAATCTTCATGTACTTTCAGATCTATAATATCTTCTCTCTTTTGTAATTTCGTTCGTAAACTGTATTTCATTTTTTTTTCGTTCGTTTTTTTACTGTAAATTTCGTTCGTAAATTGTATTTTCGTTCTTTTTTTTGACTGTAATTTTAGATCTACAATTATTTCTCTTTTTTTGTATTTTCGTTCGTAAATTGTATTTTCGTTCTTATTTTTTTGACTGTAAATTGTAATTTGATGTTCTTGTTGATTGTTAATACTTCCTCCGTTCCATTTTAAATGAAACGTAGGGCCTTGGCACGGGGATTTAGAATAGGAGAGAGATAGAGAGAAAAAAAAGAAGGGATCCATGTGATGAGGAGAGAGATAGAGAGAAGTGAATACCAAATAAGGTAACGTTTCACTTATTTTGAAAGGCCTAAAATAGTAAGTGTTTCATTTAAAATGGAACGGAGGAAGTATATAATTTCGTTTTGTTTGTTTTTTGACTGTAAGTTTCGACTGTTTATGTTGGGTCAAAAGGGCTGCGATTATGGTCAAAACCGCAACCCTTTGTACAAAGAAGGGCTGCGTTTAAGACCCAAAACTGCAGCCCTTCCAATATGGAAGGGTTGCGGTTTTGGGCCTAAACCGCAACCCTTCGTTGTGAAGCTGGCCAAAAACGCAGCCCTTAGGGCTGTTTTGACCGTATCCCTTCCGTTTTTTTTTTCCACTAGTGAATATTCACAAGGAAAAGTACACCATATAAAATACCATAAACTTCTCCCGAATATTTATAGTTTCCTTTATATGGAATAAGCCTACTCTCGTGGAATCATGCAAAATTAAGACATTAAACACATCAGTGTTCTAACTTCCTAACAACCCATTCTATCTACTCTAATGGAGAATTTCATGTCCATAATTAATTGAAATACTCAAATCAGTCAAAACTCAAATCCCGTTGTAATCAAGACAATCAAATGATATAATTATCCCTAATCTAGTATTGGAAATTGCACAATCAATTAAGCAAGAACAAGTAAACAACTATTTTCAGGATTTAAGAATCAAATCATATATTAATCATGCATGGCTAGGGTTTACTTAATCCTAGATTACAGAACTGCTCACATGATAATAGAACAAAAAATTTGAGAATAGAGAAGAAGAAGAAGAAGAAATAAAATACTTGGATTGAATTATGATCTAGAGTGTGTAACTTGAATCAATACTTGAAGAACAAAAAAAAAACTCTCCAAAGAAAACTAAACATAATGTCTAGTATTGTCTACAATATGAGAAGGAGAGATAAAGTCTACACAAGAAGTGATTCATAATATGTATAAGACTAACCTAATATGACTAGGAAAGTAAGTTACAAGATAAGAAAAGTCGAATAATCATTAAATGGCCGGATTTAGTGATCCGTGCGTACGGTAGTAGATTCTAACGGAAATATGCGAACTTTCGAAAGACATAAGTCCTTGACTAGAAGTGTCCTCGGGGCGTTCCACCTATCGTTAGAAAAATCTTGAAGTCTAGTTTCCAAATCTACTTTAAATATTTAATTCTCATAATTAGGGGTGATAATGAGCCTGACAAGCTCGCGAGTAGCTCGGGCTCGGCTCGGTCAAAGCTCGGCTCGAGCTCAGGCTCGGCTCGAGACTTAAACGAGCCGAGCCGAGCTAGGCAAAGCTCAGCTCGTGAACAACTCGATTATTATTTTATACTAAAAAAATATTTTATATTAAAAAAAATATTTTATATTAAAAATTTATTTATATATATTAAAAATTATATTAAGTATTTCTTTTAAGATACTAACTAAAGTATATATTAGAAGAAAGATAAAAAGAAAAGGTAAAAGCAAATAAACGAGCTCACAAGCCACAATCGAGCTCGAGCAACAATCGAGCTCACGAGCCGAGCATGAGCCTATTCGAGCTCACGATCCGAGCCTAAACGAGCTCACGAGCCGAGCTCGAGCCGCAAATTCTAATCACGAGCTCGAGCCGAGCTCGGCTCCCCCAAGCTCGGCGAGCTCACGAGCCGAGTCGAGCCCATGAAAAGTTAAACGAGCTCGACCTGAGCCCAGTGCTATTCGGGCCCGGCTCGCTCGATAAGGACCCCTACTCATTATCACATCAAAAGTTATGGTCAGAAGAGTAGACGTGACTCCTTTTTTTATATTTCTTCTGATGATTTTCCGCTTTGTTTTTCGCTCATACTCGTATTATAAGATATCTATAATGATCCTTATGTAATATACCTTCCTTCCAAATGCTCTTAATGCTCAAGACTATCTAATTATACTCCAAATACATTCTCAATACCTCAAATGCATAAAATATACGAAAACTCCAAGGACCCTTGAGTCCATTATCTCCCACATAGGAGACCAAGGTTCAAATCTTGCTGGAAACAAAAAAATTCAATGTTGTTTGGGGGGGGTTGGGGCTGTTGGGCCCTAGGTGAGTGACCCTGTGCGAGGGCAGCCTAGAGGAAATTCTTCTTACCACGGGGTTCTGACATAGGGAAAACTAGGTCATTACTAGTCTCCTAAAGTCAAACATAACCTAACTAGACCACTAAACTAAGTAAAGTGACAAGCAAGGGTCATTCTTCCACAAGGACTAAGGAGCACCAATATGTGTTAATTTAACAAAAAGCTAGGCCGAAGAAATCATCAAGTTTTGGTTAAACTAAGGGTATAAAATATTGAAATAAAATTAGGAAAAGCACTGGGAATGGAAAAACACCATAATTATAATTCACATCCAACAACTGAGTTGAGATATATGGATTGACACGTATTAGGGATATGGAAAGGGAATAAACAAACCTAAACACATCTAAAATCGTTGTTAGGGAGTTTAGAGTCCTACTTATGGCAACAAAACTTATATTTCGAGGTGTTATCACCTAACTAGGCTAAGTTAGGAATTGAAATTAAACCCAAGTTAATACCAGTCAACAAGTGATGTGCAACAACTAATCAATCAATCATGAAGGTCAACTACATAAAAGTAAACTATTAAATGGGTAACAAAAGGATTAAAAGGTGATGGAGCTCACATCAACTAAGTCACCAATCAACATCAAAGATTGAAGTTGCACAAATCCCAAGCATAACCAACCCAATAAACTCTACTCGTGAAAATAAGATGCAAACAATATTGGGCTACTCCCAATCCTAGTTAATGAACTACCCACTACCCACTATACTACCAAACATCCTAAACATGGAAAAACTAGCAATAAATTACCAATTTAAAAATATCAAAAACCAAAAATCAAGACTTTAAAGCAAAAACAAAACAAAGTCTAGTGAACAAACAAGAAGAAACTAGGAAAAGATGAAAACTTTAATCTATATTAGCTATTAAACATGCAGATTAAACAATGAAAACAATTAAAATAAAGAAATAAAAGAAGAGAGAGAGAGAGAGAGAGAGTAAGAAATGCTCATAGATAAATTGTTGAATCTTTAAATACAAGTTGTCACCCTTGAATCTCCAAATATTCAATCTCTCTTTGAGTTTTCTCACTTTTCCCCTAAACTAAGCTATGGAGGCTATATCCTCCCTAAAGCCCTAAAAATATTCTAAACCTAAGAGTGGTGAATAAAATAAAACTTAGTTCTCTTAAAATGGGCTAAGGGGGTATTTATACTCCCCCAATTACAACGTTTTAAATAAAAAACGGGCCGACAAAACCCACGCATGACAGCAGCCCGGGCGGGCTGACTGAGGGAGCCCGTGTAACACCCCGAAAATTCATAACCTTAATTATGCACAATTAGCTTATAATTGACAGCAGAAACTGAACTTAAACCTATGAGATATGGGCCCACTAATGCAATAATAACCCTAAATACCCCTGGGACTGTATAATTCTTAAAACTTACTAATAATAGGCATAATAATATTATAATCTTCCTAGCCCCCCAAGATACAAAATACAGACAACATCAATACACGAGATCCATCCTGAACACACTCTCTTGCTGTGCTTCAAACTTGAGCTTATGAACCCTTACTATTAGTGCCTTTTTTACACTAGTAGAATAATTGCTTATTGCTGAGGTGGTATTGCTGCTGTTTTACCCATACGCAGCAATATATCACGTAAAAAGAAAAGGTAAAATATATAATAAAGATATTGCTGCGGTTTCGGCAAAAAACCACAGCAATATGGTTTCAACGGGAAATTTTTTGAAAAAAAGTTGACTTTTTGACCAGATATATTGCTGCGGTTTTTTGTAAAAACCGCAGCAATATATTAAAAAAATATTAAAAAAATAATATTTTAATATATTGCTGCGGTTTTTAGTAAAAACCGCAGCAATATCCTCATTTTTTTTTTATATAAGACACGCGTGCAGTTAGGGTTCTTGTTCCCCATTTTTTTTTAATGTAGCCGTTTTCTCTCCTCTCCACTCTCCTCTCTCCTCTCTCTCCTCTCTCCTCTCCTCTCAACTCGCCGGGAAACTCCTCTCGCCCAAACAAGTCGTCGGGTTTGTCGTCCTCGCCACTCCTTTCTCTCTCCTCTCATCCTCGCATCTCTCATCCTCGCCGGTCTTCTCTCATCGTCCAAACAAGTCGCCGAGTTCATCGTCGCCGGACTTTTAGAAGTTGATGATGCGCGAACCGACGAGGTTCGTATGAAAACCGCATCGTCTTTAATGGAGTGAAGGAGACGAACAATTTCCAGATCTGAAAACCGCATCGTTTCCAAGGCCGTCGTCTCCAAGCCCATCTTTCATTTCCTCACACTCGGTTTTAGTTTTCAATTTTCTCTTTCCTCTTCTTCGTCTTCCGGCGAGTTCGCCGTTCACCTGATGAAGACGGTGCACTTCGTCGGCCTTCATCTCCTTAGTCGGCCTTCATTTTTTGTATTTTCTTCATTTTTTTTTTCAGTTTAGATCTGATGTTTAGGATTTCTATTTTTTTGTTTTTATTTTTTTTGAATGAATTATTTTAGAGTTTCTATTTTAGTTTAATTTTCATTTTAATTTTTAATGAATATGATATTTTAGTTTTTGGTATTGGTTACATTTTTCATATTTGGTGTGTTTCATAGTTTTATTTTTTATAATATCAAATGTAAATGTTGTAGTTATGGGTTTTATTAATTCATTTGTTGTTTGAATGAATTCCAAAAAATCTGGTTGTATAGTGTTCTTTGTGAAAATATTGCTTGGGTGAAGTAATGAAGTATATGACATTAGAAATGTCTGATTTTTTTTTTTAAAAAAAAACAACCTATTGCTGCTGTTGTTTGGTAAAAACAGCAGCAATAGACTCACATATTGCTGCTGTTTTTACCAACAACAGCAGCAATATGTTGCTTTTTTAATTTTTTTTTTATTATTAAAGCAACCTATTGCTGTAGTTTTGGGATTGCTGCGGTTCCAAAACAGCAGCAATAAGTAATTACCTATTGCTGCGCCCTTTATTGCTGCGCGGCGAAAACCGCCGCAATAGGCCACTTAATGACCGCAACAATAAGCAATTATTCTACTAGTGTTAGCATTCATAGATTCCTTAACACTCATTAGCAAAAATCATTTTTATCAACGATCTTTCAACTGTTTGACCATACCTAAAACATAAAAACAAAACGTTATGAGCCGAGGCTCAGTAACAAACTACTATAGCAACGTAAATTCATTTCAATTCATTTTATTTGCAAACAGGGGGAAATAATAATTCAAACTTTTGTGGAAACAACATTCATTCAGCTTCACCTTTGTAAACCTTTCATCCTTTTATCCATTTTACTCTGGTTGCTGCCAAATCAATCAGCTCTGGGACGTCTCCCAACCATGTGTATGCACCACTATGCAAGGACCTATGTCCCGGGCATTACCCTACACCAGTAACGGGCCAGTGTCCTAGTCAACAGTAATGGGCTAGTGCCCCAGTAAACAGCTCAGTACGTGCACGACCGCCAATCAGCTCAGCAAACCAGTTCTTTCACTTTACTTTATCATGATTCATAACTTTTAATATTCATAGGTGATAATCATCAATCATTCATCTCAGCTCTACCTCAATAATTAAGGTAGCAAAATAATTTCATATCATATCATGTTTTCATAAACAATAGCTCATGACAGTTCATTCAGTTCATAGAACTCATAAAAAGTATTTATGAATCAATAAATCATAATAATCATCCCACAACTCAAGAATAATCGATTTGATAAACATTTACTAACTCACAGTGTACTCATATTTCATAAACACATTTGAAGGGAATTACGGGTACCAGCAGTAGTTGTTACATTGATTGCAGTACAATAAGAATCTCCCTTTTGTGCTTTTGAGGCCGTCCTTATTGAGCTCCGAGGAACGAGTTCTTTTAAGTTTCAATACGGACATTTTATAATAAGTTAGTAACTAATTAGGATGAATTCTGTGTGTTGTTTAATGTACGGCTTTTAGTTTACAAATTAGTTAGTTATATGTGTAGAAATAGAATTCGACTTTATTAGTGTTTATGTGACGAGTAGCTTATACTTGATATTTTAGTGCTTTAACAGTTTATAAGGAACCTTTTAATACTTAACTCTTGAAAATCCATAGATACTAACTTCGAAATCAAATTATAAGTATTGTCCATAATTTAGTCATATTATCATCAATTAAACTTATTTAAGTGAGCTAATTACTAAGATTATAAATAGTTATGACTTTTAAGCTAGATTAGGAATTTATGTTAAATATGTGTTAACTTAAATAATTTGAAACTTGATAACATATGTTTTAGTATCAGCTAACTATAAATAATATTTGCTAAACTTAGGTAAACTACAATTTATAAGTGACTTTACTAACTAAAAGCATATATTAGTATTACTCTTATTACTTAGCATTTAGGGGTATAACCGTATAAGTCATTTTGGGAATTGGTGAGAGTACCATACAAAAATCAAAACACATCACAAAACAGAGAAACAAACTTACCCAGCATGAACGCACACACACGAAGGAGGGAGGAGGAAAGTTGGGGAGGCTGTGCGGCGACTGGAGAGCTGGAAGGGGAGGCATTTCACGGCGGTTCGCGACGGCGGTAGCAGGGCGACAGGGAGGGGAACAGGTGGTGACGTGCGGTGGTGCGGTGACTCGCGAGAGAGGAGAGAGAGTGCCAGTGGGGAGAGAGTGAGAGCAGCGAGGAAGGAGAGGGGAGTGGGGGCCGGTGGGGCGGTTGTTCGGCGGCGTCTGGTGGTGTTACTTCATTCGTAGGTGGTGGTTGAAAGGTGGGGAAGCAGTGGTTGTGGTGGTGGTTGCCGAAACAGAGGAAGAAGGAGGAGTTTTTGTAGAATTTTTAGAGGAGAAAAAGAGAGAAACTTGAAGAAATTAGAAAGACTACATTTTTATATATTTTTCATACTCACTTAATGAATAAACAAAACAATCTTTAAATAGGCATATAAAGCACTACTAATAACATGTCCACTATATAGCCCACTATTTGCTATCCCACTAACTAGACCATTATCTAGACCACTACTTGTTAACCCACTAACTAATTATTAGCAACTAATCCTAACTATTAGGAAAACCATTTGACTAATTTTGGAGCATAATCCAACAGTTTTAACTCTTTTTGTTTGAGTTTTATTTCTGAATTTTTGTTGTTGATTTTGTGATGGAAATTTTGAACCCAATCTCCTCTATTTATAGAAAAATGGCTATCTCAGAGGTTGTATTTTCAGAATCTAAAATTTCAAAACCATTGGCATCCATGGATTTCAAGAAATCAAGAAGCTTAGCCTACTCTTTTTGCTGGATTTCAGTGGGTTTAATCCGATTGTGAGAGCAGGTTTTCAGTGGGTTTCTATAAGCTTAAGTATACTGAGTTTGAGTTGGGGAAAAATAGGTGGTTTTTGACTTTGAGGAGCAAAACTCCATCCTTGCTCTTACACGTATGGAGGAAGAAGAAGATGGAATTCTTTTCTTTTTTTTTCTTTTGTTTTTTTTTTTCTGACTTGTAAGATAGTGTTGGGCTATAATTTCAGCTCACGAGTTTCCCTTAGTTTGGACTCGATGGACTATTAAAACTTATTAGTGACCCAAAAGTCTAATACTTAAAATATTTACAAGGATGATTAATAAATTTCATCTTATATCAAAATAGTTATTGCCTGAAAATTACATATAGAAATTAGCTTAACCTTAATCACTTACTAAAGTAAACTCGCTTTTAGTTTAATAATCGAGTTTAGTTATTTAATAAATTAAAGTTAAAACTCGGAATATTACAGCCCGGATGCCGGGTGGGGCAGGGTGCATGGGCTCGGGTGTAAGTACCGGGCGTGGGATGTATTTGAATTAAAGTGGCAGGACAGCGTCAAACAGCCCGGGCGGGCTGGGCAGTTGCTCGGGCGGGCTGGGCACAGCTCGAGCGGGCCAGTAGATACGCCTGACTTCAAAGAGCCATATCTATTTCATTTTTCATCGGAATCGGGATTGTGACCACTTGTTGGAAAGATATCGAGCTAAACTTTCATCTCCAACTTGAATCACTGAAATCCTTCCAAAAGCTCTTATTTTAGCAAAATTGCTCCACTCTATGCGTGGTGTGTGGTATGGAGACTTCTAAGGTTGATCCTACAACATCAAACACAAATTAGCATTACCAAACCCTATATAAATAGCCAAAATAGGAGTAATATTCACAAATAAGGTACAAATAACTCAATTATTATAAATTACGCAAAATAAGCTAGAAGTGATAAATAAAGAGGAAAAATGACTCTAAACATGAGGAAAATAAGGTATTTGAGTGATACAAATATCACTCATCAGGTTCCAGGAAGGGGGTCCAAAAAAAACGAAAACATACCAAGTAGGAATAGAATAACATTACTTCACTAGTAGAATAATTGCTTATTGTTGCGGTCATTAAGTGGCCTATTGCTGCGGTTTTGGCCGCGCAACAATTAAGGGCGCAACAATAGGTAATTACCTATTGCTGCGGTTTTTACCCGCAGCAATATAGCAACCTATTGCTGCGGTTCTTACCCAAAACCGCAGCAATAGGTGTGTGTATAACAAAAAAAATAATTAAAAAGTAATCTATTGCTGCTGTTGTTGGTAAAAACAGCAGCAATAGGTGAGTCTATTGCTGCTGTTTTTACCAAACAACATCTGCAATAGGTTACTTTTTTTTTTATAATTTTCTTTTATACAATTATAAAGTCGTATACTAGTATACTAAAGTTTATACCCACACAACATTTTCAAAACCACAACCAAATTTCTTGGAATTCATTCCAGCATCAAATTAATTGACAAATTACATAACAACATTATACATTTTACTTTACAAGTTTTATGTTGAAATCAGAAATTACACATATAAGATCTAAAAAAATATATACATATGATATCTAACAAAAATACAAATTAATTTAATTCACCATAAACCTAAATTACATATTCAATTAGATCAACAAAATTAACAAAAAATTAAATTCAATAAAGATGAGTACATAACGAAAAAAAAAATTAACGAAAAATTAGACCAAAGCAGCGCCGGCAACCGGGGTAGAGCAGAGAACTTAAACTCGCCGGAAATTCTCGGAAAAAAAAACGAACGAAAATTAGATGTAAAAAATGAGAACCAAAATCGAACCGGAGAATAGAACGAATGAGAGAGATGAAAAAAATGAACGAATGGATCGAAAATGTAGAGAAATCGCAAATTGAACGAGTGAGAGAGAGGATGAGGGAGGAGATTAGAAGAAGAACAACGGCGAGTTGATGCCGGCGAGGAGAATCAACGGCGAGTTAATGCCGACGACGAGAATCAACGGCGAGATCAGATCTGGCGTTTAGATGTGGCGAAGATGATGCGAAGATGAGGAAACCGCAGTCGAGGTCGGTGATGACCGGCGTTTCTGTTACCGCTGGCGACCGCGAAGATCGGAGTCGAGGTTGGTGATGACGATCTACCATGAGAGAGAGGGAGATCGGAGTTGTTGGAGACTTGGAGAGATGTGAGGGAGAAATGAGAGATGAGAGATGTGAGGGAGAAATGAGAGAGACGGTCTGAGGGAGTCGCCCACTTATGTTAGATTTAGGTTTTTTTTTTAGGGTTTCGTTTATATTGCTGCGGTTTTTAAAAAAAACCGCAGCAATATATTAAAATATTAATATTTTAATCTATTGCTGCGGTTTTTTTTAAAAAACTGAAGCAATAGATTTCAGTCAAATTGGTCAAATAATTTTGAAAATCTCCCGTTGACATATATTGCTGCGGTTTTCGACCGAAACCGCAGCAATATGGTTATTTTATATTTTACCTTTTCTTTTTACGTGATATATTGTTGCGAATGGATAAAACCGCAGCAATACCACCGCAGCAATAAGCAATTATTCTACTAGTGCTTAAAAATATAATGCAATATGAATCTAAATTCTCCAAAATGCAACGTAAATGCACCTAAAACCTATATATAAATATGAGACATCACTTACAACATAATGGCTATTTTTTTCATTTTAGACATTACTCCCTCTGTTTTTTTAATCTTTCTCACTTGAAATATCGATACTATTCATACTTAGAGAGAATCTTCTCAATTTTAATCAATTCATTAGAAAATACTATAGTCATGTGCAGGGGCGGATCTAGCGTGGGTTCAACTAAACCCACAAGGATCCGCTAAAAAAACTGAGTAATGAAAGCTGAGAGTACAGGTTAGTAAATAAGGAAAAATTGATGCTATGGGTCCCAACTATGGGCCAACATTTTTTATAGGTCCCAAGTATTGATTATTCTGTGCAGGTCTCAATTAAACAGGGTCGTGTTTTCAGTTGGGCCTAGCAGGTAAGTAACCTGTTATAGCAAGTTTTCAGGTCATGTGACCTTATTAAAAATCACGTGAGTCCTCAATTTCTCTTCTTCCTTACCTTTTACCCCTCTTCTTCTTCCTTTGCTTCAGACCAGTTTACCTCCGTCGAGAACCGCAACCAAATCTCGTCAGAAACCGCTCCTATTAAGCTCTTTCTCTCTGTTTGTTCTGCAATTGAAGAAGATATGTTTCTTTTTAAAAAAAATTAATCTCGAAAGTTTTGGCACGACACACTACTTTCAAGCTCTTACAAAGCTCAACAATGGCGTTACCCTCTCTTCTTGCTCCATTCGCAGATTGAACCCTCTTTTTCGAGCCCACTCTATAAAATTCTGAAAATATTTTCTTTGCATCATCTTTTGTGAGAAGATGAGGATTGAAATGAGGAATTTGAAGTCTGAGAAACCTATCTAGGCAGATTAAGAATTCAAAAAAAAATTGGAGTTCAGACTTTTGTGATCTTAGAGAATCCAATTTCTCTCTCTTCCTCTTTGCTTCACCCTCATCAATTTTCAAATGATTTTGTCGGGTACTTTGTTCTTCAATAATTATGACTTTAGATCTCTGAAAGAGGAATTTTTTCATCATTACTTTGAACTTGAAGAAACTCATCACTTTTCTCTGGTCACATTAGTAGTTGCTTTAATGAAGTCCCCTTCTTTTCCCTGATAACTTTCTTTCTCACCTCAATTTATCTACAATTTCTCAAAATCATTTGAAGGTTTCACCTCAATTTTGCAGTTTGTTTGGTTGGTGGTGAAAATTGTATCTATCGAGTTCGCATTTCATGTTGAAAATTTCTTTTTGCGTGATGAGAATGGAGTGTGAGGAGAGAGATGGAGGAGTAGGATGACCACCTTGCTTGACTGGCTTAATATCGTGTCAGGTTAATTGACAACATTAATATTTATCCCCTGTTTCCATGGGATGTAAAACAATAATTTTTGGGGAGGGAGAGGAAGCAAATCTAACAATGGGGGAGAAGTCGACAAAAAGGTTGTCCAAGGGTTGAAGGAGGGAGTGGGCCCCGCAAAAAAAAAAGTTAACTTGTTAAACCAGTTAAAGGTCATCTTAACCCAACGAAAAACAATACCCTCCTTAGTTGAGACCTACACAATAATCTGGTACCTATAAAAAATGTTGGCCCATAATTGGGACCCCTGGTGTTAATTTTTCCTATAAACAAAATATATAATAGATGATGCATGTACATCAGGTGGCTCTGCGATAAGTCCGCGTGTAAATTCTATGTACTTCTTGTAAGGGTCGCGGACTCGCGGTTCGAATCTGATGGGATTGAGTTTTTGTCCTTCTTTCCATTTTTACTATCTAGCCTTTATTTGTCATAATTACCGTTTATGTTCTTTTTTGGTCATCTTTTCCCATTCTTTTTCTCCTTTCCTTTAATTTTATATGGCTACAACTTATGTAGGTATTGATTTAGTTTATATCCCATTCTCTTCGAATTCTCTTGCTTAAACAATCAATTATTCAAGCCTTTAGTAATATTACAAAAATTTAACATAGGTATAATTGGCTTCATCTACAATTTTTATAAATCATATAAAGTAAAATAAGGTTTATTTCATCTAAAAGGTAGAAATATAGTGTTGATATATTTGGATTGGATTCAAAAATATAAGTATGGTTGTTAATGTTTCTTTTTTCTATAAAAATTGTAACTCAAGATAGTAAAATGTAGATCGAGTTTGTCGTGCCGTATTCGTGTCAAACAGATTACATAAACGCGTAAAATCCTTCAATCTATATCCGAACCCGACTTGTTTTATAAAATGATCGTGTCATATCAACCCATTTATATATTATTTATTCGTTTGTGTTTAGTTTGTGTCAACACGATTACATAAACGCGTAGAACCCTTTGACCTAAACCCGTTAATTTCGTGTCGTGTTTGTTTTAGACATCAATAGAAAAATGTGTACATAAATTGGAATGAGATTTAATTTTATTCTTACGTTCGAACAATTCCAAACCCTGACTCAATTCCTGGATCCGCCACTGGTCATGTGGGGTCTTGTTTGATTCGTATCAATTACTCCAGATGACGGTGCCGGTGGCGAACAACAACAATCACCACAGTAGTTGCAGCACCAAGTCGTGGTGCAACACCCATGAACAGAGAAGAGAGGGAAGCGGAAAAGCAGCAACATAAGCCTAGTAGTAGTTGAGACATAACAACGCAAAGGAGAGGGGAACAACCACAGAATCCTACCCGGCCCCCTTCTTCTCACAAGAAGATCGGGAATTCGAACTCGAATTCCTCCCTTCTTCCTCATGAGGCTTGAAAATCGAGAAAACAGAAACAAAGATTCCAAAAAACAATGAAGAGCCCTAGTTGACAACGACGACTTGTGATCAGAAGAATAGAACAAATGTATTTAAATTTAGGCGAAATTGAAGAGGAACTAGTACCGGCACTACTACAGAATTCACGATTTGCGTCTGATTATTTGCGTCGCACGAGATAGAAACTGACGCAAATGATGTATGTGCGTCGGATCTTACAGGACATCCGACGCAAATAGCCTAGCAAAATGTATACAGGCCTTTTTTGCGTCGCACATATAACTGCAAACGACACAAATGGTGACGCTATGTGCGTCGCATTAAGATCCCATGTGATGCAAATGGGAGTCCGCAAAATCCAAATCTTGATCTGTGTCGGACCATAGACTCATCCGACGCAGATGCTACGTCCTGTGCCCATAGCCATGTGCGTCGCATTAAGCTTTTGTGCGACGCAAATAGTCATCTGCGTTGGATACTACTTACCGTCTGACGCAGATGACTCTTAGTAATTTTTGTATCTTGCCCCTGGCCCAGTTAATTAGTCATCTGCGTCGGATGCCGCCTCCCATCCGACGCAGATGACTCTTAGTAATTTTTGTATCCTGCCCTGGCAGTATTTAAACTCTCTCTCATAGTCATCTGCGTCGGATCCAACCTCCCGTCCGACGCAGACGACTCTTATTTATTTTTTTGGTCTCCTGCCCAGTTGGTGCCCACAAACTCTCTCATTCGTACTTCTTTCTATCTCTCATGCGAATTCTGGTGCCCTAACTAACGACGCCTATCCGGCACCTCCTCGCGCCGTTGACTTCTTTGGCATTACCTATCGCCGTCGACTTCTCCGACATTTCGGTGCACTCCGGTGCACTCCTCTTTCTCTCACTCACTCTGTCTCTCTCTTGCACTCCTCTTTTTCTCCCACCGCTGCTGTACGTCGCGCCGCCTCTGCACTCCGTCTCGCCGCACCGCCGTTGCTTTCCGTCTCCGGCAATGTAAGTCTTTTTTTTTTCAATTTTCTGTCTTTTTTTTTTTTACCAATTTCTGTCTTTTTTTTTTTTGAATTTTTGTCTTATTTTTTCTAGATCTTGATCAAGGAGTTTGTGTTTGTATTAGTAGAGTGATTGTAGTTTGTAGTTTAAGATTAAATTTTAAGATTGAATTTAGGATGTTTGTAGTTTGTAGTTTGTAGTTTAAGATTGAATTTTAAGATTATATTTAGGATGTTTGTAGTTTGTAGTGCTCATGAATTTATATAGTTTGTAGTGCTCTAAAATACTTCATTTCTACTATATAATTATATTCACAAGTCATTCTTGTTTTTTACCATTGATCTTAATAATTCTACTTTAATCTTAATGTTGTTTCTTAATCTCTAATTTGTTAAATGTCTTAATATTAGATAATTGATGTTTATGAGTTATGACTTAATCACTATTTAATTTGTGGGTTGGTTAATGCCCTAATGCAGTTGCCACATTCCATCTTCTACTTGTCGGGTTGTCGGTGCTCCAAGCTCACCTCGTTGTGCTTGTCTTCGCTGCTCCTTGAAAGCAGAGGTATATATTATAGCTTTTGCTTTATGTTTATTTGTTTTATTTGTCCCTATAATGTTGAATTATGTGATTGGGAAAGTATATGTGAATTGTTTGGTTATGTGATTGGGAAAACATATGTTGAATTATGACCAAACCTATGTGGACATACCTTAATGCGGTGGGGAGGGAAATTTAAGGAATGGATTGGTATTTGCTGTTTAATTGCAATGTGTGCATCATTGGCCTAGATACCCGTTCGAGGCTTACTCATTAGGAATATGTCTTGCATATCCCCGATTTGGGACTGTCTTTGAGTTTCTTATCTTACTTAGGATGTGAATGAATGTTTGGTTTTCGATTCTAAGAAAGATCTAACTCATTCCCCTAAGCGTTCTCTGGGTACATATGTTGATAGTTTACCTACTATCTTCGTCGTGTACTTTGAGAACTGTAGGGAAGTGCTGCCGGATTTTTCTTAGAATTGAAAACCAAATGTTCATTCGCTAGTGAGATGAGAAACTCAAGGATGGGTTAGGTTGGAGTGATAAGGACCCAAATGTTCATGATTGCATTTGATAAGACACTTTGAATGATGTGATCGATTGTGTTCTTGTTTGGTGTCTCTAGTGTATAAATATGGATCGAAACTGAATGTATGGTAATCAGATTTCGGCGACATTTCTACAAGGGATTGATGAATTTATCAGGATTGCGTTAGAACATCAATCGCAGAATGGGTCAAAGTTAGTCTTGTGTCCTTGTTGTGATGAGAATATGATTGATGAGCGGTTACATCATTGTGGGAAGAATGTATACCTGCATTATCGTACATGGCTTCCTTTAGATCATCCATTTCGTAAGAAGAAAAAGTTGTTCAACGGAAAAGTGGAGATGAGAGAAGCCCCAGTACCCTTGCGTGGAAAAGAGGTTTCTAATCGGGTAAAGGATATTGAAACAATGTTTGGCAAGCCCTTTAAAAGTGTCTCAAAGAACTTATACAAGAAAAGATCTAAGTTCTGGGACCTTCCATATTGGGAATGCTTAGAAGTCAGACATTGTCTTGATCTAATGCACATTGAGAAAAATGTTTGTGATGCCATTGTCGGAACATTGTTGAATATGCTCGGGAAGACAAAGGATGGAGTTAAAGCTAGAAAAGACATGGCTGAAATGGGAAGACCAGAACTAGCACCTCAGGAGCGAGGACAACGGTATTATCTGCCACCAGCTTGCTACACTTTGTCTAAGAAGGAGAAAACGAGTTTTTGTGAGTCTCTGCAAAGGTTGAAGGTTCCTGCTGGATACTCGTCAAATTTTCGAAACCTTGTCTCACTGAAGGACTTGAAACTCGTTGGTTTGAAATCTCATGATTGTCATATCTTGATGCAGTATCTATTACCTGTTGCAATACGAGGAATTTTGCCTTCCCAAGTGAGATACACGATTACAAATTTGTGTTTCTTCTTCAGAACTATATCTAGCAAGGTGATTGATCCTAACACTCTAGATACGTTGCAAATTGATGTAATAGAGACGATGTGTCGATTTGAAATGTACTTCCCACCATTGTTCTTTGACATCATGCCTCATTTGATAATTCATCTTGTCCGAGAAATTAAACTTTGTGGGCCCGTTTGTATGAGGTATATGTGGCCTTTCGAAAGGAATATGGGTACTCTCAAGGGAAAAGTGATGAATCCAGCCAGATCAGAAGCAAGTATTGTCCAAAGAACAGTTGCGGATGAAGTATCTGAATATGTAAGTCAGTATTTAGCAAGTGCACAAGCAATTGGATTGCCAAAATCTAGACATGAAGGAAGGCTTGATGGTTGTGGTACCATTGGGAGAAAAATATTGTGTCTTGATGGAGAGTTGAAAAGAAAAGCATAATTTTTGGTGTTAGAAAATCTAAAACAAATTCATCCTTACTTAGATGAGCACAAGAAGATGCTTAGTGTTCAGTATCTATTGAAGAATGAACGTGAGTTGATGATTGAGCAGGATCGATCGTTCGTTGATTGGTTTAAAGAACGAGTTATGAATCAACTATCTGACTCAAAAAATGATGTATCGGATACGTTGAGATGGTTGGCATATAGGTCAAAGATGCAAGTTCTTTCCTATGAAGGGTATGACATCAATGGTTATTCATTTTACACTAAACGGCAAGATGACAAATCTACAATGCAAAACAGTGGTGTTACGTTGGGGGCTTCGCCATCAGAGTATAAAAGTAGAAGGGATAGAACCATTGTTGAGACAATGAAGTCTTACTACGGGTTCATTGAAGAGATATTAGAACTTGACTATGTTGACTTCAAGATTCCGCTCTTCCAATGCAAGTGGTTTGATATTCGTCGTGGTGTAAAGAAGGATGAACATGAATTTTTTACATTAGTCAATTTCAGCCGGTTAGGGCAATATGAAGATTCTTTGATATTGGCATCACAAGCAAAACAAGTATTCTACATGGTTGACCCTCCCGATTCAAAATGGTCTGTTGTCATTGAAGGAAAAAGGAGAATACTTGGAATTGATGATGTACACGATGAAGAGGAATACGATAAGCAATTCAATGAAGTCATTGATTTGTCAGTAGTCATTCCAAGTACATTAGGGGAAGATCTGGACCCGAAATACATTCGTCGAGACCATAATGAGGGATTTTACGTTGTCCAAGAAAAAACTGATTAATAGGTAACTAATGTAATATTATTGCAATTACTATTGTTTATAATCTTCAATTATATATTTTATACTTATACAACTATCAGTCTATTACACAATTAAGTAATATTTTGTAGTATTTCATTGATGAATCTAACATGTCTTTATGCTTTATGATTTCAGGTGTAGTGATGGAAGATCACATAATGCACGATGCATCCGATGATGATCGGCAGCCACGTTCTGAGCCCGAGATAACTGATGGAGGTAGTGGGAAGAAAAGAGTGAGCAAGCCTAGAGGTCCTACAAAGGGGATACGTTCCAAACCCAGGGTCCAAAGAGTACTTCATTGGGATGATTGGATGCGTCCGATTGGGGATCATGTTGGTGCGTACAAGACACATTGCGGCGAAATCAGTAGAAGCAAAGTGTCTATCTTGTACGATAGTTGGGATGATGTTCCACAAGGCCTAAATAATAGTTTTTGGGAAGATGCTAAAGTAAGTAAACCTATGTATTCTTAAAATCCATTCTTTTATTTTAATTTGAATCATGTTTATTATACTAATCGTGTATTATTGGTTAATTTTATATATTGAAGAAAGGGTTTGGAATACAAGAGGATGAGAGGAAGAAACGAGATGTGTTGACTTCTTGTGATAAGCAGTGGAGAGATTTCAAGTCAAGATTGGTGAGTCGATGGATCACAAAAACGAGGCTGGGGCCTAACAATGATATGCAACCGTGCGTGCTCTATCCTTTCATCACGGAAGAGATTTGGGACGAATTTGTGAAAAAGTGTAGCTCTAAGGAGTTTAAGGTATATAATATGTATGTTACAATCACATAATATAATCAATTTTTTTTTTTGTGAATATTAACTAATTACATGTTTTCATATTAGGCTAAAAGTGAAAGAGCAAGAAAGTCTCAGGTTGCCAACATTCATCCTCATTTTTTGGGTCAAAAGTCATATGCGGAGATGATTCCCGTTTGGAAAGACAAAGGGTATATCCCTAAATCCTGTACAGCATCATCTGTTGACTCATCCATATCATCAATTATTTCCTCCTTACCGGATCGAACTTTGACATGGCTTCTTGCGAGATCGAAAGAAGATAAGGAAGGAAATCTTATATTCCCTAATGACGAAACACAAAAGATAAAAGAGTCCATTGTAAGCATTCTTCAAATTTTATGATATTTTCTTGTCTAATTACTCGTATTCTACTAATCATATGAATTTTTTGAATTTGACGCAGGATGATTGGAAAAGGAAAGAAAAGGAAGGAGAGTTTGTTCCAGGTCGGATGGATGATGCTCTATCACGTGCTCTATAGAGGAAAGATTGTTTTGGGCGTGTGTTAACAGCTGGGCGTAGCATTGGGATTACATCGGTTTGGGGAGATCCTGATCGGAGTAGTACTGCTCGAAAGGGTAGGGGCATGGATGATGAGGAGATGAAGGAGTTCGAGGCTAGAGTGAGCCAAAGAGTTAGAGAACAGACGATGGAGGAGATGAACTCGAAGATAGATGCAATAGTTCAAGAAAGGTTAAAGGCTTTTGCAGCGAAATTAGGTCTTCAAGCACCAAATCAAACAAGTCCTCACACTCCAGTTGATCCTAGTAACTGTCACTCGGGGGGCAATGATCCATTTGTGAACTTGCAGGTATATAGTTATTTTATATCTTATACGATTATGATATTATGTTTCTAAAACACTTAATTAATGACATTGTGTTCTCATTGGATGTTAAGAGTCCGGTTCCATTTCGTTTGGCAATATTGGATAACTCGGGACCGATCATTGTAGCTGAGGGTACCGTACATCCCCAAATGGAGTCATCATCACATCCTACGGCCATGAAAGTGAGTGTTGATGATTCTTTTTCAGACTACGCAGAAGCTCTAGTTCCACTACCTACTCCATACATCGTGAAACTTAGTGAAGCCGAGGGTTCATTCATAGAATGGCCGAAAGAGTTGATATTTTTAGTCTCAGATAATCAGATAACTTATGTTTAATATTTTGATTTATATACTAAGAAATGTAACTATATATACTAAGAAATCTTAAATATATATACTAAGTAATCTTTATTTTGTATACTAAGTAATCTTGATTTATATATGAAATAATCTATATACATATATAATATGAATTAAAAAGAAGTCGAATTGAATTAGGAACATATACCTAAAGAAGGTGCGATGAAGAAGAAGAAGAAAAAAATAATAGTTCATAGTGATCATTGCACCGATGAGTCAGCACATAGGCTCGTAGATCCTTTTATTGACTTGGCACTGGATGATATGGATGATAATATCAAGGAGATGCACCAAATATTTTGCGACAAACCCTCAGATGAGCCTTTTCATATGCAAGTTCCAAAGGGTACCGTCTTCGACTTTGATAGAGATCATATGATCATTCTCTCGCGACAAGATGTTTTTCAACTTCTCACTGGAGCATGGATTAATGTATCCATTTTGCAAGTATTTATGATGTGAGATATCACTAGTAGAAAAACGTTAATTTGCGTCTCATAAATTGCGTCGCACAACAGGATAACCGACGCAGAAGTATCATTTGCGTCGGATGGGTGTTGACTACGACGCAAATCATGATTTATGTGCGTCGGATTCGAGGTGCATTCGACGCAAATACTTAAAGCAAATGGGTGAGAGAATAATGTGCGTCGGATGCTTCGCTTTGTGCGACGCAGATAACTAAAAATGATTTGCGTCGGATCCACTACTCTGTGCGACGCAAATCATTGTATTAGGAACTGCGTCGGAGCTTCTGGGCCCATCCGACGCAGATGATAGGCCCAATCTCAATTAATCGCGCCCAACTCTTAAAAGCCCCACTTCACCCTCTAACCTAAATTCCCCACTTCTCAACTCTTAACCACGCCGTTCCCTCTTTCTCCCATTCTTCAATCTTTCAACCCCCTTCTTCCTTCCTCAAAACTCTCATCTTCTTTCTCTCTCCTCCACTCTAAAAAAAAAAACCATATAAATTCATCTCTTCTTCTCAAAACAAATTTGTCACTTCTCAAAATTTCGAACAACAAAAGTTGACGAACGAACGAAGATGTTGCCTTCGTTATCTTTATCGTCTTCTTCATATAGCGAGCTTCTTGTTGCTCCTGATTGCACTATGAACATCGAAATTTGTGATTTTTGCAATTCTAATCACCGGTAACTTTTTTTTCTCAATTTCTTCTTATTTTTGTTGATTTTTTCTTAATTTTTTGAGTTGATTTTTTATTTTTTTTCTCACTTTTGAATTTTTGCCTTTTTTATTTGTTTACCTAGTTGAAAATTACGAGTTATGAATGTTTCACATTGAATGTTCGGTTTTTTGTTTTCATTTTTTATATCTGATTTCTTTTTGTTTAATTTTTCGACATACAGGTTTTATTTGCGAAAAAAATGAACTTTCGTGGGTTTTATAAGGAAAAGGGGATGAAACTTCTAGTGCTCTCCAACTGTTCGATGAAATGCCTCAAGGTTTGGCTGGAGAAGGAAATCCTACAGATGCCCACCAAATGTTTGATGAAATTTCTAAAAGAAATGGGGGTTCTTGTTCTGGCGAGGTTTGTCAGCAGTAGATGACTTCATTGACTTCATTTATTTCAAATCACAGCGAACAGCGAGAAGGACACAGTTACAAGTTGGTAATTTATTTCCTGTTTTAAAAAATTAGGCTTTCATCCCTCTTCTCAAGATCTGAGTAGTATCTTTAATTCTGTAATTTTCTCTATTATGGTTATTCTGTAATTTTTTCATTTTAATTTTCTGTAATTTTCTCTATTTGGGTTCTGTAATTTATGTATTTTTTTTGTAATTAGTGTTTGTAAAACACCACCCCTTCTACTCAATGTAAAACACCACTTCTACTTTTTTTTTTAATTACTGTTTAATTTGTGTGAGTTGAAATTCTAATTGATTTTCTGGTTCATGAAATAAATTTTTTTTTAATAAAAAAATAGCAATTTGCGTCGGATGTGGACTTATGTCCGACGCAAATCACTGTTTAAGGGGCAAAATATGGCCCAAAGCCTGTGGGTGTGAGATTTGCGTCGCATGTTGGCAATGTGCGACGCAAATGGGTCTTCATCTGCGTCGCACTTTGCCAAGCATCCGACGCAGATGCTTATCATTTTGTGCATGATGGGTGCTGCTTGTAGGATCATGTGCGTCGGATGTTGCTTAGCGTCCGACGCAAATAGACTATAATCTGCGTCGTGTCCTAATCCGACGCAGATCATGTCTCTCTCATTTGCGTCGAGACCTGTGTCGTCGGACCGATGTCCGACGCAAATGATGGTCCCAGGTCCGACGCAAATCGTTAATTCTGTACTAGTGTATCTCAAACTCTAAATTAATTAACATTGATATTTATTTTTATTGTTTCTCCTAACTATAAGTGTTTGGATACTAGGTACTTGGCAGAGCAGTCTGAGGAGCATGGAGATAATAATATTGGTTTCATGTGTCCAAGTATGATTTCAGCGACCATGATACGCAATCAATTAGATGCCGTGATCAAATACATGACAAGTTCAATGAAAGCGAATCATTATATGCGTTACATCCTATGTTCGTATATTGAAAAGTATGTTAGTTAAACTAATCTTTATAT
This sequence comes from Beta lomatogona, assembly GCA_947646795.1. Lineage (NCBI taxonomy): Eukaryota > Viridiplantae > Streptophyta > Magnoliopsida > Caryophyllales > Amaranthaceae > Beta > Beta lomatogona. The sequence continues at coordinate 6,618,405 of CANSNZ010000023.1, read as the reverse complement.
TGTTTTTTATCTTTATGAACTTGTGGTTATATATATAAACATCACATTTTGCTTCATGCCTTAGGGATCATTGGATTTTTCTTGTCATTTGTCTATCAAAGAGAACGGTATATATATTTGATTCGATCAAGAGAGATAGATCCTTAGCTATCAAGATACCGTTGAATACGTAAGTTCATAGTTGTTATACATGTTAATAAGTTTACATGCATTGTATGATATTTTAAATAATATATAAATATTTATAGTAATTAATTGTTACAAAATCTCTATACTTAGTGCATATACAAAATACATGCGTCTTGAAGGATCAAATAAAGGAACTAAATTGTCTTGGACATATATGCTATAACACTCCGTAATTTTCACTCTTTATTTTTGGCGTTGTTTACATTAAAATGATATTTTTCCTTAAAATAAAATAATTATTGTATTTTGTTGTTGTGATCATTAATATAAAGTGTATATATAGTTATTTAGTAATTTCATTAGTTTTATATATTGTGCATATTTATTTTATCATATAGTTAGTTATTTTAATTTTATAAATTTAAGTAACGTGTGATTTTATCTTAAGCGTTAAATATATTTTGGACCGACCACCGTAACGAATTTTGCAACCCCATTTCCTTCTTATGCTGTCCGAAATTTAGAGGAGTATTAAGCATAGTATTAGCATCTTCTAACCCTCTTTGTAACCACCAAAAGGTGAAGAGCCATTCCCCCATTAACCCATCTTAAGGTAATTAAACCTTTGCTTAATGATATGAATAATCACATTATTTTGCTGCACCCAAAAACCTCCCTTCACGCCAGCCTTAGAGAGGAATAAAAAGAGTTCTTCTTTCTTCTCGGATTTTCGTCCATTATTGCACACCTAACTTGTTTGCATCATATCTCCTTCGTCTCTTATCGGAATTGGACGTGTGAGTAGTCAAAATTCATCTACTCGGAAAGATCTTGCTCCTGATATAATTTATTTTTGAATAAAGTGAAAGACGAATCTGCAGTTTCTATATCAAACAGACGACTCATTCGGTATTCTTGGAGTTTTCGGGAGCAATGTTATTCTCTTCTTTCTTTGCAATTCTAATATTATTTTCCACCTAAAATCAAGGTAACTAGCATCTCTTCTAGCACGTTAGGATTAGAGTAGTGATTTTGGTATTGTTAGGATTTATGTTAGTAGGCTAGAAATCATGTTATTAGGCTTAGGAATATGTTAGGGTGCTATTAGAATTGTTCTTGTTATTTTTATTCATGTTAGTATCATGTTAGGATTGTATAAATGTTATTCTTCATGCCTAATGCTATGCTTGTGATGTTATATGTATTATTATCATAAAAATATTAGGAATTTATAATTTGTGAAAAATTAGTAGCATGATGTTAGGGTTATGTTTAAGCATGTTTATTGAATGTTGTTTAAGGTTGGGTGTGGTTTTGGATGAATTCTTGTGGTTTTAGTAATCTGGAAATTTATTTATATTGGGCTATGATTCATTTATTTGTGATTAATCATGTTAGAATAGTTATTTTATGTTGAATTATCATGTTTGGGGGCTATGTAATTTATGTTTTATGTTAATCCTCATGTTAAACTAGTTAATTTCTATGGTATAATCATATATTGGCTTGGGTATGTTTCATTTTGATGTATGAGTATATGTGGTGAAAATTTGGGTGAAATAGCATACCTAGTGCTGTGCATGAGGAAAAGAAACAGAAGGCCTTTCGCGGCCCGCGAGCTATTTCATGACCCGCGACCAGTTTGGACAGTGTATGTTCAAAGTGTCATATCTCAGTCGTTTTACCTCGGAATTGAGCTAATGACCACTTGTTGGAAAGCTATTGAGATAATCTTTAACATGCATTTAGAATTGCATAAAAATACTGTGTAGTCTGAAAGTTATGTCTATTTGAATTTGCTGCTTATGTTTAAAACCATTTCAAAATGTGTACCTTGTTGTGTTGAAGCATGTTAAGACTTGTTTTGAGGTGAAATCTTGATATATGGAGCTTTTTGAAGAATTTTTGCATGTTTTATTTATTTATATATTTTTATTATTGAGTCGAATGATATATTTACTTATAGTTATATTGTGAGTGTCTTATTTATTTTATGATGGTATTGTTGTTTGTAATTAAATTGAGATTATAATTTCATTAATCAATATCTAAGTTGTCGACGTTACAGTACTCGAGGGAGAATAATACTGTCTTTAGTACCGTTTCGTCAAGAGTTATGTACCGGGGGTATTATAACTAACGTTGTAATTAACCTTGTACCCAAACTCAGACAACGAGAGTGTAGTAGTTAGAGTATTTGATTATACTGTGTTTTTGGTGTATAATTATGATTTAATGAAGGTCTATTCTTTGTAGTCTGGTGAAATGATTTTATTAGCATTATTATTACTAATACTTTGGGAAGAATAAATATTGTTGAATTGAAACTCTTGGATTGCGATCCTAGCTAGTTTATGCTGATTTTGGGTGTAAGGCCTTAAGTGCATCCTTATTATTTATATTTGAGGATTAATGGATGAATAAATTATTGCATTTATTTGTAGAACTGTTTTTTTGAGATCAAGATATCCGGTGGGATAGATTTAGTCCCCGGTGAAGAACATGCCAACCACCTAGGTTGCGATTTAGGGGTATTACCTTGGTTAATTATTGTTGTCCGAGAGGTTGGGAAGTACTAAGCTGGGTACTATCCTGCATCGGGAGTTTGGCCATTCTTAGACACAGGCAGTAGGGAACGTAAGCCCATAGGCTGTCTGGAGATTTCGATCTGACAAACCTTAGGAAGTGGGTTGCGATCCACTGGCGTTCTGCTCTTTCTCAAAACCTATTATATTATTTTGTTTAATTATTTTGGAGGCTTATATTATGGATCTTGTATAATTATCTTAAGTTCATTATTGTTGACTTACTTATTGTTATTAGAAGCATGTTGTTGTGTAGTAACATTTATTTTAACTTTACTTAAAATTGCTATTTGGATCCTATATTGGGCTGGGAGAGCTGTTAGTTACTCCCCACTGATTGTGGATATTTTTTGTATATTTTGCAGGTTTGTTGATGGGGATTTTCTTTGATTTTGGGCTCGGATTGAGATGCGAGAATTAATCTATTAGGAGTTTTAGTTCTAGACTTCTTTTTAGTTTGAGATAGTTTTCTCATTTCAATTTTAATCTAAGTAATTAATTTGTTTACAGTATTTATTTAAGTTTGTTTTTATCACGTAGTTATTAAAACACTATTCTTGTAATAGTGACATTCTCAGAAGACGATGTTTCCGCCATCGTCCTATTAAATATATTAATTCTTTTTCTTTTCCGCTTTTGAATTTCTGGGGTGTTACAGTTGGTATCAGAGCAAAACGCTCCTAAACTCTGAAAAGAGTTGCTAATAATTCGTTAGAATTATTAGTTAGTCTTATAAGATAAAATATGTTTAGAATTAAGTTTTGTAGTTTCGCTATGATGAGAGAAAGATGGGTAGAGTAAGTAAGAGGAAGCCTTATGGAATGTGGTGTGCTCTCATGCTTGTGGAGCATATATAATATGTATAGTTACTTGTTTATTGGTGGAAATAGTCACCAAGTTTGCTAATCTTATTTGCAGGGCCTCCTACGTTTAACCTTTCTTGTTATCAGAGTACGCAGCGAAAGCGAAGTGATTTATAGCCCTCTAGTTCGGGGTTGAGTTGCGCGTTTAAATTGATTTGTGTTGTGCATTTTAAAAATAAACTTTTATTTTATTTTAACATAGTCATTTATAGTGCATTGTTGTTATTCTATTTTTATGGTTGCTTAATAGTGTGATTTATTATGTGAGGCGATATAAAGCGTCTATTTCTTTCAACTAAGTGTTGGTTTTATGTGAGTACTTCCTATTTGTGTTTTTTTTTTGTCATTTACAAAACTTTCGAACTTGAGTTCATATTTCAAATAATATTTTATATATTTGCTCTTAATAAATTTCATACTTACATTAGAATTATATTTTGATATTCAAGTTTTGTTATTGTTAATATTTTGCTATTCTATTTGAAAAGAAAATTGTGTTTAGCCGAAATCTAAAACTTGTTTGAGTTGATATTAAGTCATAATGGGTGATTCCTTTGACTTGTATGTCAATTTGATAATTCTAAATTTTAAAGTTGTTTGAGTTGATATTGAGTCATAATGGGTGATTCCTTTGACTTGTATGGCAATTTGATAAGTTGACACATTTTATCTATTTTGAGTTAGTTTTCTTTTTGAGTTGATATCAAGTTTATATTGGTGATTCCGGTAAACTTTAATGTCGATTTGATAAGAAGACTTTCAAATATTGTTTTGTTGATACTAGGTTGCAATGGGTGGTTCCATGCACATTTGTGTCGACTTGGTAAATTTTAAAATTGTTGTTTATTATTTAGTATTTTTTCGCCTATTTATTATTAGTGTTTCGTCGTTGTGAAATTTATTTTAAAGTTATCAATATCTTTTGCGAACTTAAAATTTCATATATATGTTTAGGAGGCGTACGCTCTTATTACATATGTCTTGACTTGAGTTCGTACGTGCTATTTTAATAAAGCAGTTAACTACTCTTTATTAAGTGTTCTTATCTCTTTAAGTGGAGTATAAGCCTGTGTGATTATCTCTATTTAAATTGGATTGACTATCAATTTACGAACTTTTGTTTCTTCGTTTCTTTTCTTAAAATATTTATGTATGTTCGGATTTATTCTTTTATAATTTTACGTAAATATTTATTCCTACTTCTTTTGCCAAATTACCTATAGTTATTGTGCAAGCGTTTTTACCTACTTGTCTTTGGTTCTTTCACATTTTATAAATGATGTTGTTACCATACTTCTTTACAATACAACTCTTTATGGTCTTCCAAAATAAAATGTATATTATCTGAGATATCAAATTTAATACCCACAAAGTTGTTTAGTTCTTAATAAAATAATTGATGTGTGTTTTTCTTAATGTTCCTAATTATCTAGAGTATTTTCTTTTGATCTCTTGGTTGTTTTGAAGTTTCGAGGACAAAATTCTTTTAAGGGGGAGTGATTGTAACACCCCGTAATTTTCACTCTTTATTTTTGGCGTTGTTTACATTAAAATGATATTTTCCCTTAAAATAAATTAATTTATTGTTAAAAACTACTTTAAAAGTGTATAATTATTTAATTATTGTATTATGTTGTTGTGATTACTAATATAAAGTGTATATATAGTTATTTAGTAATTTCATTAGTTATATATAATGTGCGTATTTATTTTATCATATAGTTAGTTATTTTTATTTTATAAATTTAAGTAACGTGTGATTTTATTTTAAGCATTAAATATATTTTGAACCGACCAACGTAACGAATTTTGCAACCCCATTTCCTTCTTATGTTGTCCGAAATTTAGAGGAGTATTAAGCATAATATTAGCATCTTCTAACCCTCTTTGTAACCACCAAAAGGTGAAGAGCCATTCCCCCATTAACCCATCTTAAGGTAATTAAACCTTTGCTTAATGATATGAATAATCACATTATTTTGCTGCACCCAAAACCTCCCTTCACGCCAGCCTTAGAGAGGAATGGAAAGAGTTCTTCTCTCTTCTCGGATTTTCGTCCATTATTGCACACCTAACTTGTTTGCATCATATCTCCTTCGTCTCTTATCGGAATTGGACGTGTGAGTAGTCAAAATTCATCTACTCGGAAAGATCTTGCTCTTGGTATAATTTATTTTTGAAGAAAGTGAAAGACGAATCTGCAGTTTCTATATCAAACAGACGACTCATTCGGTATTCTTGGAGTTTTCGGGAGCAATGTTATTCTCTTCTTTCTTTGCAATTCTAATATTATTTTCCACCTAAAATCAAGGTAACCAGCATCTCTTCTAGCACGTTAGGATTAGAGTAGTGATTTTGGTATTGTTAGGATTTATGTTAGTAGGCTAGAAATCATGTTATTAGGCTTAGGAATATGTTAGGGTGCTATTAGAATTGTTCTTGTTATTTTTATTCATGTTAGTATCATGTTAGGATTGAATAAATGTTATGTTTCATGCCTAATGTTATGCTTGTGATGTTATATGTATTATTATCATGAAAGTATTAGGAATTTGTATAGCCTGAAAGTTATGTCTATCTGATAATCTTTAACATGCATTTAGAATTTCATAAAAATATTGTGTAGTCTGAAAGTTATGTCTATTTGAAGTTGCTGCTTATGTTTAAAACCATTTCAAAAGGTGTACCTTGTTGTGTTGAAGCATGTTAAGACTTGTTTTGAGGTGAAATCTTGATATATGGAGCTTTTTGAAGAATTTTTGCATGTTTTATTTATTTATTTATTTTTATTATTGAGTTGAATGATATATTTACTTATAGTTATATTGTGAGTGTCTTATTTATTTTATGATGGTATTGTTGTTTGTAATTAAATTGAGATTATAATTTCATTAATCAATATCTAAGTTGTCGACGTTACAGTACTCGAGGGAGAATAATACTGTCTTTAGTACCGTTTCGTCAAGAGTTATGTACAGGGGGTATTATAACTAACGTTGTAATTAACCTTGTACCCAAACTCAGACAACGAGAGTGTAGTAGTTAGAGTGTTTGATTATACTGTGTTTTTGGTGTATAATTATGTTTTAATGAAGGTCTAGTCTTTGTAGTCTGGTGAAATGATTTTATTAGTATTATTATTACTAATACTTTGGGAAGAATAAATATTGTTGAATTGAAACTCTTGGATTGCGATCCTAGCTAGTTTCTGCTGATTTTCGGTGTAAGGCCATAAGGGCATCCTTATTATTTATATTTGAGGATTAATGGATGAATAAATTATTGCATTTATTTGTAGAACTGTTTTTTTGAGATTAAGATATCCGGTGGGATAGATGTAGTCCCCGGTGAATAACATGCCAACCACCTAGGTTGCGATTTAGGGGTATTACCTGGGTTAATTGTTGTCGTCCGAGAGGTTGGCAAGTACTGAGATGGGTACTATCCTGCATCAGAAGTTTGGCCATTCTTAGACACATGCAGTAGGGAACGTAAGCCCATAGGCTGTCTGGAGATTTCGATCTGACAAACCTTAGGAAGTGGATTGCGATCCACTGGCGTTCTGCTCTTTCTCAAAACCTATTATATTATTTTGTTTAATTATTTTGGAGGCTTATATTATGGATCTTGTATAATTATCTTAAGTTCATTATTGCTGACTTACTTATTGTTATTAGAAGCATGTTGTTGTGTAGTAACATTTATTTTTACTTTACTTAAAATTGCTATTTGGATCCTATATTGGGCTGGGAGAGCTATTAGTTACTCCCCACTGATTGTGGATATTTTTTGTATATTTTGCAGGTTTTGTTGATGGGGATTTTCTTTGATTTTGGGCCCGGATTGAGATGCGAGAAATAATCTATTAGGAGTTTTAGTTCTAGACTTCTTTTTAGTTTGAGATAGTTTTCTCATTTCGATTTTAATCTAAGTAATTAATTTATTTATAGTATTTATTTAAGTTTGTTTTTATCACTTAGTTATTTAAACACTATTCTTGTAATAGTGACATTCCCAGAAGACGATGTTTCCGCCATCGTCCTATTAAATATATTAATTCTTTTTCTTTTCCGCTTTTGAATTTCTGGGGTGTTACATATGCGGGTAAAACTCATATGGTTTTGTATTTGATACTTTATAATTCTATTTAGGATTTTTTTCGATTCTAATATATATCTTAAATTTGGTGTAGTGTGCTCAACAATCGGGAGGAGAGGAATGCGGCTATTTCGTGATGAGATACATATTTATAGAATTTTAAAGTATATTAATTAGTTTAATATATTTCTAGGCTTTTCCGTCAAGTCTTGAGCCATACTCCATATATGAGATCAACGACCTCAAAGAACTTTTTGCGGAATACTTTGTACGGGTCGTTAACGAAGCAAACTAAGCTTGATGGTTAGTGTATGTATTTGTAGGTTAGAATAATATTTTGTTGTTTGAACCTTGTTGGTTGATTGATTGCAACATTGGTTGCTTGATTGAGATGTACTGAAACAGGTTTTGGTTATATAAATGCAAAATTTTCCCAACGATTTCTTGGGTTGTCCAAATTACAAAGAATTTTCTGCTCATAATTATTAACATAATGTTTGTTTAGTTTTGAAAATAAAAAAAAATCTGAAAAACAAAAAAACATATATCTGCATCGCATGCAGTGTTATATGCGACACAGATGACTAACCAACACAAGTTCTTCCGGCGCATTTTGTCCTCACTCATGTGCATCATGAGAAACTTCCCAGGAGGTCACCCATCCCTGGACTACTCCCAGCCAAGCACGCTTAACTGTAGAGTAACTAAGGAAATGAGCTCCTTCAAAGAAGGATGCATCTTGTTGGAATGAGTAGCTTGTTAAATCCCTTTAAAGCAATCATGAGGGATATTACACCAGCATTCTCGAAAAAGTTCTTCATCACCTAAAATTCTACTTAATTCAGCTAATTCTATCTTTATAAATAATCTAAACTAATGCACAAATAATCCTACCAAAGTTTGAGTTTGAGTTTTTCGTCGGCGGCAACAAAATGGGTGGATTGGTGGTTTCACGATGGAGTAGGAGTTTCGGTTGGCCATGGAGGGATAGCCATCGGAGAATGTTATGTCCAAACAATGGGTAGATAATACCAATTGGATGGGGAGGGAAAATAAAGGTTTATGAAATTAAAAATAAAATAATACCAATTTACCTGCTACTTAGCAAGTTATAAGTCATCTGGGTCCAATTAAAGACAATGCTCCCAAAGTTAGGCATGCCACCAGATTATTGATAGTTGGGAGCTATTAAAGAGAACCGCTCATAGTTGAGCCTCATAGCGTCAATTTTTCCTTTCTTGTTTTATTGGATAAATTAGTCTCTCTTTAGGTGAGTGTCTCGAGCCTTGTTATGGGGATTTTTGTCTCTTTTGTGGAGTTCTCCGTCCTTCTCCCCTATGGGAGTTGTGAGTCTTGTTTGTTTGTTTGTTTGTTTGTAGGTATGAGAAATTATTCTCAATGGTTCAAGACTATCAACATGAAGGTATTGGAAGCTCAGATTCGGTCAACATTGTTAAATCAAGAATGTTTTTCTCCAAATTAACTATGTCAAAATGATAGACGATTCTATTGATAGCTGCAAGATTCATCAAATACAAGGGGCTTGCGCTACTTTTTTGGTCGATCTGGTTTAATCTTGTTTGATTGTATTTTATTTTTCTTTAATATCTACTGTAGATGTCGTTTGGCCTTCAATTAGGCTATGTTCATTTCACCTTATTTTTGCTTATTTCAGATCAGATCAGGCCAGATCAGATCAGATCAGAAAAAATAAGTTCAGATCACATCAGATCAGAGAAGTTCAGATCAGTTCAGATCATATCAGATAAGTTCAGATTATGCTTATATTTAAAAACTTATTATTATTGTTATTATTATCATGATTATTATGATTATTAGTATTACTAATGCTATTATTATTATTATTATTATTATTATTATTATTATTATTATTATTATTATTATTATTATTATTATTATTATTATTATTATTATTATTATTATTATTATTATTATTATTATTATTATTATTATTACTACTACTACTACTATTTACTAGTACATTTGTTCAAAAAGATTATTATTATTGTCGTTGTTGTACTTATTAATTATTAATATTGGTAAATATCGTTGCTATTATTATAAATGTCATTAATGTCACTATTTGAAGCTATTTGTGTTCGAGAAGAAGAATGTTCTTTTGGCACTTGTACGTGTTGTTTTTTATATATGTTCTAATTAATAATTTTAATATGTGATGTTCTTTTTGATGTTGTACATGTAACGAACATGACAATAGTATATGATGTTTATTTTTTAAAATAATTTTGGTAGAATAATATAAATTATATATTACTAGTTTATATAAAACATGAGTAGCATAGGATAACCTAATGGTGTTGTCATCACGTTCAAAATTTTCCCTACAAAGGATTTCAACTTATCTTTAAAAACAAAGTTTATATAGAACAAGACAACGATATAAGAAGAATATTTAACCATTTTGTTCAAGATCATATGATTATATATATTTATAGGTTTATTTATAATAAAAAAGAACAATTTATTGATATAACAAAGAACATGTTGTTAGTTAAATCCAAACATGTCATCAATATAAAAATAACATCTATCTTTTATTTTTAAAATGTGTTCTTTAAATAGATCTCGTATGCTCTTTCAGTATATGTTCTTTTTTTAATATCATTATATGTTCTTTTCATTACTACCTAAATTCTTATTATAAACGGACCTTGAACATGAACAATATGTTTTTTTTTACCTAAAACGTGTGTTCTTTTATTTTTAATTTTTTTTGGCCCCTTTCGGGAACCCCGTGGTAATATGAATTTCCTCTGGGCTTCCCTTGCACAGGGTCACTCACCTAGAGACCCAACAAGCCCCAACCCCCCCTCTCACACCCCCCACCCCCACCCACAACAATATTGAAATATATGCTTCCACCAAGATTTGAACCTTGGTCTCCCATGTGGGAGGTAAGAAGCCATACCATTGGACCCAAGAGTCCTTAGTCTTTTATTTTTTATTGTATGTTCATATACTAATGTGTTCTTTTGCAAAAAAAAAAAAAAACTAATTATGCTATAATAATAATAATAATAATAATAATAATAATAATAATAATAATAATAATAATTATTATTATTATTATTATTATTATTATTATTATTATTATGATTATTATTACTATTATTATTATTATTATTACTATTATTATTTTTATTATTATGTTATCTATATTATTATTACTATTATTGTTATTATTATTATATTATTTATATTATTATTATAAAATTATTATTATTATTATTATTGAAAGTTGTGCATAGTAGTAGAATGATAGTAATAGTAATACTAGTAATGAAATACAAAGTAATAATAATATTAATAATATTATGTTTTGTAAAGATCAGATCAGATCAGATCGGAAAAAATAAGTTCTGATCAGATCAGTTAAGTTCATATCAGAAAATTTCAGGTGAACTAAACATAGCCTTAGTGAAATTTTTCTTCTTAAAAAAAAAACCTCAATAGGGCAATTTGCAAGTGGCTTGGTCACTGCCAAACCTAGTCAAAGTCGTCAAATAGCTAAACCTTCTTCTTAGATTTTTAAAAAAAAAAGGTTTATAAATTTGACTTTTAGTAAGATAGTAAAATTTCAAACCCTTTTAACAAAAATTATTCGCCAGTTATGCATACATTTATTTGTAGATCATACATATTATTTTACTTTGTTAGGATAATATCTAGGTTAAGATAATATTTAGGTAAGATATTATCCCAACACACATCAATATTCTTGAAAAGCCAAACAGATCAACAAAGTCTTACAAATTCATAAAGAACCCTTCACACTGACATCAAAGTAATTAATTGATAAACTCCCTAAAGTTAAATTTATACACTTCTTCTACCATATATACAAAGATTTGAAGAAAAAAAAATCCTAATTTTGTATATACATCAAAATACCAAGTTGATCAGTAATACTAATACATGAACACTTTGTCCCATAAACCATATAAAAACCAAAAAAAAAAAAAAAAAAAAAAAAAAAAAAGAAAAAAAAAGAGAAGAAGAGAAAAAATAAGAGAGATTATCAAAGTTCAGGAATGCTTTGCAAACAAGGTTTCCAAGACCTCTGATGAGTCTCACAATGAACACTAACTTTCATCAACTGTTTCAAAGCTTGTTCAACACAGCAGGAGCTTTTTCTTTGTGCATCCATCTTCCCTAACCATTTCTCCAACTGCTTCTTTGTTACCTTCACTTTCACTTCTTTTATTTTCGACCTCGAACATCCTGCTCTTTTGCCACTTGCTCGTCCATCTTCTTCCATTTTCATGGCCAATTTTTCGCCGTCGGTCATCAACGCCGGCGTCCAGTCTTCTCCTCCCCATTCCACTTGAGACTCATGCATTATGCAATTTCCCATTATATCTTTCTTCAAAATTTATGTACTGTTTCTGTTTGTGTGTTGTTTCTTTCTTTTTATATTCTAAGAAGTGTGATGCTGTTTGTGCTTTTGTGAAGGGTGTTTAGTAAGCAAAATTTGATCAAGATTTACAATGTTTATTCCAGCTTCTTGGGGATGCCTTTATATATAAGTTGCTACTATCTATTATGGAGAAGATAGGGTCAAAGTAAACAAAGTAATTCTTTTCCAAAAAAAAAAAAAAAAGTTTTAGTTGGGTGGCCACGTAGGATTAACATGAAGAGTCTTGCATGGCAGTTGATTATAATTATATATCTACAAAAAAAGAAGCTGACTTGGTTCTTGTTCAACCAGCACTGTACAGGTATACGACCATTATGGATAAATAGATAATGATGGATTGGGGCCTTCAAAACATTTTGCAGGACGCAACTAGCTAAAGTTACATGTCAAAAGAAAGAAAAGTTCCATGTTGTGTCGTACTACATCCATTTCAAATTAATCTACACATTTTACTTTTGGGGAAAACCAAGGAAAAAGTGCAAAAGTATGAGAGATAAACTATAAAGGTGGAGAGAAAAACTGAAAAGTGAGAGAGAGAAACTAAAAAGTGGGTTAAAATATTAAAAAGTGGATGACATGGGTGAAAAAAGAGTAGATGTTTCATGTTACTAAAAATAGAAAAAGCAACAGTGTTTAAATTAAAAAAAAAAACAGACCAAAAAGAAAAGTGTGTAGATTAAAAAGAAACGGAGGTAGTATGTGCTAACTCAAAAGTTAAGAATTTTTTTTAATACTTATATGCCTTTATAACGTGATTTGGCTCACCTAAGCTTGCCAAAATCTTATTTGTTATATATAGTGGAATCTTATCATCTTATTAATTATAATAACTTATTATGATTAGAAGTCAATTAATTTAATTGGTTAAAATCTTAAATGTGATATTGAAAACCTGAGTTTAAATCCCGTCTAATATCTTATATGTCCTTGTGGCTCTCTTTACATCAAAAATTAACTTATTTGAGTTTGTTTAGGATGATATTTTTTTAGTTTAAGAGATCTTTATTTATATCTCAAAAATCATACTAATATATAGGATTATAGGGTTAGTGTACACTGTACAGTGAGACAATTTGTCAATCATAAACAATTTTGTTTGATATTCTTGTATAGGATTATCAACCAATTAATTAGAGACAATGCGCTTTGAAGTTATATATGTTGACATATATATATAATAATATAATATAAGTTGAAGATGACAAGGCAAATTAAGGAAGGAAACTATGTAAATATTTGTTTATATTCTAATTACAAAGTCGTTTCAGAAGGAAGTCAGAGTATATATGGCCAATAAGATTATCCATTAATCTATACATCCTACCAAAAAAAAAAACTTTCTATATATTTTTCCTTAATATTTACTTTTATTGTCATTTTCATGTCTAATAAGACAATAAATTAATTAAGGATGTAGGAAGCATAATAAAGATAAATAATCATATAATATAACAAGATTATAAAGAAAGTTTATTGTTCATATACTAGAGAAGTCTACTTAGGGATTTGGATGATTTATTCATTGCTGGACATCATTTTTTTATGCATAGCATTACTGACTATAGATGACTTTGATGATATTTATATAATTTTCTCTGAAAATATTAAATTTGTATGTATAGCTTGGATATTATATGTAAGATCTTACTATACAAAATATATGTCTGTGATTCGTTTTCGTTGAGACATAGGTCTTCACCCTCATATCAATCATTATCTTTTAGGTTTCTAAGATCAAAAGTGAAATGTATTAAGTAGCATAATTTTATCATCCGTTGATCGAGTTGATAAACTAAACTAGACAAATAGATTGAGTGAAACAACATAACTTTGAAATTCGCATTAAAAATCGAATTTCTACATGTAAGAGTTACACGAAAACAATAATAAGCAGTTAAAGGTTGTTTCACCCAGGATTAGGTAATATAACCTAAAGCGCATGGGAAAGAACATTTTATAGGGTTTTTAATATCTTTTTGGTATATATATTACCATAGAGATTGAACAAAACTGAGGGGATAATATATCATGAATCTTGTACTGTATGATCGGCTAGTTTACTAACTTTAAGACATGCTTTTGTGTGCTTATTCAAACTTGTATCATAAAAAGTCAAGAAATTTTGAAAAGTTTTATTTAGATAAGCTTAAGAGAATGATGCGAATTTTAAAAAAATTAGTCCCATAACTTTAGTAATTAAGGATAAGTGGAATGGTAATGGTATAATGGTGGTGTAGGGTTATGATAATATGTTGTTATCGATTTTATTGAATTTGTATTTGGAAGGATGTATTATTTGTTTTTCTGACATTTATTGTTTCTCTCATGTAACTACTAATGTGATTTTACAATCCTATTTTTAACTTATCTTCCTTGGTAGCTCCCTAAAACAAATAGGAATATATATATAAGAAGAACATATATATGGAAGTAGTATATTCAAAATTCCCTAACCTTGAAAACATAAAAAAAAAATTAAATGTAATTATCAAAATAGGAAAGAACTCAACCAGTTATTAGGATTCTAGAAGTTTTTTAGTTTTTTTTTTTGCCATAAAGGATCCTAAAATTGACGGTGATAAATGAGGTTAATTATTTCTATATTTAACTAACATGTTATTTTTGTTGCAAAAAAAAAATGTTTGTTTAAATATTTGAAAGACATTGTTGTGGAACATTTTACAATAACTTTTATAAATTAAAGAAAAAAAAATAGTGGAGAATGTTCAAGCAACTTTTTTTTTTTGAGGGGAATGTTCAAGCAACTAACTTTAACTATAATGTTAAGAAAAGTGGAACAATTTAATCCTTGGATCAATTATACTGATCAAAATACAAAGTCATAATTCTTGATCTCTATAAGTCAAGTTCTCACATGAAACATGATAAATATTATAAAACGTGAAGTAAATCAAGCCATCAAGGAAAGAGAAGAAAAAGGCAACGTTGAACAGCATAATAACTTTGAATGTTAATACTATTAGAACTAAGCGACTCATCTCAAACACTTGTTTTTTTCAAAGAAGATTGCTCGATATTTGAAAATAATATTATAAAATGAGTTCATCAGTACTTGCTTTAGTAAAAGTACATTTATAAGTAAAATTTTTTTGAGGGATCTCTCACCACGTGCGCCATTATTATGCCCATTACAAATTTAGGACGTGCGGCTCATCCAGTCCCTCCTTTTCTTTTTGGTAAATTCACTCCACTCTGGAGAGAAATCAAGAAGGAAGTCTAAAAATATGAAAGATAAACTAAAAGGGTGGAGAGAATATTAGGAATATTAGGGTATCATAAAGATATGCTAAAAAGTGAGAGAGAAAAACTAAAAAGTGGATTATAATATTAAAAAGTGAATGACGACATTCCCTTCAAAAAAAAGTGAATGACATGGTGGAAAAAGAAGAGAAAGTAGATGAAAGTCATGAAACATGTTATCAAGAATAGAAAAAACAACAGTATGTAGATTAAAAAGAAACAAAGAAAAGTGTGTAGATTAAAAAAATAAAATAAAGGAGTATAGTAGAACCTCTTACAATCCCTATTTTCTATTTTGCTTGAAGTTAGTGGTTAAACTTTAATTTGTCTTTTGAGTGGATAAACATGCAACTAGGAACGAGTTCTTGGCAATTCTCTATTGGCCTGTTCTTTTCGGCATAAAACAACTGAACTGATATAGTAATGATTATCATTTAGGAACTGAACTGAAAATATGCTTGGGAGAACAGGTGCTATGTTGAGACAATTTTCTCAATAGCTAGATTCTCAACCTCTGATTCACTTGCACACATTTTTATTAAATCTGGCATTAATTTTTCTTAGGTTCTCCTATTAGGCGGATATCACGTTGACGGATGGTCGAACTCATCTATGCACGAGATGCGACTCTCACTTATGTCCATATTCCTGATCCTAATACAAATACAATAGTTTTTAATCTTATGTGATGCACCAGCGTAAAAAAATAAAGAATAAAAGTTAGGTTCTCTTAAGTTTCCCAATCACTTTGACTACTAGAGGTTAAGGTGGTGGAGTAGTGACATCGCTTCCTACCTCATATCCCTGAGGTCTAGGGATCAAATCTCATGGGACTCATTTGAGGATTTCCCCTAATCCCCCCTCAAACGAGTCCCCTTCATCTTACCTCTTGAAAAAAAAATCACTTTAACTGCTAAATACAAAACAGTATATTATTTCAATTACGGTTTTTTCACCATATACCCCTGACAAATTTTTTTTTGCACCATATACCTTTTCAACTTTTGAAATTCACCATATACCCTCCACTTTTCAAAAAAATACATCAAACTACCCTTTTGACTAACTGTGTTAGACTTTCGTTAGTCAATAACCCCTAATCCCCCTCTAACCCTCGTTAACTAACCTAAATCCACTAGTAGAAAAATGCTCAAATGCTCCGGTTAAAAAGCACACAAATGCTCCGTATTTGACGCGTAGCAGACGTCATACGAGCATGTGAGCATTTTACAAATTCTCCGGTTGCCAACCGGAGCATTTATTAGCTCAAATGCTCCGGTTGTATGTAAAACCGGAGCATTTGAGAGTAAGTCATAATAAAAAAAAAGCTCAAATGCTCTGGTTATTAAGGGAAAACCGGAGCATTTGTTCTCACAAGTGCTCCGATTTTTTCCACAACCGAAGCATTTGTGATTTTTTGGACCAAAAAAAATTATACATGCTGCCTGCAGGGGGTAGCAGATGGGGTGACATGATACTTTTTTCCCTTATTCTTTTTTCCTTTTTTCTCTTCCTACAAAACCCCCTTCAAACAAACTACTAAATGCCTATACAATTGTTTAGCAGGACATAGTAAAAGTTGCACTAAGTAGAAATGGAATAATGCACAAGTAATATCTTGGCCATTAAACATCCTTTCGTTTAGGTTTGGGTCTGTACTAGTTCTTCCTGACAATTACAAAAACTGCAGAAAGAAAATATAGTGACATTTTCAGGACATATCATTCGATCGATAAAACACCCCCCTCGTTACAAAGATCAATCGCAGCAATGGCAAGAGGGTGCCCTCATGATCCAAACGCCTTTCTAAATTTAGTGATGGCCTCTCACTAGCTGTAACAGAACAACAAGAAAATCCCACTGTTATTACAACTCCAAATTATACAGATTTATAGATGCACAAAAACGTCAGGGGAAAATGTAACAAAAAGCAAAATCACATCCATAAGGTAGCATTGCAAAAAGGAAAGACAGGATAAAGAACAAAAGAATACTGTCAATATGCTTCACTATCATACTTTTGCATATTCAAAGGTGCTGCATATAGAGAAATCAACTGGGACAATGGAGCCAACTAGCAAATTGCTTCCCCAACCCTCATCCCTCACTTGTGCACTTTTAAGAAATAACAGATAAAAGAAGGCCAAAACTCATGGACCAAAGACACCAAACAACACTAATGCTGATGAGAAGAAAGTGGCAATAATATTACGAAACCTGAAAAATCAGGTTGATGTTTCAACACATCAGACTGTATTCTATAATTTGCAATTTATAGGATGATTTACAGGATATACTTTAGACTATAAGAGACTGAAAAAGAAAAGAAAGCTACTTCATTGAATCTTAATCACCATCCCAGCATCACAAATCCATGACCAACTGAAATTAACAAGAAGTCAGAAACCACATTTAGAAAAGGGGTAGTACAAGGAGAAGTTCTACATATAACAAACCTAGCACCTAGCTGTTTACTAGCTTTAAAGTGACCAATCTTAAGCAATGCAGAAAATTAGATAGTAGAGCATAATATCTAGTTCCTTAAATTCTAGTTTAACATCAAAACAAAAAGGAGTTCAAATCTAGCCTCTACTTTCAAACTATCAAGAAAATTGGATCTTGTCATAGACTCCAAACCAACACAAACCAGTGATTTTTTTATTTATGTTAAGATGAATATCAGAGTGCATATCATTCCAGATCCCATGAAAAAAGTGGATTGTTACTACACCAAACTAAAGAAGATAATGTTAAAGCATGAAGCTCCATTTTCCCTCACAATAATTAAAAAGATGAGAGACATAGTCGAAAAAACACCCATCTACGAAAGTTAAACATTTTGAACAGTAATTCCGACTAATATTTGAACAAGCTCCCAAAAGTTTAGAATAACGCTAAAATATTTTCCATTTAGAGTGTGTCTATCACCATCACCAGTAATTACAATCATCATGAAACTTGTTTCCTAAAAGCCACATTATACATTCTTGAATTTCTCTTTATGGATTAACTTCCATACATTAGGCAAGCTCACTCACTGGTAGCTAATTAAGCTAAACTATGTAATGAAAAGATATGGGTACTGGTAAACAGTTGTCCATTCAAGAACAGAGTTTTCAGTGACAAATGAATGACTATAAAATTAGAAACTCACCTGAAGTACAATAGAGTTGATGACATCTGCATATCTCACAGCAACATTTGATGAATCACTCCTAGCAGGTGCAATAGCATAGCCTCTAATCTTATTCCTGTCAATATAATAAAAAAGAGTCACTGCTATTGGAGATCCCAATGCAATGCCATGAAGAACATACATTATATCATTAGATGTAAAAACATTGTTGGAACACAAGGTGACACTCAAGAAGGGCGGGGTTGAATTGATTGGCTAAAACTGATCGATTTTCGCAAAAACACTCTTCTAGCACAGTGCCGTGCACTGTGTTATTCACTCGTAAATTCTCCGATTGATTTTTTGCTCGAACAAAACTTAATCAAACAATAAAACAATGAAATCAAATAATAAGACACAGGAATTTAACGTGGTTCAATCTCACCTCTGAGATCTACGTCCACAAAAACTACTCTTTTATTATTTGAATCGTAAAATATCAAACTCTTGATACAATTCGATTCCCCCACTACTAACTCTAGTAGTGCTCCCCAACACTTAACCCTAAGTGTTGCTACTCTCCTATAATATAAGAATTACAGAAAGAAAGATTCCTCAAAGACGTGCTTCTTATTCAAGCAAATAGAGGACAATTACAAACGTTGTTTAGTTTCCTAATCTGACTAGAACTCTGTGCTATACACTGTGCCTTAGGAAACTGTTTTCAGCTCTTAATATCTCCGATTTTTTCTCTCTGAAAACGTGAGCTATAAAACTGAGTTGCAATCCCTTATATATCTTGGTGAACTGAATAAAAATCCTTCTCCAGGATATATTATCTTTTGAACAATTTTTATTCCTAAAATAAAGGGATAAAATTCTTTTCCTATTCAAAAACCAATTTTATCTTTTATAAAAAACTGATTTTCCTTTTCCTTATAGGATAAGGATTTCTCCATATCTTATATTAACTAGATCAACTCTTAAATCAGTTTTTTTATTAAACAAACTTTATCATATTGAAAGATCAGTTTTTCTCCTTCTTATCAAAATTCTTTAAAAACGTTTTATGATTTTTACCGAAAAAAACTTTTATCTTTTATATACAAAACGTTTTATCAAAATCAGTTTTTATAAAATCCTTTTTTATTTTAAAACTAAACTTCCTTTTTATATAGATATATAAAATTAACATAATTATTTATTCCCTTAACTCTAAGAAAATAATAATTATCCTAATTTTATATTTCTTTATTTGGCACATAATATATCATCGAGTTCTAGCATATTACATTTTGCATATAGTAACTAAACTTGGAATTCAATATAAACTTGGACTTCAATCTTGATTCTTCACTTCTTCAAAGTCTTCATTTATTTATTCCTTTCTCAACCATCTGTCACAAACTTTCATACTATAACATATTATATTATTTTTCATCATCAAAACTTAACATGCACATGCACAACAAATTCCCCCTTTTTGATGATGACAAACACTCAATATAATATTATTAAGTAATCACTTTTTCCCCCTCAAAATATACACCATTAATCACGTAAGGGAAAATAGCATAACATCATTCACAAGTAACATGGTAACCAAGATGACCAATTATTCATTAGTCTAAGTATTATACCCATCTTCCCCCTTTTGACATTATCAAAAAGGAGAGCATCAACATGTTTAGCGAGACAAAGTGAGATATAGTCAGCAAAATAAGTTAAGTAGCTCAAGCAATAAATACTAAGGATGCTGGTGCTATGTCATAATCCAACTCACAATCCGAAGTCATTAAGCAAAAATATAACCCAGCTCACAATCCGAATTTATGAAGCAAGAAATAATCATGAAGGATCATGGTTGATGGCTAAGAATGTAAGATGAATATAGGTAATGCAAGCTTGAAGATTTGAAATGACAATTGGCTCAATAAGTGCTTAAACCCTTTTTTTCATATTTTCAACTTCCGCAAATAAACATCATAAGACTTTCTTCACTGTGGCACTGTGTGTGGCACTGTGCCACTGAACAATCTATTCCCTTTCAAATATAACTAATCTTCGAATATACTGGAATCCAAAATGATGATCTTCAAAACTTTGATAATGTTTTTCATCTGTGAATTGAACTCTAAGATTTATCTAACACAAGTATCTTACTCTCCTTATCTTCTTCTTTTCTTTTCTTTTCTTTTCCTTTTCATTCTTTCTCCTTTCTTCCTTTTTTTTTTTTTTTATTTATTTAAGGAGAGTCAGACCATACAATAATACTAAAGTAAACCAATAAGAGATCAAAGATAATAACTTAATTCGGACCTCATTTTCTTTTTGATACATCTCCTGGCACTGTACCTTGCACAGTGTAAATCAGTACTGTTCATTCTTTCACGTATTTGAGTTTCATTCCAACCTTTTCATGTTCCCCCTTAACTGATGCGTCTTTTTCTTTCATCAAATTATCATGATGTTCTTGCCCAATAAAATCATTAATCAAGATTAAAAGCACTTGTTGAAGTTTGGATAAGGTGAGGAAAAGAAGGATAATAATAGAGAATTGAAGATAAGGTGGGACATATGAAAGAAAGAAATAATGAGGCACAAATGTCAAACTCATAAATAGAAAATCAGAATATTGGGCTAAAGATCAAGTTTGCTATAGGAGAAAGTATTTGCATTTCATAGCTCAAAAATTCAGCAACTTAGGATCATATAGCTTATTAGTTCGGCAACTTAGGATCATGACATTAGGATAGCATCATTAGACCATTACGAGTCCTTTTTATATCAAGTGGATCTTTACTCACAAAATGTCACCAAGACCTGCACTCTTACTCCAATCAACATATTTAAAGGAGGACAACAAGCATAATACTCAACTAATTTTCAGATATTAATCCCAAAGCCACAAATTATCTTGTAAAACACTTATGCATGAAATTCAACAAAATTACCTCGATTAGACAATTGTGATGTGCTCAACAAATTGTGTTTCAAACCACTTACCAACATCACATTCTCAATGGAGTGTGTTAGGGATTTGCCGACGTTTCAAATACCAATTATTTATCCCTTTTTGTTATCGCTAAATGTAACACACCCTCCATGGTAGGCTAATAGTGAGAGGAATTGAGATTTATCACTAGTCATATGTCTTAAGCAGCCGTTGTCGAGATACCATAAGCTGCGTCCTCTCACGTTTGCCTACAAAAAGATCACTTGTTAATTTTAGGAACCCAAATCTGTTTGGGTCCCTTTTTCTTTCGTTGAGCTTCTAATAAGTCTTTTCTAACCTATATTTGAGTTACATACTTTACATTTTTCGCAACACTCTTTTTCTTGACATTACAATTATCCATAAGGTGTCCATTCTTTCCACAGAAGTTGCAAATCAAATACTCAGGTAAATCGACATATTTTGTTTTACGAAAGTCTCTTTCAAAATTTTGGACACTGTGCCTCTGGTCTGTATATCCTAAACCAATTCTGTTTCGATTGCTAGTTGTACTGGAAATATAGTCTAGGGCTTTTTGACCATCTAACCATTTTTCATACATTTTCCGAGCAATAGTCAATTGTGATTCTAAGAATTCAACGGAAGTGTTTAGATCGATATTTCTTTTTCTTGAAATTGCCAAATCTCTTTTAGCTTTATCAAGTTCGTCACTTAACTTAGCATCATGAGGCAGCATAAGTGGAACAATTCTGGATCTTTGTCTAGACTCTTTCACTTTAATTAACTCAAGTTTTAAAGATTCAATTTGTTTTTCAAGATTCGAATTTTTAGCTTCTAGCTCAGTGTACGGCACAGTGTTATCAACGATTTCTTTTGTGAGAGACTTTTCGTACCTTAAGGCACTTAACTCAACATTTATTTCTTCGACAGTTTTTTCCAGTTCATCATTCTTTTTCATCAGTTCTTTACAGTCCTTTAATAAATCCTTATATTCCAATTCCAACCCAATCTTGTGCTTACTTAAATTTTTTACTTCTTTTCTCATGTTTGAAAAATCATCATTCATTTCTTGACAATCATCAATGATATTTTCAAGCAAAGTAACAAGTTGGTTTTTTGATAGAAGATGTATTGAAGGTTTTAGAGAAAGAAGACTTACCTCATTGTCTTCAGTTTCATCTTGGGAGTTTGAACTTTTCGCCATTAGACACAAGTGAGAGTCGTCCCGGCACCGTGCCCTTCTCTCGTGATGTCCGTACAAGCATTCGGACATAATTTTTCTTCATGGCACTTGTGCCTCGATCGTTCTTCATCGTAGTCCGAGTCTCCCCAAACGGCAGCTATCATAGCCATTTTGCATTCTTTCTTGGATTGCTCCCTTCTTTCTTTGGGCTTCTCATCATCCCATAAGGGACATTCTTTAATCATGTGATTTAACTCTCCACACTTGAAACAACCCGAATTAGTAGCACTTTTCTTAAAGTTAGAGGTAGTGCTCTTACCTTTGAAATTTTCATCTTTTCTAGGATTTTTGTTTTTGTTCTTTTTGAGAAATTTTTTAAATCTCCTAGTAAGAAAATCAATATCATCATCACTATCACTATTTTCAATTTCCAATTCAGTTCTTAAGGCTATACCTTTACTTTTTGGTTCATTAGTTTTAGAATCTAAGACAAGTTCATGAGTCATTAATGAACCAATAAGTTGTTCTAGTGAAAGCTTAGTCAAATCTTTAGCTTCTTGAATAGCGGTTACTTTTGGGAGCCATCGATTTGTTAAACTTCTTAACACCTTTCTCACTAAATCTTCAGAAGTATATGTTTTGCCTAGAGATCGTAATTCATTAGTGATTAGTGTAAATCTAGTGAACATCTCTTTAATAGATTCATCCTTATTTATAGTAAACAATTCATATTGTTGGACAAGCAAATCTATTCTAGATTGTTTTACCTCATTCGTACCTTCGTGGGCCAACTCCAGCGTGTCCCATATTTCTTTCGTTGTTGTGCAAGCGGAAATCCTTGAGTATTCATCAGGTCCAATTCCATATTGGAGAATACTCATTGCTTTGTAGTTCTTTTCGGCTTTTGCATAGTCGACCGAATTGTAGTCATCTTCATCCTTGTCGACCATCTTACCTTCAGCGTCTTTTCCTTGGATAAGGATTGGTCCTTTTCTAATAACTTTCCAGCATTCATAATCCGATCCTTGGATGTAGATCCTCATCCTAGCTTTCCACCATCCGTAGTCTTTTCCATTGAAAATCGGGCACTTGGTGTGTCTATCTCGAGAGTCATCTTGCATATTCATGATTTCTATTCTCTAGGGATGAGCCTTTCGAGAATATCCTCGCTCCCGATACCACTTGTTGGAACACAAGGTGACACTCAAGAAGGGCGGGGTTGAATTGATTGGCTAAAACTGATCGATTTTCGCAAAAACACTCTTATGGCACAGTGCCGTGCACTGTGTTATTCACTCGTAAATTCTCCGATTGATTTTTTGCTCGAACAAAACTTAATCAAACAATAAAACAATGAAATCAAATAATAAGACACAGGAATTTAACGTGGTTCAATCTCACCTCTGAGATCTACGTCCACAAAAACTCTACTCTTTTATTATTTGAATCGTAAAATATCAAACTCTTGATACAATTCGATTCCCCCACTACTAACTCTAGTAGTGCTCCCCAACACTTAACCCTAAGTGTTGCTACTCTCCTATAATATAAGAATTACAGAAAGAAAGATTCCTCAAAGACGTGCTTCTTATTCAAGCAAATAGAGGACAATTACAAACGTTGTTTAGTTTCCTAATCTGACTAGAACTCTGTGCTATACACTGTGCCTTAGGAAACTGTTTTCAGCTCTTAATATCTCCGATTTTTTCTCTCTGAAAACGTGAGCTATAAAACGAGTTGCAATCCCTTATATATCTTGGTGAACTGAATAAAAATCCTTCTCCAGGATATATTATCTTTTGAACAATTTTTATTCCTAAAATAAAGGGATAAAATTCTTTTCCTATTCAAAAACCAATTTTATCTTTTATAAAAAACTGATTTTCCTTTTCCTTATAGGATAAGGATTTCTCCATATCTTATATTAACTAGATCAACTCTTAAATCAGTTTTTTTATTAAACAAACTTTATCATATTGAAAGATCAGTTTTTCTCCTTCTTATCAAAATTCTTTAAAAACGTTTTATGATTTTTACCGAAAAAAAACTTTTATCTTTTATATACAAAACGTTTTATCAAAATCGGTTTTTATAAAATCCTTTTTTATTTTAAAACTAAACTTCCTTTTTATATAGATATATAAAATTAACATAATTATTTATTCCCTTAACTCTAAGAAAATAATAATTATCCTAATTTTATATTTCTTTATTTGGCACATAATATATCATCGAGTTCTAGCATATTACATTTTGCATATAGTAACTAAACTTGGAATTCAATATAAACTTGGACTTCAATCTTGATTCTTCACTTCTTCAAAGTCTTCATTTATTTATTCCTTTTTCAACCATCTGTCACAAACTTTCATACTATAACATATTATATTATTTTTCATCATCAAAACTTAACATGCACATGCACAACAAATTCCCCCTTTTTGATGATGACAAACACTCAATATAGTATTATTAAGTAATCACTTTTTCCCCCCTCAAAATATACACCATTAATCACGTAAGGGAAAATAGCATAACATCATTCACAAGTAACATGGTAACCAAGATAACCAATTATTCATTAGTCTAAGTATTATACCCATCTTCCCCCTTTTGACATTATCAAAAAGGAGAGCATCAACATGTTTAGCGAGACAAAGTGAGATATAGTCAGCAAAATAAGTTAAGTAGCTCAAGCAATAAATACTAAGGATGCTGGTGCTATGTCATAATCCAACTCACAATCCGAAGTCATTAAGCAAAAATATAACCCAACTCACAATCCGAATTTATGAAGCAAGAAATAATCATGAAGGATCATGGTTGATGGCTAAGAATGTAAGATGAATATAGGTAATGCAAGCTTGAAGATTTGAAATGACAATTGGCTCAATAAGTGCTTAAACCCTTTTTTTCATATTTTCAACTTCCGCAAATAAACATCATAAGACTTTCTTCATCGTGCCTTGTGTGTGGCACCGTGCCACCGAACAATCTATTCCCTTTCAAATATAACTAATCTTCGAATATACTCGGAATCCAAAATGATGATCTTCAAAACTTTGATAATGTTTTTCATCTTTGAATTGAACTCTAAGATTTATCTAACACAAGTATCTTACTCTCCTTATCTTCTTCTTTTCTTTTCTTTTCTTTTCCTTTTCATTCTTTCTCCTTTCTTCCTTTTTTTTTTTTTTTATTTATTTAAGGAGAGTCAGACCATACAATAATACTAAAGTAAACCAATAAGAGATCAAAGATAATAACTTAATTCGGACCTCATTTTCTTTTTGATACATCTCCCGGCACCGTACCTTGCACAAGTGTAAATCAAGATCTTGTTCATTCTTTCACGTATTTGAGTTTCATTCCAACCTTTTCATGTTCCCCCTTAACCGATGCGTCTTTTTCTTTCATCAAATTATCATGATGTTCTTGCCCAATAAAATCATTAATCAAGATTAAAAGCACTTGTTGAAGTTTGGATAAGGGTGAGGGAAAAGAAGGATAATAATAGAGAATTGAAGATAAGGTGGGACATATGAAAGAAAGAAATAATGAGGCACAAATGTCAAACTCATAAATAGAAAATCAGAATATTGGGCTAAAGATCAAGTTTGCTATAGGAGAAAGTATTTGCATTTCATAGCTCAAAAATTCAGCAACTTAGGATCATATAGCTTATTAGTTCGGCAACTTAGGATCATGACATTAGGACAGCATCATTAGACCATTACGAGTCCTTTTTATATCAAGTGGATCTTTACTCACAAAATGTCACCAAGACCTGCACTCTTACTCCAATCAACATATTTAAAGGAGGACAACAAGCATAATACTCAACTAATTTTCAGATATTAATCCCAAAGCCACAAATTATCTTGTAAAACACTTATGCATGAAATTCAACAAAATTACCTCGATTAGACAATTGTGATGTGCTCAACAAATTGTGTTTCAAACCACTTACCAACATCACATTCTCAATGGAGTGTGTTAGGGATTTGCCGACGTTTCAAATACCAATTATTTATCCCTTTTTGTTATCGCTAAATGTAACACACCCTCCATGGTAGGCTAATAGTGAGAGGAATTGAGATTTATCACTAGTCATATGTCTTAAGCAGCCGTTGTCGAGATACCATAAGCTGCGTCCTCTCACGTTTGCCTACAAAAAGATCACTTGTTAATTTTAGGAACCCAAATCTGTTTGGGTCCCTTTTTCTTTCGTTGAGCTTCTAATAAGTCTTTTCTAACCCATATTTGAGTTACATACTTTACATTTTTCGCAACACTCTTTTTCTTGACATTACAATTATCCATAAGGTGTCCATTCTTTCCACAGAAGTTGCAAATCAAATACTCAGGTAAATCGACATATTTTGTTTTACGAAAGTCTCTTTCAAAATTTTGGACACTGTGCCTCTGGTCTGTATATCCTAAACCAATTCTGTTTCGATTGCTAGTTGTACTGGAAATATAGTCTAGGGCTTTTTGACCATCTAACCATTTTTCATACATTTTTCGAGCAATAGTCAATTGTGATTCTAAGAATTCAACAGAAGTGTTTAGATCGATATTTCTTTTTCTTGAAATTGCCAAATCTCTTTTAGCTTTATCAAGTTCGTCACTTAACTTAGCATCATGAGGCAGCATAAGTGGAACAATTCTGGATCTTTGTCTAGACTCTTTCACTTTAATTAACTCAAGTTTTAAAGATTCAATTTGTTTTTCAAGATTCGAATTTTTAGCTTCTAGCTCAGTGTACGGCACAGTGTTATCAACGATTTCTTTTGTGAGAGACTTTTCGTACCTTAAGGCACTTAACTCAACATTTATTTCTTCGATAGTTTTTTTCAAGTTCATCATTCTTTTTCATCAGTTCTTTACAGTCCTTTAATAAATCCTTATATTCCAATTCCAACCCAATCTTGTGCTTACTTAAATTTTTTACTTCTTTTCTCATGTTTGAAAAATCATCATTCATTTCTTGACAATCATCAATGATATTTTCAAGCAAAGTAACAAGTTGGTTTTTTGATAGAAGATGTATTGAAGGTTTTAGAGAAAGAAGACTTACCTCATTGTCTTCAGTTTCATCTTGGGAGTTTGAACTTTTCGCCATTAGACACAAGTGAGAGTCGTCCTGGCACTGTGCCCTTCTCTGTGATGTCTGTACAGCATTCAGACATAATTTTTCTTCATGGCACTGTGCCTCTGACTGTTCTTCATCAGAGTCCGAGTCTCCCCAAACGGCAGCTATCATAGCCATTTTGCATTCTTTCTTGGATTGCTCCCTTCTTTCTTTGGGCTTCTCATCATCCCATAAGGGACATTCTTTAATCATGTGATTTAACTCTCCACACTTGAAACAACCCGAATTAGTAGCACTTTTCTTAAAGTTAGAGGTAGTGCTCTTACCTTTGAAATTTTCATCTTTTCTAGGATTTTTGTTTTTGTTCTTTTTGAGAAAATTTTTAAATCTCCTAGTAAGAAAATCAATATCATCATCACTATCACTATTTTCAATTTCCAATTCAGTTCTTAAGGCTATACCTTTACTTTTTGGTTCATTAGTTTTAGAATCTAAGACAAGTTCATGAGTCATTAATGAACCAATAAGTTGTTCTAGTGAAAGCTTAGTCAAATCTTTAGCTTCTTGAATAGCGGTTACTTTTGGGAGCCATCGATTTGTTAAACTTCTTAACACCTTTCTCACTAAATCTTCAGAAGTATATGTTTTGCCTAGAGATCGTAATTCATTAGTGATTAGTGTAAATCTAGTGAACATCTCTTTAATAGATTCATCCTTATTTATAGTAAACAATTCATATTGTTGGACAAGCAAATCTATTCTAGATTGTTTTACCTCATTCGTACCTTCGTGGGCCAACTCCAGCGTGTCCCATATTTCTTTTGTTGTAGTGCAAGCGGAAATCCTTGAGTATTCATCAGGTCCAATTCCATATTGGAGAATACTCATTGCTTTGTAGTTCTTTTCGGCTTTTGCATAGTCGACCGAATTGTAGTCATCTTCATCCTTGTCGACCATCTTTCCTTCAGCGTCTTTTCCTTGGATAAGGATTGGTCCTTTTCTAATAACTTTCCAGCATTCATAATTCGATCCTTGGATGTAGATCCTCATCCTAGCTTTCCACCATCCGTAGTCTTTTCCATTGAAAATCGGGCACTTGGTGTGTCTATCTCGAGAGTCATCTTGCATATTCATGATTTCTATTCTCTAGGGATGAGCCTTTCGAGAATATCCTGCTCTGATACCACTTGTTGGAACACAAGGTGACACTCAAGAAGGGCGGGGTTGAATTGATTGGCTAAAACTGATCGATTTTCGCAAAAACACTCTTATGGCACAGTGCCGTGCACTGTGTTATTCACTCGTAAATTCTCCGATTGATTTTTTGCTCGAACAAAACTTAATCAAACAATAAAACAATGAAATCAAATAATAAGACACAGGAATTTAACGTGGTTCAATCTCACCTCTGAGATCTACGTCCACAAAAACTACTCTTTTATTATTTGAATCGTAAAATATCAAACTCTTGATACAATTCGATTCCCCCACTACTAACTCTAGTAGTGCTCCCCAACACTTAATCCGAAGTGTTGCTACTCTCCTATAATATAAGAATTACAGAAAGAAAGATTCCTCAAAGACGTGCTTCTTATTCAAGCAAATAGAGGACAATTACAAACGTTGTTTAGTTTCCTAATCTGACTAGAACTCTGTGCTATACACTGTGCCTTAGGAAACTGTTTTCAGCTCTTAATATCTCCGATTTTTTCTCTCTGAAAACGTGAGCTATAAAACTGAGTTGCAATCCCTTATATATCTTGGTGAACTGAATAAAAATCCTTCTCCAGGATATATTATCTTTTGAACAATTTTTATTCCTAAAATAAAGGGATAAAATTCTTTTCCTATTCAAAAACCAATTTTATCTTTTATAAAAAACTGATTTTCCTTTTCCTTATAGGATAAGGATTTCTCCATATCTTATATTAACTAGATCAACTCTTAAATCAGTTTTTTTATTAAACAAACTTTATCATATTGAAAAATCAGTTTTTCTCCTTCTTATCAAAATTCTTTAAAAACGTTTTATGATTTTTACCGAAAAAAACTTTTATCTTTTATATACAAAACGTTTTATCAAAATCAGTTTTTATAAAATCCTTTTTTATTTTAAAACTAAACTTCCTTTTTATATAGATATATAAAATTAACATAATTATTTATTCCCTTAACTCTAAGAAAATAATAATTATCCTAATTTTATATTTCTTTATTTGGCACATAATATATCATCGAGTTCTAGCATATTACATTTTGCATATAGTAACTAAACTTGGAATTCAATATAAACTTGGACTTCAATCTTGATTCTTCACTTCTTCAAAGTCTTCATTTATTTATTCCTTTCTCAACCATCTGTCACAAACTTTCATACTATAACATATTATATTATTTTTCATCATCAAAACTTAACATGCACATGCACAACAAATTCCCCCTTTTTGATGATGACAAACACTCAATATAATATTATTAAGTAATCACTTTTTCCCCCTCAAAATATACACCATTAATCACGTAAGGGAAAATAGCATAACATCATTCACAAGTAACATGGTAACCAAGATAACCAATTATTCATTAGTCTAAGTATTATACCCATCTTCCCCCTTTTGACATTATCAAAAAGGAGAGCATCAACATGTTTAGCGAGACAAAGTGAGATATAGTCAGCAAAATAAGTTAAGTAGCTCAAGCAATAAATACTAAGGATGCTGGTGCTATGTCATAATCCAACTCACAATCCGAAGTCATTAAGCAAAAATATAACCCAGCTCACAATCCGAATTTATGAAGCAAGAAATAATCATGAAGGATCATGGTTGATGGCTAAGAATGTAAGATGAATATAGGTAATGCAAGCTTGAAGATTTGAAATGACAATTGGCTCAATAAGTGCTTAAACCCTTTTTTTCATATTTTCAACTTCCGCAAATAAACATCATAAGACTTTCTTCACTGTGGCACTGTGTGTGGCACTGTGCCACTGAACAATCTATTCCCTTTCAAATATAACTAATCTTCGAATATACGGAATCCAAAATGATGATCTTCAAAACTTTGATAATGTTTTTCATCTGTGAATTGAACTCTAAGATTTATCTAACACAAGTATCTTACTCTCCTTATCTTCTTCTTTTCTTTTCTTTTCTTTTCCTTTTCATTCTTTCTCCTTTCTTCCTTTTTTTTTTTTTTTTTATTTATTCAAGGAGAGTCAGACCATACAATAATACTAAAGTAAACCAATAAGAGATCAAAGATAATAACTTAATTCGGACCTCATTTTCTTTTTGATACATCTCCTGGCACTGTACCTTGCACAGTGTAAATCAGTACTGTTCATTCTTTCACGTATTTGAGTTTCATTCCAACCTTTTCATGTTCCCCCTTAACTGATGCGTCTTTTTCTTTCATCAAATTATCATGATGTTCTTGCCCAATAAAATCATTAATCAAGATTAAAAGCACTTGTTGAAGTTTGGATAAGGTGAGGAAAAGAAGGATAATAATAGAGAATTGAAGATAAGGTGGGACATATGAAAGAAAGAAATAATGAGGCACAAATGTCAAACTCATAAATAGAAAATCAGAATATTGGGCTAAAGATCAAGTTTGCTATAGGAGAAAGTATTTGCATTTCATAGCTCAAAAATTCAGCAACTTAGGATCATATAGCTTATTAGTTCGGCAACTTAGGATCATGACATTAGGACAGCATCATTAGACCATTACGAGTCCTTTTTATATCAAGTGGATCTTTACTCACAAAATGTCACCAAGACCTGCACTCTTACTCCAATCAACATATTTAAAGGAGGACAACAAGCATAATACTCAACTAATTTTCAGATATTAATCCCAAAGCCACAAATTATCTTGTAAAACACTTATGCATGAAATTCAACAAAATTACCTCGATTAGACAATTGTGATGTGCTCAACAAATTGTGTTTCAAACCACTTACCAACATCACATTCTCTATGGAGTGTGTTAGGGATTTGCCGACGTTTCAAATACCAATTATTTATCCCTTTTTGTTATCGCCAAATGTAACACACCCTCCATGGTAGGCTACTAGTGAGAGGAATTGAGATTTATCACTAGTCATATGTCTTAAGCAGCCGTTGTCGAGATACCATAAGCTGCGTCCTCTCACGTTTGCCTACAAAAATATCACTTGTTAATTTTAGGAACCCAAATCTGTTTGGGTCCCTTTTTCTTTCGTTGAGCTTCTAATAAGTCTTTTCTAACCCATATTTGAGTTACATACTTTACATTTTTCGCAACACTCTTCATCTGGACATTACAATTATCCATAAGGTGTCCATTCTTTCCACAGAAGTTGCAAATCAAATACTCAGGTAAATCGACATATTTTGTTTTACGAAAGTCTCTTTCAAAATTTTGGACACTGTGCCTCTGGTCTGTATATCCTAAACCAATTCTGTTTCGATTGCTAGTTGTACTGGAAATATAGTCTAGGGCTTTTTTACCATCTAACCATTTTTCATACATTTTCCGAGCAATAGTCAATTGTGATTCTAAGAATTCAACAGAAGTGTTTAGATCGATATTTCTTTTTCTTGAAATTGCCAAATCTCTTTTAGCTTTATCAAGTTCGTCACTTAACTTAGCATCATGAGGCAGCATAAGTGGAACAATTCTGGATCTTTGTCTAGACTCTTTCACTTTAATTAACTCAAGTTTTAAAGATTCAATTTGTTTTTCAAGATTTGACTTTTTAGCTTCTAGCTCAGTGTACGGCACAGTGTTATCAACGATTTCTTTTGTGAGAGACTTTTCGTACCTTAAGGCACTTAACTCAACATTTATTTCTTCGACGGTTTTTTCCAGTTCATCATTCTTTTTCATCAGTTCTTTACAGTCCTTTAATAAATCCTTATATTCCAATTCCAACCCAATCTTGTGCTTACTTAAATTTTTTACTTCTTTTCTCATGTGTGAAAAATCATCATTCATTTCTTGACAATCATCAATGATATTTTCAAGCAAAGTAACAAGTTGGTTTTTTGATAGAAGATGTATTGAAGGTTTTAGAGAAAGAAGACTTACCTCATTGTCTTCAGTTTCATCTTGGGAGTTTGAACTTTTCGCCATTAGACACAAGTGAGAGTCGTCCTGGCACTGTGCCCTTCTCTGTGATGTCTGTACATCATTCAGACATAATTTTTCTTCATGGCACTGTGCCTCTGACTGTTCTTCATCAGAGTCCGAGTCTCCCCAAACGGCAGCTATCATAGCCATTTTGCATTCTTTCCTGGATTGCTCCCTTCTTTCTTTGGGCTTCTCATCATCCCATAAGGGACATTCTTTAATCATGTGATTTAACTCTCCACACTTGAAACAACCCGAATTAGTAGCACTTTTCTTAAAGTTAGAGGTAGTGCTCTTACCTTTGAAATTTTCATCTTTTCTAGGATTTTTGTTTTCGTTCTTTTTGAGAAAATTTTTAAATCTCCTAGTAAGAAAATCAATATCATCATCACTATCACTATTTTCAATTTCCAATTCAGTTCTCAAGGCTATACCTTTACTTTTTGGTTCATTAGTTTTAGAATCTAAGACAAGTTCATGAGTCATTAATGAACCAATAAGTTGTTCTAGTGAAAGCTTAGTCAAATCTTTAGATTCTTGAATAGCGGTTACTTTTGGGAGCCATCGATTTGTTAAACTTCTTAACACCTTTCTCACTAAATCTTCAGAAGTATATGTTTTGCCTATAGATCGTAATTCATTAGTGATTAGTGTAAATCTAGTGAACATCTCTTTAATAGATTCATCCTTATTCATAGTAAACAATTCATATTGTTGGACAAGCAAATCTATTCTAGATTGTTTTACCTCATTCGTACCTTCGTGGGCCAACTCCAGCGTGTCCCATATTTCTTTTGCTGTAGTGCAAGCGGAAATCCTTGAGTATTCATCAGGTCCAATTCCATATTGGAGAATACTCATTGCTTTGTAGTTCTTTTCGGCTTTTGCATAGTCGACCGAATTGTAGTCATCTTCATCCTTGTCGACCATCTTTCCTTCAGCGTCTTTTTCTTGGATAAGGATTGGTCCTTTTCTAATAACTTTCCAGCATTCACAATCCGATCCTTGGATGTAGATCCTCATCCTAGCTTTCCACAATCCGTAGTCTTTTCCATTAAAAATCGGGCACTTGGTGTGTCTATCTCGAGAGTCATCTTGCATATTCATGATTTCTATTCTCTAGGGATGAGCCTTTCGAGAATATCCTGCTCTGATACCACTTGTTGGAACACAAGGTGACACTCAAGAAGGGCGGGGATGAATTGATTGGCTAAAACTGATCGATTTTCGCAAAAACACTCTTATGGCACAGTGCCGTGCACTGTGTTATTCACTCGTAAATTCTCCGATTGATTTTTTGCTCGAACAAAACTTAATCAAACAATAAAACAATGAAATCAAATAATAAGACACAGGAATTTAACGTGGTTCAATCTCACCACTGAGATCTACGTCCACAAAAACTACTCTTTTATTATTTGAATCGTAAAATATCAAACTCTTGATACAATTCGATTCCCCCACTACTAACTCTAGTAGTGCTCCCCAACACTTAACCCTAAGTGTTGCTACTCTCCTATAATATAAGAATTACATAAAGAAAGATTCCTCAAAGACGTGCTTCTTATTCAAGCAAATAGAGGACAATTACAAACGTTGTTTAGTTTCCTAATCTGACTAGAACTCTCGTTATACACTGTGCCTTAGGAAACTGTTTTTCGGCTCTTAATATCT
The DNA here is from genome assembly GCA_947646795.1 of Beta lomatogona. NCBI lineage: Eukaryota > Viridiplantae > Streptophyta > Magnoliopsida > Caryophyllales > Amaranthaceae > Beta > Beta lomatogona. Next base: position 6,583,868 of record CANSNZ010000023.1, on the reverse strand, counting down.
CCGATTTTTCTCTCTGAAAACGTGAGCTATAAAACTGAGTTGCAATCCCTTATATATCTTGGTGAACTGAATAAAAATCCTTCTCCAGGATATATTATCTTTTGAACAATTTTTATTCCTAAAATAAAGGGATAAAATTCTTTTCCTATTCAAAAACCAATTTTATCTTTTATAAAAAACTGATTTTCCTTTTCCTTATAGGATAAAGATTTCTCCATATCTTATATTAACTAGATCAACTTTTAAATCAGTTTTTTTATTAAACAAACTTTATCATATTGAAAAATCAGTTTTTCTCCTTCTTATCAAAATTCTTTAAAAACGTTTTATGATTTTTACCGAAAAAAACTTTTATCTTTTATATACAAAACGTTTTATCAAAATCAGTTTTTATAAAATCCTTTTTTATTTTAAAACTAAACTTCCTTTTTATATAGATATATAAAATTAACATAATTATTTATTCCCTTAACTCTAAGAAAATAATAATTATCCTAATTTTATATTTCTTTATTTGGCACATAATATATCATCGAGTTCTAGCATATTACATTTTGCATATAGTAACTAAACTTGGAATTCAATATAAACTTGGACTTCAATCTTGATTCTTCACTTCTTCAAAGTCTTCATTTATTTATTCCTTTCTCAACCATCTGTCACAAACTTTCATACTATAACATATTATATTATTTTTCATCATCAAAACTTAACATGCACATGCACAACAAATTCCCCCTTTTTGATGATGACAAACACTCAATATAATATTATTAAGTAATCACTTTTTCCCCCTCAAAATATACACCATTAATCACGTAAGGGAAAATAGCATAAAATCATTCACAAGTAACATGGTAACCAAGATAACCAATTATTCATTAGTCTAAGTATTATACCCATCTTCCCCCTTTTGACATTATCAAAAAGGAGAGCATCAACATGTTTAGCGAGACAAAGTGAGATATAGTCAGCAAAATAAGTTAAGTAGCTCAAGCAATAAATACTAAGGATGCTTGGTGCTATGTCATAATCCAACTCACAATCCGAAGTCATTAAGCAAAAATATAACCCGACTCACAATCCGAATTTATGAAGCAAGAAATAATCATGAAGGATCATGGTTGATGGCTAAGAATGTAAGATGAATATAGGTAATGCAAGCTTGAAGATTTGAAATGACAATTGGCTCAATAAGTGCTTAAACCCTTTTTTCATATTTTCAACTTCCGCAAATAAACATCATAAGACTTTCTTCATCGTGGCACTGTGTGTGGCACTTGTGCCACTGAACAATCTATTCCCTTTCAAATATAACTAATCTTCGAATATACTGGAATCCAAAATGATGATCTTCAAAACTTTGATAATGTTTTTCATCTGTGAATTGAACTCTAAGATTTATCTAACACAAGTATCTTACTCTCCTTATCTTCTTCTTTTCTTTTCTTTTCTTTCCTTTTCATTCTTTCTCCTTTCTTCCTTTTTTTTTTTTTTTTTATTTATTCAAGGAGAGTCGACCATACAATAATACTAAAGTAAACCAATAAGAGATCAAAGATAATAACTTAATTCGGACCTCATTTTCTTTTTGATACATCTCCTGGCCTTTGTACCTTGCACAGTGTAAATCGATCTTGTTCATTCTTTCACGTATTTGAGTTTCATTCCAACCTTTTCATGTTCCCCCTTAACCGATGCGTCTTTTTCTTTCATCAAATTATCATGATGTTCTTGCCCAATAAAATCATTAATCAAGATTAAAAGCACTTGTTGAAGTTTGGATAAGGTGAGGAAAAGAAGGATAATAATAGAGAATTGAAGATAAGGTGGGACATATGAAAGAAAGAAATAATGAGGCACAAATGTCAAACTCATAAATAGAAAATCAGAATATTGGGCTAAAGATCAAGTTTGCTATAGGAGAAAGTATTTGCATTTCATAGCTCAAAAATTCAGCAACTTAGGATCATATAGCTTATTAGTTCGGCCACTTAGGATCATGACATTAGGACAGCATCATTAGACCATTACGAGTCCTTTTTATATCAAGTGGATGTTTACTCACAAAATGTCACCAAGACCTGCACTCTTACTCCAATCAACATATTTAAAGGAGGACAACAAGCATAATACTCAACTAATTTTCAGATATTAATCCCAAAGCCACAAATTATCTTGTAAAACACTTATGCATGAAATTCAACAAAATTACCTCGATTAGACAATTGTGATGTGCTCAACAAATTGTGTTTCAAACCACTTACCAACATCACATTCTCTATGGAGTGTGTTAGGGATTTGCCGACGTTTCAAATACCAATTATTTATCCCTTTTTGTTATCGCCAAATGTAACACACCCTCCATGGTAGGCTACTAGTGAGGGGAATTGAGATTTATCACTAGTCATATGTCTTAAGCAGCCGTTGTCGAGATACCATAAGCTGCGTCCTCTCACGTTTGCCTACAAAAAGATCACTTGTTAATTTTAGGAACCCAAATCTGTTTGGGTCCCTTTTTCTTTCGTTGAGCTTCTAATAAGTCTTTTCTAACCCATATTTGAGTTACATACTTTACATTTTTCGCAACACTCTTTTTCTTGACATTACAATTATCCATAAGGTGTCCATTCTTTCCACAGAAGTTGCAAATCAAATACTCAGGTAAATCGACATATTTTGTTTTACGAAAGTCTCTTTCAAAATTTTGGACACGGTGCCTCTGGTCTGTATATCCTAAACCAATTCTGTTTCGATTGCTAGTTGTACTGGAAATATAGTCTAGGGCTTTTTGACCATCTAACCATTTTTCATACATTTTCCTAGCAATAGTCAATTGTGATTCTAAGAATTCAACAGAAGTGTTTAGATCGATATTTCTTTTTCTTGAAATTTCCAAATCTCTTTTAGCTTTATCAAGTTCGTCACTTAACTTAGCATCATGAGGCAGCATACACTAGTGGAAAAAAACGCAAGGGCTGCTGTGCAAGGGCTGCGGTTTATTATAAAACGCAGCCCTTAATAGTGAAGGGCTGCGGTTAGCCCAAAACCGCAGCCCTTTAGTGATAAAAGGGCTGCGGTTAATTCAAAAACCGCAGCCCTTAAATTAAGGGCTGCGGTTTTTTGCCTAACCGCGGCCCTTAAATAGCCCAAAAATGACATAACCCGCTTAATCGCGTTACTCCCTTGAGCGGTCTCCTACTTCTCCTTCATCGAACCCTATTTCTCTCTCTCTCCTAATTCCCATTAATCCATCCCTCCCCCTCTCACCGCATCATCTCTCCCTCTCACCGCATCATCTCTCTCCTCTCATCCTTCTTTGCCGGCGAGGGTTTGCCACGGTCGAGTGGTTTGCAAGGGTTTAGGGTTCGCCGGGCGAGGGTTCGCAAGGGTTTAGGGTTCGCAAGAGCTGTCTCTCTCGCACCTCTCTTCCTCTCGCCGGTGAATCCACACCGGGTTTCGCTGCTGCCACCACCGGTCCTCCTGCAGCACTGTTGAATCGCGTCTCCCTCGTCGGAGCTCTGCTTTCCCTTGCTTCCTCTGCCTCTTTCGCTCTCTCCTCTGATTCGTTCTGCTGCTACACTCGAGCAGCCTCACCGCACTGCGTCGGCGCCGCGCGACCTTGCTGGAGCTCTCCTCCCTGCCGGGATGTCGTCACCGTTTCCGATAGCCCAGCTCCTCCCATTGTCATGTCTTCCCTGCTCTGGAAGCAGAGGTAAAGGCTACCTCCTTGTTCCCCATAAAAATTCTGATTTTGAAGCTTAAAATTCAAGCCCTAAGTATAACCCATGTTAATTAGTATGAAGTTGAGCCTAAAACTGATTTTGCTTAATTAATTCACTTAGCAATTTGTTGGGTTGAATTTATATTATGGATTGAAATAAAATGCTTAGCTAAACCATTTTGTTCAATTTGATGCTGTCTACATAATTAAGATTGGTTTTTGTCCATTTCCTCGAGTTGGTGATTTTGTTGATAGTGTAGAACATGTTTGGTCTTCTTAGTGTCTTGCGGATTACCCTTTTGCTTTTTTTAATCTCATTTCCACCTAATGCTTACCAAGCAATTGTGCAAATACTTGTCGCTAATGCTATTAATTCATGTTTTGCGGTTCATGGAATAATTGGGACTCTACATGCCTTAGAGGCTATAAAAATTGCAAGTAATGTTGGTGATCCACTATCAGCGGATGCTTATATTTGATGCCTTGTATGGAAGGATTCGAGTGGTATGTCCCTACTTCCTGTTATATTATGTCTCTTTTCTGAGTTTGGGCCTTTCTAATCTCCTTTGTGTATTTTACCTCTTTCATTTTGTACAAGTTTAAATGGTTCAATTGTTGTGTTGAACTTTGATTGACTGCTAATTTATCATTGATATATTCATTCTTTAAATTAGATTTATGGTTGTGGATTTGCAAAATAATTGTGATTGTTGGAACAACTGAGGTTTCAGTATGAGAATTCATTCTTTCTAGTTTGAAGTTTTTTTAAGTTCAATGCTGAAATTCTGCACATCTTGTATGTTTCTATCAGTTGAGTGTTGTCTTTGCTTTCATGTTGCCATGAATCTGCCAACAAAATTAAGCTTGCAATCATGGGTGAAGTATTTGGCCTTCATTGCTTTTATTGATGTCATCTCTCTGATCTTTTAATTGGGGTAACATTGTGTTTTTTTGCGCTACAGTACTTTCTCTCCTTGGGTGCCAAAATGTGATTCACATGTAAGCCTTTGTAGCATCGATTCCTTTGTTGGTATCCTGTTGTTCTTTGAATGCTGATTTATGATACGTTGATTGATCTGGACTGCTGATTCGTTTTCAGTGGATGGATACTTGTAGCAATTACATTGACCCTCTGTGGAACTTTTATGATCTTCAATTCATAAGTGTTCTTCTTTTATGTTGACCCCCTGCCACCCCCCGCTGCACTCCCCCGACCCGCCCCCCTCCTGCTTTGCACTCCCCCGGACCGGCCCCCCATCCCTGCTTTGTGCTCCTCCCCCCCCTGCTTGCACTCCCTCCCCGCCCCCCCCCTCGCTGCACTCCCCACGACCGGCCCCCTGCTTGCACTCCCCTGCCAGTCCCCCCTCCCTGCCGCACTCCCCCATGCCCGGCCCCCTCCTGACTCCCCTAACCAACCCCCTCCTGCTGCACTCCCCACGACCCGCCCCCAATCCCTGCTGCACTCCTCCCCCTCCCTGCTGCACTCCCTCCCTGCCGCCCCTCCTGCTGCACTCCCCCGACCAGCCCCCATCCTCGCTGTGCACTCCCCTGCCCGGTCCACCTCCCTCGCTGCTGCACTCCCCACTGCGCCCCCCCTCCCCTCCTGCACTCCCCACGACCCGCCCTCCCTGCTGCACTCCCCCTTCCTGCTTGCTGACTCCCCCTGACCCCCTCCCTGCACTCCCCCCGACCAGCCCCCCCTCCTGCTGCTCCCCCCTAACCAGCCCCCTCCCCTGCTGCACTCCCCCCGACCGGCCCCCTCCCTTCGCTAATTAAAAGAATTTTACAAATTTTCTTCATTTTTTTTCTTACTTCTTATTATTCTATGGATGATTATTTTGCGGGGTTTGTTGTTTTGTTTTTTCTCGTCCTTTTGTTAATGATACATCCATTTGTGTGGGACTAATTATATAGTTACGTTAATTAAATTACATTTTCTGTGTCAACTTTATTTTTCAGTTTTACTAACATGTTTTGCATTTCTTACCTTCCCCTCAAAAGTACTAAACCCCTTTATATGATGAACCACGTTGTCATTACTAATTATATGATTAATATGTGTGTGTTTTAAGTTTGATTTTCCTTAATAGTTTAGATATTCTTCATTGATTATCATTACTAATTTCATTATTATGTTGGCTTAACAGGTCCAATCCCACTACAATTTAGGCCCCCTTTGTGTTTATCTATCTGTAAACTACTTGGATCGCTTCCTTTCGGCATTTGAACTACCTGTAAGAATCTACCAAACCAAAAATAAGTCTTATTTATTTATTTATGTAAATCAAATCAACATTAATTAATTCATTTTGTGTTATTGATTTTGAAGAAGGGAAAAGCATGGATGATGCAATTGCTGGCTGTTTCTTGTGTATCTATAGCGGCCAAAATGGAAGAAACTGATGTCCCTCTTTCCATAGATCTACAAGTGAGTCCTATTTGTAGATACTCGCTTCGTTCCGAATTAATTGTCACGTTGATAATGTAGTTTGGACCCGATAACTTGACAACTAAATCCAGGATAGAGGTAAATATATCAATTTTCAGACCTTTATGTTGTGATTTTTGGACCCAATAATTTTACAAGTAAATCCAAATAGCAATAATATGTAATCTTTATGTTGTGGTTTGGTTGAATTGTTTTTTGCCTTTATTTGTGTTGGTGTTGCTGTTATTGTTATTGATTTGGTGCGTGCCTTCTTATCTATTTTGTGAATCTAATTTCTTCTTGGTGTTGGTAAATGTTTAACTAGTTTAATTTGTTTCTATTTATTTGATAAATTAGTCTCTTATGGAATGACTAAGATTTCCGAACTTGGCTATAGCTTATGCCCTCCTCCCTGTTGCACTCTGCCCCCCCCACACCCCCTGCTGCACTCCCCCACCCTTCCTAGCCTCCCCGGCCCTCGCCAGCCCTCCCCCAGCCGCACTCCCCCCACACACCCCCCGCACACCCCCCAACCCTTCCCCCCATTGCTTGCGCCCTGCTGCACTCCCCCACCCTTCCTAGCCTCCCCAGCCCTCCCCCCGCTACACCCCCCCCACACACACACACTCCCTGCACACCCCCAACCCCCCCCCATTGTTGCGCCCCTGCACTCCCCCCCACCCTTCCTAGCCTCCCAGCCCCTGCCGCCCTCCCCGCTGCACCCCCCACACACCCCGCACCCCAAACCTCCCCCCATTCTTTGCTGCGCCCCCCGCACACCTCCCGCTGCACACCCCCATTTCACTATTTTGCTTTCAAAAATCTGTTTCATCTGATTTGAAAAATGTAAGAAGGCACAATTATCAATGGATGCTTTATTGTTCTCTCTTCCTAAAAATAATACAGGCCCTAGTTTTGTCAAAATCAAAATAACATCGGTAATCTATTTTGGTTTGCCTAACCTTGTTGTGAAAACAATAGGAGATGGAGGGAGTAATATTTTGCTATCTGCTGCTTGTAGCTTGTACTCTGCATCTTTTCCATAATGGCTGCTAATCTTTGCACGAATGTTACCTGCAGAAGATCTTAGAAGAACAGCAGAGGGCTCAAAATGCCTTGGTATCATCAGAGGCAAGGTATGTCTTACATCACCCTCTGATCTCAGTTCTGGTTCACCTTCACCATGGCTAAATCCAAAACAGATTCCTCATCTACATTGCCATGAAAGCACACAAATGGGTGGTATCAATTTGAAGATTACAAGTGAAGGAACTCTCTATCTTTTGTTACACTAGTTTTGATACTAAAATGTAACTTAGTCAATATTTTTTTATATGTGTATAAATAACATGAATTGCAATGAGAAGTGATACTTTTATATATATGTAACTGATTTTGGATCATTTAGGACTAAAAAAATGAAAAAAAAAATTTTTTTTTTTAAATTTTTTTGGGTCACAGGGGTCTTGGTCGGGGCAAAAACCGCGACCCTTGGTGGGTTAAGGGCTGCGGTTATGGGCAAAAACCGCGACCCTTAACCTACCAAGGGTCGCGGTTTTTGCCCATAGCCGCAGCCCTTAACCCACCAAGGGCTGCGGTTTTTGCCCTGACCGCAGCCCTTAACGTGCTAAGGGCTGCGGTTAAAACCGCAGCCCTTCCTCAATACTAAGGGCTGCTAGTCTAATGGCTGCTGTCAAAAAACGCAGCCCTTGGGCCCCTTTTGACCGCAGCCCTTGGGCTTTTTTCCTCTAGTGATAAGTGGCACAATTCTGGATCTTTGTCTAGACTCTTTCACTTTAATTAACTCAAGTTTCAAAGATTCAATTTGTTTTTCAAGATTTGAATTTTTAGCTTCTAGCTCAGTGTACGGCACAATGTTATCAACGATTTCTTTTGTGAGAGACTTTTCGTACCTTAAGGCACTTAACTCAACATTTATTTCTTCGACAGTTTTTTCCAGTTCATCATTCTTTTTCATCAGTTCTTTACAGTCCTTTAATAAATCCTTATATTCCAATTCCAACCCAATCTTGTGCTTACTTAAATTTTTTACTTCTTTTCTCATGTTTGAAAAATCATCATTCATTTCTTGACAATCATCAATGATATTTTCAAGCAAAGTAACAAGTTGGTTTTTTGATAGAAGATGTATTGAAGGTTTTAGAGAAAGAAGACTTACCTCATTGTCTTCAGTTTCATCTTGGGAGTTTGAACTTTTCGCCATTAGACACAAGTGAGAGTCGTCCTTTCACTGTGCCCTTCTCTGTGATGTCTGTACAGCATTCAGACATAATTTTTCTTCATGGCACTGTGCCTCTGACTGTTCTTCATCAGAGTCCGAGTCTCCCCAAACGGCAGCTATCATAGCCATTTTGCATTCTTTCTTGGATTGCTCCCTTCTTTCTTTGGGCTTCTCATCATCCCATAAGGGACATTCTTTAATCATGTGATTTAACTCTCCACACTTGAAACAACCCGAATTAGTAGCACTTTTCTTAAAGTTAGAGGTAGTGCTCTTACCTTTGAAATTTTCATCTTTTCTAGGATTTTTGTTTTTGTTCTTTTTGAGAAATTTTTTAAATCTCCTAGTAAGAAAATCAATATCATCATCACTATCACTATTTTCAATTTCCAATTCAATTCTCAAGGCTATACCTTTACTTTTTGGTTCATTAGTTTTAGAATCTAAGACAAGTTCATGAGTCATTAATGAACCAATAAGTTGTTCTAGTGAAAGCTTAGTCAAATCTTTAGCTTCTTGAATAGCGGTTACTTTTGGGAGCCATCGATTTGTTAAACTTCTTAACATCTTTCTCACTAAATCTTCAGAAGTATATGTTTTGCCTAGAGATCGTAATTCATTAGTGATTAGTGTAAATCTAGTGAACATCTCTTTAATAGATTCATCCTTATTCATAGTAAACAATTCATATTGTTGGACAAGCAAATCTATTCTAGATTGTTTTACCTCATTCGTACCTTCGTGGGCCAACTCCAGCGTGTCCCATATTTCTTTTGCTGTAGTGCAAGCGGAAATCCTTGAGTATTCATCAGGTCCAATTCCATAATGGAGAATACTCCTTGCTTTGTAGTTCTTTTCGGCTTTTGCATAGTCGACCGAATTGTAGTCATCTTCATCCTTGTCGACCATCTTTCCTTCAGCGTCTTTTCCTTGGATAAGGATTGGTCCTTTTCTAATAACTTTCCAGCATTCATAATCCGATCCTTGGATGTAGATCCTCATCCTAGCTTTCCACCATCTGTAGTCTTTTCCGTTGAAAATCGGGCACTTGGTGTGTCTATCTCGAGAGTCTTCTTGCATATTCATGATTTCTATTCTCTAGGGATGAGCCTTTCGAGAATATCCTGCTCTGATACCACTTGTTGGAACACAAGGTGACACTCAAGAAGGGCGGGGTTGAATTGATTGGCTAAAACTGATCGATTTTCGCAAAAACACTCTTATGGCACAGTGTCGTGCACTGTGTTATTCACTCGTAAATTCTCCGATTGATTTTTTGCTCGAACAAAACTTAATCAAACAATAAAACAATGAAATCAAATAATAAGACACAGGAATTTAACGTGGTTCAATCTCACCTCTGAGATCTACGTCCACAAAAACTACTCTTTTATTATTTGAATCGTAAAATATCAAACTCTTGATACAATTCGATTCCCCCACTACTAACTCTAGTAGTGCTCCCCAACACTTAACCCTAAGTGTTGCTACTCTCCTATAATATAAGAATTACATAAAGAAAGATTCCTCAAAGACGTGCTTCTTATTCAAGCAAATAGAGGACAATTACAAACGTTGTTTAGTTTCCTAATCGACTAGAACTCGTGCTATACACTCGTGCCTTAGGAAACTGTTTTCGACTCTTAATATCTCCGATTTTTTCTCTCTAAAAACGTGAGCTATAAAACTGAGTTGCAATCCCTTATATATCTTGGTGAACTGAATAAAAATCCTTCTCCAGGATATATTATCTTTTGAACAATTTTTATTCCTAAAATAAAGGGATAAAATTCTTTTCCTATTCAAAAACCAATTTTATCTTTTATAAAAAACTGATTTTCCTTTTCCTTATAGGATAAGGATTTCTCCATATCTTATATTAACTAGATCAACTCTTAAATCAGTTTTTTTATTAAACAAACTTTATCATATTGAAAAATCAGTTTTTCTCCTTCTTATCAAAATTCTTTAAAAACGTTTTATGATTTTTACCGAAAAAAACTTTTATCTTTTATATACAAAACGTTTTATCAAAATCAGTTTTTATAAAATCCTTTTTTATTTTAAAACTAAACTTCCTTTTTATATAGATATATAAAATTAACATAATTATTTATTCCCTTAACTCTAAGAAAATAATAATTATCCTAATTTTATATTTCTTTATTTGGCACATAATATATCATCGAGTTCTAGCATATTACATTTTGCATATAGTAACTAAACTTGGAATTCAATATAAACTTGGACTTCAATCTTGATTCTTCACTTCTTCAAAGTCTTCATTTATTTATTCCTTTCTCAACCATCTGTCACAAACTTTCATACTATAACATATTATATTATTTTTCATCATCAAAACTTAACATGCACATGCACAACAAACATATATGAGACAAGTAAGCATATAAAAACAGCAAGAGTAATGGTGCTTCACCATGGTGCTTGAAACATCAAAACGTAAAAAAATAACTAATACATTTCCAAGTGTTATCTCACCTGAGCAAGACCCAACCATGGTGCTTAAACTTTAATCTAGTAACATACAGATTAAATAAATATTATATTATTGTCTAACAGTTTTTTATTAAACAGGAAAGGACAAATTCTGCTGTTCAAGTAAATAGATTTTGCACTCGATATAATTCAATGTTAAGCAAGCAATATTAAATACTACAACTAGGTTATCATTTATAACAAAACAAAAATTTGAACAGAAGAGAATCAAAGTGAATACTGTAATCAGAATGAAGCATAAGAGAGAGAAAAGAAGCATCAAAGTGGGAGATATTATGGTCAAAGATTAAAAAAGAATAATTAGAACTGGCTTTCGGCTGCTAATGTGAACTGCTAGAACCAATATTCCGCCCAAAGGATCCCCTTTTTTACAGCACTATGTAACATATCTAAAGTCCACTTGCTTTAACAGTAATTAAGCATCCAACCATACGAGTGCTGATTTCATGCTTAGTTTCTTTAGTAATAGGCCGTTCTATAGCTGACAACGACCAATGCAATAATCCTGCACAGAAGTATACGAGGGACTTATTCTCTGATCAATCAATATAATATTAGCAACCAAACAAAGATGAGCTTATATATATATATATATATATATATATATATATATATATATATATATATATATATATATATATATATAAAGGAAAATTTGACATTATGTATCCGAAGTTTGGGATGCATGTCTTCCCATATTAATCTAAATTTTGATTTGGAAATACTTCTTATATTGGTTCCAAGTGACTTACTATTTATTTCATAGGTTAAATATTACTCCCTTTTTTGGGACAAAATTCTCATATCTGTCCCTCTACCCTATTCCTTCTTAAAGCTCCCAATATAAGAAGCTACTATGACCCATTATTACAATAAATGCTACCATGACCAATTTGAGCATGACACGTCTATTTTCTTCACCATGAAGTGCTAAATTTGTCAACTTTAAATTGAGGCCACTATAAGAAGGGAATCCATGAATTTGAGATAATTCATATATAAATCAAATTTTGGGATTTATATAAACAAAAATGCCATAAACTTGGGACTTATTTTATCAATTTTCCCAAATAGAATTCTTTCAAAGCAGCAGCATCTCTTAGATCAGAATATATAATTTCATTTGACTCCAAACCCTCGCAACTTTTTTGGATCTTAAAGACATAGAAACCTCAAAAGAGCAGTGCAAGGATGGGAGTCAATCACAAAAAGCAAGAACTACATAACTAGCATGAGTTCATGCAAAAACTAGGAGAGAAATATAGGAGAAAGGCTTCTAATAAAGCATAAACCAGCTGAACCTTCCTCTTCCAAAAGCCCCTAATATGAAAGAAAATAAATAAACAACATTGCACTATTGAATCAACACCAACAAAATAATCTATGTCAAGGTTTATAGAAACGAAAAACAACTGAATATTGAAATCACACATCATCTAACATTTTTGGATCTTGCATATATACATGTGACTACTAGAGCGGAAATTAATGAATGAACCAGGCCATACACAATCAACAACCAACCTCCTCTACTATCCGTTGTACTTCCACATCTACACTACGTTCTTCTCCAATCAAAATCGAAAATTCAGTGACCCATCCAAAGAAAACATAAAATTACAAGTTAGGGTTTACAAACAACAAAAACTCGAAAAAGATCAACAATAAAAGAAACAACAAAATCAAAAGAATCAACAGATAACGAATTGAAGAAAAAAAACGTAAAATCAGTTCCTCAAAACATAACATTAATTAAATCACAGTTAGGTGAGCAAAGTTAACACTCAACCACAAAAAAAAATTCACAAACCTGAATGACCGGTGCGAGGATATGGAAGATGGCATAAACTCTGGCGAGCACTGTCAACAGATGAGAGACGGGCTTCCGAACCTCTCTTTTACATCGTCTGACTTTAAATCTGGACCTAGTGAACTGGGACTGTTCTGCATCAACATGAACAATATCTCTTACAAAATTCATCATATCCTAAAAATACAAACAAATATGAAGACAATATTAGATCAGAGAGGGTGAAATAGAGCAGTGTAGATAAAGCATAAGAGGATCTGAATTTAGGATCTGAATTTAACAACATAAACGACACCAGTCCAAATCTATTGTTGCACTCTCACAACTATTATTATTCTCGTGCATCAGCTTTAGGTACAAAGCAATTCAAGCACATAAACTACAAAAGTTAAAGGCAGGCAAGGAAATTGCAGAAGGACATCAGTTAGCTGTTTTCTGTCAATTGAAGAACATTTGTGAAGCTAATTTGAAGGTAATATGAAATTTAAGAGAAAAGAAAAAAATGTTCGAAGAAAAGTCATTGACACTAAACAACTTTCACGAGAGGTGTTATCGCTCAAACAACAAAAATCCTCACAAATTCAAACTGAATCTTCTGAAATTAGTCTAATAGCAGCAAGACCTTCAATTTTACATTTTCTCAACAAAGTTAGCGGAGCAACTTACCCTGCAAAATTAGCAACTTCAGATTCACATACACCTCAAAACAATCACAAATCATGCAAGATTATAACCATCAATTCACAAAACCTAAAATAGACGCACGAAAATAAATCAGAGGTATATGAATACAACACGAAATGACTTGTTTAAACAATCAAACACAATCATTTCACACCCACAAATATAACCAATCAAGAAAAAAAAACAGCAGAAAATTACCAGCCAACTAATGTCTATTAGCAACGCAAACATCAAGGTGGCTGATCCACCATCTAATCTGGAACCGAACAGACCTTCCACCCCTCAACTTGCCAAACCTCATAAATACACAGAACAAAAACCAAGAAGATAACAAAATTGTAAAACTGTACAAAGAAAAAGAATCAAACAAAATCGAAAATCAGATTAAGTTTACAAAATTCAAGGAAAAAAAGGACGAGAAATGGAAACAAACCTGCTGATTGCTGAACACAATGGCGAGTTGAAGAGTGAAGTGAGTGAAGTGATGAGCTTGAATCGCTCCTTCAAGCACAATAATCAACTCATCGAACAGGCCCAAGCTACAACGCAAATCGCGTCCCAGGTTAAGAGAAAGCACAACTTTTCATTTAGTAATCAGCAACATACGAGGTTTTCCCAAAAATCAAAATCTAGGGTTTTAGATGAAACATTTGTCTCTCAATGCTTCCTCTTTCTTCGATTGGTCAACAATTATATTAAACCCTAGAATTTATTCAAGTAATTTAGAAACACCTAGAAATTAGGAGACAATAAAACCTGAAGGAGTTAGGAGGTCGATTCAACCACTTGAACTGCGGAGAACTTGAGCGGGAACTTGGGAACGAGGGACGATGGAGGGAGGGACGGCGGGAGGTTTCAATTGAGAGAGGGTGTAGTTGAGAGAGAGAGGGTGCAGTTGAGACTTGAGAGAGAGAGGGAGGGTCGAGGGAAAACAATAAAAAGAGGGAAGGCCTAATGACTCGATGAGGAGGGTCGAAATTTTTTTAATGCGTACAATGCGAGATTTCATGAATTGAGGGAGGGTCTAAATGCTCCGGTTGACTAGTTAACCCGAGCATATGACAATAAATGCTCCTATTGACAAATCAACCCGAGCATTTGTGAATTTTTTTATTAAAATTTTCACAAATGCTCGGGTTGATTAGTCAACCAAAGCATTTGATAAGTAGCAAAAGCAGTTTTTCCACTAGTGAACTACCCCATAACCCTAACCCTAACCCTAACCCTAATCTAATATCCTAACCACGACCCTAACCCTAACCACCCAACCACAACCCCTCCCCTACCCCATCCCTTCCATCCACTTTGCCCACCGCCCTCCCCTTCCCCCTGGCGACATCCCTCACTCCCCTTCCCCGCGACAACCTCCCCCTCCCGCACCCCTCGAATCCCGCACTAACACCCCCTCCCCTACCCCTCGAATCCGCCGCGCACCACACGCAAACCCACCCCCATGCCGCAACCCCTTCGAAAAGATAAGAGCAAGAGTTCGAGCAAGAGGGACACGATGCGCGGTGCGTGCGGTTACGGGCGGCGGAGGGACGCGGTGCTTTTGGGTGCGGGTCTAGGCGGTGGAGGGATGCGGTGCGTCTGGGTGCGGGCGCGAGAGGGACGCGGTGCGCTACTGCGGGGGACGGGGAGGGGGCTATGCGGCGGCGGAGAAGGGGAGGGGGTTGTACGACCGGTGGAGATGAGGAGTGGAGGGGGAGGCTGCGCGACTAGCGAGAGACGGGGAGGGAGAGCGGGGCTGCGGGGGGGAGGGGGAGGGGGGGGGGTGGTGGGGCAATGGGGGAAGGGGTAAGGCCGCACTTGGGCAATTGCCCCTCAAAACAAACCCCGGGGCCGGGTCGACTTTTTAACCTTCAAAAAGGAGAAAAATAATTTTTTAAAGTCATAATATAAAATTGGCGTTAATTGGATATTAGACAAAAGTTAGGGGGTTGATTTGCTCCAATCAGAAGATAAGGGGCTAATTAAATTGCATAATTGACAAAAATAGAGGGGTTAATTTGCCACATTTTAGTTTCCCAAATCAATATAATATGTATCAGTGTATCTATGTATATGTTGATGAGAGTATCTATGTATATGTTGGACATGAACTATTATTACGATTTTGTTTTTCTTATGTGGAAATTTTGTATTCAAACATACTATTAGTATTTTTTAAAAGCGAACTATAATATCATATTATAGGTGGTTAGTCCTTTGAAATTATAATGAATTAAATTTATAAATCCAAACATCATTTATTTGTAAATCCTCCTTCAAAAGATTTATGGATGACTCCTACACTCCTATACAACTTCTAGTTCATGCAAAGCACATTCTTTTGTGTTGTATAATAGGTATCATTTCAATGCCTACATTCCACTATTGCTATCCAAACATGTTATTGGTGTTACTTTTTTGCTTGTTACTACTTGTTAACATACTACTTTTATGCTTGCATATTTTGATGTCTAAGAACTCCACATTTACTTGTAGTTTTTTTAGGGGACACATTTATTTGTAGTTGCTTTATGTATTATGTTCTCCTGAGCTTATACGAGTTCCAAATAAATAACCATAAAGGCTTAGCAAGTGGTATATCTCTTCCACTTTTCTTCTCGGAGGCCTTGGGTTTAATCGATAAGCAAGAGCATGTTGTTTTGCTCTTGAGAGGTTTGAGCTAGGGGGGAGGGGGCAGGTTTGTCATATGGACCGGGGGTTATCCTGTCAGTAAGACCCCGACTCTGATCAACCACATTACCTAAAAAAAACTACAAGTTCTAAATTACTTAAAACATACCATTTTTAATTAGTAAAAAAAATTAATTATTAATTAGTAAACAAAAGTTTGAGTGATAAAATTTTATTTTGATTAGCAAAAACCAAGCCCAAATTTTCCAACTATCAAGCCCAAGTTCATAACAAAATAGAAATTTAAAGAGTTCAAGATACATGCGCTCTTTTGAGGCCAATTCATTGATTATACTTCCTCCGTTCCAAATTAAATGTAACAGTTTCCATAAACGACAATTTCAAATTAAATGTAACAGTTTCCATAAACGACAATTTCAAATTAAATGCAACATTCAACTTCTTCCTATTCTTGGTAAAGTTTTTGGGTGGGAAATTACGAATATACCCTTACTAAAACTAATCAAGATTTATTTAACTACACTAATTGTTGTGGTCCCACTTTCTCTCTCCATATTAAGTTAGTAAATTGCCCTTACTTTTTCTTAATCTCACCTTAAGAAATTTTGCCTAGGAGAATGTGTCATCTGAAATGTTGCATTTAATTTGAAACGGATGAAGTATTACTTAATTTATTTAATTAGTTAACAAGCTCAAATTTGAAGCTCAAGCTTATTGGTTTATCTATTTTTGTGGTCGAGCTGAATCGAGCTTTTGCAAGAAGTCTCAGTGGAACTACTACTCGCAACTTGCAAGTAGTTTGGGCCGCTTGGCTCACCGATCATCGCCAATCCTAGTCAAAGGTGTCAAATAGCCAACTCTTCTTGATTGGCCTTTCTTTTAGAATTTAGCTTGACTAAAAGGGGCATTCATTCTTTTTTTCAATCATTGCATAGTATCAATATGGTCAAATTAGTCATAATTACCAAACATATGCGAAATGCTAATGAAATAACTACGAAAAACAAAATTATTTGTGAAGTTGTTTTGTAGGCATACATGTGATTCTTTTTATTTATTTTTAATTTGAAGTTCCCATAGAATTGCATGCTAAATTTGCCATCAACGTGAAAAAAATCAAAATAAAAAAAAAATTTGCATGCTAACCTATTATTTTCGAGATTATGAAAGTGTGAAACATCTAATGACAATTATTATAGAGAGAAATTGGACGTCTTATGATTGAGTAAACAAATTTTAAGTTCTTCTC
The DNA here is from genome assembly GCA_947646795.1 of Beta lomatogona. NCBI lineage: Eukaryota > Viridiplantae > Streptophyta > Magnoliopsida > Caryophyllales > Amaranthaceae > Beta > Beta lomatogona. The sequence continues at coordinate 6,566,571 of CANSNZ010000023.1, read as the reverse complement.
AAGGAAATAAATTTCTGAAAAATGTTTTTTTTTTTTTTTTCCGGAAAGTAATACTCCTACTTCTTACGTCTAACCATTCAACCACTCTTTTGCTCTTTCTTTTTCCATCAAAATCAAGCTCCCTTAACAAATTCTAAGTTCTTCTCAAGAAAATAAATTTATGAAAAATGGATTTTTTTTTTCAAAGTAATACTCCTACTTCTTACATGATACGTCGAACCATACAGCCACTTACGTACAATCTAAAAATGGAAAAAAGAGCAAAGAGTATATGTATACTTTCTCCATTATTTTTTTAATTGCAGCATTTTGACTTTTCTACTATTCACAGCTCACAATTTGACTGTGTATGATATCTATACACAAGGATAGATATAGTTATATGAGATCATATTTGATTCGTCTTAATTTGTAGTTTTTAATATCTCATTTGCATAATTATTACAAATACATAACTAAAGTTATTAATGATTAAAATTGTGTCTCGCCATGAGAAAGTGTGAAAATGCAAACTTTGCAAGTAGAAAAGAACAGAGAAAGTATTTGAGATCAGTGCTCTTTACAAAAAAATATCTAAGGTAAGTTTTGCATTATTTTTACTTGTCAAACCCACTGTAATTTCAATTAGGTTCTATATTTAATTTGGAAACGCCTAATACGTTTCCGTACAAAAAAATGGAGAAGAAGAAGAAACTCCACTCATAATACATAGATCAAAATGTTAACGAAAACTCTATTTTGTATATATGTATATGCAAACGAAACCTTCCCAACAAAATCAAGCTCCTTTAACAAAAAATTCAAATAATAAAAAAAATTAAGCTCCTATATCCCAATATTATCCAAGAATTATAGGTTTTCCATCATATATATATAATATATAGATGAACACATAAATATATATGTACAAGCTACATAAACGCAAGTCCCAACTTCATCCACTGTACAGCAACCTTTTGTTGGATCTATAAACCTAAATAATCACCCAAAAAAAGGAAAAAAAAAAAAAGAATAAGAAGAAAGAACTAAACTTCAGGAATGCTCTGTAACCTGGGTTTCCAAGATCTTTGATGGGTCTCATATTGAACACTAACTTTCATCAACTGTGCCAAAATTTGTTCTGTAGAAAATCCATGTTGTTGCAAATCCATCTTTCCTAACAATTTTTCCAACTGCTTCTTTGTTAACTTTACTTTTACCTCTTTTATTTTTGATGTATTATCTTTTTTACAACTTCCTAATTGTTCTTCTTCCGCTTTCATCTCCGGCACAATCTCCGGTGACCAATCTTCTCCTCCCCAATGAACTCGAGAATCATGCCTTAAGCAATTTCCCATTTCTGTGTAGTAGTTGTTTTTGTGTTCTTGAGAGAAATAAAGAAGTGAAGGTCTTTATTTGAGGTTTTGTTTGGAGAGTTAGTATGATGATGAACAACTAAAGAGGCCTTTTATACTCCTTTATTGGATTTATTGGTAGTGAGATTGGGTCAAGCCAAACAAACTACTGGCGACGTTGGAACGAGTCCCACCTGGGCCCTGGCTGCAGGTAGTAATGCTACTATCTATTATTCCATCCGTTCCTATTTTTTTTTTTGAACTTTACAAGATTTCAAATAGGAAAAGAGGAAGTAAGTTTTTAATAGTTTATTTAAGCGAGTAAGTTGACCTAGTTCTTCGACTTAATCGCTTAAATAAACTATTAAAAACCTACTTCCTCTTTTCCTATTTTAAATCTTTTGTTCCATTTTTTTTTATAATTTGTGTGTGAGTTCATTCATCATACAATCGAGTATACTATGTGCATCATCATGGGGTAATTTTATTTAAAATTTTCTTTTTTAGTATATTTTGCTAATTTGAAATATGAGTAATGAGGAAAAAGAATAGTCTTGGGTGAGTAATGAACAAAAAAAAAAGTTTTGGGTGTATCATGCTCACAGTACATCTGGGTGTATGATAAAATTTGTACTTGTGTGCCACTGTTTTTTATTGGTTGTTATTATTAATATGACACGCTACCTTATAATTAATTTGTAAAATTACTTCTCAATTAACCAATCAAAAATAATAGAACACGAGCGGTAGTGGATTGGTGGTTAAACTCTCATATTTTATTTCAAAGGTCTTGTATTCAATTCTTAGTAGCTACACATTGTTAATATTTTAACCAAACTTGCTTGGTGGAGGTGATGGAGAACTCACCTAGTGAGTTTGAGGTCACAATTTCGAACTCTGTTACCTACTTGTGCTTGAGAATAGGGAATCCCTTATATCCTCCTACTCTCAAGCTAGCGTTAACTTGTGTACACTAGTGGAAAAAAACGCAAAGGCTGCGATGCAAGGGCTGCGGTTTATTGCAAAACGCAGCCCTTGATAGTGAAGGGCTGCGGTTAGCCCAAAAACCGCAGCCCCTTTAGTAATAAAGGGCTGCGGTTGTGGGCTTAACCGCAGCCCTTTAGTGAAGGGTCATGGTCTATGTTAAAACCGCGAGGCCTTAGTTCTTTTTCACTTACACGCGAAAGTTTCCCGCAAATACTATTATACTCACCAAAATCCAACTTTTCCCCCTCTCTCCCCCAGTCCCCGATTTTCCTCTCTCACCTCATCAAACCCGCATCCCCCTCTCTCTTCGCATCTCTGCGCTCACCCTCCGCCGCCGTTCTCTTTGCCGGAGCTTCTGCCACGTACTTGTTGCGCGCTTCCGTCACTCCTTTTGTTCGCGAAGATCCAAGCTCGAAAATCGTGTCTTCAATGGCGTCGAATTTCTAGGGTTTTCCGAAAACGATCGGAAATTGCAGTAAACGACACTGAGAAGAGATAGAAAGAGATCAATCGATTATGGAATCTCGACCCTTTCGGGAAGGTTTAACATCGAAGCAAAGAACAACGAGTACTTCATCATCATCTTCACTATCATCAAGAGAAAATAGTATCTCAAGAACAAGTTCAAATTCATCTCTTTCAAGTAAGTCGGTTTTTCGAGCATAATCTTTCATCAATTCTTAACAATCCACACTCTTCTCGATCTAGCGATGCTTCTTCATGGCTTGGATGGTGGTCTTCTTCAACCTCGGTACCTTTGCCCGAATTTTCCCCACTAATACGTCGAAACCTGAATTAGATGCTAATAAATCGATTTTCAACCGTATTTGTCTTCGATCTCTCGAGCATTACGCTCGATTTGAGGATATTCGTAATCATAGTAGTCGGGAAAATGTTGATATTGTTGAGAGTATTGGAGGACAAGGTGAAGCGTTAGTTGCTTGCTTGAGAGAAGTGCTCGCATTGTATTTTAAGGAGGATTTTGAGCTTGAAGATGGGGCGACGTTTCGCGCTGCTCGTCCTTTCTCAACAATGAATGAGAATTTGGTGCTTCAGGAGAGGTTGTCACACGGTATTTGGATGTGGTGGAGATGCATTTGGTGAAGGAGATCTCGTTGCGGTCGAATTCTTTCTTTGAGGCTTAGCGGCAGTGGGGGATTTGAATGTGAAGATTGTTGAAGGGAGTAAGAGGATTAGGGAATTAAAGGAGACGAATAGGTGTTGGATGCTGATGTTGTTGGGTCCGCGAGGCGGATTCAGGAGTTTAGTTCAATGAGGAGCAACTTGTTAGCGCTTCAACGAAACTCGGAGCTTATATTATACGTTAATCAAGCTCTCGGCGCTCTTAAACCGGTAATTTCTTGTTTGATCCCTATTGTGCTTTATTACTTGTTTATCTCGTAGTTGTATGAAACTTTATAAGTTTGTGTTGTTTTTTGTAGTGGTTTGATTTGTATTAAGTTAGAAATTATATTAATAACGATTGATAATGTCAAGATGAATATCAGTCTTTCTTTTGGTCGCATACAATACTTTGCGGGCGGTTGATAATAGAATAGTATTTGGCGGCTAAACTTTTATTATTGCTGGCTAGAGAAGGTGAAACATTTAAGTGTGGATGAGTTAGCATTACACGACTTCACATTCCTAAAGAATCCATATGGACTTGCAATCTGCTCCTTGAATTTCATGAGTTTGTAGTTGGTGTCTTAAGGACTTGTGCGGCGTATCAAATGGTCTACTCTTGCTTCCAGCCATGGGGAATGAAGCTCATGATTGGCTATGACTTCGAGTTTTGACAATTAGTGTACAATAATTCAGCTAGGAGAAGACTTTGCTTGGTGATATAAAGCTAATACTTACTTTTTGCCTTTACGCTCCTGGAATTATCTAGTTGATATGTATAGTTGTTACCCCTTGAAGTTTGTTTGGGTGGTTTATATGCATTCCGCTTTCGAGTATTTCGTAAAAAATTATTGGTCTATTTTGCAAGGGGTGTGGGCTTGTGGGGGATAATAATAAAGTAATTTATGAAAAATGACACTAAAGGATGCATGCACCAATCTAGCTAGGAAGATTACACTGCCAACAACCACTATCACAACTTAATGTGGGTCTTTGCCATGGACAGAGGTCTCATCAATCACCATATTGAAAGGAGCTAAAGCCAACATGATTATTGCCCTCAAGATATCAGTTGTTGCAATTTTGTAACTGTACGCCAACATGATTAAAGCCAACAGGTTATCTTCTTGAAGACACTGTTTTGCCAATTCATTCATGCACATTCTAGGAGTTAGTCTCTCATGTCTATGAAGAAAGTTGGTGGTATGATTATGGATTTTGTTTTGCCTTGTTTATGATTATCTATTGATACTTACTTTGTTATAGATGAATGTCAAGTGGAGTACCATTGTGTACGTTATTTATGGATACCATAATCTTGAGGAATGAATAATGATATGAGAGAGTGCTCCAAGACAAGTTAGAACCTTATAGTGATGCTTCAAGTTACTTAGTTTCAATTTAAGATGGAATGACACCAATCACATGGGATTTGGACATAAAGTATACACCAAGAAAAGATTGTTTCAAATTTTTGGGTCCACAAGAGAAGAAAATATGGAAGTTTTTTGTAGAGGATTGTGAGAGAAATTCCAAGAAGAATTCTGATAGGTTGTCAGAAAAGATCAACATTTGTTAGAATATTGTAGCATCATAGGCTTTTTTAGTTGACCCCAGATAAGGGGCTTTCTTATATCCCTAGTTGACGTAGGAAGGTTAGCAGAGAAGTTCGACAAAAGTCTTGAAATGATTTCCACTAATTAGACCTCCGGAGTCCGTTTGCTTATTGTGATACCTTTCTCGGAAGCGGGACGGGCCAACGAGTCAAACTCATCGCTATGCCATGACGTACGTGGCTTTTTAAGCCATCCGAGGTCGTTTAGGGCCCGAAAACAGCATTTTAATTATTTCCGGATTTTATTATTTCCTTATTTTCGTATTAGGGTTTTGTTTTGAGTATTTAAACAACTTTAGGTCATTATTTGGAGGCAGTTTTTGACTTTTAATAATATTTCAGAGTTTTCTCTGTTTTCTGGTGGATTCCGGATTTTCTACAGATTTATCGCTTGTAAATCTGTCTGTTCTTGACTGAGATTAGCGCTTGCTTTTCTCTTAGTTTTTCCGACTGCGTCACTAGTCTAGGTGTTTTCCACTACCCATTACTCCACTTTTCTTCATTTTTGCTGTGATCGTTTAGTATATCTTTCTATGCATATGTTCAGGCCCTTAGCACTTGGTGCATTTGTGATGGTGGTGTTGGTACATCGGTACCACCACCAACTTCTCTTTATATTATGTTGTTACGTTGCTAGATGGAATTGCTGCAGTATTTAGAGTGACGAGAGTTTTGTTTTGGAGTTTATGTTTTCTTATTAGCATTAGCATCAATACTACTATATTAAGTACAAGTATGAATGTTTTTTCTTTGTTCGTGTGGGTCTTTTTAAAATTATCGCCAACTTCCTCACCTCGAATCTTGCTTACAATGGTTGAATAGCATACTTATTGTTATTTTTGATACTTGTTTTATGGATGCCTTCACGCATAATCTTGTTGCCAATATCTCCTTTTCGGAGTTTGAGGATGGTGGTGGTAATGATTTTGTAATTATGACAAGCACCCCTACAATGAATTAGTGTTTGGTAATGATTTTGTATAACGCATAACATGGGATTGAACGACAACATTATGGTTGAAGCCTTGAAGGTATAGGATAAGTGATTGAGCTTTGTCTCGTTCTGTTCCACTCATATTCTCGCTCCCTCGTTTGGCAATGATTATTCGTCTTCTTCTTCGTCCTCCGCCGCTGATTCGTCCTCTCGCTTGATGTGTATGTCATCAACTCGATTTTTACACTCTGGATACACTCGGATTGACTCTAATTAAAATGTGATTCTATTAAACCTTCTTATAGGACTCTATTTGCCCCCCTCCCCGCTGCACTCCCCACGACCCGCCCCCCTCCCTGCTTTGCCCCCCCCTGGCCCCCCCCTCTTTGCACTCCCCCCGACTATCCCCCCTCCATGCCGCACTCCTCCCCCTCCCCGCTTGTACTCCCTCCCTGCCCCCCTCCCCGCTGCACTCCCCACCGACCGCCCCTCCTCCTTGCCGCTCCCCCCTGCCCGCCCCCTCCCTCCGCTCCCCACCTTGCCCGCTCCCTCCTTTACTCCCCACGACCGGCCCCCTCCCTGCTTGCATTCCCCACGACCCGCCCCCACTCCCCGCTGCATTCCCCCACGACCGGCCCCCCTCCCTGCTTGCACTCCCCACGACCGGCCCCTCCCTTCTTGCTAATTAAAAGAATTTTACAAATTTTCTTCATTTTTTTTCTTACTTTTTATTATTCTATGGAGTTGATTGGAAGGATGAGGAGGACGATGAGTAGAAAAGGATTTGAGTGCAATTGTAGGACGATGAGTAGACTGACTCACCTGCTTGGTGGAGGTGATGGAGAACTCACCTAGTGAGTTTGAGGTCACAATTTCGAACTCTGTTACCTACTTGTGCTTGAGAATAGGGAATCCCTTATATCCTCCTACTCTCAAGCTAGCGTTAACTTGTGTACGTAGCTAGGCTTGCTGACCTGTGAGATGTGTTGGTCCAACAGGGTCCTTCTTCTTACCAAAGGGTTCTCTAGTAGAGCTGTGGGGCCCAAAAAATATATATATAGAACAGAAGTGTTGATGAGTGATAAATAGTAGGAATCTGACTCAAATTCAATATCGTCTCTGGAAAAAAAAAAATCTAATTCAAATAGACAAATATCAAAAGTCTGAAAAGAATATAAATTTGATAATATATTAGATCCATTAGTTGGCAACTTGGCATAATTCCTAGTTACTCAACGTCTCTACCACCACTGTACCTGATAACCATTAGATGGATTTTCATGGATGGGGACGTAGCTTGTAAGTTGTAAGCTTGCATGTGCTGACTCAATTATATCCTTGAGTTTCTCCTGTAGTACGTGGCTCTGGCTTAGCTAATTGGCTAACTGCCGACAGATACGTTTTGGTGTTACAATTACATTCAAATCAAATCAGCAGTGTCATCCTCTCGCATATTTTTTTAAAATTAATTAGGTAGCATTTTTCAAATAATGCCAACGAAAAAGACGAAATTTTTCTATTGAATGTTACGACAACATTTAAGAAAATTCATTTCTGTCACATATGCACTAATATGGATTATTTGCCGAATATCTTTTGTTAGATGATACTGTACGTACAATACAAGCGTTAATTATAAATTTGGAAAGACTGAATTTCTAAGTTATGTATGTTAACACCGCACGGCTTTGATAATGTAAGTTGAAGGTGACACGCATGGGTTATCAAGGAAAGAGTAATATTCTATGTGCTAAATGGAAGCTAAGGAGAATTAACAGCAGTAAATTTTATGAAATCGAAAACTTTCAATGAATCAAGAGATAAAGAGAGAAAAAAGGGTTGAAATTCTTAATACTCCATTGAGTATATAAAATTAAAAATTAATTATTGAACCAGATTTGTATTTTTACATACTAGGGTCATATAATTTCAATTCATTTGATAGAAGATATGAATATTTTAATTATTGCTCTCCACATTAGTTTAGGATAATATTGTATAATTTTCCTTTCCTTGTCTATATTCTCCGTCATTATTGATAATTTTTTATACGAGTAAAGATTTGTATAGTTTTCCTTAGCTTGTCTATATTCTCTATCATCGTTGATAATTTTTTATACGAGTAAAGATTATTAAGTATTTTCTTATAACAAACTTAGATCGTATTAAACCTCGCCCTTGATCAACCACCCTGCAATCACGAAAATTTGTTCTTGCTAAGATACAAATTAAACCTAAATCTTGCATAAGGAAGATGAACTAGCTCAATTGATTTTAGCCATTGAACATTTAGAAGTATTAACACGTAACGAGTAAAACTGTAGAAATAGTCATTAAGCACAACATCACCTAATTGAATAGAAGGATTTTTACATGCACTAATGAAAGTCTACTCAACGATTTCTATATAGGTACTATGGTGTTCAACTTTATTTTGTTTCAAAGTCTTGCCTAAAAATAATTAGGTCTCCTGATGTCAAAATAAAAAATAAAAAATTAGGTCTTCCATCGCATCTTAAGGTGTTCGCTTGACTATAATTATCATAGGAAGCGAACTTTCAATATATGTGATCTATGATGAAACTAGTCAAAAGCTCAAAATTTATGGCTTACTAATATGTTAACAAAATTTAAATTATAAACTGTAGCTTCTTTTTTTTCTTATTAAAGATTATCACAATTTCTTCATTTGAAAATTAATTGAGGGAGCCTCTAAATGGTATACTAAAAGTATACTTTCTTGTTCTTTTTTAAGCATTACCCTTATCATTTAATTAGGCCATTTCAAAATAAGTATTACCTTACTTTCTTTGGCATTAAATTCTCTTTCCCTCTATTTAGATGTGTCCCTCTTTTTATTTATCTCTATCTCTCTCCTCTCCTTAAAACTTGTGCCTAACACCAATGTAGCACTTAAAAAAAATTGAGGAAATATATTTTTTACGCTGAAGATTGTATCAGGAACACCTGATTTGCTTCCGTGGACCCCAATTAGCTTTTCACTAGCATCTGAATTATACGGCCATGTATGTGCTGTAGGACTTTCTTTTTTGGTGAAAATCAGAATAGGCGTGTCCATTCCTTCCTTTAGAACCGAACCGTACTTTAGAGTTTCCTACCTCATTCGGCTCTGCATTCAATTCAATTGATGTCCTATTAAACTGACTGGGATTTCTTGTAGATCTATATCCCACTGTTTAAAACAACCAAAAGAGGTTAATCACATGCATGAGTTTCAAACTTTCTATTTGATTTAATAATTAAGAATCAGTTTCAGTTTTATCTTTTTCTCCCACCTACAAAAGAATAAAGCATAAGTATTTACTCCCATCCGATGTATTTTTCGCAAGGTAACTATCTTGATTTTATATCAAAATTTATATAGAATCTTTGAAAAAGGCTTTTTGTCATAAGTAAGAAATAAAGAAAATACTTACTATATTTGGGATTTGATCTTGCATCGCCGCTTAATACCTTAGTCTTAGTGGATCGATTATATTACATAGGTTGCCTTTTTTTTTTCTTAATTCACACGTAATAACATCAGCAATGATATTAATGTAGCTATATTTGTCACCTTACATAGCTACATTAGTTGGTAAAATCTAGATTATGCAGTATCTAAGAATATAGATAGAATACCGGACCGTCTACATCATTGCCATTTGTGGTACTCTATACAAAAAGAATCGTGATTGCCAAAATGTATTTACAACAATTATTAGCCTTAATAAAATGTAATTCAAATGTAAAATATATATTTCAAATTGTAAATGAATTACTAGTAGTGTAGTACTTTATCAAAAAGAATAAGTGCAATCATCATAAAACAATATTACACTTAATTCAAGATTATAGAATACTTTAATATAAAAATTAAGGAGTTAATCAAGCAACCAATTTAATTGTTAATAGTGATTAACTACATTATACTTTGCTGTTTTTGTACTTGCTAGTTTGTAATGATGTTTACGAATCAAGGTTATTGGCCTAGTTGGTTGAAGGTCCTCTTTTCACCCTTGTGAAAGATTTTGATTAATTCTTTCCCTTGTAAAGTAAGATCCCCGATTCCCCCTGACCCCTCTCCCCACGAGTTCATTCATCATACGAAACTAATTTTTGCTCATTTGTTCATATAAAACTCTCTTTTTTTCAATCCAAATGAGTAATGAGCAAAAAAATATTCTTGGGTGTACTATGCTCACAGTACACCCGAGTGTATGATAAATTTTTTGCTCCCTCCACTCGTGCAAGGGAAATTCATCTTACCTTAAAAAAAAGATGGAATGATGTTTTTTCTTACATAGCATGGATAAATGAGTGAAATAGCTCATTTATAAATTATAAAGAATAGCATATTCCTTTCTAATAATAGAAAGCAAAAATAAATAAATAAATAAATAAATAAATAAATAAATAAATACATGAAATTAATGATTTGCGTCGGACCTGGGACCATCATTTGTGTCGGACTTCGGTCCGACGGCACAGGTCTCGACGCAGATAGGGGAGACAAGATCTGCGTCGGATAAGATACGACGCAGATTGTAAACTATTTGCGTCGGACTATAATCCATGTGCGACGCACATGACACCTTAAGGCCACCAGCAGCAGCACACACATGGCACTATCTGCGTCGGACCACAATGAATGTGCGACGCATATGCATGTGGATACCAGGTTCTTTTGCGTCGGACAATGTACAGCATCCGACGCAAATCGCAATTATTTAATTAAAAAAAAATATGACGATAGAAATTTATACAGAATTTATTAGTTTATCAATGTAAATAACACTATGTTTGATTCTGTACATAATATGTTAGTGTTACTATCAAAATATATTACACACTCGATTTCAAATGAGAGAAAAAAATATGTAAAATAGATACAGATAAATTACATTTTGCAAATATGTAAAAAAAAATGTAAATGCCGATGACTTTGCCGACGTTTTCCGTTGAGCTCGAGGAAAATGACTTCGAGAAGCAACAAATCTAGATCTGAAAATGAAAAAAAGAATTTCAGAACTGAAAATGTAAAAGAAAATCCTAGATCTGAAAAATAAACCCTAGACTAGGATAAGTGCCATAAAAATAAACAAAAAAATTCAGATATAAAAAAAACGAAAGGATATTATTTTCAGTTGCACAAAATGAAAAAACTAACTTTCAGATATGAAAATTAAAAAAGAAAATTAAAATGGAATACCAAGCAAATCAGATATAGAAAATGAAAAAAAAAATCGACAGAGCCAATCACGCCGAAATCATCAAATCTTGCACCACCAAAATCAAGTCCAAATCACGCTAAGGAAGAAGATCAGAAGCAATATCAAAGAAGTGAACTCACTCTTTCTGTTCGATGAATCTTCTGTTTCCTCTTTGTGAAGATGTTGCGAATCTCTTTCTTCGAGATTGAGTTGCGAACTGTAATTGAGTTGCAAATTGCTAATCTCTTTCGTCTTCTCTGCTTTCTACTCGAACGGCTCCGGTGAAACCACGAACAACATTGCATATGCGGGATATACGAGTGAGAATGGGAGGAGTGAGAAAATTAACTCCATAAATTGACCCACTCTAATCTCTTGCTTTCTCTTTATTCACCTGTGTAAGCAAACTCCCAAAACTCAAATCTCTCTCAATTTCTCTCTCTTTACTCAGTCTCTGCTTCTTTCATACCGATAATTTTTCTCAGCTTCGAATCAAGAAAAAGAACCCAAAAAAACCCCCAAAAAGAAAAGCACCAAAACCGAAAACCGAGAAAATTTTCATGGTTTATAATCATATTTAGGCGATAAATTTGGTAAAGTTTGAAGCATTTTAGTGGAAAAATTAGGAAAAATGGGGGTTTTAGCTATGCCTTTTGAAAGAGAAATGGTGAGAGAGATGAAAGTTGAGAGTGAAACTACTGAGAGAGATGAGAGAGACATCTAGGGTTAAGAGATATAAGAGAGAGAAGGTGAAGAAAAAGTGATATTGCAATATTATGTGCGTCGCACATCAACCTATGTTCGACGCACTTTACCTTTTTTTATTTTGAAAATGATAATGCTAGGCTACATCATTTGCGTCATATCGCCTTACCATGCGACGCAAATCATGGGATACATACATGTGCGTCGCACTATAGCTGTATTTGACGCAAATCATGTTCGTCATCTGCGTCGCGTTCTCAACCCCCGTCCGACGCAGATGACCCTATCACCCATCTACCATCATTTTGTGCGTCGCACGTTCTTTAATGTGCGACGCAAATAGGCTATTTGCGTCAGTGCTTCTAGCATGCGACGCACATAGACTGACGCAAATTTGCATTTTTCTATATACCATCAATGATAGTCCATCATTGTTAAGCCTAGCCAGCCAGCTTAAGCCTTAAGAGCTAGAGAGCCAGCCACATGAGCCAGATCCAGATGGAGCCGGTAAACTTCAACTTGTCACGTGTGAATGCAATTTTGGGAAAGGGATCTTTAGAATTTGGACACTCGAGCAAAGTGTGAACACACAAATTACAGGAATCTTCACCTAATATATTATTTACGTGTGTGCTTACTGCTTACCTGGGCCCCCTTTTCTAATAGGAAAATTGCAAAAAAATATAGATTATGGTCTACCTAATCACTTGTGTATCATTAAGGAAAGGGAAATCTTTCGTGGTACTTTCATCCACTTAAGGATAAAATCAAAGTAACCGTCAAAATAAAATAAAATACACATGGATATAATCAAAGTAATTATACATTATCTAATCATTCCTTTCCCACTGCTTAGTTTCTCTAGATGTTTTCTTTTAGCATTATAATAATAGGAGATTAGTCATTAATGGTTAATTTTCATAGTTGGAATGATTAAACCTTCACTTTGTCTTCATGAAGTCCCAAAAAAATGAGCCAAACTCGATCAATTTGTAAAGTTTTCTCAAACCTAGCTTCGTATCAATCACTCAACTCTAGCTTCCCATCTCGAAGGTCATTTATTTAGGTTTGAAATGAATAATCCAACATGCTAATTGTTTTTTTCTATATGTTATGGTATTTGTTTTTACACTCGTGTAATACATGGACTTACAATTAAATTACAAAAGATATGTATGAGACGTTTTTGTTTTCTAAGATTATATTAATATATTTTGTTCCTAATGTACTTTATATTTTTCTTACTATAGTTATTACGGTTTTTCTAACCTATGCACCTAGTGCATAAAGTGCATAGGTTAGAAAAACCCTAGTTATTAATAGCTTCTACAAAATTAATATTCCATACGGATTCATAGTTATGCTACACATTTGTTATAGCTTCTGTCGTGCTCTCCTATTTTACCACTTTGTATGTTGTTGATCTTTATAAGTTATAACTTTCCAACTATTGTTTAGCTTTTTCTTGGTTTGAGGAAGCTCATGCCGAAGGAGAGTTTGACCACATACAAGTTTGGTAGGATTTTATTCTAAAACCAATTGGTAATAGGTGGAGTAACTTACCAACATATATGTTAGTCATTTGGTCTCTAATTCTTTAATGTGGGACAAGTATTTCCTAACATGTGGATTATACTCTTAACTAAGTCTTTGGATCAATTATTTTTTATGCAAATATTGTGTCATGAGTAATGTCGGTATTTAATAATAGTCTAAATCCTCATTTGACATAGACATTGGCGGAGGCACTATGTAACAAGGGGTATCATATTTAAAAAAAAATAAGTTTTTTTTAAAAAAAGTAAAAAAACAAAGAAAAGACAAGCCTTGTATAACTCTGAGCCATTTCAAAACTTGTTTCCCCTTTTCTATAAAGAAGCTAATTAGAATTTGTGTACCATGCATTAAGAAAAGTCAAATTTAGAAAGAGTATTATTCAGAATTTTCCAATAATTTTTAGAATTTAGATTGAGAATATAGATTAATTATGATTTGTGTCAATTTATATAAATTTGTGATTGTTGAATTGGAAATTTACACATTTGTGAATTTGTTAGTGAGTTATAACTTGTAAATTGTTAGTGAATTAATATGTGACTAGTGAAAAAATATACAAATTGTGATATTGTGAGTTGTGAGGTTCTTCATTATCTCTCTGCTCTTCTAAATTATTATGCGAGTAGTAAAAACAGATGAAGTATTAAAATTTTCCTTCTACCAAACCACCAAGCCAACAAAATTCTTCTCCACCAAGTCGTATGACTCCATCCCAAAATCGGTGCGAAAATATATGAGCTCCCCATGAACAATTGTAATTCTTTCTGTATTCAATACTATCACAATATTACGCTACCCCTGGTCGAAAATCGTGGATCTGCCACTGTCACAAAGATATAAGGTATTTTCTTATATGTACCCATGTGTTTGTACGTCGAGAATTCACATTGTTCCTCTACCATGTCCAATATCTCACCAAATTCTCCACAATACTCTTGTGATTCTATAAGCATTTACATTCACCAATAAATTCCATTAGAGAAGTGTTATGTTTTAATCTTGTTTAGGGATATGAAAGAATTTCAATGAGTTTTAACTTATTGTTATGAAGTCAAAAGAAATTGGTTAAAGTTGAATTTCCCCCCTCTATATATAAAACAAAAGTTAGCTAATAAATCACTTTTAAACCTTAGTATATTAGCTTAGAACACATGAAAAATATCTCACTAACAAAATCATTAACACTCTGACAAAACCATGGTGATACTCTACTAACTTTTGTAAAGATGAAGGTACAATCAATGTTATTAGGATCTAGATCTTACTTTGGATCGTAGGGGTTGGTAGGATCAAATTGGTGGTATCTAGGATCGTAAGATCCTATAAATTAGGTAAAACTAGGGCTGATTAACAGATCAGGTCGAAGTCGTGTTCGGGTTAAGACTAAACTGGTTGAACATGTCCCAATCCAAACCTAACCCGTTTATTAAACGGGTTGCAAAACTCAACCTTGACCCGACCTGTTTATTAAATGGGTTACCCATATAACCCGTTTAACCCATTTACATATTTATTACTATTATATTTTTATTAAAATTTATTAGTTTTCAACAATAAATTCACATAAAAGTATGCATGATTATATTTTCTTTTCAATTTTTGTGTTCTACAATTAGTATTTTTAGAATATCACCAACTTTAACACAACTTTTTAGGAAATTTATATTTTAATGAGTTAAACGGGTCAAAGCAGGTTAATTTTGGGTTGAAAATGTCAACATTAACCTAACCCATTTAATTAAATGGGTAAGTCATATGATAGGAACGGATCATAGAGTCGTATTTAATTAGCAAATAGTGATAGTAATTCAATACTCTAAGATCGAAGTAACATGGGACCAAAACCTATTAGGAGAAATATAATATCTGAGATTACTTTACGATTTTTTTACATATGATAGGAACGGATCATAGAGTCGTATTCCTATCATGTGATTTTTGTGGCTGGGCATGATCGTAACACCTACAAAATTAAGATCCTTCGGGATTGATGAGGGCCTTGTCAATAATAGAATCGTAGGATTTTTAACGTAGATTTTTAATAACAAACACAAAAATAAAATCATTTCTTTTTTTTGAAGGGAAAAAATAAAATCATTTCTATTGAATTGTAAATAATGACTATGAGGTCTTTATCACCAAACTGTCATTTTGTATTGTTTTTCTTTTAGGATTCAAACTAGGAATTCCTCCTACTCTCCTCTTCAATTTCCCCTCCCTCATGAATTGAGGTTCCAATTAATTAGGGATAGTAGAGATATTCAGACATCTAAGTTATCATTTTGAACATCACAAAGAAAAACTTGATAATAATAAATATTACGTGAAGTAGCTCAATCAAACAATGAATTAAAAGAAGAAAAGGAGAGAAATATTAAACAGCACGCATATCAATTTTGAATGTTTAATAATAATAATGTTAATAAAAGCTAGAGTTGTACTTATACATCACATTTATCACAAAGAAAATTACTCTACTCAATAAAGTTTGAATAATATTTATTTGGTAAGTACGTACGAACATGCTTTTGCTAGTGAGTCCAATGACTCTGACTAACAAGTCTAAAATTTGCACCTTAGTATTATGCAGCTAATTAAGTACTCCAGGTTGTGCTTGAAGACTCTTCAACTGAGTTTGCATGTCCTATTACACCAACTTCGCCACTTAAAGTAAATACTCACTTTAATTTGTTCAAAGTAAGTTGTCATATCTTTCTTTTTTTTTCTTATTGTGATTTCACAAAAAGCCTAGTTCACCATTTCTATTAATTTATAGATCTTTGGATTGCATTGGGTTGTGTTAGTCCACATCAGATGTAATTTTTTGGCGGAAACAATGAACTAAATAAGATATGCAAAACAAAATTTTCTATGATGAAAACTTCCTAGAATCAACTAGGATGAATAAAATACCTCGATCATATGGGATTATAATCTCGGACTTACAAAGAAAAATAGAAGAAAACTGAACAAGAGTTACTAGATATTATTTTTTGTGTGTAAATGAGCGACTATGTTAAGGTTTTGTCAAATAAAAGTAAACTCCTCAAATCTCTCATTAAACTTTGGAGAATATATATATACAACCTAATAGCAGAAACCATGCTGAACTATAAACGTTACAGATAGGAATATAATAAGACATACTGAACTAGACTCCTTAGCAATATAATACTCCAATACTCCCCCTCAGGTTGGAGCATGGATATCACAAATGCCTAACTTGCGGATTAGAAAACCATACTGGCGTCTTCCCAAAGCTTTTGTCAAAATATATGCTAACTGATGTCCATTAGGAATATATGAGGTAGAGAGATTACCAGAAGTCAATACATCTCGAACAAAATGACAATCTACCTCAATATGCTTCGTACGATCATGAAAAACAGGCTTTTTTGAAATATGAATAGCAGATTGATTATTTGAATACAATTGCATAAGCTTAGGATGCAAAACACCAAGAGAAAATAACAAATACTTCAACCACTTTAACTCACAAGTAGTAACAGCCATAGCCCTATTCAGCCTCTGCAGACGAACGAGCTATAGTAGGTTGTTTCTTAGTCTTCCAGGAGACAAGAGAACGACCCAAGAACACCAAATAACCAGTAACAGAACGCCGAGTCAATGGACAAGCAGCCCAATCACTATCACAAAAAGCAGTAAGTTGCATATTACCCAAAGGGCGCAACACAATACCCTGACATGGACTTCCTTTTAAATAACGCAAAACACGAAGTGCAACATCCCAATGACAAACCTGTGGGGCAACTAGAAATTGAGATAGAGTATGCACAGCATAACTTAACTCAGGACGAGTAACCGACAAGTAAACCAATCGGCCAACTAGGCGCCGATACCTATCAGGGTGCGCAAACGGGGACCCCTCTGCGGAAGCGAGACGATGATTTTGCTCCATAGGTGTGTCAATGGGTTTGCATCCCAACATTCCTGCTTCTGTCAAGACATCCAACGCATACTTACGTTGGGACAAAAAAAATGCCATCCTTACTCCTAGCAACCTCAATGCCTAAGAAATATTTCAATACACCCAAATCCTTCGTATGAAAACATGAACTTAAATATTTCTTAAAGCGAACAACAACATCATGAGATGAGCTTGCAATAATTAAATCATCAACATAAACAATTCAAGAACATGAAGAGCAACATGTCCCTGAATAAAACTGAACAAAGAATAATTTGCAGCAGACTGTTTAAAACCATATGACTTTAATGCCTGAGAAAGCTTAGCAAACCATTGTCGAGGAGCCTATTTCAAACCATATAAAGAGTTTCGTAGCCTACAACACTACAAGAAAGGTTGAATTTAACGACGGCTGAAAGCCGTCGGCAATATTAGGAAAACCGTCGGTGAAACATCAACGACGGCTAAACCGTCGTTAGAAGACCGTCGGTGCAACGGTGGTCGCTGAATTTAGAATCAACGACCGCTGAGCCGTCGGTGAGTAAAATACCGACGGCTTTCTTGTAATCGCCGACCGTTTGGAAAAACCGACGCCGGTACCAAACCAACGACTGTTTTTAACAAGTTGTTAAATCAACGACGGTGTGAAACCGTCGTTGATTTAAGCGACAGATTCAAAACCGTCGGTAAATTCCCCAACGGTTTTAAACAATCGTTGTATGGGCCACATCAACGTCGGTATAAACCGTCGCTATTATATAAAAGCCGTCGTTGAAGAGGAAGTCCTTGGGTCCATGGTATACCTGGCAACGACTGCCTAGCCGTCGTTAATTTAATGTTTAGCCGTCGTTGTTTTTTTGAAATTATATTATTTAAAATATTTTTGTTGTTTCCAATAATTAAACCCGTACCCGACAGATACCGCATGCTTATGGACCACACTAAAGCTGTTCCTCCATCGCATTCAATTACAAAAATATGCAATTTTGATATATATTACAATTTGCATTGATACTTGTATAATTACAAGAAATAGATTACAATTATGTACACAAAATAGATCCCGATGTCGGGAAATAAAGTAGAATTCTCGTGTTTACAAAAAATATATATCGACAAAGCTGGAAACTAATAAGTTAGATGCCGAAAAATATAGACACTAAATGCATAAAAGTTAGTTACCAAGTTGCCGAAAGCAAAAACACTACACCTGTCAAGGGTGTCCGTGTAGCACTACCGCCACCACCAAACCCCGGGTCATCGTCTGGTCCGCGATGTGGAGGGGGGGCCTGGGTTGCAACCTCGAGGACATGTGGCCGAAACTAGACATGTTCCTCATCATTTCCTCAACAATGGCCCGACTTGACGCTTCCACCCGTGCTTGCGACCACCTGCCTCCACCTCTTCCATCCGCGCAGCCGACCTTTGCCTCCACCTCGCGCCTCAATCCGAGATAAAATGGACGGCTCATATGGTTGTGAAGAGCCGCTATCTCCTCGCCCTGATGAAGAGTTGTAGTACAAATGATCTCCCCGACCCAACCCCCGAACTTTTCCTCGGTTCCTCCCCCCCAACCTGTCTCCCCAATACAACAGATCGGGGTTCTGGCCGTGACCCCGAGTGGTACAATGATCCAGCCTTCTTCTTGTACGTCTCCCGCGATTTGGTTAAATATACTCAAATTCAAGTAAAATAAAGTGGGTAAAAAGGCCTATATTGGCCTACATTTGGTTCTAACTTTCCTACTTTGTGTATTTTCAATCAAAACAACTTATAAATACACTAAACTAACTACATATATGATGTTTGAGGTGGTTATAACTTAAACTAGCATCAAAGTACTCGTATTCATTCAATTTCAAGTAAAAAGGCCTAAAAAGGCCTATATTGGCCTACATTTGGTTCTAACTTTCCTACTTTGTGTATTTTCAATCAAAACAACTTATAAATACACTAAACTAACTACATATATCATGTTTGAGGTGGTTATAACTTAAACTAGCATCAAAGTACTCGTATTCATTCAATTTCAAGTAAAAAGGCCTAAAAAGGCCTATATTGGCCTACATTTGGTTCTAACTTTCCTACTTTGTGTATTTTCAATCAAAACAACTTATAAATACACTAAACTAACTACATATATCATGTTTGAGGTGGTTATAACTTAAACTAGCATCAAAGTACTCGTATTCATTCAATTTCAAGTAAAAAGGCCTAAAAAGGCCTATATTGGCCTACATTTGGTTCTAACTTTCCTACTTTGTGTATTTTCAATCAAAACAACTTATAAATACACTAAACTAACTACATATATGATGTTTGAGGTGGTTATAACTTAAACTAGCATCAAAGTACTCGTATTCATTCAATTTCAAGTAAAAAGGCCTAAAAAGGCCTATATTGGCCTACATTTGGTTCTAACTTTCCTACTTTGTGTATTTTCAATCAAAACAACTTATAAATACACTAAACTAACTACATATATGATGTTTGAGGTGGTTATAACTTAAACTAGCATCAAAGTACTCGTATTCATTCAATTTCAAGTAAAAAGGCCTAAAAAGGCCTATATTGGCCTACATTTGGTTCTAACTTTCCTACTTTGTGTATTTTCAATCAAAACAACTTATAAATACACTAAACTAACTACATATATGATGTTTGAGGTGGTTATAACTTAAACTAGCATCAAAGTACTCGTATTCATTCAATTTCAAGTAAAAAGGCCTAAAAAGGCCTATATTGGCCTACATTTGGTTCTAACTTTCCTACTTTGTGTATTTTCAATCAAAACAACTTATAAATACACTAAACTAACTACATATATCATGTTTGAGGTGGTTATAACTTAAACTAGCATCAAAGTACTCGTATTCATTCAATTTCAAGTAAAAAGGCCTAAAAAGGCCTATATTGGCCTACATTTGGTTCTAACTTTCCTACTTTGTGTATTTTTGGCGGGCCGCGGGTGCGTCGTCGTGCACCGCCGCCCGGCCAAAGATAAAATTTCTCCTACTCTCTTCTACACTAAGGTAGTATAATGGAAGTAGGGGTCGAATCCACAGGGAAACAGGGACGAGTTTAGTACTTAGCGTGATTCGAAACCTAGATTAAGCTAAGGGCCGAGAAACCTAATAATAATAACAAAGGGGGGTTTCAAGTAGATTATAACTAAACTACAACTAACTAGCATATAAACAAAATGAGAAATCAATTATAGGAAGGATCTTGAATCCGATTAACATGCACTTCAATTCATTATCGATCCTTGAACATCCACTCTAATTATTTCCATAATTATCTATTGTCGAGAATTAATCTCGTGTTCTCCTTATTCCTAGTTGAATAGCACGATCAGCGTGACTATAAAACCCTAACTAAAGGATAACCTAGTCCGATCTGCGTCTAAGTTCAATCCGATAGCAGCAATAAACACAGAGAACCAATAGACCTGCTAACGTCATACAAGCGATAAACATTCAACAGTTGATTCAATTTCCCCAAGAAATAACCAAGATGATCAGCATCTAAATTACTCCCTAGTTTGCTACCAAATGATAAAAGAATAAAACAATCCGATCCTATTCTTAAATCTAGCATTAGATTAATTACACAATCAAACTAGTAACATTCCTAGCATAATCATGCAAAAACCATTGAAAGCAAGCATAGAAATTAAACCATAATCAAAGGAAATAAATAAATAAGAAAGATCTCACAATAATGCTTGAAGCTCCATATTAATCTCGTTCAAGAACGGTTCAAGCTACAATCGGCATAGCATAAGCCAATCCCATAATTGAAATCTACATAAACTAAACTAGAAAATAAAAACTAAAAAGAGAAGACAACAAGAGAGGAGTGGAGTTTTGGAAACTCCATCCCCTTGTGGCTGCTGCCCCCTAGGTCTAAAAACAAAGTTTAGTATTTATACTAAGCCTCAAAAGTTAGCCGTCATTTAAACCGACCTAGGGGTCGCGAGGTGCGATACAGGTCGCACCGTGCGATAAGCTACTGCCTTCGCAACGAGCTGAAGAGCTGGGCCAAAACCACGCAGGTCGCACCGTGCGAGATTCCTCGCGAGGTGCGAGCTGGAGGTCGCGAGGTGCGACCATGCTCGCGAGGTGCGAGCTGCTGAGCGCTGGGCCAGCGCTGCTGGACGAGCGAGGCTGCTGGGGCGCTGGACGAGCGCCGGGCGTGCGTTGGCTTGGTGCGATGGGCGTGCGATGGGCCGTGATGCTCGCGAGAGCTTGGCGGGTGATCTTGCGCTGGGCAGCCGAACTTGGTTTGGCTTGGCGAGCTCGCGATGATGCTTAGCTTAGGCACACGGTGGAGTTTGGTTGGTGAGACGATGTTGTGGAGTTGTTCCAACCATTCATGCTTCCAAGAGCTCGGAACTTACAATTTTAACAACAATAAATACAAAATTCCGAACTTCCGCTAAGGTCGATTTATATGCAAAACTTAACAATTACGAACAAATCCCTTTAGCAATGTGCACCTAAAATACCACAAGAACATCGTATAACTTGAGCGCATCAAATACCCCCACACTTGAACTTTACTCGACCTCGAGTAAACTCAAAATGAGGATCACCAAATGAATCATCACCCAAACTAACGACACCAACCTACACTCCCCATCAACTACATCATCATCATCACATCTTAACAACATCCGCTCAAAAACCTAAACGTAAGGGACGATGATTCCCCCACACTTAGATTCGAGCTCACCCGAAAAATAAAAAGACGCGACAACAATAATCACCAAAGAACACCAACACGAATCAAAATGTCACTCACGACACACTAAACTATCAGCTCTCCCAAACCTCCAAAAGATGATCTAAAACTACTACTACTACAACTAATCTAAACAAGCAAGCCATGGAACAAAGACAAAAAGGAATATACTCCATGCTTACTCCCAAAAGCAAACAATTAACCAAAAGAATGTGAAAGCCAACTTTAAATAGATCTTCACAAAACAAAGGATGAATTCACTAACCCAACCCGAAAACGCTTTCAACCTTATGACACCATCTCCGGCAAATGAGTTTTCAAAGTGTATAATTCTCTCTTAATCTCTCATTTTGCCTAGGAGCCCTTTCGGGTTTTCATCCTAGCTTCTCACATTTTTTTTATCTCACCATCTTACCCGCTCAATATAAGCCACTTTTTTGCATAAGTTGCCCTTTCGGGTTTTCAACCTATCCGGGCCCCCATTTTTGCCTGAGTCGCCCACCCTTGTGGGTTTTCAACTCAGCGGGTTTCATTTCATCATCATTTTTTTATTTTTTATTTTTTTATATTTTTTTTTCATTTTCATTTTTTCATTTCCATTTTTTTTTTTTTTTTTTTCAAATTGAAAGTAATATACACAACATAGATATATGAGAATGAGAATACCCTCCCCCCTACTTAAACTACACATTGTCCTCAATGTGTCGACAATTAGAAGAAAAGTAAACTGAAAATGGGGGGAGAAAATCGAAAATCGGGTAAATCGAAGATCGAATGCTCAAAACTCATGACCAAATAATCCGTCAAACTCAAATTTCTTAACAACACCAACTCAAATCTCATAAATCAACTCACAAACCTCTCCCTCGAATCACTCAAACAAATGACAAGCTCAAAAGTTTTGAATTTGTGAGATTTGCACCTAGCTTAAGAGATCGAAAAGATACATTAACAATCTCAATCCTCTAGTGTACCAACTCCTAGCTATTGAAGTCCTCCCAATGGATTTTCTTTTGTGGATTTTGGTTCCAAGTGGATGAAGATTGGTTGTGGATCTTTTTAGTGGGTGGGTGGTGGGTGAAAGAAAATTTGTTGTGGTGGTGGAAATTTGATGAAAAATAAAGAGAAAGAAAGAAAATAAAGGGGTCTCGGGTTGCCTCCCGAGAAGCGCTGTTGTTTAAAGTCGTGAGCTCGACTTAATACCTTAAGCTTAATCATTGGGTTGTGCTCCATGTGTGACAATGGTGGTTCCATGTCAATCTCCACTTCAAGTACCTGCAAAATTGATTGAGAAGAACTCTTGCAATGCATCGTTAATACCTAGCTTACTACAACATGGTTGAGCATATAACATCTGATTATATCCCAAACCTAGCATTAAGGCAACAACAAACATCAACTAGTAGTACTCCTAGCTAATCCAAGTCATGACCATTAATATAAATGTGTAAAGCTAAACAATAACCAAGTTATAGAGTATGAGTCAATCAACCATTCCCAAGAGAGTTTAAGCAACAAGTTCCATGCTTCTTGTCCAAAATACAAAAGTGAAATACATAGAGCTCAATGGAAGATGAAAACTAGAAACTAAAACAAAAAGGGAATTCTTTATATGAGTGGCCAACCAAAAACAAAGAGCACAAGCAATACCATCCAAAAATCACACTAAATACAAACAAGTAACACCGTTTCCCCGGCAACGGCGCCAAAATTTGGCGGGCCGCGGGTGCGTCGTCGTGCACCGCCGCCCGGCCAAAGATAAAATTTCTCCTACTCTCTTCTACACTAAGGTAGTATAATGGAAGTAGGGGTCGAATCCACAGGGAAACAGGGACGAGTTTAGTACTTAGCGTGATTCGAAACCTAGATTAAGCTAAGGGCCGAGAAACCTAATAATAATAACAAAGGGGGGTTTCAAGTAGATTATAACTAAACTACAACTAACTAGCATATAAACAAAATGAGAAATCAATTATAGGAAGGATCTTGAATCCGATTAACATGCACTTCAATTCATTATCGATCCTTGAACATCCACTCTAATTATTTCCATAATTATCTATTGTCGAGAATTAATCTCGTGTTCTCCTTATTCCTAGTTGAATAGCACGATCAGCGTGACTATAAAACCCTAACTAAAGGATAACCTAGTCCGATCTGCGTCTAAGTTCAATCCGATAGCAGCAATAAACACAGAGAACCAATAGACCTGCTAACGTCATACAAGCGATAAACATTCAACAGTTGATTCAATTTCCCCAAGAAATAACCAAGATGATCAGCATCTAAATTACTCCCTAGTTTGCTACCAAATGATAAAAGAATAAAACAATCCGATCCTATTCTTAAATCTAGCATTAGATTAATTACACAATCAAACTAGTAACATTCCTAGCATAATCATGCAAAAACCATTGAAAGCAAGCATAGAAATTAAACCATAATCAAAGGAAATAAATAAATAAGAAAGATCTCACAATAATGCTTGAAGCTCCATATTAATCTCGTTCAAGAACGGTTCAAGCTACAATCGGCATAGCATAAGCCAATCCCATAATTGAAATCTACATAAACTAAACTAGAAAATAAAAACTAAAAAGAGAAGACAACAAGAGAGGAGTGGAGTTTTGGAAACTCCATCCCCTTGTGGCTGCTGCCCCCTAGGTCTAAAAACAAAGTTTAGTATTTATACTAAGCCTCAAAAGTTAGCCGTCATTTAAACCGACCTAGGGGTCGCGAGGTGCGATACAGGTCGCACCGTGCGATAAGCTACTGCCTTCGCAACGAGCTGAAGAGCTGGGCCAAAACCACGCAGGTCGCACCGTGCGAGATTCCTCGCGAGGTGCGAGCTGGAGGTCGCGAGGTGCGAGCTGCTGAGCGCTGGGCCAGCGCTGCTGGACGAGCGAGGCTGCTGGGCGCTTGGACGAGCGCTGGGCGTGCGTTGGCTTGGTGCGATGGGCGTGCGATGGGCTGTGATGCTCGCGAGAGCTTGGCGGGTGATGCTGCCGGGGCGGCCGAACTTGGTTTGGCTTGGCGAGCTCGCGATGATGCTTAGCTTAGGCACACGGTGGAGTTTGGTTGGTGAGACGATGTTGTGGAGTTGTTCCAACCATTCATGCTTCCAAGAGCTCGGAACTTACAATTTTAACAACAATAAATACAAAATTCCGAACTTCCGCTAAGGTCGATTTATATGCAAAACTTAACAATTACGAACAAATCCCTTAGCAATGTGCACCTAAAATACCACAAGAACATCGTATAACTTGAGCGCATCAATTTTCAATCAAAACAACTTATAAATACACTAAACTAACTACATATATGATGTTTGAGGTGGTTATAACTTAAACTAGCATCAAAGTACTCGTATTCATTCAATTTCAAGTAAAAAGGCCTAAAAAGGCCTATATTGGCCTACATTTGGTTCTAACTTTCCTACTTTGTGTATTTTCAATCAAAACAACTTATAAATACACTAAACTAACTACATATATCATGTTTGAGGTGGTTATAACTTAAACTAGCATCAAAGTACTCGTATTCATTCAATTTCAAGTAAAAAGGCCTAAAAAGGCCTATATTGGCCTACATTTGGTTCTAACTTTCCTACTTTGTGTATTTTCAATCAAAACAACTTATAAATACACTAAACTAACTACATATATGATGTTTGAGGTGGTTATAACTTAAACTAGCATCAAAGTACTCGTATTCATTCAATTTCAAGTAAAAAGGCCTATATTGGCCTACATTTGGTTCTAACTTTCCTACTTTGTGTATTTTCAATCAAAACAACTTATAAATACACTAAACTAACTACATATATCATGTTTGAGGTGGTTATAACTTAAACTAGCATCAAAGTACTCGTATTCATTCAATTTCAAGTAAAAAGGCCTAAAAAGGCCTATATTGGCCTACATTTGGTTCTAACTTTCCTACTTTGTGTATTTTCAATCAAAACAACTTATAAATACACTAAACTAACTACATATATGATGTTTGAGGTGGTTATAACTTAAACTAGCATCAAAGTACTCGTATTCATTCAATTTCAAGTAAAAAGGCCTAAAAAGGCCTATATTGGCCTACATTTGGTTCTAACTTTCCTACTTTGTGTATTTTCAATCAAAACAACTTATAAATACACTAAACTAACTACATATATCATGTTTAGAAGTATGTACCGAGATTTGCTTTGATTTCTTGTTTGCTGGAATTTCTCCTTTTCCAGGAACAGTCTTGAAATGAGTCTTCAAGAACAACTCGGGAGCGAAGTAGGGAGTACTCCTCCTCTACTCTTTGCTCTGTAGACATTGTTTAATTAACAAAGGCTTTATGGAACATATTCATGTAAATTACACTAAGTAGTAGATATGAAACATATTTACCATCTTCCTAGCATCTTTGTGCCGCCGAAATAGAACCCCGAAAGTGTGACGGCTCAATTGGATTAGACAGGGAGCCACCTCTTCGGTTCTTCTTCGCCTTTTCAGATTTTTCCCGAAATGTTGGGTCTTCACTTCTCTTCTTCATGTCTTCGTATATCGTCTCCCCCAACCATTTTGGCCTTTCTTTGGCTTTCTTAACCACCCAAGATCGCAAGTCTCGCAGACGAGATGAAGCTTTTTTCTTGTAATCCTTCCTCACTAGGCCTTCTAACTCAGGAGGCCATTCGTAAATACCCTTTAGTCAAACATTAAACAAAGATATTAATAAAGTAATATAATCAATTTCATTTTTCATAATTCGATTCATACATACCGTGAAAATGTTCCACCAATGCGTCTTTGTTGCATCATCGACCTCACCGTAATTGAACCATGGTT
The DNA here is from genome assembly GCA_947646795.1 of Beta lomatogona. NCBI lineage: Eukaryota > Viridiplantae > Streptophyta > Magnoliopsida > Caryophyllales > Amaranthaceae > Beta > Beta lomatogona. The sequence goes on along the minus strand of CANSNZ010000023.1, from coordinate 6,539,595 downwards.
GTCGAAAATGGCCCTGGAAAATGTCGGTGATGGACCCACTAACCTTGTTATCATCAAACCTGAATTGAAAACCAAACAAACACGTGAATTGTGAATATCATTGCATACAAATATCATGAAATGAAGGTTTACTAACTTACCACAATCCAGTAGGGCTTAAAACCTTTCTTGGTACACGGTTCGAACCTTCACCTTCCTCCGTATGAGTCATCGGAGTCTCCGTACGTGCTCACCAATGTCACGTGCTCGTGAATCATCTCCCCGTGTGTCTCGACATAGGGTTCTCGCTTCCTTGTACAGTGGTGATCGAAAAAGCTCCCTCGGAGTCAAAGTCCCACGGCCTTGGCTTCCACCTAAGCCACCTCGACCTCCGCGGCCCTTAGGATTAGACATGATTACCTAAAATGCAAGAAAGTAGAAACGCGTAAGATACTTCTTTCAAGGGTAAAATGCAAGAAAGTAGAAACGCGTAAAATGCAAGAAAGTAGAAACGCGGCCCCCGCACCCTCCCCCTCCCCCCTCCCCTGCTGCCCTCCCCCCCCCCTGCTGCCCTCCTCCCCCTCCCCCTGCAGCCCCTCCCCCCCCCCACTCCCCCTGCTGCCCTCCCCCTCCCCCTGCTGCCCTCCTCCCCCTCCCCCTGCAGCCCTCCCCCTCCCCTCCCCCTGCTGCCCTCCCCCTCCCCCTGCAGCCCTCCCCTCCCCCTCCCCCTCTGCCCTCCCCCCCCCTCCCCCCCGCCCCTCCCCTCCCCCCCCCCCGCCCTCCTCCTCCCCCCCCTGCAGCCCTCCCCCCTCCCCCCGCTGCCCTCCCCTCCCCCCATGCAGCCTCCCCCTCCCCCTCCCCCCTGCTGCCCTCCCCTCCCCCCCTGCTGCCCTCCCCTCCCCTCCCCCTGCTGCAGTCACCCCTCCCCTCCCCCCCCCGCCTTGCCCTCCCCCTCCCCCCCCCTGCAGCCCCCTCCCCCTCCCCCTGCTGCCTCCCCTCCCCCTCCCCCTCCCCCCCCCTGCCCCCCCCTCCCCCCCCCCCTCCCCCTGCCGCAGTCACCCTCCCCCTCCCCCTGCTGCCCTCCCCCTCCCCCCGCAGCCCTCCCCCTCCCCCCTCCCCGCCGCCCTCCCTCCCCCCCGCACCCCTCCCCCCCCCTCCCCCTGCCCTCCCCTCCCCCCCCCTGCCCTCCCCCTCCCCCTCCCCCTGCTGCAGCCCCCTCCCCTCCCCCCGCTGCAGCCACCCTCCCCCTCCCCCGCAGCCCCCTCCCCTCCCCCCCCCCCCAGCCCCTCCCCTCCCCCTCCCCCCCCCTGCTGCCCCCTCCCCCTCCCCTGCTGCCCTCCCCCCCCCCCCAGCCCCCCCCCTCCCCCCGCAGCCCTCCCCCTCCCCCCGGCCTCCCCTCTCCCCCTGCAGCCCCTCCCCCTCCCCTCCCCCTGCGCCCTCCCTCCCCCTGCAGCCCTCCCCCTTCCCCCCGCCCTGCGCCTCCCCCCTGCCCCCCCCCCTCCCCCCCCCCCTTGCTTTTTAATGTTTTAGCTTTTTAATCCAAAAAACAAAGTCGGTAGGGTAGATTATGAAGTAGTCCTATATAAGTTATGTAATCAATGTTTTAGCTTTTTAATCCAAAAAACAAAAGAAGTTTGTGTCCCCCGTATAATAATTACTAGGTTTGAAGTGGGGGAGAAAGCAAGGCGGAGGAAACATAAATATTAATGCAGAATGGATCATGTTACTCAACAACGGTAAGAAAAATTATAGATGGAAATGTCATAACAAGTAATCTTCAACATTTCATTACAAAAGTCCTATATTTTTATTGAAATGTTGTCCTTAATACAAGCTATGATATACTCAAACAAATCAAAGTGAATTCCCATCCTCGCTTAGTTCATCATCACTATCGTCATCCCAAAAACCATCATCGTCATCGTCATCATCCTCGCTTTCTCCGGACTCGAAACTAGACTCTTCTTCATCATCACCTGATGGGGCTTCAAACAAAATTTCTTCGTCATCTCCTTCACCACACTCGACATCATTACCACCTTCATAATCGGGAATATCGTTTGGATCACAAAGCGTTGGAGTCCCAACACTTGTCTCCCGAAGGAAGTCGAAGTCAACCGGAGCATCAATCACGAGACCTTGCCTTTGTCCTAAACACAGCCCACCATTGAGCACGATCTCTTTTCAAGCTTGGGTACGGTGCGAAATATACTTGGCTAACCTGGTATGATAGCACAAAGGGATCAAACTTGGGGTATTTCTTGGTGTGGTTGACTTCAACTAGCTTGTATTGATCGATGTTCATTCCCCTCACATTGTCCATCCAATTGCACTTGAACAAAACAGTGCTATATTGACTACGAGCACCGGTAAACTTCAATTCTATAACATCATCTAGAATCCCAAAGAAATCACTCCCACCGTCATTAGACACACACACTCCATAATTCATGGTGGATTTGTGGTTGCTTGATGCTTTTGTTTGGAAATTGTATCCATTAACATAGTATCTATTCCAAGTGCGAACTAATGTCGAAGGACCCATTGCCAAAGCAAACAATACATCATCATTGGGTTTGTCTTGAATAACCTATTGAAATTCATTCATATTGTTAATACATTAACATTTCTTTAATAACCTATTGAATAACCTATAGTCACACAAACTCACTTTCGATCTAAACCAATCAAGGTATTCAGCTTCATGTTGCACCCACACATCTTCCCTACGTAGAGTAGGTCGAATTTGAAGAATGTGGTCCTCGAAATCCCTTACAAACATAACAATTGTTAATGTCTAAATTTAAAATGAAAGTTAAATTTATAAATAATATGATTAATAACAAGTGTTTTACTTCTCAAATTCTTGTAAGATGCCTGTATTTGCTAACACATATAGGTGTGCACGTTGTAGTTCCACTTCAGTTAAAAATCGTGTTCCTCCTGCATTAGACGGCCGACCACAATTAACCCTGAATAGCTCTGGGACAGTTTCGTCGAGCATCCTATCAAGTTCATCATTTACATTACGGCCTAAATCTCGTGTCTTAGTATCCACTCCTTGCTGAAAGTAGTTTGAACAGAAGTTTGCAATCTCTTCACACAAGTACGCATTACAAATAGAACCCTCCACACGAGCCTTGTTACCAATTTTGCGTTTCAAATGATTGAGGAACCTAAGAAGGTGGTTATAAAAAAGAGTTACACAATTGCGAACAACAATAAAAAAGGATATATGAAAATGAAGGATAAGGTACCTTTCAAAGGGATACATCCAACGGTATTGCACGGGACCACATAGCCTAGCTTCGCGTGGAAGGTGAACTGGTAAGTGTTCCATGGAATTGAAGAATGATGGTGGGAAAATCTTTTCGAGTTTACAAAGGATCTCGGCTATGTCCTTTTCCAACCTTTCCATGTCACTTACTGTGATGGTGGAGCAACACAAATCACGGAAAAAAGGCTAATCTCAGTGACAACTTTCCACACATGAACCGGAAGCAACTCCTTTAATGCAATCGCAATAATCTTTCCATGAAGACATGACAGTCATGGCTTTTCATACTGTGCAGCTTACCGGACTGCATGTCCACACATCTTGTTAAGTCGGAAGCATAGCCATCGGGAAATTTCAAATCTCTGACCCAGTTGCATAATACTTTCCTTTGGGACTTGTCCAGTGCGAAAGGTGCTTTTGGTGGAGTTTCTTTTCCATTCGCATCCTTGGTGACATGAAGTTGAGGCCTTTTGCACAATTTAGCAATGTCTTTTCTAGATGCAACGGTGTCTGCTGTCTGTTTTTTCACATCCATAACTGTGTGAATGAGTTGGTCGAAGAAGTTTTTCTCAATGTGCATGACGTCAAGGTTGTGACGAAGATGCGGATCTTTCCAAAGATGGGAGCTCCCAAAGACAGACTTTGTTTGAACCACCCATTTTTCAACTTTTTCAAAGCGTTAAGTGCATCCGGTCCATCCGTAGCCTTTGGCAAGTCTTTAACACATGACCACAACTCTTCCCCAGACATGATGTGTGGTGGAGACCCTTTTTCAACCTTATTTCTGCAAAAAGCTACTTTGTTTTTACGAAAAGGATGATCTTCAGGAAGAAATTGACGGTGACAATCAAACCAAGAAACTTTACCCCCATGCTCGAGCCAAAAAGCTTTGGATTTATCCATACAATAAGGACAAGCCTTCTTCCCAGCGGTAGACCAACCCGGATAGCATACCGTAAGCAGGAAAATCATTTATTGTCCAAAGAATGGCGGCACGCATATTGAAATTTTGTTTCCTAGAAATATCATAAGTAGTTGCTCCAACATCCCATAATTGCTTCAATTCCTCGATTAAGGGTTGCATGTACACATCCAAGTTTCCCTTCGGATTTTTAGGACCAGGAACGAGCAACGAAAGGAACATGAAGGGTTTTTTCATGCACATCGATGGCGGCAAGTTGTACGGGGTTAAGATGACCGGCCAACATGAATATTGACCCCCAAACTTTCCATGTGGACCAAACCCATCGGTACACAAACCGAGCCGAACATTCCTAGGCTCAGATGCAAATTCACCAAATGATCCATCCAAATGCTTCCAAGCTTCACTATCGCTAGGGTGAGCCATTTTGTCTTCGACTCTTGGATTTTTGGCATGCCATGTCATTTCTTCAGCAACGTTCTTTGTTGCATACAACCTCTGCAATCTCGGTGTGATTGGGAAATAAATCAAAACTTTCATTGGAACTAAAGACCCCTTAGAAGTCCTCTTGTATCCGCCGCTATCGCACACTCTACATCTGTCCAAGTGTGCATCGAGTTCTCCAAAACAAGCATACAACCTTTGGGGCAAGCATGAATCTTCTCGTGGGGAAGCTCTAATCCCTCCAAGATCTTCTTCGTATCGTAAAATGTGTTACTCATGTTGTTGTTGCTAGGTATTGCTTCTTTCATTAATGAAGCAAAAGCATCAACACACCTATGTGGCAAATTGTACTCACACTTCAAAGATACGATTCTAGATGCCATTTCCAACACGAGACATGGAGCTCCCATCGTACAACGGTTCCTCGAAGCCTTTAATAGGTCAAGAAACACCTTTGCTTGAGGATTAGGCTCCTCCTCCATTCCACTAGGCTCTTCAACAAGTGGACGGTTCCGGGTTATTCCCAAGAGCATCGAAAACCATTTCACGGTACGGATTAGATAGCTCTTCTGCGGGTTGAGGTAACTCTTCACCATGAGAATACCAACCGTAGTAATCGGGTATAAAGCCCTTGCTATACAAATGCACTTTAACCGTGTGCACGTCATGCATACGTCTGTTCTTGCATTTCGGACACGGACACCTAACTTCATCCTTACCTGGGGTTTCGGGATTGACTTTGCAAAAATCAATGAATTCATCAACCCCCCTCAAGAACTCGGGCCTCAAGTTACGCACATTGTCATATCTATCATACATCCACCAACGCTCCTTCCGTTTCATGGTGACCAATTCTACAATTCTAAACCATTTCAATGACAATACTCATTAACAACCAACATACGTACAATTAAAACATATTTGTGAAATACATATAGGGCCTAAAATGATGTCCAAAGGTCCTTATCACTCCAACCCTAACCCATTCTTCGACGTCTAACCCCACTAGTGAATGTATGCCAATTATTCGCTTCTACGTAAATTCCGGCAAAGATTTCCCATGAGTTCTCCAAGTACACAATGTCGCCTTCGTAAAAGCTTACATATGTACCCAGAGAACAACATAGAGAAACAACATCACCGGAAATTACATAGAATAGAACAAAAGGCATACATTCACCACCTAAGTGAGGTCAAACGTCGAAGAACGATCCCAATCGGGGACTATTCAAGATATACTCCTAATGAGTATACCTTGAACGGGTATCTAGGCACATGATGATGCAAACATATTTATGTAAACACTTAACTTTAATTTATAACCTCATCCAAACTATTTCCACGAAAACAAATATGTCAAAAACAATATAAACAATTTAAATAGTGTAAACTAGATAAAGGAATGTGCAATAACTAAATTATTGTCATAATTATATAGTTTTTAACTTTTATAACCTTTAATAAACGAACCACTATAAAAACTATTGTGATAATTATATAGTAACTTAAACTTATACAATTAAAGTAACTTAATCTTCAAAGTAATATAAACTAAAAAATTATATAGTTTTTAACATTCTCTAAACAAACGTTTTTTTAATACATTATATTTCATGATGAAAAACTTACACAAAAATTAAAATTTATAATTTACATGAACGAAAACAATATAAATTGAATACAAAATATGGTAAAAAATTGCTACTAACCTTACAATTAAGCCAAAGAGAAACACCAAAGTGCTACGTAATCCTACATCATGTAGAAAATCAATTATTCAACGGCACCTTTAAGCGTCAATTTCTACTAAACGAGCAACTCCAATAATAAGTAACTAAAATGAACTATGAACTTTGATTAAAGAAATCACTAAAATCTTTGATTAAGCGTCAATTTCTACTAAACGAGCAACACCAAATCACTAAAATCTGACTATGAAATTATATGAAAAAATAATAAGTAGTATGAACTTTGATTAAAGAAATGATTTAATATAAGATCAAACACTTAAATGAAGAAATATACATAAAATAAAGCAAGACTAACAAAATGTGAGTAAAAAACTGACAAAAACAAGATTCGATTTTTTAGGACAAATAACAAGAATTAGCAAAAACCAAATTTTCTGGGTTTAGTTTCATGAGTACACAAATTATTAAAAAAAAAAAAAAAAAAAAAAGATATTGGCACTGCTTACCACCGGCGAAATGTAGGTCCGGCAAGAGTCGATGCAACTTCGTTGCCCAAGGTCGTCGCCTGAAGTTCACTTCTCTCACGAGTAACGAAACCCAATTGTTAGGGTTCATGAGTACAAAAATTTTAAAAAAAAAGGAGAAATTAAAGCTTACCGCCGGCGAAGTGAGGTGGAGGTGGGTTTCGTCGCTGCCGGTGGCTGGAGGAAGGAGGAAAGGCAGGTGGAGGTGGTTCCGTCGCTGCTGTGCTCGCCCAAGGTCTTTCCCTCCTTTTTTTTTTTGTTGAAACTAAAACCCGATGAAACACCAGATTCAATTAAACCCCCCACCCTTCGACAATCAACGACCGTCTATAACCGTCGCCCAAGAAAAAAAACATTCTGCTTTAAGTCCGCAAATAAAACGACCGCTTATAGCCGTCGTTATTAATCAACGACAGCTAAACCGTCGTTATATGATATAAAAGCAGACGGTAATCAACGACGGCTTAAAGCCGTCGCTTAATGTGGATTTACCGACGGTTTTAATTGCCGTCGCTGATAGGCCGTCGTTATTTTGTGATTTTCTTGTAGTGCAAGCTTCCCAGGAGAAGCTCCACGATACCCACGAGAAAATTTCATATAAACTTATTCCAGGCCCGGTCCTGACAAATTATGGGCCCAGGGCGAGATGAGACATAAGGGCCCTTTTGTTGGTCCCACATTCAAACCCGATCCTGACAATTAAGGACCATATATTCTCTCTCCTCATTTTCCTTTCGAGCCCATATTTTTAATAATCATATACTATTATTTAAAATTTGATTTATGACTATTGCATGCAAATAATTAATATGTTTGCAATTAAATAATATTTAGCAAAAATTAACTCAAAGATAAAAAGCATTGAAGTAACTTAATATTGGTGTCTATTTATAGAGAAAAATATATATAACCATTCATGTAATTTTTGTCTTTTAAAAATTTAATTAATTAACTCATTTTTCTTTGCATAATTTGCAAGGACAAAAATGAAACACTTCATAGTCATAGCCATTAGCCTAGTAGTGGATCTTGAAATATTTTCTTTCAGAGGCCAAACTTTTTTTTAATATATATCACTTTGTAGCTACGATAATAACAAAACATAAATATATTAGTCCAAATTTAAAGAGAATAATATGATAATTGATTTTTGTTTATTCATAATTGTTGACCTGAAAATTATTATAATATAAATTTATTCGTGATTATCTTTATCTTATGTCGTTCAATTGTTCTATGAAATCTAAAAAAATTTGTATACTTCAGTAAAAATATTCCTACTTTCTAAATCAACTGAAAATATAGATTAATATTAATCTATCAAACCAAAGGAAGTTAAAAGATTAGCATAAAAAATACTTAATTAATATAAACTGTCGAATACTAATACGCAGAACAACAACAAATTATTAAAATCTACAATTATCAATTAAGTTTTTTTCTAAAATAATAATCAATAGTAAACTATAGAATCATACTTCACAAAAGATAAACATACAAAATATTACCTTGGTGCTGCAGTAGTGTACTTCAAATGAGTAAATTATTTGTATTTGTGAATTATGTGATGGGTGATGTTGTCAGATGACGTGATGAATGATGGATGATGTGATAAAGTTATATCTTTAATGTTTTATGTCACGCTGCGGCGAGTTATAGGCTTATAGCTGGATAGGGTTGAATTAGGTAGTTGTTGGGCTTTTGTTTCTGGACTTCAATTGCTCTCTTCAGATCACCAAACTAATTTTGGATTTTGGGCCCTTCAGAGTGCGGGCCCTGGGCGGTTGCCCCTCTTGCCAACCCCCAGGGTCGGGCCTGACTTATTCATGCAAATCACCATGTAAGAAAGCATTATAAACATCCATCTGATGCAATTCCCAATCAAGAGATACAACAACAGCTAAAAATAAACGAACAATACCCATTTTTTGAAACAGGAGCAAAAGTTTCATTATAATCAACACCGGCTACCTGTCGATTTCCATGGACAACTAATCGACCTTTCAACCTCACCAGTTGAAGTGTATTTAATACGATACACCCAACCACTACTAATTGCTTTCTTACCTGCAGGTAGATCCTCCAAACTCCAAGTGCTGCTACGCTCAAGAGCATCAAGCTCCTCCTCCATGGCCTTACGCCAACCAGGATGTTTCACAGCTTCCTGAAAACTTTGAGGCTCCTTACCCTTATTAACAACTGCTAGAAAACATCGATGGCGAACAGAAAAATTATTATAATCAACATAACAAGCTATATCAAAGGGCATACCTGAAGAACGTGATGGACAAGGAGACGCAATAGATGATTTGGAGTCATTATTTTCACACACCACGGTATGAGTAACAAAGTCTCGAAGCTTACAAGATTGTACTTTTGTGCGATGACCATGGCCTAACAATTCACTAGACGACGAACTCCCCCTCAAACCAAGAGTCGGGGAGGTGTCACACAAGTGACACAACACATCACCAATGCGCAAAGGAGTCGGAGATGAAGTACCAACATCATCAGCAAGAGTACGAGTGGAGCGTGGGCTAGGATTGACTCGATCATCCACAGTCACACCAGCACCATCATCACCAATATGCGGACCAACGTCCGTACCATATCCACCATCATCAAATACATCGTCCGTCCAAATTGACGGTTGGGAAAAATATAAATCCCACTGCTTTCGTTCCACATCCGAAAGAACAGTAGTATAGGGGAATTGATCCTCAAAAAATGTGACATCCCGACTCACAAAAAATTCAGAAGTTTCAAGATCATAAAGCCGCCACCCTTTCTTACCAAAAGGATACCCAAGAAACAAACAACGACGAGATTGAGAATCAAATTTGTCCTTTGCACGAGGATGATTTACAGCATAGCACAGACAACCAAACACACGAATCGCATCATAAGAAGGTTTAACACCAAACAAACATTCATAAGGTGTTTTACCCTTCAACACAAGAGTAGGGGTAAGATTTATGAGATGAACGGTTGTAAGGATGCACTCCCCCAAAAAGATTTAGGTAATTTAGCCTAGAACCTAATAGCGCGAGCTACATTAAGTATGTGGTGATGTTTACGCTCCACCCTACCACCATTCTATTGGGCAGTATCAACACAAGATGTCTGATGAATAATACCTTTCTTGTTAAAGAAAGATGCAAGACTTAAAAACTCCTGACCATTATCACTCCGAATCACCTTAATTTTCTTATTAAATTGAGTTTTAACCATAGCATAAAATTCTTGCAAAAATTGTTTTGCCTCATATTTGCCAATCATCAAATAAACCCGGTAGCACGGGAATAATCGTCAACAATGGTAAGAAAATAACGAGCATTGCCATTAGATACAATGCGATTAGGACCCCAAATATCACAATGAACTAAATCAAAATTCTCTGTAGCTTTATTAATACTTATAGGAAAATTGTTTCTCGGTTGTTTGCCCTTAAAACAAATGTGACAATCAAGAGAACAACCATTATTAGAATGTTTATTACTAGCTACACCAGGAAAAGCATAAATAACTTGCATAGAGGGGTGACCTAAACGCCGATGCCATAGTATACTCAAATCCGGAGCCTGAACAGTATTGGCTTGCAAACCACGAGCACGAACAGGTGTGAAAATATAGACTCCATTAAACCGCGTCCCCGCTCCAATCAGGTTCTTCAAAGTGCGGTCCTGTATGACACAAAACTTGTCAGTGAAAATGATAAATAATATATGTTGTTCGAGTAATTGCAAAATGGACAACAAGTTATAGGTAAGATCAGGAACATATAAGACATTATGCAGAACAAGATCATAAGATAAGACAATTGTTCCTTCCTTTGTAGCGGTAGTATTTTTCCCGTGGTAAACCAATAGGGGAAGAGGTATCAGATAAATCAGTAAATAAGGCCAGATTACCCGACATGTGATTAGAAGCGCCACTATCCATGATCCAATCATTATAATTAAACATACCCGAAAGTTTATCAGAAGTCGTAGACACCTTTGAGCTCTTGAGAAGAGAAAGAAGTTGAGATCATTGATCATCCGTCAAGGTCGGCACACTCGAACGATCATTATCCCCAACAAGCGGTGACCCAGCGGAGCGGTTGTTACTGGCAGTACCAGCAAACCCACCTCGGGCACCACGACCACCGTTACGGCCACCACGACCTCCACGCCCAGTACGACCACCGCGACCACGGAGTGACTCGGGAAAACCATGAAGAGAATAGCAGGTTTCCTTTTCATGGCTTGTACGCCCGCAATGAGTACACTTACGAGGCTCCAAACGCCCAGCACCATCCTCGGACCGACCAGATGAGGTTCCCGACGTAGAGAAACCAATAGCATCGACGCGGGATTGATCCTGACCGTCCGACACGGCTTGTTGGCGCTCATCAGACACCACCTTAGCATAAGCAATATTAAGGGATGGAAGAGGATCTTGCATAAGAAGACCTGAAACAACAGTAGATAATTTCTTTGAATCGAGGCCAAGACAAAACTGATGTAGCAACTCAGTTTCTTGTAAGGTTTGATAAGCAGCAGCAACCGAGCATGTGCAGGTTGGTAGTTTGCAATAACTCAGTAATTCATCCTGCAAACGACGAAGCTCACCATAATAGACAGCAACCGGACGACCGCGTTGTTTACAATCGCGTATCTGATTCTTCAATTTAAAAATACGGGGCCATTACCAAGGGAATAACGGTCCCGTAAATCATCCCAAAGAGACTTGACATGGTCGGGAAACCGCATGGTGTAGCGAACCGAAACATCTAATGTATTAAAGATCCACGCCACCAACATATAATTCACGATGCCCCATTGAGCATAATCGGGTGATGTTGAGAGAGGCTCAATGATAAGGCCATCAATAAACCCAAGCTTGTTCTTCGCACGAAGATTATTGCGTAGAGACCTAGACCACTCCTCATAATTATCACCAGTAAGAAGAATAGGACTTATAACATATCTTGTGCCTTCACTTGGGTGAAGATAGTAAGCCGAGAATGGCTCATAACGGGGTGACTTTGCTGGCGTTTCAGACTCGGCATAAGGCATGGCCGAAGATATGCAAACCAGCGTGGAAAATTTGAATCTTTGAAAAAAAAATTAATCTCTAAACATAGAGTGCTTGTGATACCATGTTAAGGTTTTGTCAAATAAAGTAAACTCCTCAAATCTCTCATTGAACTTTGGAGAATATATATATACAACCTAATAGCAGAAACCATGCTGAACTATAATTCCTAACAACGTTACAGATAGGAATATAATAAGACATACTGAACTAGACTCCTTAGCAACATAATACTCCAATAGACTAAGACGAGTGATATTGACGGGATTCAATTCCAGGTCTTGATATCATCTCCACAAGACTTAACCTACTAAGTTAGATGACATCCATATACATACTAGATATCATTCACAACGTATAGTAAACTCAGAATACATGAAGGTCATGAACTGATATTGTTTTGGAATGTGGGAAGTACCTAATTCCCTAATTCCCCCGCGGATTGTGAATTGAGAAAAGCGAATTATGATCGGTTTTTTGTTCATATTTGGCCCTTTTTGGGCGAAATTAGCAAATTTAAAAGGCGAATTAGATAGCGAATTAGGTAACACCGGTGGGAACTCATGGGGAAAAAATTGCACTTTTCATATCTAAGTTTGAAGACAGGAAGAAAAACGTACTTGTAGATTTTCTAGCCAAAAAAAGAAGACGCAAGACATAACCTTCAGGCTCACAACTTTTGATTTCAGTTGGAGCAAACCCATCATAAATGTTGCATTGTTGTATTTCTATAGTAAGGCCTAGGGTGAAGAAAGTCAGAAACTGTAGGTTTCTGAACTTTAATAGTCCCAAAATTTGTACTCTGCTGCTTTAAACATTCAAAATAAATAGATCCAATCGGGCTTAAAATAATTATAGGACCATTTAGTTTGAGGCTTTGATGCATTTGGTCCAAACACAGGCTATTAAATCGGCCTTAACTTGATCCCTTGACTTATACTTTATCAATTTCAATTAGAGTAATAGTTAATTTGTTTTATCATACATCATAATTAAAGATGATATTACAGATTTGTAATGAAAATCAAAGGTTGAGCTACAATATTATTAACGCACTTTATGAATAAAATTACTTATTTCCTTCTTTTACTGAAAAATCTTTTTACTCCATATAATATTAGTTGTTTTAAACTACCAAATGGAAAAACGAAAAAAATCCCCGTGCCCAAAAATTAGTATATTAATAAACAAAAATTGTGGTAAATAAATTCAATAACTCATAATTGCGGGTTGTTTGTTTTGTGGGATGATCGAAGATATATGATAGGAATAAGAGATGAGGGATAGAAGATATGCAAAGTTTGTTTTAAGGGGATGGGGGATAAAAGGGAGGATAAAGAAAGGGATAGAAACTCATATCCCACCAAAAGAATACACTAAAGATATGAGTTTGCATTGGAAAGGACAAATATTAAATATAATATAGCTACAACCTTCCATGTAAAAATGATGAAAATTTTAAATATGAGTCATGTGGCTACAACTTTTCCATGAGAATGATGACAGATATTAAATGTGGGTTATGTGGATACAACTTTTAATGTAAAAATGAGCACAAATATTAAATATGGGCCATGTGGATTCAACAAGAATAAAAATTGTTTAATGAAGGTATTTTAGAAATAAAGTACTCCCTCCGTCCCATATTATAGTGCTTGATTCTGTTTTTTCACGGGTATTAAGGTAAATAGAATCTAAGAAAAAAGTAAAGAGTGTTTGTGTATTGAAAATAAATGTTATGGGGAAATAGCTGATTTAAGGAGAGAGAATGATAATAAGTGGTGAAAGAACATTAAATACACGACTAATTCAACCCTTGGGTTGAATAAACAGAGCAAAATACTATTTTCAAGAAGCAAATAAATAATGGTGGCACAATTTTTCTAGGAAAATCATGAAAATGTGTGAAATAAAAATGAAAACAAGAATTATATTTTTCACTATCTTTAATTTCTGTGAAAATTGAGAAACAATCGCTATATTATAGGACAAAATGAGTATTAATAAATAAAATCCTATTAACTAAGATGTTGTTGAATTATTCTCAATATTTATATTTCAAATAGGGCTGAGCACGGATCGGATATCCGATCCGAAATTTGAGATATCTGATATCCGTATCTAGGGGTGTGCACAAACCGGTCCGGACCGGAATTTGGACCGGACCGGTCCGGAATCTCCGGTCCGGTCCCCGGTCCGCCGAAAATCAGGATTCCGGTCCGGACCGGTTGGACCGGAATTTCTATTATTTTAGTAAAAAAAAAAAATTTATATGTTAAAAAAAAATTAAATGGTAGAAAGTTAGAAACTTAAAAACCTACTATTTATTCTTTTAGGATTATTGACATTAAAATTATTAATTTTTAATGTATATAATTTATAAATATATTTAAATAAAATAAAATAAATTCCGGTCCAAGAGGTCCAGGACCGGACCGGACCGGAAAAGTTCCGGTCCCGGTCCAGGAAAACCCCGGATCGGATTCCGGTCCGGTCCGGTCCGGTCCTGGACCGGTGCACACCCCTATCCGTATCCGATCCGAAAGATTTCGAATATCCGATATCCGAAAATTTTCGGATCGGATATCCGATATCCGAATTGCAGAAAGAAATCGCATAAAATTATATTGATATCTAATATCCGATCCGAAAAATAATTGGATATCCGATATCCGATCAGAAAAATAACTGGATATCCGATATCTGATATCCGACTTTGGGGTTTTTAATACTAATTTCGGATACTAAATTTGGAAATTTCCTTCGGATATCCGAAAATCCGATATCCGATTTATTTCGGATTTTTCGGATATCCGAAATCGTGAATTTCATTATCCGTATCCGATATCCGATAATCTCTGATCGGATATCCGATCCAAAATCCAAAGCGGATCGGATATCCTAAAAAATCGGATCGAATACGGATCAGATTTTGGGATTTTCAGATATTTTTGCTCAGCCCTAGTTACAAATGCTCAACATCACAGCAATAATGTAAACAGCAAATTGTGTACATTATTATGCCAACAAGAGAAATGAATTGACAACTTGTTCTTGTTTCGAAAGCTTCTTGGATAAAACAATTGTCTGTATGAAAAAAATGGCATGTACTTCATTCTCACTACCAATTAGAGCTGTCAGTTTGGTTGAAAACCGATGGTTAAACTGCAAACTGATGACTAACTGAACTGAATAAACTGAACTGAATTAACCCATAACTGAAAAGTAAAAAACCGATAAGTCAATCAGATTAAAGTAAACTGCAATTAACTGAACTGAAACTGAACTGAAACTCAACCGAAAACAAACTAAACTGAAATTAACTGCACGGAAAACCGATTTAAACTGAACTGAACTGAACTGAAAATGAACTGAATTTAACTGAAAACTGTTTCAAACTGTTTTTAACTGAACTGAATCAAACTGAATAAAACTGTTTTTAACTGAACTGAATCAAACTGTTTTTAACTGAACTGTATAAAACTGTTTTAAAATGAACCGAATCAAACCGAATTAAACTGTATTAAATTGTACAGAATAAAACTGTCTCAAACTGAACTATTTTAAAATGTTACAACTAATTTCGTAATTTTTTAAATTTACCTAAATTATTGGCGTACAATGACATGACACCTTAATAAATAATAACTACACAAAGATAAAAACACATGATTTCAATTTTCAACTAATGTTTGTATTTAAAAAGTTGAATGCAACTACTATCATTTATGTGCTGTATGGAGGAACTAGAAAAGAAGGAAAAAAATCGCTTATTTGAATCAGGTGGTATCTTTTATTCTACCAAGAAAGCACTTAGACAAATAAGTGGTCTCCTTAGTTCCACTAAAAAGACCACTTAATCTTGTAAGATGATCTATTTGCTCAACATAAGTATAACAACGGTTTACATCGTCATTTTTATTTTTGAATATTTACATATATTACAGTTTATTTTAAACTTTTTATTTGTGTAATTATTGATAAAAATGGAACAAAAAAATCATTCAAAGAAGATGCCATAATTCTTACAAATCTATGGTCACATTAAAATTTTCTAGCTCAAAGCTACACAATTATGCCAGAGCAACTACATCAAATCCTTGATTGCAAAATAAAAACAAAAGAAAAAAGTCTATATAAAAATCTAAGCACATTAAGAGTACTAAAATTCTAAAGTAAGCTAAGAACTAGTTATCACATCCATGTCATCCAACTTGAAACACTTGAATTTGATCTTAAGCATATTGTTTGAGGAAAAACTTCTCCAAATGAACTCCATCTGTGCAAATTAAGAAAGAACAATATTGCATTAGTAACTGGCTAATTGCACTATGAATCCTAATTAATAAATACATAAAAATAATGAGACATACCTAAACTGGATAATAAAT
This sequence comes from Beta lomatogona, assembly GCA_947646795.1. Classification (NCBI taxonomy): domain Eukaryota; kingdom Viridiplantae; phylum Streptophyta; class Magnoliopsida; order Caryophyllales; family Amaranthaceae; genus Beta; species Beta lomatogona. Next base: position 6,523,288 of record CANSNZ010000023.1, on the reverse strand, counting down.
TCATCCAGCATAGTAGGCAATTCAAATATAAGTGTAGTAAGAAATTATTTTAATTCAAACACTAAACTTGACAATTCGAACCCTTAACACAACAAAATCAGAACACAAGACAAAGCAATAAATTGAAAAAAAAAAAGGCAAGAAGTTTTAAATAATTGAGCACATCAGAAACAAAGACAACTATTAAAATAATTGAATTAAGATAAATATACATTTACAACATAACAAGCAAGAAATTGACACATTGTACCTTGGAGCTAAAATTAAATATCCATTCTACAACCCAATAAATTCACCTAATCAAACATTTGTCGACAAATAAGAAACCAAGAAATACAAAACATAATAAGAAACCATGAAATAAAAAAATTCAGATAATTCAAAACATACATTTCATGATTTCACCAACACAATATCATCAGTAGGAGTCTTGATTTTGCTCCAATCAACATGCTCTGCTTCTCCGCTTCAAAATTCATCAAAACATGCAAAAATTAACACAATCAAAATCGCTAGAATACGAGATTACACCAAATCCAACGGAATTTTTCGTTTGATTCCATACCTCAGGTATCAGCCAACGAGATTGATGAATCCAGATTTCTCATTCTCACTTGAAATCAAGAAGATTACAATAAAATCACAAAAACAAAAGATCTCAGATCTAAAATCACATAGAAATATAAAAATTACGAGAAGAAAAAGATGAATAATGGAGATTCGAGAAACCTGATTTGGTTGAGACCGGAGACAACAGAACGAAGATTCTCGACCTTCTCTACTTCAAAAGAGCTGAGTGTAGCAGTGGCAGCCATGAAAGATGTTTGAGAAGCTTGAATTTACATAGGAGAAAGAGAGAGAGTGTGAGATTGAGAGTGGAAAGTGATGAAATGGTGATGAATGAGGTGGTGGTGTCGTGGTGGTGGTGGTGTAGAAAGAGGGTGAGAGGAGTCAGGGGAGAGAGAAGACGGGAGAGATGGAAGAGGATAGAGGATGATGAAGAGGGAGGCTGAGATGAACCAGGATGGGAGGAAAGAGGGAAGGTTTAGGGTTAGGGAGAGAACTCAATGGTCTTGATTCAATGGTTGGATTTTGATCTTTCTCAAATCAATGGTCTTAATTCATAATCCATGACATTATTTTTTGACCAATGAGAATTGAGAGTGTCCAATTACATGGATTGCTAACTTAATCAATGGTTGGATTTTCATCTTTTTAAAAGCAATGGCCTTTCTTTCTAAAAACAAAATCAATGGCCTAAACTACTAATAAACTAGTATTGCATTTTGATATTATTATGATTTGAATGTTCTAAATTTATAATTCTAATATTATTAGTTTAGTAACTTTAGAAATTAGTATTATTAATAGAAATTATAAACTTTCGAAATTAAATTAGTATTATTGATTTTTAAGAAATTATTATTCTAAATTTATAAATTAGAAATTTGTGAACATGCATGTTATATGTGGTGATTATGGATTTTTAACAAGTTAGGATTTTAGAAAGAATCGAAGAAGTTGGGATTTTAGTAAGATAAACTTATAACTGAATGTTCACACAAGTTGATTTGACTTAATCATCTGATGATTGATCATTAGTGACTTTAGTTGAACACGAGTAATATAGACATTTTAAGTTAAGACTAAAACAATGACATTTTTTCAACTAATGATAATATTAGAGCATAGTGATCTATGCACTATTCTATACATTAATTATTCTATACACTAATCAATTTGTATTAGCTTGTGTTTGTACTAATCTATATTCGAAATTCAATACTTTGATCTATGCACTATTCTATACATTAATATATGCTCGAAATGCAATACATCTATGTGCACAGGTATACCGATCTAGTTTAGCCTAATGATTACCCAACTACACCTGATTTTTGTCACATTATATTCGTATTGTATTAGCTTGTGTTTATCGAATTTAATCATCATCATCATAACTAAATTATGATCATTCACCATTATAAATAATCATCACCTTGATCATTTATTAGTTTATACTCACATGTGTAGAAAGTTTAGAGAATACATCAAAGATTATTATTATATTTATATAATATAAGTGTATAGTTATAAGTCTTTCATTGTTCTTATTGGATAACAAATTGTTTCAATTCAAGTAGATGTTTTGAGTTTGAAAGTGAATATAGCTTAATGACGATTAAGCTGGAATGGAGTATTGTTATCCTTAACAAACTTATCGACTTATATTGACACATATTAATCTAATTCAATAACATGTTTACAGTTTTGAAGTTGATTTAACTTAAATACTATTAACTTGAATGCAGGATTGATACTTTGTATGATTCTATCAACTTATTATAAGTCACTGATTGATGGTACATTCATATATCTCATCCCATGGCAACTTGCATCAATTGAATTAGATGTTTTATTATGAAATGAATTCAACTTAAAGACTATTAAACTCAAATAAATAATTGTTATCTTGAACTAGTTTATCGACTTACATTGGTCTGTTCATTAATCTCATCCGACAACAACTTATTCTAATTCAATTAGATATTTTTAGTTTCAAAATTAGTTGAAATTAAACATGACTAAGTTAAATATAATATAGTTATGTTGAATTAACTTAATGATTATATTTATACATCCATCTAATCCAATAACTACATATCAGTTCAATCATATGTTTTATGTTTCAAAATGCATTCCACATAAAGACGATTAACTCAAATATCGTATTGTTATTTTGAATTAGCTTAGCAGCTACCATTGGCACATTCATTATGTACAATAATAAATACTTGGATTATTTAAGTAGATGTTTTTTGTTTCAAATTCCATTATACACTGGAAGACGATTAGCCTAATGATTAACCACTTATATTAACTGATTTATAAACTAATGCATCATTTTCAATCATCATCTTAATCTTTGACCACAACCAATCACCAATTCATCATTGATAGTTACACATTGGAAAACTATAGAATAATGAAGAATTTGAAATTGAATTTTTCAATATCAGCCAAATGTTGAACCTTTAATAAAGTAATTTTACAGAAAATATAGCAACTTCAAAATGCGCTTTTGTAGACAAATATAGATACGTCTCTTGGTGCTATCGTTGTTTTCGACAAGTTTAACCGATGTGACATAAGTTCAACTGAGTTGAAATTCCCTGCAATGAATAATGGATTGACCCGAAGCGAGACCCGAAGGGAAAAGTTGTACATGGCATAACCGATATCAAGTTTCACCCCGAGTCGATGCGGGTTTACCTAAGAAACTGAAATTAACTGAATCCGAACTGAAAATAACTGTTTAACTGATAATAATAGGTAAAAAGTCAACTGTTTAAACCAAAACTGTACGGGTCAAACCAAAAGACAACTGTAAACTGAACTGAACTTAACTGAAAATTGAATTAACTGTATGGATTGAAACTGAAACCGAAAAAGTTTAAACTGAATCAATTAATCTCGAAAAAATAAACTGAATTAACTGAACTGAAGTCAACTGAACTGTTTGGTTTGAACCAGAACTGAACTGGTTAACTGAATTGACACCACTACTACCAATGCCATCAATCAAAGCCTTAGTCCCATAAGTGGGGTCGGCTACATAACCAAAAGTGATCATTCCGTGTAGTCGTCCACACAGACATTCCTCCGCCACCTTCTAAAATCTAAGACCTCATATTCCTGCAAATCAACTTCTAACAATGACATATATGGACAAAATTGTAGGAAAATTGTAGGACACAACTCCTAAGACCTCACTAACAATATAGGGGCAAAATTGTAGGAAAATTATCAACCCTACTGATATTCATACAGGTCTGAAATTTGTTGTGTTCAAATAACCCCTAAATTTAGCCTAAATGGAATCACTCAAGTTGTGGATGAAACCAAATCAACCAAGCATTTACCCAATCACCACCAGGTTCAGCAAAATCCCACAAGTAAATCTGATTATTATGATCCTTCAGTTAGTTTGGTTTAGCAATCAAAGATCCTTACTAATTTAGAATAGAATTCATAGGTGAGCACAGGACAGTCAAGGTTATCTATAGTGTAAACATAAGCAGCCAAACAGCATCATGTTAAAGAGAGTAAATGAGTAACATATCTCACACTAACAAAGTATAAGCCACAATAAATGAACTATAAAAATTTTTAGGAAGATCAAATTCAATAATAATAAAAACAGGCATATTTACCTCGTCAAGTTTCTTAGGCAAGAAATGACTTGTCAAGTATCTAAAATTCCCTGCTATCAGTGTTTCAATGTCTGCTTTGCTCCTATTCTCGACATTTGATGCTAAAGACTGTCGATCTCAAGTTCCAAACCAACCCAGGCCTGATCTTGGAGTTTTTCTGCCCTCTCGAACATCTCTCGTTTGTCATAGCCATCTTTCGCGATTGGTGAGGTATATCAGCATACGACAATCCAACGAACTTTAGGTTCGGCAATACCAAATTCTTAGACATATGAGCTAGATTCATGGACCCGTACTTATAGGTCCGAAAAATCCCATACCTGTACGGATTGCAATCCCCTAAAAAGAAAGACGGAACCCCGATCGTGTCACAAAGCAATCTGACGAATTGTCGACACTCAATTGACGGCTCTCCGCCGCCGCTCACAATTATGCAAGGGTAAAAAAGGTGGAATTTGGTGGATATTAGATTTCTTAGTACTGACAATTTTTCAACTATCAAAATGAAAAGAGGGGGAACAGGACCTCGTTCTACTCTGATGATGCTTGAAAAGTTGATCGTATGCACATAATCAAGTATAGTGGCATCCTCTGAAACCTCTGCATTTGTGGCAACATATTTTCTTACCAAAATGACCCGTCCGATAAAGCCAGAGTTACCGGACTCAGCCGTAAGACCCAAGGAAGTGCGAGGGCAAGAGAATAAACAGCTCAGTACCCTTTTGGTCAGTTTAGGCATGCATAGATAAAAATTGTTTCGCGCATGCTTATTGTTAAAATTCATAATAGACCTCCCTGATAGATCTAAGGAGCAGAAGGTCTTTACGAGACTGAGCTTGCAAGTAGCAACCAGGGCCGTATTTGGGCCTGGGAGAGAGGGGCAGGTGCCTAGGGCCCCAAAATACATAGCCTAAATAAGTAAAGGCAAAAGAGAGAATAAAAGGAAAAGTAGAAAAAAGAAAAGGAAAAGTAGAGAAAAAAGGAAAAGAAAAGATCACTGCAATACTACAAATGCGGCTGAGAATTTACGCTTACTCTTCACCCTATAACTCCTTCCATCAAATTCTGTTTCTTATTCAATTCTCCCATGTTTTCCAATTCAATGCCAAACGCTCAAAATTTTTGGGTAATTTCTCTCTTTTCTCTGCAATACTGCAATTAAAATTTTGATGTAATATCCATAAAAAGTATATAAAAATATTGTCAAATCAAATTTTCTATAGAAGTTATGTAAAAGCCAACAAAGAAAATTATTCCCTGTCCGGACCGAAAATCAAACCTTCAAAAAATTCGGACCAAACAACTGTTTATTTTTTTGGTCTGGACCGAAAAATCAAACATACAAAAAACTTGGCCTAATTAGGGCTCTAATATGTAGGTTCGCCCTTCGGCCTCCAAAATCTCAGAAACGGGGCTGGTAGCAACCAAAATTTGAACTAGAGCAGCTAAACGGTAGGCAGCTTCATCACGAATGGTAGAAGTGGAGGATTTGATATGAGCAAACCTTCTGGTTTCTAACGGAAATGCAACTCCATGTTCCTTTGTCATGTTGGGCAATTGAATACCCTTAAAGTTGTTTAGAAAACATTCGTGAAGCAATTTTTTAAGATTGGATATCATTGTAGTACGGTCAACCTCAAACACTTCATCGGCATACCTATCGCCCAATCCTAGGTCATTTAACCTTAAATTTGCCAAGTGATTATGCAAATCTTCCATGCTGACTTACAAATCTCAGAGGAAACTAAAGCACGCAAAAAAAACAATCACAGATCCAAAAATGAAAGTAAATGATCAGGAATTTCGATTGCAGAGCAGAACAAGGAAGATAAGTGAATTGAAGCAATGATTATGATATTGTTGAATTAGAGGTTCAGAAATTCTTACTGAAAGATCGAAAAACCGAAGAAATCCGAAGAGAAATCCAGAAAACCAGAAGACAGAAAGCCTGAAAATCAGAAGAATTGAAGCAATAACCAGAAATTGCGAAGTTGGAGACGATATCTGCCAAATCGAAGACAAGATCCGCCATTAACGAGAAAAAGAAGATCTCTAATTGAATTTTGTGTATTCTGCTCGAAATTACATCAGATACTCCCCTTAATCCGCTTCAAAATATAAGACACATTCGGCTTACAAAAATTTGCTTTAACCGCAAAAATCTCTTATAGTTGACAAAAAAATTAAAAAAATTATACCATTAAATTCGTTTTGGAAAATATTATTATAATATTATTTTCTAATTATTTTTATCAACGTAAATTAAAAGTAATTAACCGTCAAAGTCGCCCTCAAATAGAGAGAGTATTTCTAACAACCACTAGAATTACATACTTTAAAGTAGAAATATTAAAGCATGAACAAAATTTTAGAATACCCAGAAAAGAATACATACACTATATTACGGGAAGGAGGGAGTATATACTACTTCATGTATTTCTTGTTACTTGCAAACATTTAACTTTTGCACCATAAATCTATTAACTTTGATTGTAACTTTTTTATAATCCCTCCATCCCATAATATAGTACTTGTATCCCTTTTTGGTCGTCCTAAAAAAACTGTCCACATTTTATGTATTTCTACTTTTAAACGTTTAGGCTGGAATCCGCAAAATCTTATGGTTGTAAGTTGTTAGAAATATTTAATGTAATCCTTTTGGTTAATTTGGTTTGTTGGGATTCATGCAAACTTTTGTTCCTCTCTATGTATAATGGTAATAAACATATTTTGTTGCTGTTTAATTTCAATGTACGTAGTTTTGGTTATTTTAGCCATAGATCTAAGTATTTATTTATCAAAATAAAAAATACAATTAACTTTTCAATACAAGTACATCATTAAACAATACAAATAATAACATTTTTCACTATCTTTAATTTCCGTGAAAAGTGAGAAACAAGCGCTATATTATAGGACAAAATGAGTATTAAGAAATAAAATCCTATTAGCTAAGATGTTGTTGAATTATTCTCAACATTTATAATTCAAGTATCAACTTTTTCTTATTTTTTTACTAATTGATATTAAAAATATTAATGGTCAAAATTGTGTATTAGCAAATACGAAATATAAACTGTTACAAGTATGTGAAACAAATGAAGTCTTTTGTATAAATACTACGCATTAAGGCCATGTTTCTTAATACTTGCACTATATTACGGGACGGGCGGAGTATAAACTACTACTTCAAGTTTCTTAATACTTGCAACCATTTAACTTTTACACTATTCATCTATTAACTTTGATTATAACTTTTTTATGATATATTCCCTCCATCCCATAATATAATGCTTGTATTCCTTTTTCGGAGTCCTAAAAAAATTGTTTACATTTTAAATATTTCTTCTTTTAATTGTTTAGGCTGTAATCCTATAGGTTATTTTTTGTTTGTTTCGATTCATGCAAACTTTTGTTCCTCTCTATGTATAATGGTAATGAATATTTAATGCTGCTGGTTAGTTTCAATGTAGTTTTTGTTATTTTTGCCATATATCTTACTCCCTTCGTCCCAAAATACAGTTCTCATTTCCCTTTTTTCACGATAATTTATGCAAGTAGAATCTAAGAGGGATAGTAAAGATTTTTTGTTTATTTAAATAAATGTTGTATGGCAAAAGATGATTTTAGGAGAGAGAATGGAGAATAATTGATGAAAGAGCCTTAATTGTAACACTTGGGTTGAATAAACAAAGCAAAAACAAAATTCAAGAAGCAAATAAATGATGGGACACGATTTTTCTAAACAAATTACGGAAAAACGTGGAACTAAATATGGAAATTGAAACTATATTTTGGGACGCCCAAAATGAAAATGGGAACTATATTTTGGGACGGAGGGAGTAGTTTCTTTTATCAAAAATAAAAAAGACAATTAACTTTACAAAACAAGTACATTAATAAATAATTCAAAATTAACAACATTTTTCACTTTTATTTCCCGTGAAAAAATGAGAAACATGCGTTATATTATAGGACAAAAGGAGTACAATTAAAATTGCTATTAACTAAGATGTTGTTGAATTAATCTCAGTATTTATATTTCAAGTATCAACTTTTTTTAATTTTTACTAATTTTATAAATAAAAATATTAATAGTCAAAATTACGTACTAGCAAATGTGAAAGTCAAACTGTTATAAGTATTATGAAACAAATGAAGTCATTCATATAAATACTACGCATTAAGCCTATATTCTATTGATCTCTATTTCAAATTTTCAATTAACTTCAATTCAATTCAATCAGTCCAATAAATAGGGTCTATGCTATTATTAACCTTATGTTCACAACTACCAAGAGTCCAAGATCAATAAATTCCCCTGTAGGCTACTGGCTATACCCCTAATTTATGCATCTCCCAAAAATCATACCAAGCGTCACCATAATTTAACTCATCTGCCCAACTCTTCCACTTCATCTACTCTCCACTACTCCACTCCTCTACATAAATACTCACTTCATTACACCAATTTCTTCAAACTCCAATTTTACAACTTCCATATTTCTTCCAAAACTCCAAAAAAAAAAAAAATGAACCCACCACACCCTGATTGGACAACTCTTCCTACTGAAACACTCTACCACATCCTCCACCTCCTCAACTCCACCACCACCGACCTCCGCCGTCTCCGCTCCGTCTGCTCCACGTGGCGAACCTCCCTCACCCCCTTAAAACCACCTCTCAAATTCCCCCTCATCATCCCGGGTTCGAAACCCAACACCACCAAAACTTTCTACATTTCTCCAACTGTCTTTTACCTCATCTCACCCAAAAAAACCAACACCACTAATACTACCCTTCATCCATGGATAATCCGGGTTGAGGAACTACCCGGCCCATTAAACACATGGACCCTCCAAAACCCATTTTCCCGGGTCACCTATTTCCAACCCTTACCAAATATTAAAGCTAAGGTTAACTTCTTGGACTATAATATTTCTGAAGTTACTACATCATATAGTTTGAAAGCTGATAAGATTGTTATGTTTCCTAAAACTGAAGCAAATTATGAGCAAGGGTTTTCTTTGTTAGCCCTTCATGTGAATGGTAACTTGGGGTTATGGAAGTCTGGTACAGAGGAATGGGTTATTATTACTAGGGAAGATGATTGTAGGTTTTCTGATGTAATTGTTTATGATAATGCATTTTATGTTACTGATTTGAAAGGGAAGTTAAAATGTATTGATCCTGTAACATTCGAGGTTAAGGATATAATCACGTCGAATGTTGATGTGTGTGATGGTATGTTTACTTATTTGGTTGAATCATGTGGGAAGTTGTACTTGGTTAACAAAATTATTAACACTAAAGCTTGTTACTTGGATGCTCTTTATCGCGATAAAGAGACATCGAGGATGGTTAAGACTCGAGTGTTTAGAGAGGCATTAGAACCGCTTGGTCTAGGGGTTTGGGTGTTGAGTGATTGTTGTAAGACTGATGGAGAATGTGGTATGTTTTGGAAGCCGACATGGAGTATGGAAGACAGAGTTTTCTTTGTAAGTGAGTATGTTACGTTCTCTCTTTCCAAGGAAGAAGCTGGTTTGAGTAGAGGGAATTGTATATTCTTTAACCAAGAAGGGTTTATGGGGCATGGATACTATTGTTATGGTGACGAGGATTGCAATGATCTTAATCATACTTATAAATCGGAGCTGCAATTGTTTAGTAGATTTTGTGGAATTTATTATGTGAATGAAGGCGCGATTACTACTACTTGTAATATCACTTTGCCTCGCGAGTTCAAGCTTTTTTGGCCTGTTCCTAGTTGGTTGGTGTCTGACTAGGCAATCAGTTTTTAGGGGAAACTTATCTTGTTGTTTCATTGGAACATTTTGTTTGATTGAGGTCTATTTTGCTTGGTTTATAAGGTAGTTGTGGTTTATCTCCATTCTAAAATGTAATAGTTGTGATGGTTATTTTCGGACTAGGCAATGCTTTGTCAGTTTCAAGGTGACTGATATATTTTGCTTCGGTTGTAGTAGGTTATCTGATTTATGTCTTCATTTTTGAAATGGTGTCATTTTCTTATTGTGAGCTCAAATGTTGGTCAAATGTTTGTTTTCGTGAATCATTTGTAGGTCGAAATGTCGAATATCAGTTCTAATGTGAAAGTCATTGAAGTATATTTTGGGTAGTTTAATTGTTACATTCGAATTTCAAATGATGAACTCATGCACGACGCATTGTGTAAGCTTAGCAAGGAGTTAGAAATTCCCATCTTGATAACTACGACAAGTCTATTGTATCTTTAGCTGTATATTCTGAGTAACCATGTATATGAATTTGATATGCATATTTTAAAACATCGCGACCAATATTCACAGGGAAAAATTTGTTGCTTTTATTAGATAATTAATTGCTTAATAGATCTGCAGACAATTTATACAAGTCAGATACTCCTGTGCACAACATTTACCTTCTTTTCCAACGAAAAAGAACTATGTGCTGCTTGTTCTTGTTGAGTAGTTCAGGGTCATGAATTAATGTCATCAACAACAATTCATGAGGTGGACCTAATTATTCTTATAGATGGACTCAAATGGTTCTTGGGAGTTTCAGAACATATTAGTCTATTCATATTTCATAGCCTAATTATAACTGAACGGTGCGAGACTGATTCTAATTACAGTGCTATGGTACTTCATTTGGTCGTCTGTTAGTCCCCAGCATATTCCTCCTGCTACCAGTTTTATTACCCACTTAGCACAGCTGCCTTCTTTCACTCTGCTCAAATTCTAATTAAGTTTTTGGTTTTAGACTCAACATTAAAAAAATGTATCGAGAGGAAGGTGATCACGACTGGAGCAATCTCCCTGAGAACATTTTGTCTAAAGTCCTGAGGCAGATCCACAACACAGATACTGATCATCGAAGGCTCCGTGCATTCTGCACCTCCTAGCACTCTTCTCTTTCCCTTTCCAAACCTGCTCTCAAGTTCCTTATTAGGGTCCGCCTCCCTGACCTTTACTCCTTTAAACTCTTCGATGATGAGGCCGAGATTGGACTATTTAGGCAGAGCATCTTTTACTTGGTTTCTCCCAACGACAATGGCAGTAATTTACTAACATCTGGTCAACCTGAGTTGAAGAAATGGTAGTAATTTACTCCGACAATGAATCCTCCAGAACCTAATATCTTCAGATTACAATGTCAGTCCCCTGCCCAAAGTATCAGCAAATGTTAATTTCTTAGACCATAGAGTCTCTGAAGTTGCCAGGTCATCGGGATATTTGACAGTTGGGGAGATCAAATGGCTGTTAAGGTTGTTATGCTCTCAAAATTCGGCTCCACCACAAAAGGCTTGCCTATGTTAGTCATCTACAATGGCGGAGACTTGGGGTTTTGGAAGTCCGAAGTTAAGGAGTGTATTATACTCCCTCATGAGGGTACTCCTATTGCTGATATAGTCACTTACAAGGGCAGATTCTACACCATTGATTCGAGAGGGAGGCTCTCAGCTCAAACCTTTGTAACCGCCATTACCCACACTCATATTAACTTCCAGGCGGTCACCAAGGAATGGTAACCGCTGCCCATGAGCCCACCACGTGTGAACCATGCAGCCGCTTGGTTAGGGACCCCATTACGTCGGCCTGCTGGGCAGCCCCAGTACCACCAACTGTTACGCCACCTCACCGGACCCGTCAGGACCAACCCTGGGCTTACTAGCCGGGGGTGTGTGACCTTCCGAGGCCTTAGAATAAGGCGGTAACACATGGGTAATAAGATTTTTATTCCTCGAATGACACTCACCCCATCGGGTGGAACAATACTTCCCATCAAGTTGCAAAAGAGACAGTTCCCTTCAGTTGTGTGCTTTGCAATGACCACATATTTTTTATTCTAGCGATTCAACGCATGTAAAGCTCTTCCCTAAACAGATTGAGTTCGTACTACACTGTTCAAGGACAAAAATTGAAAGATATGTTTGTTTAGATTTTTTTTGTGTTGTAAACTTTTGCTACTTTAGGATGTACTCGCTCCGTTCCATAAAGTTCTTCCCACTTTACGTTTAAGAGTGTTCCATAGAGTTACTCACATTTATACTTTATTATATTTTTGGCATAAAGATATGTTATCCTATTATCAACTTGCCTCACCATATGAACCCACTACTTCAACGCACTCTCATAGCTACATTTTCTCTACTAATTAAAAACAATAAAGTACAAACTTGCACACTCCTTCAAGCTAATATATATATATATATATATATATATATATATATATATATATATATATATATATATATATATATATATATATATATATATATATATATATATATATATATATATATATAATTAAAAACAATAAAGTACGACAAACTATAAAGTTTTTTTGTGGATTGTGGTAAGTTACCATCAGAAAACAACTTTGCATTGTTAGCTCATAGGAGTCCTTTAATGGATGTATCCAACATTATTTTCATTATTAAATAATATAAGAGTTACTGACTTGGTTCTCGAAATCTTGATCTCAATTTCATGAGCAGTTTAATGAAATATATATAAATGAAATATATTGTCGATATAACAAGTTAATTCATATGTTAATTTTTTTAAATGATGGAAAACGTATTTTTTCTTTACTTTAATTAAATTATATTTAGAACATAGGCTTAATTATATTATCGCTACTTTTTATGTGTTTAATATTTTGTTAAATATTTATGAACTTTTACACCATGGTTTCGGGGAAACTATCGTACAATCTTAAATTTATTAAACTAGAAATATCGCGTACAAGCATGGTTCAAAAACCTATACTAAAAATTTTCCGTTGAAAATTTATTATCAACATACATCTTTTCCACCCACACATGAGAACAATGGTATACTATTGAGTGAAATTATATTTTATTTTGTATGTAACAAAATTGATATAGACATTTAAATTGACTATAAAGAATAAAGGTATAAAATTTACCTGAGTTTAAAGTGTGTATGAGACTATTTTGACCTCTAAAAAATTAGTTAAAGTTAAATAAACGACCCTAAGCAGGTACATGTGTTTTTTTAGGGTCTACTCTAAGAAAATTAATAACAATAATATTACTAATTATATGTAATGTCATAATCGTGCAGCACAAGGGTCATAAGCCAGTTCAAACTATTATCCTAAGTAACAAGAGGTAGCATTTGCTACCCCTAATTTTTTTCCAAAAAAAGTTAATTACCTTTACTTTTGCACTGCTTGACATATACATAGTAGAGCGCAACTGGTTGTTTTAAAAGTTGAAAGAGTTTATATCAAATGTTGATAGCCCAGTGTTCGAGAGTCCATAGCTCCACTTTTTAATGCTTGATTGTATTTTTTTTTTCCCTTTCTCTACTTTATTCAACTACTGCTTTTACTCTGTCAAAAAAAAAAAAATTTATGTATTTCATAATCATAAAGAGAAAACAAGAGAAAGCTTTTAGTTGATTCAAATCCACAATTATTTAGCGTCCTCTGATATGACTGCTATCAAAAGTAAATTAAGAAATAGCATGGGAGATGAATTATAAATGATAGTTAGTTACTTATCTTGAGAAAGATTTGTTTTGTTATATAAAAGTTAATGCAATCGTAAAACAGTTCTAAAATTTGAGAACTCGACATGGACAATGTAATCTTCGTTTATTATTGACTTCAAGGTTGTATTTGGATGCACAACATTTTGAATTTAGTAGTGATGACTTTTTATTTGACCTAGTAGTATTGTAAAATTACGCAACACCTCATATGAAATCCTGGATCCGCCCCTGCTATTATCATTACCAGATTCAAAAATTTCATATCACACGGCCATAAACTTCGTTTGTTTTAAGGTCAAAAATTTAAAAATTTAAAAACATAATTTTATCTTAATGTTGTGTAAGGTATGTTGTATGTATATATTCATTTGTTAGGTATAACTAAAAAATTAATGATTAAATGTGCGTTCAAGACCCTAATAAAGAAAAGAGAACAACTTTAAAGAATGAAGCGAGTCACCATCTCTACTTTAGAAAAGTTGTACATGGGTGTGCTTTATAGATAAATATTAGTTTGACATTTTCTTTCTCAAACTTATATAGATTTATCCTTTATAAGTTTAACCTCTAAATTATCACTTAAATATATATATATATATATATATATATATATATATATATATATATATATATATAGGCGTGTTTCCGGCACGATAAAAGCCAACAGTAATTTTTTTTTGACATAGGGCCAACAAGAATATTGATGCAACCATAGTACTTAAGATATACTCCCTCCGTTTCTTTTTAATCTACACACTTTCCTTTTTGGTGTTTCTTTTTAATCTACACACTGTTGCTTTTTCTATTTTAGGTAACATATCACATCTACTTTATCGTCTTTTTCCACCCATGTCATCCACTTTTTAATATATTAACCCACTTTTTACTTTCTCTCTATCACTTTTCAGTTTCTCTCTCCACCTTTTTAGTTTCTCTCTCATACCTTTGTACTTATTCATTGGTTCTCCCCCAAAGTGAAGTGAGTAAATTAAAATGAAACGGAGAGAGTAGTATTTTCTTAAGAGAATCTTATTTTGCAAAGGGGATAATATACGTGGCGTTTTATGATCATGGCATGTGCCCTTCGCATGACATCCATAAAATTTTCACAACGAGGAGGCACTTTATTATTCTAATAGGTTAACGCCAAATTTAATTTATTAAAACCCAAGATAGAAGGTTTGAGCAGCACTACGGAAAAGGGGAGCGAAAGTGGTTGCATGATTGTGTATCAGTAATAGTGCGAATTGTGATTTAATACGAGCCTCTGTATGAAGCAACAAACAGAGCGAAAGCTTTTTAGTCAACTTTTGTTAGTCACATATTCCACAATGACATTAGCTACATTAGACGCACGGGGCATAAGCCGGTTTTAAAATATACTCTTAATACATGATATGATTATAAAAAAAAAACTTTAAATCACGAGCTAATATTCAAACCACGATTTTATGAGAAACATCCTAAAATCTTAAATTTGTAAAACAAAAACTTACCGTGCATTTTAATGTACTTTTTTTGCTCATTTTACATAATTATAAATTTATATATCACGGTTAAGATTTTTAATTTTTTGTTGTAAAAAATATCATGAAATAATATTTTACATAATATATTCTTTCAAATTTTAATGCATGAATTTTAATAATTATGGATTCAATAAATTTGGAATATAAACACTTCTTAATAAACAAAAAAATTGTCGTTCATTATGCACGGGTCCAAATCCAATCTATATAAAACCTCCCATGCATTTTTGCAAGGGTTAAAAACTAGTATATATATATATATATATATATATATATATATATATATATATATATATATATAAGACTAGGTAACCTAATATAACTAGGAAAGTACTCCCTCTGTTTTTTATCATTCTCACTTTCCTATGCGCGTCTCCTAATGCACATCTTTGAACTTAAATATCTTTCATTATATATTAGTAAAAATTATAATGATTGAATATTAATAAAGTGCTAATTGAGACAAATCAAACAAGACCCCACATGACTATATGTTTTATTGTACATTGAAAAAAAAATGAGAAGATTCTCTCTAAGTATGAAAAGTGTCAAGATTCCAAGTGAGAAAGATAAAAAAAAACAGAGGGAGTAAGTTACAAGATAAGGAAAGTCACTTAATTCATTAAATGAGCCGAATTAGCTAGTCCGCGCACGCGTAGGAAGATCAACAAAACAGGGCCAACTTGCAAAGCCCATATCTCCCAGTATATAACTCGCCTTGGGCCGTGTAACGTATAGTTGGAAAGATATTCAATCCTAGTTTCCGATGATGCTGGAACCATCCAATTATCAATATCAAATCAGAATTTATGGGTAAAAGAGTATTCATGACTCAATTTTCATAGTTCTTTTATCAAATTTCAACTTTGCTTTGGCTCCAATTTGCACTCAAAGACATTCATAAAGATCCTTATTGAGTACCTTCCTTCCAATAAATCCTAATACTCAAGCTTATCCAATCATACTCCAATTATGTTCTCAATACCTGAAATTCATCAAAGAACACCGAAAACGCAAAAAAGGAGTAATATTTCGAAACTTAAGTAATGATATGCAATTATGAACTATAATGCACCTAAATGTTCCTAAAATGCAACCTAAAAGCACCTAAAACTATAGAAATATGATACATCAGTATGTGATGATCTGAGGAAATTATAGAGAATTTTAATTGACGCTTAGTGATTATTGGGTTGAGGAGCCATTAATCTTTTGAGGTAATAGAGTAAGTTATGTGTGTATTTACTCTAAAATGTTTTATGTGATCTATTAATTTTGAAATACTCTAAAGTTTTTGCATTTTTAAATTTCGGGGACGAATTTTTTTTAAGGGTGGTAGTATGTAATAGCCCAAATTTTAAGCATATTCCATTAAAAGATAATAATATATTTTATTAGTTTAATTGTATGTTAAACTATTGTAAAACATCTTTGAAAAAATATGAAGTTTAATTTCTAAATAGAATGTGTGTTTAAGTTATATTTTGAGAAAAAAAGAAGAAGAAAGCCATTCACTTTCTCATCTCTCCTCCGTGGCTTGAGGTGATTTTGCCACATTTGTGCCTTGTTGTCAAAAACCGTTAAATTCTATAAAGTTTTAAAATCCTTCTCATTTTACAAGGGGTGAAACCCCATTTCCTGGCTTGCTTTCTCTTCCACACTCATTCTCCCTCCTCTGTTGAGTTAACAATCGACCCGGAGCGATGCAGCGAGGATCTCTGTCTTCGCCGGCGTTGTTGTGCGCCGCGCCAGTGCTGGCCTTTGCTTTTCTTTTCCTCTCCTTCGTGTGGGTTTGGTGTCCCTTTGTTCTCTTTCCTCGATTATGGTGTATGTAATACTCCATTTTTGAGTATTTATTTGGATAATAAAATATTTATTTTCTAAAATAAATATTTTAAGCAAAGGTATTTTAGTATTTTCAGTGGTTTGAAATTATTTTGGCGGGAGATGGCGCCAAACTAAGATTTGTCCAACTTTTGAAATTAAAGCCTAGTAAAAAATTTATTAAAATAAGTTTTTAAAACAAAAAAAAGAAAAGAAAAATTGATTTTAATAATCCAACCTTTGGCTAGTCTTCTTAAAACAATTCCACCTTTTGGTTATTTTTGAATAATCCAACCTTTTATGGGTGTTTTCTCATAATGGTCCTAGGTGACTTGTGATCTGAACTTCAAGTAAACTGTTTTCCTCCTCCTCCTTCCCCAACCCCTCCACCCCAATGCCCACTCAGCCACCATCCCCTTACCACCTCAGCCACCACGCACCCTCCCCTTCGAAATAGGTCCCGGCCACCGCCCCCCACCCCTCATCAACAAAATCGGCCCCACCCCCCGAAATTAGCTCCCACCTTGAAAACATTCCCCCCAAAACCACAACCTCGCATGTAGTTGGATTGCGAGCCGACACTAGGAGGCTTGTCATGGTGAGAAACGGAAGGATAGGGGTGTTACCCTCGTTGGACGGATGATGGCGTCAATGGTGGCCGTGAAGGCAAGCAGAACAAGGACGAATGGTGGCGTCAATGGTGGCAGTGGAATGGGAGGAGGGAGAAAAAGGGGTTGTGGAGGGTTAGGTGAAGAAATTAAACAGGCGGAGGAGAAGTCCCACAAGAGGTAGATAGAGGAGAGAGAGTGAGGGGGATGGGGATGGGGGAGTTTTTAAGGTCGAATTTGATCTAGAAGAGGAAGGGTTTGAAGGTGAGGTGGAAGGAGGAGGAGGAGGAGAGAGAAAGTGGGAAGAGAGAGAGGAGGAGGAGGTGGGTCGAGGTGGAGGTGGTGCGAGGGTGGCAGTGGTGGTGGAAGGACGAAAACAGAGGGGGAATGGGGTGGGTTTTGGGTTCGGGTTTGGGGTTGAGGTTGGGGTTGGATTTTAATAGCGTGAGGAACGAGGGAGGAGAGAGAAAGAGGTGGGGTTAGTGGGTGGTGGAGGGGGAGGAGAGATGAAGGTGGCGGTGGAATGGGAAGAGGGAGAAAGTGGGTAGTGGTGGCCGGTGGGGAGGAGATAGGGTGGGGGATTTTCTCAAAGTTAAAAAGTTGGCACACTTAACCTGTTATGCCGGTCACGAACAGGTCAAGGACCATTATAAGAAGACACCCCCAAGAGGTTGGATTATTCAAAAAAATCAAACGGTGGAATTCTTAGATTCCATTTTTCCAAAAAACAAAATAGGCCTTATGACCGGCCACCCTACTGATGGGGTGGGTCCGTGGGGGTTTTAGTTTTTTTAAAATTTCTAAATTTAATGATAAAGGTTAGAAATCTTAGTTTAATCTCCTAATTTATGATTAAGGTTATAAACTATATTTAATTTTGGAGATTAACTACTCCTATAATATCCTATACCTTAAGCCATCATTTCCATACAAAAACTTTAAAGAATCCAAACTCTCTTAGTTCAAGGTTCTTTAACGTATTTTAATGTTTTCACATATGTTGCTCTTTTTTATTTGAAGTACAAAACAAGGAATATAGCATAACTCTTACCACAGCAGGGCTACTACTGAAGTTACTATTATTAGTAGCTTTTATGAAAGCATCCACCATCTTTTGCAAGCAGGTAACAGCCCAACACATAGGCACTTATTGTGGGAAAATTTGAGCAGGTCGACCTGCTTAAAGCGTCGACCATTTGGAATTGGACCACAAAGTTGGTTGTAACTCACATCAACGGAATACATGGAATCAAATTGCCCGAACCACTAAGGAAGAGACCCATATATCATATTGTGGCTTATATTAGAACTCCATAATAATGGGGTCAAGTACACATTCGAGAAATCAAACTTTAAAAGATTGTTGTTGATACTAAGTTGGGACACATCAAATAAAAAGGAGGCATCACCAGTGAGTTTATTGTTATCGAGCGCAAGTTTATCTCTATAAATGCTTCCTAGTGACCTCGGGATCGACCCGGTTAATTGGTTATTGGACAAAGAAATGGTTGTGAGGTTAGAAGGTTGGCCCAATGATGCTGGTATTGGGCCTGACAAACCGTTAGACTCGAGTTTGATTGTAGATATACTCTTGAGCTCGCGGCCTAGAAACTCGGGTATTTGGCCACTCAACTTGTTTGACCCAAGATTCAAGACTATGAGATTGTTTAATTAGGACAAGTCAAGAGGAATTGGGCCGGTGAGTTTATTTTTAGAGAGGTGGAGTAAGTCAAACTCTTTAATTGACTTACAAAATCAGGGATTGGGCCCATGAGTCTATTAGAAGAGAGGTCAAGACGATCCAAACTCTTAAGACGTTTAAGAAAAATAGGGATTGGGCCTGTGAGCTTGATGCCAGAAAGATCAAGAACTTTTAAGTTTGTAAGTTGGTCCAAGAAATTAGGGACTGGGCCCGAAACATTGGTCTTAAAAATTACAAACTTGGTGAGGTTGGTGAGCTTGGAAAAAGATGATGGGATGGGACCAAATAAGCCAGGGGAATCAGTAAAGTAGAGCTCAGTAAGCCATGTAAGCTCATTCAAGAAATGCGGAATCGGGCTGTGGTGGTATTCATCAATGTTGCTGATATGCAAGGATACAACTTGGCCGTGTTCGTCGCATCGAATTCCATGCCATTGCAAGCAACAATCTGTTGTGGTGTCCCAAGAAGTAAGAGAGGTAGGCTTGTTCATGAGGTTTTTCATGTTAAGGAGGATTTTTTTGTCATATGGGTGGCAAGAGTTTGGAAGAGGTTGTGACTAGACCTGGTTATTGGATAGGATAGCCTAATGGCTAAAGGGTTAGAGTCAATTTTACAGGGCTGTTATTGGATAGGGTTTTATTGGACATGGTTAGTATTGGACAGGGTCATTATAGGGCCAACAAAGAAACCCAATAATTTTGAAAAATAAAATAAGTTTTGTAAAAACA
Source organism: Beta lomatogona (assembly GCA_947646795.1). Taxonomy (NCBI): domain Eukaryota; kingdom Viridiplantae; phylum Streptophyta; class Magnoliopsida; order Caryophyllales; family Amaranthaceae; genus Beta; species Beta lomatogona. Next base: position 6,503,162 of record CANSNZ010000023.1, on the reverse strand, counting down.
ATTACATATTCGGATTCGCATTCATTTATACTCACTTTTGGCTCTCTTTGTTCCTTGTTTTTCTTTCTCGTTTACCAACCCGCCCATTATTGACCAGCTATCGGCCCTCTACCCATTTGGCCCAACTCGCCACGACCCTTTATGAGGTGACCCTCTTATGACCCGACCCACACTGACCCTGACCCAACCCGCCCAATAACCAGGTCTAGTTGTGACCAAGAAATGTTGATGTGCAATGATTGTGAATATGGCTTACGTAGGATAGGTAGGCCTGGCAATATATATACAATAATATAATAGTCGAAAAAGAGGGAGATGAGGAGGAGCAAAGGGAGTGAATACAACATTCTTATTAAGTAGAAGACTTCATAGCTTCTTTTTTTCACTTCACTGAAGAAAAAATACTTTTAGTAGGTTTAGTGAGTAGACACAATTATGCAAGTAAGCGTAGCTGTTTATGTATAAACAGAAAATCTCATAGTCAAATGAAGAGGAACTTTCATGTAAGTCTACGAAAGTATATTGTTTTTTAAACATTCACAAAACAAGTAAAATAATTGTAGGCACATGACCATGACTCAGAAATATATCTTCAAGCATATTACAGCAATTTGACAATGATTAGTACGTTGAATGTAATTTATAATTGTATTTCTTACATAACACTTAGTCAACAGTGGACTTTAGGACTTACTAGCTACTATTACAACACATTGTGTTTGGTAAATCATTACTCAATTGCTAAGTCGAAGAAGAACACCAACTGAATAAGAAAGCCTTGAATCATTTGACAAGCACTCATTGTTACTTGCAACCCGGAAATGGGCCACCACAAAGGCACTTATTATGGGCAAATATGATTGGGTCGACCCGTTTAAAACGTCGACCATTTGGAATTGGACCACAAAGTTGATTATAACTCACATCAACAGAATCCGGGCTCAATAGGCCAAATCGCAGAGGGAGAGACCCATATATCATATTGTGGCTTATGTTCAACATTGATAAGCTTGGGGCCAGATCCACATTTGTGAAATCAAACTTAAAAAGATTGTCTTGAATTTCTAGAATGAGGATGTTGTTGTTGGCTTTTTGAAACAAAAATGAGACATCTCCTGTCAATTTATTTTTACCAAGATAAAGAAAGGCTAATTTGCCGCGGCCCAACGATGTTGGGACTGGACCACTTAATTGGTTCCCGGTAAGAGCTACAGTTTGGAGTGTGGGCAAAAGGCCCAAAGATGCTGGGATTTGGCCCGACAAAGAGTTGAAATCGAGTTGTAGTACTACTAGTTTTTTGAGTTTTTGGGCTATAAATTCGGGTATTTGGCCCGACAATTTATTTGAGCTAAGAGCAAGGATTTCGACATTGGTGAGTTTACTCAATATCATAGAGATTGGGCCGGTGAGTAAATTGGAAGAGAGGTCAAGATGAATCAAGTTCTTTAGCTTGCCTAGAAAATTGGGTACCGGCCCAGTAAATTTGTTGGAGGTGAGGTAGAGTCGATTTAAGTTTGTAAGTTGGCCCAAGAACTCAAGATTTGGGCCGGTCACATTGGTTTCAGAGATAGAAAGTTCAATGAGTTTAGTTAGCTTACCGATGTACGGTGGTATTGGACCTGAAAGATTGGGAAGTTTTTGAAAGTAGAGTACAGTAAGGGATGAAAGTTGGTCCAAGAAAGGCGGTATTGGGCCGTGGATATCTTGGGCTTCCATGATTTGGACCACTTCGACATGGCCTTTGATGTTGCATCGAATCCCATTCCATCCAGCACAGTCTGTATTGGGGTCCCATGACGAAAGCGATGAAGGGTTACCGAAGTGGTTTTTGATACGGAGGAGCACATCTCTGTCGTGAGGAAGGCAAAGATCTGGGGAAGGTTGAGAGTGAGAGATATGTACAAACAAGGGGAGGAGCAAAAGGAGTGAGACTATCACGTAGTTATGAATCATTTTAATGTGGAGTGACTTACATACACTAGTAGTACTGTAGTAGTGCAAGTGAGTTGATGTAAATACGGTGAGCAAGGTGCATATTATATATAGAGATATTCATAACAAATAAGATTTCAAAGGGAACTTTAAAGCGATACGCGTAAAAACGTAATAATGCTAAAGGGTACATCTCCCACTTGGAAATTAATTAGAATAAAACAAAGAAGAGAAAGAATGGCCTCGTGGTCTATTCAATATTTGTGTCCTCGTGATCTACAGGACTAGATTGACTACATACATGATGATACATCAGTACATCTCCCACTTGCAAATTGGGAAAGTTTAGGATAAGCGCGACAATAATCCGTGCAAAAACAATAAACTATTTTCCACGAGTATATCATAAAGGGCTTTTGTTTGAGATAGCTGGGAATGGGATCATCACATCATGATATTATGTAGACTGTAGTCGATCATTTGATGTGTGTCGGTCTAAATTAAAATCTCAAAATAAAAATGGAATCTTTTGAAGAAAGAGTACTTTATAAGATGTCAGGACACAAGTTAATAAAATTTTGGAGGAGTTAAGATCTTACAAGTATCTAAACTTTTACTTTTTTATTTCGTTAAGGGTTTATATTATTTTCTTGTTCAATTAAAGAATTGGTAGTTAATTTTGGTTATTTCTTGGTTAAATCTAATGGCAATGTGAAATAAATGACACTATTAAGTAAATCAAAATTGGTTTTGAAAATCCTTTAATTTGATACTGATGTTAATATTATTTTACAACTTCCACCGTATCAATTGAAAGAGATATGGATACTAACCTATAGTCCATCTGATATATTCCAAAATCAAATAGACACCTATAAAACCTCTGTATAACACTCCATGGTAAAGTATGATTAGTGACATCATACATCCCATATATACATTTAATCATCAATGACGAGATCGTAATTGTTTTGTTGTTTAGCTTGGCATTCACTCAAATAAATTTCAAGTTTCAGATGATACTTGACATTTCTTTGACCCATACAAAACAAGTAATTACAAAATTTTAATCACCATTTCAAATGATAATCTTATGCAAATGTAATGCTGAAACAAAATGATAGTAACATCATAAAGGTTTGCTCCTACAAAGTTTCCATGAATAAGGAAGCTAAATACTACTCCCAAACAATCTAAAATTTTATTCCAAAAAAATATAAAATTTCGAAGAAAGGCTTTATCACTTCACTTGGAGGGAGCGCCAATTCATCTCGAAGATATACAAATTTTGTACATCAAGTGGCATTTTCTTTAATAAAATGTTACTAATATTAAGTCATAGGGGTCATATATTAAGTCGTGATTTTTCTTTTTTTCTATATTTTTTTAAATAAGAAAAAATCACAACTTAATATTTGACCCCTACGACTTAACATCAGTAACAATCTACGAAAAATGCAATTTAATACTTCCTCCGTTCCATTTTAAATGAAACACTTACTATTTTAGGCCTTTTAAAATAAGTGAAACGTTACCTTATTTGGTATTCACTTCTCTCTATCTCTCTCCTCATCACATGGGTCCCTCCTTTTTTTTCTCTCTATCTCTCTCCTATTCTAAATCCCCGTGCCAAGGCCATACGTTTCATTTAAAATGGAACGGAGGAAGTATATAAATTAAAGTTTGTACATCTCCGAGATGAATTCACATTTTCTCCAAAGAATATTTACCTTATTAAGAGTCTAAGACACCGGTTAGAAATGACTGTAAATACTCGATAGTTACAAGATTTACGAACTTAGCTCCCTTGTTTTAGTAGAAAATGGAATGATGGTAATTTGTTAACCTTTAAACATGATAAGGCTCAAAAACAAGCAAAATAATTAATCATGAGTACAATTTGTCAACAATCAAGATTAGAGCCTTAGAGATAAAGAAAAGATCAGATGATAATATATAGGATATAAAAAATTAGTAGTTTTGGAATAAAAATTCCGACACTTGTAACTTTATGAATACATCAGTTTTGGGATTTTTGTTAACACGAAGAAAGGTTCTATTATCACATTAATGGGGGACTGGCAGGCGGCTGAGGTTTACACAAAACAAAATTTTGCTGGTCAAAGGTGCAAGTAAGATTCATACTGCTGATTGTGAAGAAGGCCGTATCAAACAGGAAGTGGGCCAAAAGTTGATTATAAGCCTTTAACTTAAGAGAGACTTTTTTACTATGAAACAAAACACTGGTTAGAAATTGTTAGATCTTATCAACGATTGTGATTTTGGCCTAATAGAATTTTGTTTGATCCGATTTTGTTTTCGTGCTCTTTTGCTTGAGGTTGCATTAACACCATTCTCAGTTGGTTATAAGCTATAACTTACGAGAAACTGTTTACTTTCACATTATCTTTGAGAGTATAAACATGTAATCAATCAATCAGGAGTAAATGTATATAGAGAAAGACAAACATCACCCCTTTTTTCAACAACAATGAGAAACAAACTCTTATAATAATACAATTGCTGGTTAGATAGCTAGTGCCGTCAACACTGGACTTGCACTATTACAACACCAAACAAACAACAATTACAATCTCCAAAGACACAAAAACACCTACAAAATAAAGAAAGCATTGAGTACTATGAATATCTCATCTAACAAGCATTCGTGGTTACTTGCAGCCAGGAAATGGGCCACCGCAAAGGCACTTATTATGGGCAAATATGTTCCGGTTGACCCGTTTGAAACGTCTACCATTAGGAATTGGACCACAAAGTTGATTATAACTCACATCAATATCATCAGGCCGTAATAGGCCGAACCGCTTAGGGAGAGACCCATATATCATATTGTGGCTTATGTTCATGCCTGATAAGCTTGGTGCTAACTCCACCTTTGTGAAGTCAAACTTTAAAAGATTGTCCTCAACCCGCACACTGAGGATGTTGGTGTTGGTCTTTTCAAACAAAAATGAGGCATCCCCTTTCAGTTTATTTTGACCAAGAGAAATAAAATATAAATTACCACGGCCTAACCACTTTGGGATTGGACCACTTAATTTGTTTCCAGTGAAATCGATGGTTTGGAGATTGGGCAATAAGCTCAAAGATGCTGGAATTATGCCCGACAAAGAATTGAAATTAAGTTGTAGCACTGTTAGTTGTTTGAGTTGTTGGCCTATAAAATCGGGTATTTGGCCAGACAATTTATTTGAGCTAAGAGAAAGGAGTTTCACATTGTTTAGTTTGGCCAAGGCCACAGGAATTGGGCCAGTGAGTAAATTGGAAGAGAGGTCGAGAGCAATCAATCTCTTGAGCCGGCCTAGAAAATTAGGGACCGGCCCAGTAAACTTGTTGGAGTTGAGATAGAGTTGGTTCAACTTTGTGAGCTGGCCCAAGAATTCGGGGATTGGGCCGGCCACATTGGTTTCGGTGATGAAAAGTTCAGTGAAGTTAGTGAGCTTACCGATATACGATGGTATAGTGCCTGAAAGATTGGGAAGTCTATTAAAATAGAGCTGAGTGAGGGATGGTAGTTGGTCCAAGAAAGGCGGTATTACGCCGTGGATATCTTCGGCATCGGTGATTTGTACAAAGGTGACATGGCCTTGAATGTTGCATTGGACTCCATTCCACCCAGCACAATCTGTATTGGGGTCCCACGACGAAAGCGAAGAAGGGTTGCCGAAGTGGTTTTTGATACGGAGGAGCACATTTTTGTCGTGGGGAAGGCAAAGATCTGGGGTAGGTTGAGAGTGAGAGATGTCTACAAACAAGGAGAGGAGCAAAAGGAGTGAAACTATCACGTAATTGTGAGTCATTTTTATGTGGAGTGACTTACATACACTAGTAGAAGTGGAAGTGTGTTGATGCAAATAAGATCAGGAAGGTTGATATTATATATAGAAATTAAGTATTCATCAAAAGAAGTAAGGTTTTTAAAGGGAACTTTAAAGGGCTTCGCTATAATGCTTAACGCGTATATTTCCCGTGCCACTTGCAGATTGCAATAAAATAGTCAAATAGAGAAGAAAAGACAATGGCCTCGTGGGGGATACAATATATATAATATATATGTATATGTCCTCGAAACATTCTACATCTCCCACTTTTAAATGCAATTGAATATTCTTAAGCACGTAGGATAGTAATATATGCAGAAGAAGATAGAATTATTACGAGCTACTTGCAATAGAATATTGTTAAGCACAATAGTAATACAAGTATATCATAATGGGCTGCTTTTGGATTATGGGTGGTGCAGTATCATGATTCATGATATATGTATTTGATTATTTGATGTCTGTCGGTCGAAACTCGAAAGTCTTAAAAGAAAAAAAGTAATAATTTCTCAAATTTTTTTTTTCCTTTGGTCTAGTACAGTAGTACTTGTAGATTCTTAATATTTAGCTGATTTATTATCATGAAATGGGACAATTTGATATTCCGTCAAAAATTAAAGATGAGGTCAACTATTGCGACTCGAAATGAAGAGAGAAATTCTTAGGTGTTGTTTGGTTTAAGATATGAAGTAGTTTTTATTAGGAAATTATGTTTCTCTTGCATTTCCTTGGAAGTGGTAAAAATTGTTTGATTGCTCATGGAAAGTTCTACTTACCTAGGTCTCCTTAGATAAGCAATTTCCTCCATTTTGTGGGAAGTTCAACTTCCTACATTTTTGTCAACTAAACAACCTCACCTTATTTTACTTTCTAGAAACTTCTACTTCTTGTATATTTATGTCAACCAGACCTTACATCCCATCTTCAGTTTGAAACAGTGGAACATGTAAACCCCACTTGTCTATATTACCGAAATTCTTGCTATACAAATGGCAACCAACTTGGAATCATAATATGTTAACCAGTCTGGAACTAACATGGTATTTACACAAATTCTTGGGTGTAACTATTACACCATAATTTATGGTGTAATAACCCACAAACCACACTTCTTCTGTAAAAAAATTCAAATGACATAAAATAAATGACAAAATGATAAAGAGAATTCATGTCATTATCGGTATTATAGATCACGTCATCCTTGTTGGAGTCTATGTCATTATGCATGTTATACAATAAGTTATGGTGTAACATGTTACAACCAAGACGCACTCTTGTGTTTATGCTCAAGTGGATTATGATATTATGGTAACATAAAAATAGGTGAACGGAGATTGTTAACTAGTGTATGTGATTGTAGACACTGAAATTTTATTGGTGTTCTATATAAAAATAATTTAATTATTATTGAGCTAAAATAAATAAAACTAGCCCAATTTAATTAATTTAGCCCACTCAAATAAGATATCCGAATTAAATTAAACAAATATAATTTGGGTTCTAAAATATTTGTGCTAGCCCATATCACTAGTCCAAATAAGATGGTCAAATGGCAAAGGTAACAAAAGACTCCCAAGTCATAAACGGGCCCAAGCCCATAAGCTACCAAGTCCATGAAGGGATGTCCATTCCCTATAAATAGACCTCACCCGAGTCACCTCCTTCGCTTGAGGGGCCAAAAAATTATTATTCTCAAGAGCTCATAAATTTCTCTTGGAATTCTCTCTGCAAATAGTCAACAAGCACATCAAATTCGTGCCGACTATTCAGATACGCTCAAAGAAATTCGATTGAGATTCAACCTTTTGTCAGCCCTCATTCGAATACACTCAAACAAAACTCAAACTCAGATTGACGTCGACAAAATGTCATCCGACACTCAAACTCAGGTTGACGTTGACAAAACGTCAGTGTACACTTAGCTCCACGTCGACATCAACACGTGTCATCTCCACTACGGAACAAAATCGAGAGGACTTAGTTTATTTTTATTATAAATTGTTTACGAGAGATTGTACTTAATACATTTATTGAAATATAATTTCTTTGTTACTTTGTTTCTTGTCTTATTTATTTTGGCTCGAAATTTGTGTATACAAATTTTGGCACGCTCGGTGGGACTATCTCTGCCTCTCATCTCTATTTCGTCATCATCAACAAACCTGAGAAATGGTCTCAAGCAACAACATTCAATCTTCTGAAAACTCTGCCGACACCCTACGAAAATCTGTAACGTTGGGTGACTTTATGGATGACAAGACTCTTGGTTTTCGCACTAGAGGAATGAAAAAGGCTGTTGTTGCTGCCGCTGCTGCTAAGCTTCGAACTGCAAATGTAGTTCCTACCAGGCAGAGAAAACTCTTTAAGTCTAGTGCTGCTGAATCATCCATCATGTCTGATTCACACAATAAGCGTGAAACCCCGTGTTTGGCTCAACTGCTTTGGCTGAACACGAGCCATCATTCATTGCTTCTCAAATATGGAACCAACTCTCATCTGATAAGTCGAACAGGCTGACCGTTCACACTAGCCGTCTCTTTGATCCACTCAATGTAGAGAGTGACAATGAAACAAGTGATGATATTGTTGTCTCATCACCTCTAACGATTTTCGACTTAGAGGAACCCTTGTTGTCTTCGCAATCGAACACTGCTGCTGTTATGGTGACCTCAGCTAAGACAGTTGAGGAACAACTTGCTGAAATGAATAGCCTACTCCAAAAATTATGAAGGATGGAGAAGAAAAAGATGCTCAAATTTGACTCCAAAATGAGCAAATCGCTGCCCTCAACAAGAAACTTGAGGAAGGCTACGCAGCATCAAGACAGGGTGATGAAAGCAAAGGGGATAGTGGTGAAGACGTTCGCCGCCCACCTACAGCACGACAATGTGAGCTATTGATAGCTCACGCTGTCAATAATCAACTTGGAGAAAGTTCTCAAGGCAGTCATCGCTATGTGAAACCTTATAACAAAAGGATCGATAAGCTACATATGCCTTTTGGCTATCAACCCCCCAAGTTTCAGCAATTCGATGGGAAAGAAAATCCTAAGCAACACATTGCTCACTTTTTGGAAACATGCAACAATGCTGGTACCACAAATGATTTCCTGGTCAAACAATTTGTTCGTTCCCTTAAAGGCATGGCTTTTGACTGGTACACAGATTTACCCTCTCAATCCATTGACAATTAGGATCAAATTGAGGAGGAATTATTGAACAGGTTCTATAGCACTCGACGTATTGTTAGTATGACCGAACCGACTAAGACTCACCGGTGGAAGGATGAGCCGGTCATCGATTACATCAATCGTTGGCGCGCATTGAGTCTAGAGTGTAAAGAACGCCTAACTGAAGTCTTTGCTGTTGAGATGTGCATTCAAGGAATGGATTGGGACTTGCTTTATATCTTGCAAGGTATAAAACCTAGGACTTTTCAAGAGTTGGCTACGCGAGCTCATGACATGGAGCTTACCATTGCCAATTATAGAGGCAAAAGCAACACTTCTTCAAGAATACAAGAAAGAGAAGAAGGATTTTAAGAAGACTGACAAGACTGCCAAAAGTTCGACTAAGGAGTCAATGTCAATCACGACCTCCTCGCCTGTCAAGATCTCTAGCAAGGCTGGCACCGAAAAGAATAAGGGTTCATCTTCTCAAGAACCTAGGAAAAATAGGCCAACCTTGAAAGAACTCCAAGCAAAAAAATATCCATTTTCAGACTCTGATTTATCAGGAAGTTAGATGATTTGCTTGAAAACAAAGTCATTGAGTTGCCCGAAGCTAAGCGTCCTGCAGAGGTCGGTAAGACTTCCGATCCTAACTACTGTCGGTATCATAGGTTGATTAGTCATCCCATAGAAAAGTGTATAACACTTAAGGAGAGAATTATGCAACTTGCAAAGGATGGGAAAATTGTTCTGGATTTTGATGAAGTTGCTGAAGTTAATCATGCCTCCGCAATGTTAGATTCTTATTGGGAGGCTCAAACTCTACAGTTTGGGAGTTTGGAGCCAGTAATTGTACATGTGTTGCGACCGGTTCTCCAAGTTGATGATGTGCCATCTGTTGAGCACAGTGTCCCAACTGGTAACCAACATGAAGAGGATGACGAAGGGTGGATGTTGGTCACTAGAAGGAGGCCTAGAAGACAGTCAAAGCCTCAACCAAAGTATGTTTGTCGTAAGAAGAAGCATAAAAAAAGAAAGGGCTCAAAACGCTCGAAAGGAAAGAAAAAGTAAAAAAAGCATACTAAACAGCAAGTACTGCCAATTGACTTGCTTGAACAGGATCCACTTACCCCTGTAACCTTAGAAGAATTCTTTCCTGAAGATTACTTCACTACGGTTACTGTTAATGCTACCTCATTTATTGAGGATGAAGAAGAAAAAGAAGAGGAGAAGGATCAAGAGCATGTTAAAGAAAATGAAATCTCTGTCAAAGTAACTGTCCAACATTCAGGGATGGAGATAGATCCAAAGATATTGGCTATCTTGGAAGCTCTTCCTACACGCATGGGATGGAGGCAGATCTTTCATTTGCCTCGAGAAATGTGTCGACAAGTGGCTCTTGCACTTCAGCACCCAAAACTATACCTTGACAAAGTGAAGGATGCTGGAGAGCCAATAGAAAGTTCGGCTAAATGCGCGTCATGGAATTTTGCCTTAGCCTTCACTGATGAAGACTTATTGGTGGGTTCAAAACCTCACAACCAACCTTTGTTCTTTTCTGGTTATATCTTCGGCCAGAGAGTGAATCGTATATGTTGAAGGGGGTTCAGCTGTCAACATCATGCCAAAATCCACCATGACTGATTTAGGGATCACTATGGAAGATCTTTCTAATAGTCGTCTAATGATCCAAGGACTCAACTTGAACAGTCAACGTGCCATAGGCATAATACGTCTTGACCTTGTGATGGGAGAGTTAACATCATCTACTCTCTTCCATGTCATAGATACAAAGACGTCGTATAAAATGTTGCTTGGACGACCTTGGTTGCATGAAAATGGGGTAGTCGCATCAAGCCTCCATCAATGTCTGAAATTTTATCATGGAGGCGAGAAGAAAATAAATGGGGATGTCAAACCCTTTAGCACGGTAGATTCATACTTTGTCGATGCTAATTTTTTTGAAGATGGGGAACCATCAAGTGAAATGTTGCCATCTAAAATTCCTTCAACAGGGAAAAGGGGTACAAATAAAAATGGTGATATTCCCTCGTCTTCAAGCTCTAGCGAGTCAGCCACCACTGAGATGCAACAACAAAAATGCAAAGAAAAGGTAAAAGAAAGAAGTTGTTGCTCAACCCATTAAAGCAACGAAGAAGGCAAGAACAACTCCGGTCTCGCGATACATCCCTAAATCACGTCGTAAGGAAGGGGAGTCACCTTTTGCAGGGTGTCGGGTTATGAAAGTAGAACCAAAGAAAGAAAAAGGAGTAGATGAGACTACTCTTCAATGTTTAAAGCAAGAAGTGGTTATTCCTTTACCTAGAGCCAATCACAATCAAATTGCTAAGCCTCCAACCTCACAATATGTTGATCAATCTAGGAGAAAATGGCTTAACAAGGGTAGGTTTGACCCAAATGCTTATAAACTCTTGGCGAAGTCTGGTTATGACTTCGAGAATCCAGCGCCCATGGGCAATGTCATTGAGGTTGATCTTCATGGAATTAATGACACACAAAAGAAATTGCAAGAGTATGGCATTGAGGTACATCCGACTAAAGTAGGTTTGGGATTTGAAACCCCAACACCCATCAAAATTTCTGCACGGCGTAGAGGGACAACCTCTTCTTCGCAGTATATTACTGCGGAGGAAGTTGAAGAAAATGGAGATGAAAATAATGTGCCTCAGCCAAAAATATCGGTCTTTGATCGACTGCAGTCTCCCGTCGTAAAGGATCATACATCGGTTTTTGACAGACTTGGTGGACACGAGCTAAATGAAGGTGCGAAGTCAAAAACACAAACACCCTTGCAAAATCTTCGATCTTCTAAGAAGAAAGCATCTGTCTTTAAACGTCTTGGTGCATCGACCTCAATTGATAAACAACAAAGACGGTCAGTACTAAGTCGCATCACAAGAGAGAAAAATGAAGTCAAAGGCGAGGATGCACCTCAAAGTGTTATCCCATCTCGCATGAGGCGACTTACACAGGTTGTAGACATCATTGGACATGCACCCTTGAAAGCCAAAGGTCGTGTCATAGTGTTAACAAACCAAAGGAGTTCGTCTAGTCAAGAAAAAGAAAAAGATGTTGAATTTGTTTCTTCAAACCATATCACAGGGCATGAGGCTCCTGAAAGTGACGAGGAGATGGAAACAGATGAGGCTCCTAAAACTCTTGAAGATGGGGGGCAAGCCACCGTCGATGAGTTAAAAGAGTTAAACCTTGGAACTCAAGAAGAGCCACGCCCTGTCTACGTCAGCGCTTTTCTCACCCAACAGGAAGAACAAAAATATTCCAAGTTACTCTCTGACTACAAAGACGTATTTGCATGGAGTTATAAGGAGATGTCAGGACTCGACCCAAAAGTCGCTGTCCATCGCTTAGCCATAAAAAAAGGTGTCAGTCCAAAGAAGCAATCCCAAAGACGCTTCAGGCCAGAATTAATTCCTGAAATTGAGGCAGAAGTAAACAAGCTCATTGATGCTGGATATATTCGCGAAGTCAAGTATCCTACTTGGATAGCAAACGTTGTGCCAGTACGAAAGAAAAATGGACAGTTACTAGTTTGTGTGGACTCTGCGACTTGAACGAGGCGTGTCCGAAGGATGACTTTCCACTCCCAGTAACGAAAATCATGATTGATGCCACCACTGGTCATGAGGCTTTGTCATTCATGGATTGTACCGCTAGATACAATCAAATTCACATGGCTCCTGAAGATCAAGAAGCAATTGCATTTCGTACCCCTAAAGGGATATTTTGTTACAAAGTCATGCCTTTCGGCTTGAAAAATGCCGGAGCTACGTATCAGCGTGCAATGCAGAAATTTTTTGAAGATATGATGCATCAAATTGTGGAGTGCTACGTAGATGACTTGGTGGTAAAGTCTAAGAAGAAGGAGAATCATTTGCATGACCTCCGTAAAGTCTTTCAAAGACTACGAAAATGTCAATTAAAAATCAATCCCCTCAAATGCGCATTTGGCGTCACCTCAGGAAAGTTTCTAGGCTTCATTGTCAGACATAGGGGTATTGAAATTGACCAAGCAAAGATCAAGGCCATCCAAGAGATGCCTGAACCTAAGAACTTTGCGTGGCCTCCAAGGGCGTCTCGCTTACATTCAAAGGTTTATTTCTAATATAGCAGGAAGATGTCATCCCTTTAGCCATCTCATGAAAAAGGATTCCCCGTTCAAATGGGATGACTTATGTAAAAACGCCTTCGAAAGTATAAAGAAGTACTTGTCTTCTCCTCCTGTTTTGGGGGCACCAGTAAAAGGGAAACCACTCATCCTTTATATCGCAGCACAGGAGCGATCTCTGGGGGCAATGTGCGCTCAAGAGCAAGAAGATCGTAAGGAGACAGCTCTTTACTACTTGAGCCGAACTTTGGTGGGTGCTGAATTGAATTACTCACCTATTGAAAAAATTTGCCTTGCTTTGATTTTTGCTATTAAAAAATTAAAGCATTACATGCACGCTCATACGATTCATGTCATCTCGAGGTCTGACCCGATAAAATACATCCTCTTAACTCTTATGGCCTGTGTTGTCTGGCATACTTGCAAAGTGGGCTATGCTTTTAAAACAATATGACATTGTGTATGTCCCTCAAAAGGCTGTCAAGGGGCAAGCAATAGCAGACTTTTTCGCAGACCACCCAGTCCCTGCAGAATGGGAGATATCAGACGATCTGCCAGGAAAAGATGTGTTTTTCATTGAAATACTCCCACCTTGGAAAATGTACTTTGATGGAGCCGCTCGTCATGACGGTGCAGGAGCTGGAGTTGTCTTCGTTTCTCCAAAAAAACATGTACTGACATACTCTTTCGTGCTAACTCAACTTTGTTCCAATAATATGGCTGAGTACCAAGCACTCATAATAGGCCTCTAAATGGCAATTGAAATGGGACTTAGAGATTTAGACATTCACGGGGACTCCCAATTGGTCCTAAAACAACTGTCGGGTGAATACGAAGTCAAAAAGAATGATCTAATCCCTATCAAAGACAAGCGTCACAATTGCTTGACAAACTTGATACCATCAAGTTAGAACATGTTCCAAGGAGTGCCAACAAGATGGCTGACGCGCTCGCTGGGCTTGCAACCACTTTGGCACTGGGGGCAGCAGAAACAATGTCTGTACCCGTTTGCAAACGATGGGTTGTCACTCTTGATGACGATGATGTTGACGAATATGCTGAAGAAGTTGACATAATCTCTGTCTATCAAATCGACAAAGAAGATTGGCGTCAACCAATTATTGATTATTTGGAACATAAAAAATTGCCAAGTGATCCAAAACATAAGACAGAGATTCGTCGTCGAGCCTCACGGTTCATATATTATAATGGGACTCTCTATCGATGATCCTTCCATGGTTTTTGGTTAAGATGTCTCGGAGATGAAGAAGCAAAGCAAACCATGGAGGAAGCTCACTCTGGAGTTTGTGGCGCTCATTAGTCAAGTCCAAAACTGCATGACCGTATTAAAAGAATGGGTTACTATTGGCCAACCATGGTACAAGATAGCATGGACTATGCAAAGAAATGTGAAGCTTGCCAATTTCATGCTAACTTCATTCATCAACCTCCAAAGTCATTACACCCCACAGTCGCATCTTGGCCATTTGAAGCATGGGGACTTGATGTAGTCGGCCCAATCACACCAAAATCATCTGCTGGGCAATCATATATTCGGCAAACGGCGACTATTTTTCTAAATGGGCAGAGGCCATCCCCTTACGCGAGGTAAAGAAGGAGAATGTTGTTGATACTCACATCATCTACGAATATGGTGTACCCCGAAGAATTGTCACTAATAATGGGACACCATTTTACAATAAATTGATGAAAAGTTTATGTGAGAAGTTTAAATTCACCCAACATAAATCGTCAATGTACAATGCACCAAAGCAAATGGTCTAGTTGAAGCATTCAACAAGACACTTTGTAGTTTGTTGAGCAAAGCGGTGGTAAGTAATTTATCTGCTAATATGCAGGTCAAACATAAGTTGCGTGTATTTATGCACTTGGGTTAAAAAAAACCTGATACTTGTTTTATTAGGATTATTTTTCCAAATCCAACACTTAATAGAGTTGTAGGTAGTTCGTGACTCTAGGCAACAAATATTAGCAAAGACGGTGATTGTCACCTAATTGCTAAACCAAACTCAAATTTGTCGAGACCCTGCCACGATCAAACACTTCAAATCGTGTATGTGACATAGTCTCGAGGGGGCAATGTGTAGACACTGAAATTTTATTGGTGTTCTATATAAAAATTAGTTAATTATTATTGAGCTAAAATAAATAAAACTAGCCCAATTTAATTAATTTAGCCCACTCAAATAAGATATCCGAATTAAATTAAACAAATATAATTTGGGTTCTAAAATATTTGTGCTAGCCCATATCACTAGTCCAAATAAGATGGTCAAATGGCAAAGGTAAGAAAAGACTCCCAAGTCATAAACGGGCCCAAGCCCATAAGTTACCAAGTCCATGAAGGGATGTTCATTCCCTATAAATAGACATCACCTCCTTCAGTTGAGGGGACCAGAAAATCATTATTCTCAAGAGCTCATAAATTTCTCTTGGAATTATCTCTGCAAATAGTCAACAAGCACATCAAATCCGTGACGACTATTCAGATACGCTCAAACAAATTCGATTGAGATTCAAGCTTTTGCCATCCCTCATTCGAATACACTCAAACGACACTCAAACTCAGGTTGACGTCGACAAAACGTCATCCGACACTCAAACTCGGGTTGACGTTGACAAAACGTCGCCTACACTTAGCTCCACGTCGACATCAACACGTGTCATCTCCAGCTACGGAACAGAATCGAGGGACTTAGTTTATTTTTATTATAAACTGTTTACGAGAGATTGTACTCAATATATTTATTGAAATATAATTTCTTTGTTACTTTGTTTCTTGTCTTATTTATTTTGACTCGAAATTTGTGTATACAGTGATAAGAAACAACAAGGTAAAAACCCAACCTAATTCATCACTATGGTATAGTAGATTATGGGGGTGTTTGGTTGTGAGATCGTTTTATGGTGAATAGAGAGGTTTGGTTAGTCCAAACCTCTAATGGGAATGTTTCGTTGAGAGATGATTAAAAGAGGTTTGAGGCCAAAAGATAACTTTGAAAAAGCTACTAGTAGGAGCTTTTTGGAAAAGAGGTTTGTGAATTTAGTTGTGTAATGACTAATATATAGTAAAGTTGGTCAAATGTACTACCTTTTACCAAAAAAAAAAACTCCGGTAATAAATTATTCCAATATCCTTATTGGTCATTTCATCTAATAAAGTACCAATTGATCGGCTAACGGTTATCTACCAAACACTTTCACACAAACAACCAATACAAATAGCTAGTCAAACAACTAATAAAATCAGCTAACCCCTAACAACTAATGCAAACAACTAACTGCCAATAACTAACCTCTAATTGCTAAACAGGACCTATATAAATAGATAATTAAACACAAACCACTATGGTATAGTAGCTAAATTAAAGCATTACCACTAATTGAATCCTTTTTTAGGATAAGAGAGTGCGATACAGGCTACTTTGCTTGAGGTTGCATGCATAAATTAACACCATTCACAGTTGATTATAAGCCTTTAACTTAGGAGAAACTTTTTACATTTACATTATCTTTGAGAGTAATAACATACAATCAACAAATCAGGAGTAAGATGTATATAAAGAGAAACATGACCCTCTTTTGAAAAACAACAGAAAACAAACTCATTTAATAGTCCAAATGCTGGTTACTGTCGTTAACACTGAACTTGATTGCACTATTACAACACTACATAAACATACACAACTGCAAACTCCAAAACCTGAAAAACACCGATTAAAGAAGAAAGCCTTAAATACATTCAATCATATCTAATCTGACAAGCATTCGTGGTTACTTGCAACCAGGAAATGGGCCACCGCAAAGACACTTATTATGAGCAAATATGTTCGGGACACGTTTGAAACGTCTACCATTAGGAATCGGACCACAAAGTTGATTATAACTCACATCAATAGAATCCGGCCGTAATAGGCCGAATTGCTTAGGGAGAGACCCATATATCATGTTGTGGCTTATGTTCATGCCTGATAAGCTTGGAGCCAAGTCCACCTTTGTAAAATCAAACTTTAAAAGATTGTGCTCAACCCCCAAACTAAGGATGTTGGTGTTGGCCTTCTCAAACAAAAATGAGGCATCCCCCGTCAGTTTATTTTGACCAAGATAAAGAAGATTCAAATTACCGCGACCCATCCACTTTGGGACTGCACCACTTAATTGGTTCCCAGCAAGCCCGATCTTTTGGAGTTTGAGCAATAAGCCCAAAGATGCTGGTATTTGGCCCGACAAAGAGTTGAAATCGAGTTCTAGTACTAGTAGATTCTTGAGTTGGTTGCCAATAAAATCCGGTATTTGGCCAGACAACTTATTTGAGCTAAGAGTAAGGGTTTGGACATTGGTTAATTTACTCAAGGCTAGAGGAATTGGGCCAGTGAGTAAATTGGAAGAGAGGTCAAGCTAAATCAACTTCTTGAGTCGGCTTAGAAAGTTAGGGACCGTCCCAGTAAACTTGTTGGAGTAGAGGAAGAGTTGGTTCAAGTTCGTGAGCTGACTTAAAAATTCAGGGATTGGGCCAGTTACATTGGTTCCAGAGATAGTAAGTATAGTGAGGTTAGTAAGCTTACCGATGTAAGTTGGTATTGGTCCCGAAAGATTGGGAAGTTTATCAAAATAGAGTTGAGTGAGGTACGGAAGTTGGTCCAAGAAAGGTGGTATTAGGCCGTGGATATCTTCGGCATCGGTGATTACGACAATCTCGACGTGGCCTTGAATGTCGCATCGAATTCCATTCCATCCAGCACAATCTGTATTGGGATCCCACGACGAAAGCGAGGAAGGGTTGCCGAAGTGGTTTTTGATACGGAGGAGCACATTTTTGTCGTGCGGAAGGCAAAGATCTGGGATAGGTTGAGAGTGAGAGATTTCTACAAACAAAGGGGGGAGCAAAAGGAATGAAACTATCACGTAGTTATGAGTCATTTTCAGGTGGAGCGACTAACAATATACATTAGTAGAAGTGCAAGTGAGTTTATGCAAATACGACGAACGAGGTGGATGCTATATATAGAAATATTTTTAAGCAAATAAAGTTTTAAAAGAAATAAAGCGCCGCTTGCAAATTGCAATAACATGATAGAGAAGGATAGAAATGCCCTTTGTGGGGGATTCATTCTATATGTTCTCGAAACATTCTACATCTCCCAGTTGCAATTTGCAATAGAATATTGTAAAGCACGATAATAATATATGCAGAAGAAGATAGAAATTTTCACGAGCTACTTTCTAAATTAAGTTATACTCCATCCATTTCATTTTAATTTACTCACTCTATTTTGGGGAAAAACCAAGGAGAAAGTACAAAAGTATAAGAGAGAAACTGACAAGCTGGAGAGAGAAACTAAAAAGTGAGAGAGAAAAACTAAAAAGTAGGTTAAAATATTAAAAAGTAGATGACATGGGTGGAAAAAGAGGAGAAAGTAGATGGGACATTTACCAACAATAGAAAAAGCAATAGTGTGTAGATTAAAAAGAAACAGATCAAAAAGGAAAGTGTGTAGATTAAAAAAAAAACAGATAGAGTATATCATAAAGGACTTTTTTGGGATAATGGCCTAATGGGGGTGCATATATAGGTGGAAATGTCTCACAATTCACAAAAGCATCATGATTCATGATATATATGTATTTAATCATTTGATGTTTGTCGGTCGGAAGTCTATAAACAAAGGTAATCTTTTTTTGAAATTTTTTCTCCCTAGTTGTAGATTTTCAATATTTAGTTGATTAGAAAAAACTTGAATGAACCCAATGTGCAATATCTTACAGTGCACTAGTTTTAATATGATATAGTCAGTTTTTATTTGATATATAATCACTTTTTTATAGTCAGTTTTAGTATGATATAGTCTGTTTTCTCTGTTATAGTATGCTTTGTATGTTATAGTCAGTTTGGGTTCACAATAAGTTATTCTGAACCCAGTCCATCTGTTAAGTTTCTATGTGGCAACCAATACCAATTCAATATTGGTCACCCCTTTTCTCATTAATTAATCACATATTTATAGTACAAGATTAGGAAACCTTACTAAACACGAAGGCTATGTTCAGTTCACCTTATTTTTACTTATTTCAGATCAGATCAGATCATATCAGACCAGATTATATCAGATCAGACCATATCAGATTAGAAAAAATAAGTTCAGATCATGTTTATATTTAAAAAACTTATTATAATTGTTATTGTTATTGTTATTGTTATTGTTATTGTTATTGTTGTTTTTATTGTTATTGTTGTTGTTGTTGTTGTTGTTGTTGTTGTTGTTGTTGTTGTTGTTGTTGTTGTTGTTGTTGTTGTTGTTGTTGTTGTTGTTGTTGTTGTTGTTGTTGTTATTATTATTATTATTATTATTATTATTATTATTATTATTTATTATTACTACTACTTTATACGATTACTATTACTATTAATACTACTATTACTAGTGCATTTGTTCAAAAAGATTATTATTATTGTCGTTGTTGTACGTATTAATTATTAATATTGGTAATTACTATTAATGTCGTTGTTATTGTTATCTTTATTTCAAGCTATTTGTGTTCAAGAAGAATGATGTTCTTTTGGCATTTATGCGTGTTCTTTTTTATATTTGTTCTAATTAACAAGTTTAATATGCGATGTTCCTTTTGATGTTGTATATGTAAAGAACATGATAATAATATATGATGTTTATTTTTTAACAATTTTGGCAGTATAATATAAAGTATATGTTACTAGTTTATATAAAACATAAGTAGCATGGGATAACCTAATGGTGTTGACATCACCTTCAAATTACCCCACAAAGGATTTCAACTTATCTTTAAAAATAACTATATAGAACACATGTCAACAATAAAAGAAGAAAATTTAACAATTTTGTTCAAGATCATATGACTATGTATAATTTATAGGTTTATTTAAATATAAAAAAAAGAACAATTGATTGATATAACAAAGAACATGTTGTCAGCTTAATCCGAACATGCCATCAATATAAAAGTAACATCTACCTTTTATTTTTAGAATTTGTTCTTTAAATAGATTTTGTATGCTCTTTCAATAAATGTTCTTTTTTTTTTTATTATCATTATATGTTATTTTCATTACTATCTAGTACTATGTTCTTATTATAAACATATCTTAGACATGAACAATATGTTCTTTTTACCATGAACAATATGTTCTTTTTACCATGAACAATATGTTCTTTTTACCTAAAATATATGTTCTTTTATTTATAATTGTATGTTCATATACGATGTGTTCTTTTTCAAAAAAAAAAAAAAAAAAACTAATTATGTAATAATAATAATAATAATAATAATAATAATAATAATAATAATAATTATTATTATTATTATTATTATTATTATTATTATTGTTATTATTGTTATTATTATTATTATTATTATTATTATTATTATTATTATTATTATTATTATTATTATTGTTGTTGTTGTTGTTGTTGTTGTTGTTGTTATTGTTATTGTTATTGTTGCTATTGCTATTGTTATTGTTATTGTTATTGTTATTGTTATTGTTATTGTTATTGTTATTGTTATTGTTATTGTTATTGTTATTGTTATTGTTATTGTTATTGTTGTTGTTGTTATTGTTGTTGTTATTGTTATTATTATTATTATTATTATTATTATTATTATTATTATTATTATTATTATTATTATTATCATTATTATTATTATTATTATTATTATTATTATTATTATTATTATTATTCATTATCATTATTATTATTATTAAAAATAGTGATAGTAATAAAATTATAGTAATAGTAATACTAGTAATGAAATACAAAATAATAATAATATTAGTAATAATATGTCTATAAAAGATAAGTTCAGATCAGATCAGACCAGATCATATCAGAAAAAATAAGTTCACATCAGATCAAATCAGAAAAAATAAGTTCAGATCAGATCAGATCAGTAAAAATAAGGTGAACTAAACATAACCTAACTCCTAAAACATATCCAACTAGACTCCTAGTTGTATAATAGATAAACTATATCTCTTAATTCTATCTTATTAACTTTAATCATATACTACTAGATTTCTATTGCCATAATAACACCAGATATAATATTCTATCAACTATGATAACTACGTACTTCAACACCCTCCCGCAATCGTAACAACAGTTTTACGAACAATACGATTGGAAAGTAAAAAATTATCTTCAATTTTAGCACCAAATTCGGATGAACCGGAACTTCTCCATCTTCTTTGTTAGAGTCGAGATGCACAAAATCGATGATGTCAGCTTCAACAATTTTTTTCCTTTTTCTTGATGGTGAACACGTTAATCTTTTTTAATCTATTAATCGACAGTCAAACAGGAACGTCATTCTTTTCGAACTTGTTAAATATACGAGGGACGCGTTTCTTTTCGAACCTCTTGTCACATATATCAATCGATCAGGAACGCCATTCTTTTCGAACCTGCAAGTTTTTCTTTGTCTTCTTGATGAGAACACCATTTTTTTAACTCACCAAATATATGAAGCATGAAGGGTGGCGTAAACTTTCACGCAAAGTGGAAATTATTTCTTACTTTAGCAATATTAAGAGAAAATATTTTAATTTAAGAACAACAACAGTAACAAGTCAAACTTTTTTTGTTTGGAGGGGGAAAAAAGAATCGGTTCAAAGGAGTAATTTTGTTAGACCCTAAAGTCAAACTAAGTATATCTATAGAGTACTAATGTTGATATTGAAGTAGTTTAAAGTTTAAACATATTAAATTTAAAGCTGATAAAAAAAGTCCAGCCCGTGGGCCCGGCCTGGTCAGAATTTTGGGCTGGTTTGGGTAAAATGTTTTGGCCCGCGGTCGGTCCCGGCCCGATTTTGAATTTTAGGACGGGCTTTGGATAAGTCAAAAATGACTTTTTAGTCTGATTTTTTTGCCCGGTCTGATTTTGGCCCGACAGGAGTCCTGATTGCAGCAGTATAGAAGTTAAGGAGGGAATTTCACACCGAATCGAAGTCAAAGGAATAACTTATTAGACATTCCACGGAAACTTTCTACCTGTAGCTACAATAAAAGTAATGAATGTTTTTTATAGGAAATAAATTGGTGTGTAATTTTCATTTTATTGATTTGAAACGGTTCAGAAATGAATACATGTATTAAAAAAAACACCCAAAATAAAATTT
The DNA here is from genome assembly GCA_947646795.1 of Beta lomatogona. Lineage (NCBI taxonomy): Eukaryota > Viridiplantae > Streptophyta > Magnoliopsida > Caryophyllales > Amaranthaceae > Beta > Beta lomatogona. The sequence continues at coordinate 6,480,897 of CANSNZ010000023.1, read as the reverse complement.
TGACAACCTTGAATTGTACTCCCTCAGTAATTTTAGAATAATGTGAACCGTAAACCACCCCTTAATTAATATTGAAGAAAGTTTATGGCATCAACATAAAACACAACAGCAATAAGTTGCATCCAGACTTTGTCTTTGGACATCCATGGAGCACAATCCTTGTTGTTGTTGTTCCATTTGGCATTTGGAATTGCAGTCTCCTGGGTTGCATTCTCGATAGTCAAAACAGTGCAAGTCATGTTGCACTGCTTGAGGTTGCATTAAGCTCCTTAAGGAACCCTCAATTCTGGTGCCTGTGAGCCAAAACATGATCTTATATAAATAGTTATATCAATATACATATCAACATAAAACAGGATCAATTTCTTAGCTAAAACAATATTGAATCTAAGTTATCGGTCATATATATGACCTCAACCAATTACTCCCTCTGTTTCATTGTAATCTACACACTTTCCTTTTTGGTCTGTTTCTTTTTAATCTACACACTCTTGTTTTTTCTATTTTAGGTAACATGTCACATCTACTTTTTCCTCTTTTTCCATCCATGTCATCCACTTTTTAATATTTTAACTCACTTTTTACTTTCTCTCTCTTACTTTTCGGTTTCTCTCTCTACCTTTTCAGTTTCTCTCTCATACTTTTGTACTTATTCCTTGGTTCTCCCCCAAAGTGATGTGAGTAAATTAAAATGAAACGGAGGGAGTATATTAAAACTATATACGAAATTTATGCATTTAACTACTAGATCCTTCCATCCTTAAATAATTGTTTATGATTCGCTATTTTGCGTCTAACTTATAAATGTTTTGATGAATTCTCACAAAGATAATTATCCAAATACTATGACCAAACACTTACCTGGTCATCTTAATATATAGTTTCAACATATCAAAAGTTTATTATTTTAATAATATGATCATGAATATTCTAATGATTAAAGTAGCACATTAGAGAATTTAAAAGTCAAAGCAAATTATTATTTGAGGATAGGGAGTATTAAGGACTTTAACTACAAATTAGGCTCATTTGCATGAACAAGGAAAAGTTTGCGTGCTTCATATAATGGGAGAGTGAAAGTTTAGGATATATAATATAAAGAAAAGTAGAGTTGAAGAACAAAATGCTTTTTTCATGGCAATATTAATATTCACTGCTGCAAAGATTGTTAGAGTTGAGATAATATTGAACACTGCCTTGGAATAACTACTCACAAAAAAGTAGCGGACGGGCGATATGTATAATATGAATTGTCACTCACCATTAGACAGGACTAGGAATAGGACTAAAAGAAGAGGAAGAAAGGCAAAAATTCTCATGATGAGGCTTGAAAGTTGGAAGAACTCTCTTACAAGCAAATTATGATACTTCCCGGTATATACGATTATCTCACAACCATTCGTGTTGATCAGTATACATATATATAGTATTCAATAAATCAACAAAGCTAGTATTGTGGTGATTTCACATTGTTTACTATCTTAAATGATACGATTACATATATGGAGAAGAATCATCATCTTTAGGGTGCATTCACTTCACGTTAAAAAAAATAAGTTTTAGGTCGATTCTAAATAATTCAAATTGCTTCAATACAATGCAGATAAATTCATAAGAATTTAGGTACAAAAAATCCACTTAGTAAAAATTGGGCGCTTAAAAATATCAAAATTGTGTAAATGAGTTAAGATTTTAAGTTTGAAAAGTAGAAATTGCAAAGTTGAATTACAAGGCGACACATGACATGGAGATTTTCCTGTTATAAAATACTTATTTTGTTTCTTAGTAGATGCATCATATTGACTTTATATACTATTGGGACATTAATTATGGCTATTTTTAATTACTAATGTATAAAGATAAATGTCATTATTTAGATTGTCGTTGGGTTAAACTCAATGAATATTTTTAAGATCTTATTTTTCTATGATTTTTAATATTATATAATTGAAGATATTAATATAGTCAAAACTGTGCATCGACAAGTGTGCTCAATCAACATGATGCATCTATTACAAACTAGAGAAAGTAATACTAGCATTGTTGTTTGTGCTAATCAAGTAAGAAAGAAATAGATTTATTAGCATCAATGTTATGATCATAGGAGGTGTTGTTTGTGCTAATCAAGTAAGAAAGAAAAAGATTTATTAGCATCAATGTTATGATCATAGTGATTCTTTTCAAATGGTTATTTGTAAAGAGGATGATATCATCAATCAGCATGATTCATCAACTTAGATATTTATATGTCACGTGTTCTAGTTTGTTACAGCTAGTTTTAATTCTGTTAGTAATTCTGTTAGCTAGCTTCCTCTACAAGATTCTTGTTGCTTGTATATATTGCTGCTTGTAAGAAGAATACTAAATGATAACACAATCTAATTTTGCTCTTCTAAATTTTCTCTGATTTTCTCTCTAAGAACTGTGTAATAACACAGTTTCTTCACATGGTATTAGAGCTTTGTGCTTGATTCCTGAAAATTCTTACGTTCTTCTGCAAAAATTGATCTAGTTACTGATCATTTCTTCTTTTTTGATCCAATTTCTGATCATTTTTCTCAAATTTCTGTTTTCTGTTATTTTTCTCAAAATGAGTGCAGAAAATCAACCTGATTCAAATTCCACAAACAATAATTCAGTGAATAATGCTATAAATTGTAATGATCCATACTTCATTTCAAATGGAGATAGTAGTACGCAAAATCTTGGAATACAACTCTTTAATGGAGATAACTACGTTAATTGGAGTAGAGCTGTAATTTTAGCTCTTGGAGCTAAGAACAAAAAGTGTTTTGTTGATGGAACACTCAAGAAACCTACTAAAACTTCTGCAGATTGCCAAAAATGGATCAGAAATGACTGTTTGGTCACTTCTTGGATTCTGCGATCCATGGAACCTATTCTTAGTGAGAGCTTTGCTTTTGCTACTACTGCTCACAGCCTTTGGGAAGAAATCAAGGAGAGGTATGGAAGATCTAATGCACCTCTTCTATTTGATCTTTACAAGAGTCTTTCATTTGTTGAACAAGGATCTTTATCAATTGCTGCTTATTACACAAAATTGAAGAAAGTATGAGATGAGATTCAAGTGTTTGATGAAGTTCCTTCTTGTACTTATAGTGCTATGCAATCCTGTTCTTGCAATCTGCTTAAAAGAGTTCTTGAGGCTGATCAACTCAAGAAACTCATTCAGTTTCTTGCTGGTTTAAATCTAAAATATGATCAAACAAAATTGAACATATTGAGTATGGATCCTCTTCCTGGAGTTCTTAAAGCCTATCACATATTACAGCAAGTTGAACGCCAAAATTCTATTTCACAAGAGAAAACTGAAATTAGTGCTCTAATGAGTACTAAACAACCTTACTTCAAACCTTTTCCTTCTCATGGAAATCAGAAGAAAGATTTTAAGAGAATCAGGTCTGATAAATCAGACAAATTCTGTGACTATTGCAAGTTTAAAGGTCACACCAGAGATCAGTGCTTCCAGCTTCATGGTGAACCTGTCTGGTTTGTTGCTCTTAAGAAGAAGAATCATCAGAATTCTCACAAATTGGCTGCAAATGTCATTGAATCAACTAGAACTGTTGGCAGTACTCCTCTTGATTGTATTGATGACTCTTCTTTCAATGAGTCTTCCTCTTCTTCTTCTGTCAATCAAGAAATGATTGAAGCAGTTTTTCAAGGAGTTATGAAGATGATGCAACAGAATAACAATTCTCAAGTGAATTTTGCTGGTATGATTTCTGTTTCTAATGCTACATCCTTGCATAAGATTTTTGATTCTCAATCATGGATTATTGATACTGGAGCCAGTGATCATATGGCTTCCAATCTGGCTTTGTTTACTTCTCTTCAAAGTCTTAAAACTCCTATAAAAGTGGGTCTACCTGATGGCAGTGCTAAATATATATCTCAAGTTGGTACAGTGCAGCTTACTTCAGACATTGTGCTTCACAATGTTTTATATGTTCCAGATTTCAATCACAATTTGCTTTCTGTAGGCAGATTGCTTGATCAACATAAACTGAATGCTCATTTTCAGTCTATTTCTTGTTCTTTTTAGGACCTTACAACTAATAAAGTAAGGGCTATTGGGAAGAGACAAGCTGGATTATACAAATTTAGTGAGCCAAGTATTACTAGTTCTGTTAATTTAGATTCTCATGTTTTTAAACATGCTTCTAATAATGTACAGTTGAATAAGGCTGTCTCTTATTCCTTGTTACATGCTAGACTTGGTCATATTTCACCTAGTAAAATGAAACATTTATGTGTTTCCATTGATATACTCGAGGATGCTCCTCACTGTGAACCTTGCATTTTTGCAAAACATCATAAACTTCCTTTCAATAAATCTACCTCTAGAGCTGCTGCTATTTTTGAGTTAATACATATTGATCTATGGGGTGAATACAACATTCCTTCTCTGTCTGGAGCACAGTATTTTCTCACTATCCTAGATGATTATTCTAGGACAACTTGGACTCATTTGCTTAGTACTAAAGATCAAGTTGCTTCTATTGTTACTGCTTTTTTGGCTTATGTTGAAACTCAGTTCACAACTAAAGTCAAATTTATTAGAAGTGATAATGTTAGTGAAATTGTCACTACTCAATGCACTTCACTTTTTGCTTCTAAGTAAAGTCTTCCTGGTATACCTTAGCAAAATGGCGAGTAGAATGCAAGCATAGGCATTTGCTTGAAGTGGCTAGAGCTTTGAAAATTCATGCCGGTCTTCTTGATATTTTTTGGGGTCATTATCTGTTGTCTGCTACCTATTTGATTAATCTTCTACCTAGTTCAGTTCTGAAATGGAAAACACCTTATGAATTGTTACTTAATAAAGCTCCAGTTTACTCTCATTTAAGGGTCATTGGTTGCTTGTGCTACCCTTCTTACAAGTCAAATGATAAATTTCAACCTAGAGCTAAGAAGTGTCTTCTTTTGGGCTATCCCTATGCTCAAAAGGGTTATAAACTCTATGACATGGATACACAGAAAGTTATTCTCAGTAGAGATGTCATTTTGTTGAATCTCACTTTCCTTACAAACAAACTTCTTTTACTTCTTCTTCTCCTATTTCTTTACCTCCTTTATTACTCTTGAAACACATTCTGATCATTTACCTATTTCTATTCCTCAATTTTTCACACCTGATATGCCATCATCTTCTGATTACACAACTTCTTCTACAAAACACATTGGTTCTGTTCTACACCTTCTTCTAATCCTACTCCTACAAACAACACTCCTATTTCTTCTTCTTCCACTATACCTTCATCTCTTACTTCTCCTATTTCTTCTCCTATTATTCCACCTCCTAGAAGATCTACCAGGTCTACTACTTTACCTTCTAAATACAATGATTACATTTTACCAACCTCATCTCATTCTACTTCTTTTTCTGTCTTTTCTGAACTATCTCTCTCTCACTTATGTAGTACTTACCTAGCTAGTTTACATAATGTTCTCACTTTTCCTGAACCCTCTCATTATAACCAAGCTAAAAATGATCTTGGTTGGATTACAGCAATGCAAAAAGAGATTGATGCACTTGAACAAAATCAAACTTGGGAATTAACTTCACTTCCTCCAGGTAAAACAACTATAGGCTGTAAATGGGTTTTTAAAACCAAGTTTAGACCAGATGGATCTGTTGAAAGACTAAAAGCTCGTTTAGTAGCTCGAGGAGATAAGCAGATACGTGGCAAAGATTTTAAACATACTTTTATCCCAGTTGCTAAATTTACTATAGTCAGAATTCTTATTGCTCTTGCTGCTACTCATGGCTGGTTTTTGCATCAAGTTGATATCAATAATGCATTTTTGCACGGTTATGTGGATGAAGAATTATATATGCAGCCTCCACCTAGTTATTCTAAAGCCTCCCCTGGTCTTGTTTGCAAGTTAAAGAGATCTCTATATGGTCTAAGACAAGCTGCCAGACAATGGAATTTTGAGCTGACAAAATTTCTTCTATCCTATGGTTTCATTCAGTCTAAGCAGGATTATTCCATGTTTACCAAAGTGGATGATTTTACAGTTCTTGTTGCTTATGTGGATGATCTTCTTATTGCTGGTTCTAATCTCACTATTATTACTTCTTTAAAAGTTGTTTTACATCAGGCTTTTACTATTAAGGATCTAGGTGCTCTCACTTATTTCATTGGCATTGAAGTTCTCAGAAATGAAGATGGTATTTCTCTTAATCAGAGAAATTATATCTTGGATATGTTGCAAGATACTCACATGACTGATTGCAAATCAGTTGGCTTTCCTCTTCCTAAAGGTACTAAATTGACTTCTGAAGATGGTGACAGAATTTCAGATCCTGAAATTTACAGAAGACTTGTGGGAAAACTTCTTTATCTCAACATGACTAGGCCAGACATTTTAGTCAGTTTCTAAGTGATCCTAGATCTCCTCATCTCTCTGCTGCTATGCATGTCCTCAGATATTTGAAAGGCACTATTAACCATGGTCTTTTTTACTCTTTCTCACAATCATTGCACTCTTATTGCTTACAGTGATGCAGATTAGGGCAATTGTCCTTTTTCTGCTCGTTCTCTCACAGGTTATTGTGTTTTCTTGGGTTCCTCTCTCATTTCTTGGAAAATTAAGAAGCAAATAACGGTTTCCAAGAGCTCTACTGAAGCAGAATATCGTAGCATGAGTCACACTACAAGTGAAGCTGTTTGGATTGATGCTTTGTTGCAAGATCTTCAAATCCATGTTCCTAAGCCTATTAATTTATTTTGTGATAATACAGCAGCTCAACACATTGCTGAAAATCCAATCTTTCATGAAAGGACAAAACATTTGAAGGTTGATTGTCATTATGTTAGAGATCATTACATGGATGGCTTTCTTAATCTTCATCATGTCAAGTCTTCATTACAGCTAGCTGATCTCATGACAAAGCCTCTTGGTACTGATCAGCACAACTTCTTATCTCTCAAGCTTGGTCTTGTCTCTCAACCTCCCAAGTCCAGCTTGAAAGGGGGGTGTAAAGAGGATGATATCATCAATCAGCATGATTCATCAACTTAGATATTTATATGTCACGTGTTCTAGTTTGTTACAGCTAGTTTTAATTCTGTTAGTAATTCTGTTAGCTAGCTTCCTCCACAAGCTTCTTGTTGCTTGTATATATTGCTGCTTGTAAGAATATATGATAACACAATCTAATTTTGCTCTTCTAAATTTTCTCTGATTTTCTCTCTAAGAACTGTGTAATAACACAGTTTCTTCACATTATTTTGTAACTTTTGGAACGATTTTTGCAATTTGGTAGTAAATCACATAATATTTCTGTGTTACTTTGTAAGTAAGATTTATTTAATACTAAGAATCAGTGTATTCATTGAACAATTCCGTATTGCTAATCACGCAGCTTTCTCACTTCATATGTTTCAAAAATGACAAACTGATTCTCAAATTCCACTCCTACTATAACAATAAGACAACCTAACGGCTAACCTGAAATGTTTCATTATCATTAAGTAGGAAAAGATAAAATGGATAGGTTCTCAGTTTGGTTATTCTTGGCAATCCTCCCAGCAATCTCATCAGGTTTTCTTTTAAAAACTATTGTACTATGCATATTAGTTTTTTAGCTTGTCTTCTATAAAGATAATCCACTTAACTTTTTTTTACTTATTACGCTTAACTTGTAAATACTTTTACATAACTTCTTTAACTCCTATATTTTTTATGCATAATTTTTTTGATAGTGTAACTTATAATGTCGTTTTTGTAAAATTTTACTTCTTTTTTTTTTCAAAACTATCACTATAGTATGATCGTCTTCTACTCTTCTTCACACTTCTTGTACCTAGCGCTCAGAGGGTGGATATAGAGGGTTAAATTAGCCAAGAAGATACTGGCCCTGCCCAACTTGATCGAGTGGAGGTGTACGAGTCCCTGGCTAAAATCCTATAAAATATTCTGACAAACTAGTTAATTCGGCATATTTAAGTAAATTTATTTAATAAGTACCAAAAAGATTCTTAAAAATAAGCCCATAAATTCTATCATACATCCACATGTATCGTGCGCATAATACTCACAAGGCTATTTTCTAGTTTATTAGTCATTTGGAGACCACTAAATGAGAAATATAGCCCTTACCACCTGTTTGATAGTCGTTAATAAATTGTGATAATGGGAATGAATTTTAAGTTAAGGTTACAAGGGAAGCAACCTTAAAATCTCCATGGAGAGGTAATTTCAACCCCCAACTTTGTGTTTTTTCTCCATGGGGAGGCAATCTCACCCCTAAGCTTGTGTTTTTTTTCCAAGAAAGCTTCAAATGTGCATTTAAGCAAAAAAAAAACTCAAATAGCCTTTGACGTACCATGTATGTGGTACACTCGATTGTATAGTACACGTATTGCTAATCATGGTGAGGTGGGCGGGGGCTTGGGGGGAGTGCGGGGGGTGGGGGGGCAAGTGGGCATGGGGTGGGGTGGGAGTGGGAGGAGAGGGCGAGGGGGTGGGCGGGGCTTGGGGGGAGTACGGGGGTGGGGGGCGGGTGGGCGGGGGTGGGCTTGGGGGAGTGCGGGGCGGCGGGGGGAGTGCTAGCGGGTGGGCGGGTGGGGGGGGGGTGCGGGGCTGGCGGGGTTGGGGGTGGGGTGGGTGTGGGGGGTGGGGTGGGGTGGGGGGTGGGGTGGGCGGGGGTAGGGCAGGTGTGGGGGGGTGAGCGGGGGTGGAGTGGTCGGGGGAGTGCAGGGGGGGGCGCGGGGCGAGGCGGGAGGAGTGCGGGGGCGATTTATTTTTTTTTTTTTAAAAAAATAGGAATACGAAGGGCTGCGGTTTTAAGCCTAAACCGCAACCCTTCACTTAAAGAAGGGATGTGTTTTCGCCTTAAAACCGCAGCCCTTCACTTAAAGAAGGTCTGCGGTTTAAGGCGAAAACGCAGCCCTTTGAGCTAAGAAGGGCTGCGTTTTTGGCCTGAACCGCAACCCTTCTTTTCTATTGAAGGGCTGCTATGGAAAGGGCTGCTGGCCAAAAATGCAGCCCTTCTTTATTTTTCCACTAGTGAGACATCACTAGTTCTCATAAATCTCTTTGTTGATTTCTTCGTTGTATTGCAGCGAATGTAGTAGCAGGAGATGGAAATTGTGGATATTCAGCAGTGACTGGAGGAGGATGTCCAGACATCAAAGCATGTGCACAAACATGCAGTCCTTGCTACAGAAATCTTGGCCAAATCATGGCAACTTGTGTTAATAATGAATGTAGATGTTACTTTTACCGTGCGCCAACTGCTCCTCCTGGCAAAGGAATACCTTGTATGCCACCCAAATTATCCTCCTGATGATTAGCCTCTAATAATCAAGTTCAAGACAGAAATTTCGTGGAAATGACGAAATTCTTAAGTCCTAATGAGTCCATTTGAGAAACTTATGTAGTTCTTATATCCACACTGCAACAACAAATTTATTTATACTATTAGGATACAAAATAAAAATTTCCTCGTTGCCACTGATTTTATCTAATGGAAACTTTCTACTTAGTGCTACAACGTGATTGAACTAACTTTATACTGTCATGACAAATTGATTATCCAACATACTCACATAAGAAAAGAAAAATCAATCTATAATTTCTGAAAATTGGAGTAATAACAACAACATATGATCCCATTTGTCTGCTACAGCAGGGATTTTCTACAAATCAAAGAGCTTCCTAAGTTACATCCCTTTCTCGATTTGTTGACACAAATGTCCAATATGAATGGTCTTTAGCAGCACAAATACAAATATCACAAAATATTAGAATAGACGGTCTAATTTTAATAAAAAATTAGACAAACTCAAGCCTACATTCTTCTAACAAGCACATTCTATTTCACTCTAATCCAACAATATACATAGGCGTTTCACACTTGTAACACCCCGTCCTTCTACTACTAAGATACTAACAATATCTAATCAAGATATACTAAAAAGACGTTAGCGGAAATAACGTCAGGACGGTTATGCTACTCTAAAACAATAATTAAAGATAATCCTCGAATCAAAGTTTCATAGCTTCAAAAATAAAAGTAATATCCGAGAAAACATTATAGTTCTAAATAAAAGAAATATCCCAATTATATCATAACATCAATCCAAAAACTACGAGACATGCAAGTCTGCCGTTAAAACTTAGATAAAAACTAAATGTCCTTGAAACCTAGCCAAAAGTAGGACTCTCTATGGTCTGCATAGAACTCATCTACCAAAAACAATACCAGGAGCTTCTTCTCACTACAAACCCTCACTCTGCTAGCCCAAGCAGTCACAAGTCTAGCAGTCATTTCCATCTGCATGGATATATATTAAATAATTCCATAGTCAGTGGGGAGTAACTAGCAGTTTTCTCAGAACAAAAGCAATCAAAGCACGATTCAGAAATAGATTAATAAGAAAGGAAAGCATACAACCATTATATCAATAACATGCATCTAAAAACCATAAAGCTCATAGGTAATACAAGTGATCATCGATAATAAGTAAACAAGACATAGTGAGTGAATAAATTCTAGAATACATAAATAATAATAAATCAAGAATAATATAAGTTATTGAGTCAGAAACCGAACGCCAGTGAATCGCAATTCACTTCCTAAGGTTTGTCAAATCGCAATCTCCAGGTCAGTCTATGGGCTTACCTTCCCCACTGCCTGTGTCTAAGAATGGCCAAACTCCCGATGCAGGGTAGAACACGCAGAACTCCCTGACCTCTCGGACGACAACAATTAACCCAGGTGTACCCCTAGTTCGCAAACCAGGTGGTTGGCATGTTCTTCACCGGGGCTACATCTATCTCACCGGATATTCTTATCTCAAAATCAAATCATGTATATTATCAAAGTATCATTCATCTTAAAATATTCATCAAAAAGGGATGCCACCCGGCCTTATACCCATAATTCATCAAAACAACTCTACATAATTCCTCAAAATTAATAACTTACAAACTTTCAACAAATGTCTCCCACAATAAAACCTTGAACATCTCTAAACATCAACAATGATATTAAACTAGTTTTTACAGCACCAAACATTCAATCAAACATACATCACCAATTAACTCCAAAACTTATTCATTAAAAGAGTAGTAACAATTAATCATTTTCTTTCATAAATCACACATAAACATAAGGATACCCAATAATACTTATTGCAACCTACTGAACATCAGCAACCAAGAACATAATAGATTACAAATTATTTCTGATTAACAAGTTCTCAAATAATTTAAAAGAGTATCCTCAATTTCACAATAAAAACCCAATAATAATTATTAAACTAATAAGCTCGAGCAGTAAAATCACACAAAAATTATCATATGACCATAATGGCTCTAATGACATGGTACCATTTTTATTTATAATTTTCGGACTCCAAAAGTATTTTTAAACGTTAATATACAGATTACTTAATAAAGCCAATATAATAATTAAAAATAGCAATAAACGCCCAAAAATTACCAAAAATTTACATAACATGCATAAAATCACGTAAATACATAATATACAAATAAATGAATTTTTAGGCCTCCATAAATAATTTCATGATTTATAAACTGACAGAAACGAAATTGCAAAAACAGATATATCAATTAAATAAACCGGTAAAAAGTAGACAAAAATTATTCTAAGGCATGTAATACATTCTACACATATAACACGATCCAAGAAAAATAATTTCAGAAATTTTGACATTCGTTTAATAATTATTATACAAATAAGCCAAAAACGCACAAAACACCAACTAAATCAAATAAATACTAAAAATCAGACGAAAATTATTTTTATTTATACAGTATTTTCACAGCATGCATCAAGTATATTCATGTCAAATTTCGTCAATAATTTCATTCAAAAAGTATTTTAAATAATTCCTAGCGTAATAATCTAATACCGAATAATACCCTAATCACTATGGTTCTAAGATAACTACTAGTTACCTGGAACGTCGGAGGTGAGCTGAATATTACTGAAAAATCCCATTATAGGCGTGTACTCCTATCCTTCTTCAATCCCCAAGCACCAAGTACAAGAAAAAGGCAAGTAGAACAAGTCACGAACAATTAACAAGGAGTAGAAAATGAAAAATTTTGAGAGAATGTTGAAGATGATGATGGCCGAATTTCTTGAAGTATGGCAGCAATGGAGTTCTGATTTTTAATCAGAATTTGGAGTGTTAAAGGTTGAAGTAAAGGGGTTTCATTAAGGAGAAATTATTAGGGGGGTTATGGGGGGTTACAAAACTACAAAGGGTCACAAAAGAAAATAAAAAGAAATGAAAGATAAGAAGCTCTTCTTCTCCTTCTCCTTGGCCGGCTGTCCAAGCCCAAGTCCACCAAAAATATTTCGGCCCAAGTCATCAAAGATCCATGCAACAAAAGTCCGCCACGCGATAAATCGTTAACTTCCTAAATCGCGCCTAAACTTTGAAAATACTTAATAATGAAAATAATTCCAATAAATTATATTATAAATATAAATGTAATAAACACATTAGCACGCCATAAAAATTAGAATAATAATTCGGCTCCCAAAATTATAAAATAAAAATGATTAATTTAGAGAAAATAATAGTTTTAGAGAAAACTTTTGCGAAAAAAAACTAGGAGCAAAATTATGGGTTGTTACAATATCCCCTCCTTAAATAAAGTTTCGTCCTCGAAACTTCGAAAATACACAAACAAGACAAGAACACAAATAGTACTTGAAACGAATAGTTCCGGGTATTTCAGTCGCATCGACTCTTCGGTTTCCCAAGTAGCTTCTTTGTACTTTTGACTTCTCCAGAGCACTTTAACCAAGGGAATCACCTTCCTTCTAAGAGCACGGTTCTGACGGTCCAATATACGAACATGTCGCTTTTCAAAAGTCAAATTCGGCTCAACTGATACCGACTCAACAGGGATCACATGCGAAGGATCACTACGATACCTGCGCAAATGCGACACATGAAACACATCATGAACCTTCGACAGCTCTAGCGGCAAAGCCAAACGATACGCGACCTCCCCAATCCTTTCAAGAATCTCATAGGGACCTACGTACTTCGGACTCAACTTGCCCTTTTGACCAAACCGCATTACTCCCTTCATAGGAGAAACCTTCAAAAGCACCTTATCTTCCACCTCAAAGGAAATAGGTTTCCGACGCAAATCAGCATACGACTTCTGCCTATCTTGAGCAGCCTTCATCTTTGCTTGAATTACTTTCACCTACTCAACTGTATCCTGAATTAACTCCGGGCCCAAAATCAATGAGTCACTGATGTCGCTCCAACAAGTAGGACTACGACACTTCGTTCCATAGAGAGCCTCATAAGGAGCCATTTGGATACTAGCTTGATAACTGTTGTTATAAGAGAACTCCACCAAGCTAAGAGACTTGACCCAAGACTGTTGAAATTCCAAGGCACAAGCACGAAGCATATCTTCCAAGGTCTGAATAGTTCTCTCAGTCTGACCATCGGTAGCTGCATGAAATGCAGCACTCAGCTTCAACTTCGAACCAAAAGCCTCTTGCAAAGCCATCCAGAAATGGGATAGGAATCGCGGATCACGATCAGAGACAATGTCTTTGGGAACCCCATGAAGACGAATGATCTCATTAGCGTAAGCTTCAGCTAACTCTTCCATAGACCAAGTGTTCTTCATCGCAATAAAACGAGCCACTTTGGTCAACCGATCCACAATCACCCACACAACATTCAATCCACCAGCAGCTCTAGGCAAACCCATCACGAAATCCATCGAGATCGAGTCGAACTTCCAAGCAGGAATAGGCAAAGGTTGCAACAAACTACCAGGCCTCTGATGCTCAATTTTCACCTTCTGACAGACCAAACACCTAGCTACGAACTCGGCAATCTCTCTCTTCATACCAGGCCACCAAAAATTAGCCTTCAAATCCTTATAAAGCTTGTCACCCCCAGGATGAACAGAATAAGGAGTACTATGAGCTTCCTCGAGAATCTTTCTCTTAAGCTCACCATCATTGGGCACACCAACGCACCATAAACCTCAAGCTATCATCAGCACATATCTTAAAATTCTCTGCACGACCTTGCCTCTTTGCTTCACGGATCTTCTCCAGCTTCGGATCACCCTTTTGCTTGCTTCTTAACTCCTGGAACAACTCAGGCTCAGCACTCATGGAACCCAACAATGCAGACACATAACCCTGAGGAACAACCTCGATATCAAGCTTGCGAAACTCTTCACACAATTCACGAGGCACCACCATAGCAGCGTTTAATGAATGCTTACTCTTGCGACTCAGAGCATCCGCTACTTTATTCGCCTTACCCTCTTGGTAATCCAGGGGTCGGATCATAATCCTTGATCGATCGAGCCACCTTCTCTGCCTCATATTAAGATCACGCTGAGTGAAGATGTACTTCAGGCTCTTGTGGTCAGTATACACCTTACACGGAACACCATACAGATAGTGTGGCCATATCTTTAGTGCAAACACCACAGCCGCTAACTCCAGATCATGGGTCGGGTAATTCCTCTCATGCACCTTCAGCTGCCTCGAACCATAGGCTATTACTTTCCCTTGCTGCATCAAAACACAACCCAGACCATTCTTCGATGCATCACTGAACACTTCATACCCAACGCCCTCAGATTGCAAGGTAAGAACAGGAGCAGAGGTCAAACTCTCTTTCAGCTTCAGAAATGCCTCTTCACAATCCTCAGACCTGACGAACTTGCAGTCCTTGCGCATCAAGCGAGTCAGAGGTTGAGCTATCTTGGAGAAATTTTGAACAAACCTCCTATAATAGCCAACCAGGCCTAGAAAACTTCGAACTTCGGTCACATTCTTAGGACTCTCCCACTCGACAACAGCCTTGATCTTAGCGGGATCCACCTTAACTCCTTCCTTGCTGATTACATGCCCCAGAAAAGCAACTTCCTTCAGCCAGAACTCGCACTTAGACAGCTTTGCGAAGACGCATACTCCCGTCTTTCTTCTCGACAAACAGAACAGGAGCACCCCAAGGAGACACACTAGGCCTTATGAAGCCCTTATATATCAACTCTTGCAATTGAGTCTTCAACTCTTGCAATTCAGACGGCGCCATTCTATATGGAGCCTTGGATATAGGAGCAGTACCCGGTAGTAAATCAATGCAGAACTCCACATCTCTTTCAGGAGGAATACCTGGCAATTCTTCAGGAAACACATCAGGATAATCCCGAACTACCAGTATACTCTCGAGCTGATCTTCAGATGACAAATCCCTCACCATGGAAAGGTATACCACATCACCTTTTTGACGCATCTTCCGCATTCTCAGAGCGGAAACCCACTTAACACCCTTCTTCACTACAACACCAGAATAAGAAGTCCTTTTTCCCTTAGAATCTCGGAGCACCACCTTCTGATCACGACACTGGATGGAGGCATGATACACTAGTAGAAAAAGGACGATTTGCGTCCCCTCAAGTGCGTCGCACTTTAATGGAAACGACGCAAAAACCAAATTTGCATCGCATGTGTGCTTGGGAACGACGCAAAATAACAACGCACAAGGACCAGGTACGAGCGATGTGCGTCGCACTCCCATTACATGCGACGCATATAGACCATATGCGTCGCACATCATGAGGGTGCGACGTACATAACTGCATCCTGGTGGAAAGGAATATGGCCTTATCTGAGTCGCACGTGAAGATGGAGCGATGCAAAAGGCCGATTTGCGTCGGACCCCTAGGCCCATCCGACGCAAATCACTTGGGCCCAAGTATTATTTTCATCCAAATAATGGCATTAGGCCCGCCTGACTTATAACCCTAGCTTCATTCTATCTCCCTCACACTTCATTCTAGCGCCCCTCTCTCTCTCTCATGTCTCTCTCTCTCCATTCTCTCAGATCAAACCGACTTCTCTCTCAACTCTCATCAACAAGAACACCGACAACCGTGACACAGCAACTCTCATCAACTCAACACCGAGATTTCTCCGCAATTTTCCGGTGACACGGAGGAGGAGGAGATGCAATTTTCTGGTGCAACGAAATGGAGGAGCAACTTCCGTTGAGAATTTCTCGGTCTCCCTTCTTTCTTCTCTCATTCTCTCTCCTCTAACTTCGGTAATTCTCTTCGTTTTTTTTGCCATTTTCCAAGATCTGATTTCTCCAAAATCTTATTCATCTTATTCAAGTTCTTTTCAATTCTCTTGTAATTATGAATTTCTTTGTTTTGCTAAAAATAAATTTCTGGTATTTTTTCTTTTTAATTTCTGGTATATATTAAAATGAAATTTATTGAATTTCCAGATCTGAAGGAGGAAGAGAAGAAATTGCAGACCAAGATTTTACATTTCGATGGTTTTAGGATTTTCCAATTTTTAGATTTCGGTTGTTTTAGGATTTTCAATTTTTTATATTTCGGTTGTTTTAGCCTAGGATTTCCAGTTTTTTTTATATTTCGATTGTTTTAGGATTTCGCTGAACAATTCATATTATTCCAGATTTTTTCATTCTCTATTGGCTGTACAAGTGCTTTAATTTTTTATGGTTAATTTATTTTATTTTGACGATTTGTATAGATTTCATATTTTTTTATATTTTCGTCATGTTCTTTCAATTGTTCACGTTCTTTCAATTGCAAATCTTCATGTTCTTTTAATAGTTGATGTTCATGTCGAGAAATTACAAGAAATTACGAGTAGTCCTGTAACCTAAAATATGGATGGATTCACGAAATTAATTTTTTTTTGTTAAAAAAAGTCACTTTTGCGTCGGATGGAGTTCATGTCCGACGCAGATTCACTTTTTTTTTTAATATTAAATGATGATATGCGTCGCACATAGATTAATACGCGACGCAGATGGTGACCATGTGCGTCGGACTACCCAGTACATCCGACGCAAATAGCACTACATATGCGTCGGACTCAGTCCGACACAGATCGTATCTCTCAAATGTGCGTCGAGACCTGTGCCATCGGACCTATGTCCGACGCAGATAGGGGTCCCAGGTCCGACGCAAATCAACTTTTCTCTACTAGTTATACTTCGATAACCAGTCTATTCCGAGGATCATATCAAACTCTGACATAGGAAACTCCTTAAGATCAGCTGGCAACTCAGAACCCATAATGCTGACAGGCACGCCCTTAAACTCAGAATGACAGGGATAATTCTCACCAGACGGAAGAGATATTAGGGACTTAACAGGAGATCTAGAGGAAAGATTAGCTTTTCGAACGAAGGAACTAGCAACAAAAGACACTGTAGCACCAGTATCGAACAGACTAAAAGCAGGAGTATTATTTACAAGAAAAGTACCAGAGATGACATCAGGATGGACATCAGCTTCAGGTTGCGTCATCACATAAATTATGTTCTTCGGAGGAGCAGAAGAATTAACTGGCTTAGCAGGACCAGCAGAAAAAGACGAAGCTCTAGGATTCTTAGAACACTGGAAAGACTTGTGCCCCACTTCCTTGCAATAGAAAACGACAGTCGATCCATCACAGTTCTTCCCCGGATGAGCAGCCTTACCACATATTCGGCACTTGCTCGGATCAAAACTCGGACGATATCCAGATCCAGAACCCTGTTGATAACCCCCTCAACCAGACGGCTCATACCTTGGCTTCTTGGCCAGGAACTGAACATAGGTAGCAGCAGCAACCTTAGCAGAATCCTCCTCTTTCAAAGAGGCATGAATACTCAGAGTTATCTCATAGGCTCCCTGGAAGGTCGAAGCACCCGAACTCAAAACATGGGTCCTCACTAGAGGTGTCAATTCAGTTCAACAGTTCAGTTATGGTTATAACCAAACAGTTCAGTTGATATCAGTTCAGTTTGTACCAGTTGAAATAATTAACGGTTCGATTCGATTCGGTTAACAAACTTTTCGATTCGATTTAATTCGGTTTTTTTCCTTTCCATTTTCAGTTCAGTTCAGTTGCAGTTTAAATCAGTTTTATCCAAACAGTTAAACCAACCAACGGTTGAATCCATAGCAGTTAAAATTTGTTGCTGTTATTTTCAGTTTCGTTTCGGTTTATTTCAGTTATTGACGAAAACCACATAACTTCGGCGATAATCGCATCGGTTCGGGTAGAAGTTAATCACATTCTTGTATTTGTTCGGGAAAAATTGAGCTTCATGTCGGGTTTTGGCCAGATGTTTTTTCGGGCCCGGTTAAAAATTAATGCAACAAATAAGTGTTGTCGGCACTTCCGCAATTGCCTCGAAAAAAATAGTTGTACTTCATAAAAACGTGTATGAAAGTGACATTGTTACAAGTGTATTTTATTACTGATATATATGATTTGGAATAAGACAAATTTATATAAGTCGATATTCAAACTTTTAGTTGTGTGCAAATCATATCATATTTGGTTTAAAAAGGATGTCTCATATCAATATAAATTATTATAAACTTCCTCAAAAGACGAGTTAGACATTTTTAAAAAGTTGATTATATTAATGTCTTACTTTAACTATAAGGGATTACTTTAAGTCTATAACGATACTAGTCATTGAGGCTGAAAAACATATAATCGACGTAAAATAAGTTAATATTATATCAGATCAAGGTATCTATGTGTGACAGTAAAGTAATTGAAAATCACTTTGCTTAATTTAAAGTAAGATTAAGTTGTATCCATTTTGATTTTAAAACATAATATTCGAGTGAACCAAATTGATATTGGATTACAACGAATCTCGAACTACAACGATTAAAGAATGTGAGAACCAAATGGATTGAACTTGTCACTAATTAGATTAAACTAGTCACTATATTACAAAGATGGTTTGTTCTCTTCTTAATATTGGGATTGGACCGTTGTCCAGTTTAAAATTAAGAGTATGTTGTCTCTTACAAGACCAATTGATTGAAGATAACATTGCTCCATGCCTCCATTACGATATCGAAAATAATATTAAAGTGAAACAAGTTAGTATAAGGTTATTAGATATTGTATCAATGTGAAACGATAACATAAATGAAGATAAGAACACTCCAATGTAGTTAATCGTTTATAAGTTACAATTATTTTAAATTTCAAATATCAAATTTAACTGAAACAAGTTGATACTAGATTATATAATGTATCAATGTAAGCTTACAATGTAACTGAAAAGGGCAATGATCTATCAAAATGAACCTTGCTTAAGCTTTACGTGTCGCAAATACAAAACATATTACTAAAGCTTAACACTAGTATAAGATTAACAACCATAACACTCCCTTATCTTTATAAGTTATAAGATTATTTAAGTTAATTGTTTTTATGTTATATTATAGTTTAATACTAGTATAGTATCTATGGTCTTCTCTTAACTTTGTATATATATGTGACTATAAAGAAACTACTTTATCAGTAGGCTTATATATGTTAGTACGATATAATAATATTGGAACCATTATTAGCTAATACGTGAATGATTATTAATGAGTATCGACTCTTAATATGCTCTAATAGTATAACTAACGATAATAATAATGAGTATTATATATTAACTACGAGTATACGATCAATTACTAGATTTATATAAAATTTAAATGACTCGATTATGGTGTGCGATAAATATATGGATGATAACGAAAAACTAATAAAAACACTATATTCTAGGGGTGTTAACGAGCCGAACCGAGACCGAACTCGGCTCGGCTCGAGAATGATTGAGGTACAACTCGGCTCGAGCTCAAAGCTCGCCAAGCTCAAAAATTTAGGCTCGGCTCGAGCTCGAAAGGAACAAACCCAAGCTCGGCTCAAAGCTCGGCTCAAAAACTAAAATTTTCAAATATAAAAAAAAGTTCAACATAACTTATATATATCAGGCTTTTAGTATAAATACCACCTAAAATAATTTTGTCAAACTTTAAATTACTATGAAAGCAAGTAGTCAAGCCTACTAAATAAGTTAGGCCCAACTACCACTTGTTCTATGAGCTTCCCCTCCCGTATGCCTTTTAAAACATCATGCTAACTCCTTCCCTTGATACCACAGCGATGTGGGACTTCCAAATCTCCAACAATATAACACAGCAAAGCTAACTTCAGTGTTTACCAAAAAAAGAAGCTAACTTCAGCGATGTGGGACTTCCAAATCTCCAACATATAACACAGTAAAGCTAACGTGGAGTTAGGATGATTTGCTGCAAGTTTTTTTTACATTTGTAAACTTTAATGTTGCTGCCACTTGTTCAAATGTATTCAAATTTTTATACTATATACATAATTTTAAAAATGATTAAATTAATTATTGAGGGCTAATGTTATATTCACAAATGATAGATTTCATAAATAGTCCAACAATATGAATATAGTGAAAGGGTAATAAGATTTTATAGAGAGAATAAGGTCGTTGTTTACCTTCTATGTCGATGTGGGACATTAATATCTTACATAAATATTATCGAAAATGGTTTCGAGCTTGTTCGCGAACTTTCGAGCCGAACTCCACTAGGCTCAGGCTCGGCTCGTTAAGGACTCGAGCCGATCCCGAACTCGAGTCGAGCCCTCTCGAGCCGAGCTTTGACTGAGCCGAGCTCGAACAGTTTGCGAGCCACCCTGGCTCATTAGCACCCCTAACCGTGATGTTTAGTGTATTCTCTTAGTTAAAATCGGATGAGATCAATGAATGTATCATTGTAAGTTGATAAGGTAAGTCAGTATAACACTACTCTATTTAAGTTAATCGTCTTTAAAATAACAATGTAATAAGTAGTCACTAGAAACTCAAAGAAGTTCATATAAGTTATATTCGTACTTATATATATAGCTATACTATAAGTTCACTTTAATAAAAAAAAATTCACTTAGTTAAGAAAATGAATGAATGAATGAATTCATTTTTGAAGGAGAATGAACGAATTGGTATATATAAGAAAAGTAGCAAAAACAATGTTGTGACTTGTGATTGGCCGATTTAAAGAAACATGGATCATGATCCACGACCGTTGTTTTGCTTCAGCCACATCCTATGACCGTTCATTTACATAAACACGGATTATCACCCACATCAGCAAAAGCTGACCGTTGATGATCAGCAAACAAACCGATGCCGTCGATTTTGCGTTCCCCCTATATGTAACCCTAACCTTCTCTCTCTTCCTTACCCGCCTCCCTCCTTTCTTTTTCAACCAAACTTAGTTTTTCGAAATTCATATTACTCCCCCTCACCCCCTGCATCTCACGGCTGCAATTGAGACGTTTATTACCTTCATCCGAGGTATTCTACTGTCACCCATTGGTTGCTTGTTGATTTTTCTAAGTTTAGTCTTGATTTGGTAGTAAACGTCAATGAATTACTTGGTCTTGTTCAATCCATGTAATTATTGAATATTGTTTATGCTTGGTCTTGATTTGCTAACACAGAAATACAATACAAATTGCAACTTTTTTCTTTAATCTTACATGTCTATTGGATTGCGTAATTTACTAGTTGTGTAATAGAAAGGCGCAACATATGTTGAGGACAAATTTCAACCGATGAATTGACGGAGATTTTGTTAGTTCGATCATGTTGTTTGATTACTATATTTCAGTTTTTTTCTCTATGATTTATGAAATCAGTATTGGTAAAACTAGGTTTGATCCCAACAAAATTAGCTACTTTACTCTCATCTAAAAAAGTTGCACTTTGAACATTTGCGGTTTTATTGTTGATGAATTTCAAATTCAACTGGAATATCTTTCTTGAATATTTGACGTTATTTTTAAATTGATGATTGAACCTTGCTTTGTTTAATTGCAGATATGATCTTCAAGTGGAGGTGAGAAGATCAAGGAAGCCGTTGTATTTTATATTGATGTCTTGTTCAATTGCTTGTATTCAAAGTTTGATGCAAGATGTAATTGGAATAGAATTTGATCTATTCAAATTGTTGAAGTACTCTTGATATTTATTTGCCTCATCAATGTTAAACAATTTTATAGGGAATGTTGAAGAAATTAAATGTATCCATTATTCAATATCGTTATGTTTATGTTTATGCTTATGCATGCATTAAAGTTAAAGGGCAATTTAATTATATTTATAATTATGAGTCATGTCAATTTAAATTTAACAAAATAAATATATATTTAGTAAAGATAAAATTAAATTATTTAAATGATTTTGTAAATATAGAATAATAATTGAATTTTAGTAAAGGTATCTACTGGGCTTAATTGAGTTTTGGGTTAATATCTGGTTTAGTTCGATCGGGTTCGGGTTTGAATGTAGGTCTGTGTGGTCAGATCGGAATATAATCTAGCCGGGTGCCGGTCAGGTCTGGGTAATCCCAGGTCAGGTTTCGGTCAGGTCTGGAGACTGACCCTCACAGGTCAAACCAGGTTCAAGTCAGGTCAGTATCAGGTTGACCCAGCGGTCATGTCTGTTTCTGACACCTCTAGTCATGGGAAGTTATTACGATCAATATTTCAAATGTGTTGTGGCTCAAATTTTCAATGAAATAAAAAAAGGTTTAATAGATTTGAACATATCATTTTATAACGAAATATAGCGATAATGTCATAATTTTATATTAATAATATAATATCATCATAAATTTATGTGAGAGTATTAATATTATCATCATAAATTCCGTGAATTGGAATACTATCATGAATTTAGGTAATATGTAAATTCAGTTCGTTAGAGTTAAAAATTCGTTTATAACAATTTCAACTTAAATCGGTTTCGATTCGATTCCGGTTTCGATTCGGTTCGATTTCGATTTCGGTTTGAATCGGTTCGATTAATTCGATTACATATTCGGTTCGATTCGGTTCGGTTGATCGATCAACTTTTCGGTTTTCCACGGTTATTTTCGATTCTGATTTGTTTCGGTTCGATTGCTGTTCGGTTTTGGTTATTTATTTACGGTTTGTTTCGGTTTCGATTTATCATTTTTCGGTTGATTTCGATTCTGATTAATCCCAATTCAGTTTAATTCAGTTCAAATTTCAGTTATTTCAGTTCAACCAGCAGTTTATTAACCAAACTGACAGCTCTAGTCCTCACCCTAGGATCCATTTTCTTGATGTACCTTTTTACCCGCTCAGCTTCAGTAGATACAACTGTGGTAGCAAACCGGGACAGCTCGGTGAACTTATCAGTGTATTACTTCTGCACACTCAGAGTACCCTGAGACAGAGTTAAGAACTCTTCCTGCTTCTGCCAACGGAGCTCATCCGGATAAAACCTGTCCTTCAACTTAATACGAAACTCATCCCATCCAAAACCCGATGTAACCATGCAGCTTGCACGAACAGTACTCCACCAGTTATCAGCTTCCATCTTCAGATAATAGGTACCAATAGACACCATTTCAGCGACGGGGGCAACCGGTAGCGAAACGGTTTCTCCATCTCCCTTATCCACCCTTCTAGAACCACAGGATCAGAAGTCCCGTCAAAAGTAGGCGGACGGTGACGGTCAAACCGATCAAAGACAGATTGCCCACTAGGCGGAGCAGAAGATCGATTAGCCATAGCTATGATAGCGTTCTCAAGTGCTTGGCGCCTTTTCCGGGCAGCCTCCTTTCTAGCACTAGTCATACCTCGGGGCGGCATTCTACAAACACAGGTTAAACATTCATTACTGAACACATTATTAGCTGTAAATTAACAACTTATCACATCAAAATAAGAAAAATATTTTCCCGTGGTTTCCTACCCAAGTGACCCTCTCACCACGACTTTTCTTAAAGCCTAAGATTCTAATGACCCTAGTTACTTCAACTACACATTTCCCGGGAGTTTCTTAGTGACTAAGTAAGGGTCTCGAGTAACTTTACTCTGATACCAACTGTAACACCCCGTCCTTCTACTATTAAGTAACTAACAATATCTAATCACGATATACTAAAAAGACGTTAGCGAAAATAACGTCAGGACGGTTACGTTACTCTAAAACAATAATTAAAGATAATCCTCGAATCAAAGTTTCATAGCTTCAAAAAGAAAAGTAAT
This sequence comes from Beta lomatogona, assembly GCA_947646795.1. Taxonomy (NCBI): domain Eukaryota; kingdom Viridiplantae; phylum Streptophyta; class Magnoliopsida; order Caryophyllales; family Amaranthaceae; genus Beta; species Beta lomatogona. The sequence goes on along the minus strand of CANSNZ010000023.1, from coordinate 6,456,950 downwards.
ATCCGAGAAAACATTATAGTTCTGAATAAAAGAAATATCCCAATTATATCATAACATCAATCCAAAAACTACGAGACATGCAAGTCTCCCGTTAAAACTTAGATAAAAACTAAATGTCCTTGAAACCTAGCCAAAAGTAGGACTCTCTATGGTCAGCATAGAACTCATCTACCAAAAACAATACCAGGAGCTTCTTCTCACTACAAACCATCACTCTGCTAGCCCAAGCAGTCACAAGTCTAGCAGTCATTTTCATCTGCAAGGATATATATTAAATAATTCCACAGTCAGTGGGGAGTAACTAGCAGTTCTCCCAGAACAAAAGCAATCAAAGCACGATTCAGAAATAGATTAATAAGAAAGGAAAGCATACAACCATTATATCAATAACATGCATCTAAAAACCATAAAGCTCATAGGTAATACAAGTGATCATCGATAATAAGATAACAAGACATAGTGAGTGAATAAATTCTAGAATACATAAATAATAATAAATCAAGAATACAACAAGTTATTGAGTCAGAAACTGAACGCCAGTGAATCGCAATTCACTTCCTAAGGTTTGTCAGATCGCAATCTCCAGGTCAGTTTATGGGCTTACGTTCCCCACTGCCTGTGTCTAAGAATGGCCAAACTCCCGATGCAGGGTAGAACACGCAGAACTCCCTGACCTCTCGGACGACAACAATTAACCCAGGTGTACCCCTAGTTCGCAAACCAGGTGGTTGGCATGTTCTTCACCGGGGACTACATCTATCCCACCGGATATTCTTATCTCAAAATAAAATCATGCATATTATCAAAGTATCATTCATCTTAAAATATTCATCAAAAAGGAATGCCACCCTGCCTTATACCCATAATTCATCAAAACAACTCTACATAATTCCTCAAAATTAATAACTTACAAACTTTCAACAAATGTCTCCCACAATAAACACTTGAACATCTCTAAACATCAACAATGATATTAAACTAGTTTTTACAGCACCAACCATTCAATCAAACATACATCACCAATTAACTCCAAAATTTATTCATTAAAAGAGTAGTAACAATTAATCATTTTCATTCATAAATCACACATAAACATAAGGATACCCAATAATACTTACTACAACCTACTGAACATCATAAACCAAGAACATAATAGATTACTAATTATTTCTGATTAACAAGTTCTCAAATAATTTAAAAGAGTATCCTCAATTTCACAATAAAACCCAATAATAGTTATTAAACTAATAAGTTTGACCAGTAAGATCACACAAAAATTATCATATGACCCTAATGGCTCTACTGACATGGTACAATTTTTATTTATAATTTTCGGACTCCAAAAGTATTTTTAAACGTTAATATACAGATTACTCAATAAAGCCAATATAATAACTAAAAATAAAAATAAACGCCCAAAAATTTACATAACATGAATAAACTCACGTAAATACATAATATACAAATAAATGAATTTTTCGGCCTCCAGAAATAATTTTCATGATTTATATACTGACAGAAATGAAATTGCAAAAACAGATATATCAATTAAATAAACCGGTAAACAGTAGACAAAAATTATTCTAAGGCATGGAATACATTCTACACATATAACATGATCCAAGAAAAATAATTTCAGCAATGTTAACATTCGTTTAATAATTATTATACAAATAAGCCAAAAACGCACAAAACACCAATTAATCAAATAAATACTAAAAATTAGACGAAAATTATTTTTATTTATATAGGATTCACACAGAATGCATCAAGTATATTAATGTCAAATTTCGTCAATAATTTCATTCAAAAAGTATTTTAAATAATTCCTAGCGTAATAATCTAATACCGAATAATACCCTAATCACTATGGTCCTAAGATAACTACTAGTTACCTGGATTGTCGGAGGCGAGCTGAATATTACTGGAAAATCCCGTTATAGGCATGTACTCCTCTCCTTCTTCAATCCCCAAGCACCAAGTACAAGAAAAAGGCAAGTAGAAAAGTCACGAACAATTAACAAGGAGTAGAAAATGAAAAATTTTGAGAGAATGTTGAAGATGATGATGGCCGAATTTCTTGAAGTATGGCAGCAATGGAGTTCTGATTTTTAATCAGAATTTGGAGTGTTAAAGGTTGAAGTAAAGGGGTTTCATTAAGGAGAAATGATTAGGGGGGTTATGGGGGGTTAAAAACTACAAAGGGTCACAAAAGAAAATAAAAAGAAATGAAAGAAGAGAAGCTCACCAAAAACATTTCGGCCCAAGTCATCAAAGATCCATGCAACAAACGTCCGCCACGCGATAAATCGCTAACTTCCTAAATCGCGCCTAAACTTTGAAAATACTTAATAATGAAAATAATTCCAATAAATTATATTATAAATATAAATGTAATAAACACCTTAGCACGCCATAAAAATAAAAATAATAATTCGGCTCCCAGAATTATAAAATAAAAATCATTAATTTAGAGAAAATAATAATTTTAGAGAAAACTTTTGCGAAAAAAACTAGGAGCAAAATTATGGGTTGTTACAACACTAACCTAGTCATACCTTCTATTTTCCTTCCTTTGTTTCCCTTTTATTCTCGAACTACAACACACATTTCAAAACATAACCCGACAGCCTTACCGAACAGATTAAACTAGTCACTAAAGTATTAAAATAGAAACTGAATAGGTTAAAGAATGTGATTACTGAGTATATTAAACAGGTCACTAAATAAATTAAACTGGTGGCTAAATAAATTAAACTGGTCGCTAGATAGATTAAACTAGTCACTGACTCACTGTATTAAGAAAGGTGGCCTATTCTATTCTTAATATTGGGCTTTTATTCTTAATATTGAGTTTGGGCTGTGCCTAATTTTAAACTAAAAATAGACAGACTCTTACAAGACCAACTGTACAAATATGCAATGAATAATCTTTCTATAGTTTCTGCTTTCAAGTATTATTTATATTCTTGAAAGTGAACATGACCAGGGCATGCTCCACAGCCTCCTGCTAAAAACAACATAATTTCGAGCATCATTAGAATCAGATTTTCGAGTGAACGTGCCAAAATGAGTGATTTGCTAATGAGAAACAAAATTCAAATCAGATCCTACCTTCTGTCCTTTGACACCGATTTGGCAGACTCCACACCGCAATGTAAAGTTGGCAGTGTCAATAAAATTTCTCTGCCTGAAATGCAGCAGAGTGAAATTAGACATGATTGTACTAGGCAAATTAAGTTAATCTTATTGCTAATAGGCATAGCAAAGCCAAAAAGTAGCCTAATTGTATATACAAATCAACATCTTTAGAAGTTCGCAACATCCGTATACACTACACAGCATATCGTTAAAACTTAGAGCACCATTAATGGTGAATGAAAAAAAAGATCATCCCACTCTCTTTCTAACTTTCTCTCTCTAAAAAATTACATCCCACAATCTTTTCCCACTTTCTTCTTAATGGTGAACCAAAAAAAAGATCATCCCAACTACCTTTTCCTCTCTCTCTTACTTTTTGACCCCACCCAACTACTTTTTCTCTCTCATCACCCAACCACCATTACATAATATTTTTATTATTTAATTTTTAATGACATGAAATATTCATTATTAATTGCTATTATATTATTAATTAATGTAATTAATAATTTTAATATTATAATTATCATTTTAATAATTAAGTTATCAACATAATTAGCAATTATTAATACGTAGCATACGCAATTAGCGTTTTTAATATATGCTAAGTAATTATCGAGCTAATAATTCTATTATGAGACACAATTAAGCATTTTAATATATTTTTAATTTCGAAACACATAATGAAATACAAGAACGAATTACAAACTTAATTAGGAACGAACTACATAAAATACATAATGAAATGCTCTTAATTAGCGTTACGGCCAAACTTCTGCCATATATTGGCAACCAAATCATGTTTCAAGGATTGATGCACATGTTGATCTTCAATTGCATCTCTATTCGCCATGTAACGGTTGATATCTACGATCCGATCATTATAATATTCAAATTCGTCGCCATCATTATTTGTGTTTGAAGTGAACTCAGTAGTATCTGCGTAGTGTGCATATGTATCCCGTTCATCTTCCACAATCATGTTATGCATGATAATGCAAGACATCATGATATCATTGAGAATTTCCTCATCCCATGCGAGGGATGGTTTACGAACTATAGCAAAGCGAGATTGCAGCACCCCAAATGCTCTCTCAACATCTTTTCGAGCTCCTTCTTGGTGTTGAGCAAATAACTTGTCCTTGCGAGTTTGAGGACATGTAACTGATTGAATGAATGTTGCCCAATTCGGATATATGCCATCAGTGAGATAATAACCCTTATCGTATTGGTTACCATTCACCGTAAACTGCACGGGTGGTGCTCGACCTTCTAAAACATCCCTAAACACGGGAGATCGGTGAAGAACATTCAGGTCATTGCACGAACCTGGTATCCCAAAGAAAGAATGCCATATCCATAAGTCACGATCAGCCACAACTTCAAGAACTAATGTAGCAACACCAGCTCTTCCTTGATATTGTCCTTTCCATGTCGTCGGACAATTTTTCCATTCCCAATGCATACAATCTATCTTTGCCGATCATTCCTCGGAAATCCACGTTCTTCACCGTACGCAAGTAGTCTACCCAAATCATCCGGAGTTGGCCGTCTCAAGTACTCGGCACCAAATTGGTTGATAACCCCCTTCGTGAATTTCATTAACGCTATTCGAGCCGTGCTTTCACTAATTCGCACATACTCGTCAACATTGTCTGCCGCAAGCCCGTACGCAAGCATTCGTATAGCAGCTGTACACTTTTGAAGGGGAGATAAACCTAACCTTCCTGTACAATCTCTATTTTGAGTGAACCATGTATCACTTGGTACGACACTTTCCATAATCCGAAGAAAGACATGTCGTTGCATTCGAAATCTTCGACGAAATAAACGAGCGAGGATAGGCGGTTGATCGGCAAAGTAATCATTATACAATCGTCTATGGCCTTCTTCCCTGCCTCGAATAGGCCGGTGATGATCCTCATTAGGATCGAGTCACTTTTGCTCTTCTATTCCTTGGTCTTTGGACTAACATTTGATATAATAGTTGGACCATTTGGTTGAACAACATTAATCAAGAAATCATCTATTTCTTGATCAATGTTTGCTCGGGATGATCTTATTTCATCCTCAGAACTAAATGAACTTGAAGCGGTAAAGTTTAAGTTAAAAGAGTTCATTGTATAAATTTGAGAGGGTTTAGATTTGGTGTGAGCAAATGGTGATCAAACAAGCATGAGTTATATAGCAGAACAATAATGTAAACCAGAACAATAATGTAAAAAGCTGTATTGAAATGTCAATTCAAAACAGAACAATAATGCAAAATAGTACAATAATTCAAAACGAGAACAATAATGAAAAAGCTGTATTGAAATGTCAATTCAAAACAGAACAATAATGCAAAATAGTACAATAATTCAAAACAGAACAATAATGAAAAAGCTGTATTGAAATGTCAATTCAAAACAGAACAATAATGCAAAAATAGTACAATAATTCAAAACAGAACACTAATGTAAAAAGCTGTATTGAAATGTCAATTCAAAACAGAACAATAATGCAAAATAGTACAATAATTCATAGAATTTACACAAATACGGTTTTTTACTTTTTTTTATTAATTGAACTTAAACATACACATTACTTAACACATAAACATAAACTAAACTTTAAACTTAAACATAAACTAAACATTCACTAAAATTAAAACTTAAACATAAACTAAACTTGAACGTAAAATTAAACTCAAACATGAACTAAACTTAAACATAAACTTAAATTAAACATAAACATGACTTAAAAAGGAGAATTATTCGTCAACCATATTGTTAGTTTCTCAATTTTTGCCTCCTCAAATGGTGAACGATTTTCCTTCGCATACAATGATTGCAGCAAATCCCAATTCTTATGATACTCTTGTATGTTCAAGCTCCTGGTTTGCAGCGCTATTTCTTGTTCCTTTGCAGCGACCTTCCTTGTTTCAACGTCCAACTTCCTGGCTTCTCTTTCAACATCTGCACTCTTACCCTCTGAATGGATCCGAAGTCTTTCATTAAAATTATTGAAACACTCAATTGTCTGACCAGCCACCCCTTTCAGTTTAGACTTCGCTTTCTTCACACCATCTCCTCGTGGCTCGACGTCACCTCCATCACCACTGGTAGGTGTCTCGGGCATTGAGTCACTTCCATCAACTCTCGGCCTTTTACCGCTACTTCCGCTTGCAGGTGAATCAACATTTTCTTGTGGATTTTTGGGGCGACCACGTGGAGTTTCCATTGATTTATTAACTATGGCCCTCCATTTACGAAACCTCCTCATCAATTTCCAAGCATGTTCGAGGATGAACCTACCATGTTTCCTATTATGCAATAAATGAGCTTCTTTCGAAACATCTGCATCGTTTTGACCACTCTTTTTCCTTGCAAGAGCTTCGTCATAAAATGCAGCAAACCTTAAAACCCGTGGAGCAAGTCTACTCCAACGACCTTTCACCATATCCGCATTCCTTGGAGCAATTTCTGTTGGATTGGCAATCGCCTTGCCTCAAAAGCTTCCCAAACTTTTCCCCGAAAGACGCCTTTCTTTTGGCTCGTCCCAATCACCTTATCAAGAGAAGTGTTCATAAATGCTTGAGATGAGATTCTCATCTTCAACTTGATCCCAAGCCCTCTTACCATTACAACTTGTTTCTGCATTGTGTTGTGGTTGTGGTTGTGGGTGTGGTTGTGGTTGCTCAGATAGATTTTGTGATAATAATTGCGAAAAGGATTGATTTGGCTGAACAAACTCATCATAATCATCAGAATCATCACCTTGTTGGTATTGACCAACATCATTGTCACCTTGTTGGTAATGACCACCATCCTCATCAACATCATTGTATGGAGATGAATCTTCTTGATATTGAGAAAACCCATAATTAGGATCAAGTTGATGATATGAAAGGTTGGCATTTTCAGATGGAGATTCATGGTAAAGGTTATCATATTGAGGAGAATAATATTGAGAATTTTCACCCCTTTGATTTTTATTTATTTGAGAGGGTTGACGATAATTTGACTGATTTTGAGAGGGTTGACGATAATTTGAGTTATTTTGAGAGGTATTTGAGCGATTTTGTTGCCTAGGCATTTGGTTTTTTGAGCGGTTTTGGGGTAGGTTTCTCATATAATTAGGATTATTAGGCTCCATAATTATAAGAATTTTAAAATAAAAGAGCAATAGAAGAAGAGTTAATGAAATAATTTATAACAAGTAGAAGAAATTAGTGAAGGAAGAAGGAGAGAGAAAATTAAGTGTGTCCAAAATATAGGAAAATGGGTCTCTATTTATAGAGCTCGAAAAAATAAAGCCGTTGGTAATTTTTTTTTTTTTTCTTTGTATTTTTTTAAATATAACCGTTGCAAATTTTGCAACGGTTATATTTCACTGACCAATCAAGCAGCGACGCGTGGAAAGTGGCGACACATGTCGCGCGGTCATAGGTGACGCGCTGACACATTTAATTTTTTTGGTTTGTCTTCCGGCCAAAAACGCTGTGTTTTGGCTGGAGTCGTCTCACGGCTCCAGCCAAACAACGCGTTTTTACTGGAAGACAGCCAAAAAAAATTTAAAAAACTCGGATCAGGCAGTGGGTCCCACTCCCACGCTTGATCCTCATTTCACTCATCCCATACCAAATTTTTTTTTCCAATCAACCCACAATCTTATTTTTTTTCACCATTAAGGAACCCATTTTAAGATTATGTACATAATCTTATTTATTTTTTCACCACTAAGGATGCCCTTAAAAAGCACAGGTGCACCCAAAATGAAGGTGCCAAATCAGCACGTCACAATCAAAGGTTTATGATCCTAAAGTTGTAGAGTTTTTCCATGCAAGAAAATAAAGCAATGATTAACTTTTGGATAATTTCCTCGAGATTTCTTCTCCTTGTTCTTCAGAAAACACAACCTTCAAAAATTTGTAGTGTATAAAGTTTGCCATCAACCAATCTCTATAGTTTTCTTCTTCATATCTCATAGGTGTTTAACGTGAATCCATTGGACTTTGTGGGTCGGTAAAATACTTATAGGAAAGTATATATTACGTACTTGGAAGAACAATCCGGTTACCCACAAATTTCCCTAAACGTCTAACACATATTTGGTGGACAACCATATTGACTCACTAAGTGGTTGTTGTAGGAACGAAAACTGGTAACTAAATTGATACACTTAACTGACCACCGTGGCGTGAGAAGATCACTGCCCTTAGGGGTGTCAGAAACAGACCTGACCGCTGGGTCAACCTGATACTGACCTGACTTGAACCTGGTTCGACCTGTGAGGGTCAGTCCCAGTTCTGACCGAAACCGACCTGGGATTACCCGGACTGACCGGCACCCGAGCTAGATTATATTCGCGACCGACCACACGGACCTGCATTCAAACCCGAACCCGACCGAACTATACCAGATATTAACCCAAAACTCAATTAGGCCCAATAAATACCTGGTTCAACTCGAATTCTAATTGATCTGAAAATAAAATCTACCTAATTTTACGCAATTTTTCTAACCAACTTATTTTGACGACTAAACACAACAAAATTACTAAAATTCAATTATTTTTCTATATCTACAAAATCATTTCAATATGGTAATTTATAAAATTACTTACATTTAATAATAATTTAATAAAAAAATAAATTACATTCTCAATTAAATTATTTTTAATGTAATTTTGGATCATGTCATAGTGTTTTAACTATTGATGAGATTATAATAGTCACTTTTTAACTGCTAGTTTCTTAGTGCATATTATAGAATGTCTTCTTATTAATTTTTCAGTTGCTTTGTATAATGCAAATGCTTCCGTAAAATACTATACTTTAATTTTTCCACAACATATAATTAAGATCGTAACTTGTTTGAGTGAAGAACAAAGTTTGGTAATTGGGTCGAGTTAATATAATATCATAAAATCATTCAAAATACATGTGTCAATGTCAAACGAAATTACAAAAATCAAATTGCTGAATTTATTATATGTAGGAACTAGGAAGCCAACAACAAAGAACAACCACCATCTAGAATTTCCAAGCCAAACCAAAGCAAAACCACAAGAAATTCAACATACAAAGCCACAAACAAGCGGCGGCGGCAGCAGTAGGCCACAAGCAGGCCACAAGCAAGCAGCGGCGCAGCGGGAGCGAGGAGCGAGGCCACAAGCAGCAGGAGCGAGAGCCACAGCGGCAAGAGCGAGCCACAAGCAGCGCAAGAGCGAGGCCCACAAGCAGCAACGGCAGGAGGAGTAGGCCACAAGCAGGCCACAAGCGGCGGTAGGCCACAAGCAAAGCCACAAGCAAGCGGCAGGAGAGGAGCAGACCACAAGCAGCAGGAGCAGCAGGCCACAAGCAGCAGGCCACAACAGCAAGAGCACGCCACAAGCAGCAGCAGCAGCATCCAACAAGCAACAGCACCACGACAACCACAACAACAAAGTACAAAAATACTTTTTTATATATTTTGGGCTCTCAGATCTTATAACAAAGTTTTAAGAAACCGTTACCGAAGAATCATCATCGAGCACTTAGACTCCATCAACGTCACAAAATGTAAAAATGTAAACGAGCCACAAAGCAATTGTGGGCAGGCGGCAATTCCAAGGCACTAATAAAAAAAATTGGCTCTCAAGTGTGTATCATATTCTTAAATACATGCCTAGAAAAAGCGCCGCCTCACAAAGCTAAGGGCAACAAATACATAATTAATTTTGGAGTTGAGAGTCTAACATACGGGTACCAAAAATAAAAAACCAGTACAACACCAGTCCATCCACATGAACATCAGCACCATCCCACAGCAGCAAGAGCAGGCCACAAGCAGCAGCAAGAGCAGGCCACAAGCAGCAGCAGCAAGAGGAGTAGGCCACAAGCAGGCCACAAGCAGCAGTAGGCCACAAGCAGGCCACAAGCAAGCAGCGGCGGGAGCGGGAAGCGAGGCCACAGCGGGGCGCGGCGAGGCCACAAGCAGCGAGCCACAGCAGAAAAGAGCACGCCACAAGCAGCGGCAAAAGCATCCAACAAGCAACAACGACCACGACAACCACAACAACAAAGTACAAAAATACTTTTTTATATTTTTTGGGCTCTCAGATCTTATAACAAAGTTTTAAGAAACTGTTACCAGAAGAATCATCATCGAGCACTTAGACTCCATCAACGTCACAAAATGTAAAAATGTAAAAATGTAAACGAGCCACAAAGCAATTGTGGGCAAGCGGCAATTCCAAGGCACTAATAAAAAAAATTGGCTCTCAAGTGTGTATCATATTCTTAAATACATGCCTAGAAAAAGCGCCGCCTCACAAAGCTAAGGGCAACAAATACATAATTAATTTTGGAGTTGAGAGTCTAACATACGGGTACCAAAATAAAAAACCAGTACAACACCAGTCCATCCACATGAACATCAGCACCATCCCACAAGCACAGCAACACCAACAAACCACAAGCACAGCAACACCAACAAACCACAAGCACATCACCATCCTACAAGCAGCAGCACAAGACCACAACAACCACAACCAAAGCAACATAACATGGGCAGCAACAAAACAGAGAGCAAATGAATCACGGAATAGAATCATAGTCTATATCACTAGGTTCACCTACAACACCAACATCAACAGTTTTTTCATCCTCAATTGGGGTATAACCAGAGAGCCAATTTTGACAAGTTACCAAAGCTTCAACATTATGAGGCAACAAACGCGAACGATACTTGTTCAAAATTCTACCTCCCATGCTAAATGAGGATTCGGATGCAACAGAGGTAATAGGGATGGCTAAAATATCTCTAGCCATGCGAGCAAAAATAGGAAATTGAACCACATTAGCACGCCAATATGAAAGAACATCAAAATCAACATCACTAACACAAGGAACAAGGGGGGCATCAAAGTATGCATTAATTTCATAAGTTACACTTTGAACACTAGAAGCACCAACACTAGTGCTAGCAACACGACCATACTCTTTAGCAAGGTTTATTTTCTTATATGGGCGAAGGGTAGATCTTAGACTCGATGGACAAGGATTAACATCACTTTGAACCGAACTCAAAGAACCAAAAGAAGATGGATAAGTTTGAGAATAATATGTATACAATTCGGTAAAATGATCAACGACAAGTTTAACACATTTATCACGCTCGGAATTAGCATATAAACTACCATATAAATCACTAACAAATTGTTTTTTATAGCGTGGATCAAGCATGACAGCAACACAAAGAATAGGAGAATAGTCCTCACAATACTTGTTAAACTTAGCATACATAGGTTCAACCATACCCTTAATGCAATCAGTTGCATGATTATGTGCATTAACAATCAAATTCTCAATTAATGCAATGTTAGAAAAATACAAGTTGGCAGTAGGGTACTCGGAACCAGAAAATAGCACAGTTATATCATAAAAAGGTTCCAAAAAATCACAAACATTTTGTATGATTTCCCAATCGGCATAAGTAATACGAATTTCAAACCCTGGCTCATATCTAACAAACCTATCAATAGCTTCCCTTCCTTCTAAACAACGACGAAGCATTAAATAAGTGGAGTTCCAACGAGTACAAACATCAGAAATCAACTTACCACAAAATCCAGTATTAGCATACGTATTAACATATGTAACACAATCATCAAATCGTTGAAGTCTAGCCATATTTAAACCAATGTAAGTGACAATTGAATGCAAGTTTTTAACACTCTCATCAATCATAAACAAACCACTTTGTACAACTAAATTTAAAATATGTGCCGAACATCTAATATGAAAAAATTTACCACCACAAACCAAAGGATTGACTTTGTTCAAATCATTAACAATTTCAGAAACCATAACATTATTATTACTAGCATTATCACAAGTCAATGTAAAAACCTTATCTTTAAGGCCCCATTCCTCAAGCAAATCCAGAAAAAATCTACTCAGTTCTAAACCGGTATGGGGTTGAGGACAAGATCGAAAGACAAGTATTTTAGAACGTAGTGTCCAAGACTTATCAACAAAATGAGCAGTAAGTACCATATAGCTATGATTCATGGAAGTCCAAAGATCACAAGTAAAACATATTTTACCATCCAAATCCATCAACAAGTTACGCAAACTCTTTTTCATGGTCTCAAACTCATTAACACAAATCTTAAGCATCGTATTCCGACTTATATGTTTCACTCTAGGTTCCAAATAAGACAACAAAGCCCTAGTTCTAACATGTTCAACAATAAGTAAAGGATAAGCATGGACCATTATGGCTTCGGCAAACATACGACAAAAGATTTTTTGACTAAAAGTATTTCCCGCATCATTACCTTTAACACTTAATAAATAAGGATCACATTTAAGTAAATGCCTATTTTGATTAGTGGTACCTCTAGCACTTTCAGCACGCAAATGACAGTTTCTACAGTGAATGCAAGTAGAAAATATCTTACCCTCCGATTTGTATAAAACGAAATGCTTCCAAACAGTGGAAGTGCGTTTACCAAAGAGTGAAGGATCAGGTAAAGGAGCAGAAACAACATCATCACCAGTAGTAGCAGCAGCAGAATTTGATTGAACAATTGAAGCATAGTCAGAAACAACATCATCAATGTCCTCCATTTATAACTGAAATATAAAGATTAAGGATCAGGTTAGGGTAAAGGATCAGGTTTCTAGTTAGGATTTCTGGTTAGGGTTTCTGTTAGGGTTTCTAGTTAGGGTTAGGGTTTCTGGTTAGGGTTTTTAGTTAGGGTTAGGGTTTCTGGTTAGGGTTTCTGGTTAGGATTAGGTTTTCAGGTTAGGGCTAACCCTAACCCTAACCCTAGTCTAAACCCTAACCCTAAACCCTAACCCTAAACCCCTAACCCTAAACCCTAATTAAAATCCCTAACCCTAACCAAAAACCCTAAAACCTAACCCTAAAACATATTAAAAAAATCGAAACTCGAAACTCAAACAAAGAAAATCAGGCATCTTACATAAAATCAGGCATCTTACATTCGAAACTCGAAATTAAAAAAAACCAACCAAAGTTAATCGAAACTCGAAATTAAAAAAATCAGAAACTCGAAATTAGGCATAAAATCAGGCATCTTACTATTAAACAACTTCACATGAATCGAAACTCGAAATTAAAAAAAACCAACCAAAGTTAATCATCACATTCGAAACTCAAACAAAGAAAATGAGGCATCTTACATAAAATAAAAAAGATAAAAAAAAAAGGAAATTAAACAAACCTCGGAAAAACAGTCGATCGAGGAGAGATTTTGTGATTTCCGGCAAGGATTTTTGTTTTCCGGTCAAATTTTTACGCTTTTCGGCGAGATCTTTACATTTTCCGGCGAGATCTTTTCATTTTTCGCCGAGATATAGACGGAACCGGTGAGAACTCGAGAAAAGAAAATGTTTTTCGACAAGATCTATGTATTTTCCGGCGAGATAGTGACGGAATGAAGAAGTGAAGAAGACTGAGAAGACGAGAACTCGAGAAGTGAGAGTGTGAGACTGTGAGAGTCGTGAGAGCACTGAGAGGGAGACTAGGCGCCGAGAGAATTGATGAGAGAGAATTGAGAAATGAGATAAATTAGGGTTTCATTTTAGGGTTAGTTTTTATAGGGGGGTTATTTGGGGTTGTTTCAACCGTTAGATTAGATCTAATGGTTAGGAATTTAGGATAGAAATAAAGGATATATGAGAATTTCTGAAAAAGAAGGGAAATTTGGTTTATTTTGGGCCATTGGATCAATGTTTTGGCATTTTGCTCTTTTACAAATCAAAGGCTAAAAATTAGGATCCATGTGTTTGTTTTTTGACCAATGAGATTTGAGAATGATAATGTTTATGGATTATGGATTATGGCAAAAAAATTATTATTCAAAACAACTAGACCCCAAAATCCAAATCTCATACTCTATAATCCCATTTTTAAATAATAATCATAATTATCTAAAGTAATAATTAAAATTTTCATAATTTATATTATTTGTTTAACCGAAATTTACTCGTGTCAATTATCTCATTTGTCGGTGAATTGATTAGGGAATAACAAAGAGGCAAAGAGCGTAAGCATTAATCGGTTATAGACCTATAGTTATGCTAGTTATATTGCTCTAAGGTCATTACTTATGAAACTAAACTTCTTGGAAAATTACTTATACAACTATTAGTTGCTCAATTATTGTTTTGATTATAGTCATTTACGTGAACTATAGACATAGTATTGCAATAAGATATAGTAATTTAACAAACCTCCCTATTTAGTGAACTTATAGTCTAACGATATAACTTATATATATGAACTTCATATGAACTTATATATATGAACTTATAGTGTAACGATATAACTTATACAACTATTAGTGATTTACTTCTTAAGCTAGTATTCTTATAGTGTTACGTTACGTATGCAAATATCACTCAATTATGTAATTGTTTGTTTATAATATCTATTTAGTTAACTTATAGTGTAACGATATAACTTATATATATGAACTTCATTGAGTTGATAGTGATTGTTTGTTATATTATCATCATAAAGGTGATGAACTTAAATGGAGTATTGTTATCTTGAACTATCGACTTACATTCATACATTCATTATATTGATCTTATCTAATAATAACAACTTATTTTAATCCAACTATATAGTAACTAGCAAGTACTTGTTATAATCACTTAAACCTCATATGAACCATCATTGTAAACATATGAATGTATGATTGTCATTTGTTATAGTATTATATATAACATATCAAGAGTCATTTTACTAATTTATAATCAATAGAGTATTAGGTTCGTTTTACAATTATTATTCTCATTATCGTCATAGTTATTTACAAACTTATATATCAATCATAATGCTTATAATAATAAATCATTTATATAAAGCTTGGAACATATGAACCATCGTTATAATCAACTTAGGCCTCATATGAACCGTCGTTGTAAACATATGAATGTATGATTGCCATTTGTTATAATATTATAATATATTAAGAGTCGTTATACTAATTTATAATCAATAGAGTATTAGATTGGTTTTACAATTATTTTGATATCAACCTTATATTAAAATGATTCAACATATTAATATTTATATTGTTATTGTTAGTACTCCTGTTCTTATTTGTATTACTATTGCTATTGTTAGCCTTGTTACTATTACAGTTATTATTTGTATTTTTACCTATTATCATTGTCGCTTTATGTTTATTAGTGTTATTATTCTCATTACCATCATAACTATTTGCAAACTTATATATCAATCATAATGCTTATAATAATAAATCATTTATATAAAGTTTGGAATTGATCGTCTACTCGTTATTATTGTCGTTGGTTATAATATATAATATTAAAACATATGAAGAGTCGTTATACTCCTTTACTCATTAGAGTGGTTTTACGCAGTTGATTATTCGAAATAAGAGTTGAGTAAGAGAATACACTAAACATCACGGTAATCAATATAGTGTTTTTATTGGTTTTTCGTTGTCATCCATATATTTATCGTACACACACATATGTATATATATGTCGATCTTAATACTTTTATTAATATGTTTCGTTTACAAAATCCATAACAAAATCAAGATGGCCCGATCAGGAGTTACCCGAAGTTGACTTGACGTTTAATAGCGAATGGACCCGATGTTTTACAATGATCGAACTAAGGTCATTACTAATTCAACCCGAGTACATTTGGCTTAACTCAACCGTACATGAAACCTAAATACGACTTGCGCAAACCCGACAAAAAAAAAAGTCAAGGGGCGATCATATCCGGGAATGAATCGACTTGTAAATGGAACGTTCAAACCTGTCCGGCACCCGGGAATCCAATGTTTCAAATGTGTTCGACCCAGTTGAACAAAACCTGACCAATCATGACCTGGGGCACTGACAATCAGAATCCTGACCTGTCCGGGTCTGACCTGGTTCACCGTGGGTATACCCAGAACCTGTTTGAGAACCTGTTTTGACACCCCTAACTGCCCTAAAGTTGAATTTGCCCCGCAACAACACACTGACTCACAGCAATCAACCTCCAGGGATACACGGCTTCTGCGTTTTCGGTGTTGACAGAAAAACAGATTGAGAACGATCTTGAATACTGCCCAGAATAATGGAGGAGAAAGAAAGAGAGGAGAAGTAAATGTGTTTCCGTCCCCTAGAGAATCCCAGAACACTAGTAGTTATAGGGAGAAGAAAACCAGACGAGATCAGAACGTGGCTGAAATCGTGGGAAAAACGGTCACATAATGGGAAGATAAATTGCCGTAAATCAGGAGAGAGTTTAGGGGAGAAAACGGCATTAAAAGAGATATTAAGGGAAAAAACTGTAACTTAAGACTGATAAAAAACAGTCATAAAATGCCAACATATTTCTGACCCAAAACTATAGTTAAGTTAAGTTTATTCCCCAAAGCCCATGGCCTTGTCCGGGCGGGTGGCGGCGGCGCGCGTGTGGCAACCACACATCACCACAAACCCACTAAAAGCCTCATTGCTACTTAACTCAAAGGGTAGAGGAAGAGTAATGGTTATAAACCTTACTCTTCCCTTATATTCTTTCAATGTGGGACAAAAGGAAAAATTGACTCTTCATATTCTTTTGAAGCAAACTTAAAGTTTCTATTAAAGTTTCTAGAAAATCAGGGATTGGCCCACTAAACTTGTTGGATGCAAGAAATAGTTGGTCCAAATTCGTGAGCTGATCCAAAAATTCAGGGATCGGGCCGGACACATTGGTTGTAGTGATAGTAAGGTGAGTGAGGTTAGTGAGCTTACCGATGTGCGATGGTATTGGACCGTAAAGATTGGGAAGTTCAAAGAAGTAGATGTTGGAACACAAGGTGACACTCAAGAAGGGCGGGGTTGAATTGAGTAGCTAAAACTAATCGATTTTTGATACGCTCAATTATACGTAGTATTTACGTTACTTTGGGTGCACTTTGCTAAGGGTTTGATTGTAATTGTTAACACTCGTGTTTTATTTAACTCTTAGCGGAAGTTCGGAGTGTTGCGAGATAAGTTGTGTTAATGTCATGTATTCTGAGCTTCCAAGGTGAAGTGCATTTGAGCCGAGCAAAGCCCAAGCATCAAACTCCACCGCAAGCCCAAACTCCACCGCAAGCCCAAACTCCACCGCAAGCCCAAGCATCATCGCCAAGCCAGCACAAGCATCGCAAGCTCGCGAAGCCTGCCCAGCAAGCTCGCCCATCGCAGCAAGCACTACCGCAAGCCATGCGCGCGCCCAGCAGCATCATCGCCCAACGCTCGCCCATAGCACGCCCAGCATGCTCGCCCAGCGCTGGAGCTCGCACCTCGCGAGCTTGGTCGCACCTCGCGACCTGATTCTCGCACCTCGCGAGATTCCTCGCACGGTGCGACCTGCTTGGCTTCGCCCAGTTCTTCAGCTCGTGTTGGAAGGCAGAGATCACTCGCACGGTGCGACCAGACTCGCACCTCGCGACCCCTAGGTCGGTCTAAATGTCGGCTGACTTTTGAGCCTTAGTATAAATACTAAACTTTGTTTTTGGACCTAGGGGGCAGCAGCCACAAGGAGAGGGAGTCTCCAAAACTCCACTCCTCTCTTGTTGTCTTCTCTTTTTAGTTTTTATTTTCTAGTTTAGTTTTTGTAGATTTCAATTATGGGATTGGCTTATGCTATGCCGATTGTAGCTTGAACCGTTCTTGAACGAGATTAATATGGAGCTTCAAGCATTATTGTGAGATCTTTCCTCTCTATTTAGTTTCTTTGATTATGGTTTAATTTCTATGATTGCTTTCTATGGTTTTTGCATAATTATGCTAGGAACGTTACTAGTTTGATTGTGTAATTAATCTAATGCTAGATTTAAGAATAGAATCGGATTGTTTTATTCTTTTATCAATTGGTAGCAAACTAGGGAGTAACTTAGATGCAGATCGTCTTGGTTATTTCTTGGGGAAATTGAATCAACTGTTGAATGTTTATCGCTTGTATGACGTTAGCAGGTCTATTGGTTCTCTGTGTTTATTGCTGCTATTGGATTGAACTTAGACGCTATCGGACTAGGTTATCCTTTAGTTAGGGTTTTATAGTCACGCTGATCGTGCTATTCAACTAAGAATAAGGAGAATGCGAGATTAATTCTCAACAATAGATAATTATGGAAATAATTAGAGTCGAGGTTAAATGATCGATAATGAATTGAAGTGGATGTTAATCGGATTCAAGATCTTCCTATATTGATTTCTCATTTTGTTTATATGCTAGTTAGTTTTAGTTTGTTCGTAAATCTACTTGAAACCCCCCTTTTGTAATTAGGTTTCTCGGCCCTTAGCTTAATCTAGGTTTTGAATCACGCTGAATATAAAACTCGTCCCTGTTTCCCTGTGGATACGACCCCTACTTCCATTATACTTGCTTAGTGTAAAAGAGAGTAGGAGAAACTTTATCTTTGGCCGGGTGCGGTGCACAACGACACATCCGCGTCCCACCAAATTTTCGCAAAAACACTCTTATGGCACAGTGCCGTGCACTGTGTTATTCACTCGTAAATTCTCCGATTGATGTTTTTGCTTGAACGAAATTGTATCAAACAATAAAAAATGAAATCAAATAATAAGACACAGGAATTTAACGTGGTTCAATCTCACATCTGAGATCTACGTCCACACAAACTACTCTTTTATTATTTAAATCGTAAAATACCAAACTCTTGATACAATTCGATTCTCCCACTACTAACTGAAGTAGTGCTCCCCAACACTTAACCCTAAGTGTTGCTACTCTCCTATAATATAAGAATTACAGAAAGAAAGATTCCTCAAAGACATGCTTCTTATTCAAGCAAATAGAGGACAATTACAAACGTTGTTTAGTTTCCTAATCTGACTAGAACTCTGTGCTATACTCTGTGCCTTAGGAAACTGTTTTCAGCTCTTAATATCTCCGATTTTTTCTCTCTGAAAACACACGTTATAAAACTGAGTTGCAATCCCTTATATATCTTGGTGAACTGAATAAAAATCCTTCTCCAAGATATATTATCTTTTGAACAATTTTTATTCCTAAAATAAAGGGATAAAATTCTTTTCCAATTCAAAAACCAATTTTATCTTTTATAAAAAACTGATTTTCCTTTTCCTCATAGGATAAGGATTTCTCCATATCTTATATTAACTAGATCAACTCTTAAATCAGTTTTTTTATTAAACAAACTTTATCATATTGAAAAATCAGTTTTTCTCCTTCTTATCAAAATTCTTTAAAAACGTTTTATGATTTTTACCGAAAAAAACTTTTATCTTTTATATACGAAACGTTTTATCAAAATAAGTTTTTATAAAATCCTTTTTTATTTTAAAACTAAACTTCCTTTTTATATAGATATATAAAATTAACATAATTATTTATTTCCTTAACTCTAAGAAAATAATAATTATCCTAATTTTATATTTCTATACTTGGCACATAATATATCATCTAGTTCTAGCATATTACATTTTGCATATAGTAACTAAACTTGGAATTCAATATAAACTTGGACTTCAATCTTGATTCTTCACTTCTTCAAAGTCTTCATTTATTTATTCATTTCTCAACCATCTGTCACAAACTTTCATACTATAACATATTATATTATTTTTCATCATCAAAACTTAACATGCACATGCACAACAGTAGAGTTCAGTGAGGGATGGAAGTTGGTCTAAGAAAGGCGGTATTAGGCCGTGGATATCTTCAGCAGTGTTAATTATGATGACAGTGACGTGACCTTGATCGTTGCATCACACAGCACAATCTGTATTGGGATCCCATGACGAAAGCGAGGACGGGTTGCCGAAGTGGTTTTTGATACGGAGGAGTACATTTTTGTCGTGGGGATGGCAAAGATCTGGGAGAGGTTGAGAGTGAGAGATTTGTACAAACAAAGGGAGGAGCAAAAGGAGTGAAACTATCACATGGTTATGAGTCATTTTCATGTGTAGTAGAAGTGCAGTGCAGTGAGTTGATGCAAATACGATGAGCGAGGTGGATGCTATTATGCTATATATATTCATAAACAGATAAAGATTATAAAGCGCTTCGCGTAAGGTTTGACGCGTACATCTCCCGTGCCACTTGCTGACTTGCAAATTGCAATAAAATAGAGAAAAATAGGAATAGCCTTGTGGGAAATTCAATCATTATGTCCTCGAAGCATTCAACATCTCCCACTTGCAAATTGCAATAGATATTGTTAACTAATGTTAAGCACGTTACTGAATTAACAATATGCTAAAGAAGATAGATTTTTTCACGAGCTACTTTCTACATTTAAGTAATAATGTCATAAAAGGGATTTTTTTTTTTTTTTTTTTTTGGATAATGGGGTTGTGATATAGGTGGAAACATCCCACGAAGTATCATGATTCATGATATACTTGATCGTTTGATCGTTTGTGTTGGGCCCAGACTTTTCACTATTGGTGGCAAGTAAATTATTTTTGAAATGGAATGTAAGTGTTGGCAGTTATCAAGTCATGGGAGATAGATTTTTATCAAGAGGGCCCACTAGCAAGTGGTTGGCAGAAAATCAGGGGGAAGTTGGAGATAACAAAGGAATTGCCTATCTTTAAGGGAGCTTGGCAACGGATCTTAGGAGGAGCATTAGGTCAAATATAAATAGCTAATTGATGTACTCTAATTTTTATTCATTCAACAGCTCCCTCATAGCTCATACTGTATATCTCTCTCTAGCCTCTACTCATTCTCAACACTTCATAGCTAGTATTCCTTCTATCTCTATTAATTCTTTACAAAGTTGATAAATATTGTACTCAAGTGCCAACATTGACGGCGGCATCTTCATAGTGGATTGGTGATCAAGAGTACCACCCGTGGTTTTTCCCATTCCTTGGGTTTTCCGCGTCAACAATTGTTTGTCTGTATATTCTTTTATTTACATTCTTGTTGATCATTAATTATTTCATATCTGTTTAAGTATATTGTTCTTGTTGTTGGCTCCCCAATACCTTTTGCGTACTTGGTACAAAATCGGCATAAACAATTTGGTGCCCACCGTGGGGCCTTCAGCAAGATCTCTATACATCGTTCATCACATTCTTTTTGTCTACTATTTCGTTTGTGCCTTCTTTTTTTTCTGTGTTTGCAATGGCAGGAGATTGGGTAACCACCCAAGAAGTCATAGATGAACTCAACCGCGTCAAGGCTGCTATGGCAGAATTGCAGAATAGCTATGTCGCATCATGCATGGAGAATCAAAGCCTGAAATCTGCTCAAAAGTCCAAAGGCTATAAGCGCCGCAGCATAGGCGATATCTCCAAAATGTCTGGCCTGGACGGAGGCCTATTCGAAACTCCTCTGGGCCACAACATTCCTTCCCACGGCGATGATTCAGATAGAGATGCTGATGCGGACGTCGAGCCAGAGGCCGACATCATTGGAGACCAGGTCAAGGGGCAACTGCGTTCCGTCGCCGACGATCCCATCCAGCAACGTCTTCAGCGGCTAGAAGACATGATCGCCAGGATCCCCGGCGTCCCACGCCCTATGAGGAAAGCGACGCCGAACAGTTATGCGGACTCACCTTTTGTTGATTTCATTGCCATGGTCGAGGTTCCAAAGCGGTTCTCCGTCCCAACCATGAAGACGTACGACGACACTACATATCCAAATGACCACATCGCTCAATACAAACAACGGATGATCACCATCTCAATTCCTCGTAGCATGCGCGAGGCATGCATGTGCAAAGGATTCGAATCGACGTTGACTGGACCAGCCCTGCAGTGGTTCATCCACCTTGGCAACGTCACTATCTCTTCCTTTGCTAATTGATTAATATTTTTAATTTACAGTTGCTAGCAGTCGTAAGATGGAAAAACAGGCTAGTGACTTACATAGAATTGTGTAGAAATCTGATGAATCCTTGAAAGAATTTGTCCGCAGGTTTAACAGGGAAAAGGTGTCGATTCTAAATTGCGACGTTAAGACGGCGATTGAAGCTTTCCGACGGGTTCTGGATGAAGATTCAGATTTGTACAAAGAACTTACCAAGTATCCCTGTCCAACGTTCGAGGATGCTCAAGCCAAAGCCTTGGCCCAGATCCGGTTGGAGGAAGACATGCAATCAAGGAAGGAATTCTATGACGTCGACAGCAGGAAATCGACGCCAAACAAAGAAAGTTCGTGGCGTCCAAAGTCCTATGATCGTCCACAACAAGTTCATAGTGTCTGTCAGACTCATCAAGCCAACGACTGGAAAAACGATCCTAGTTGGACGTCGTCCAAAAAGTGATGCCGACGTCAACAAAATCTCTGCGACGGCGATGGTTAGTCGAACGTCGTCAATTATTTTATATCTTAAGGAGGGTAAGCACGTTCCCTGAAGTTGGAACGTCGTCCATCTAAAACTCTATCACTTTTAATCGCATTATGTTGACAACAAAAGGGATGCCACTACAGGTAAGTAACCAACAAGTTAAATTGAGTTATTCCATTTCATTTTGTTCTCAACATATTCGATTTCCTTCGTATTTTAAGCATTATTTCTTTTTATATCATACTGACTTGAGCGTCCGAGGACTGTTGGCCTCGTCAACGACCATCTCACCTTTGTTATATGAAGACAGGCATAGGGGACGGGGATTCGTCGACAGCCAACACTGAGACAACCGAACACCACAATGTTCACATTCATCTGACGCCAACATCAACGTCAACGACGACATCATAGTTAACGTCGATCTTTATTATGACGGCGACATTTTTAAACTGGGGCATCATGGTTTGACGGCGTTCAGGTGAACGCAAAATGACTTTTATACACAAAGGGACACACACCTTAAGATCATCACAACAACTTACAAAACACCACGCGCAATTAATTAGAAGAGGCAATTTAGCCCTTCGTAGCAATTAATACTGCAAGTGGTTTCAAACATCAAAGGTACCTACACACATACGTACATACATTCATACAAACATAAGGGCCCTACACTTGACGACATATCCTGGATGACAACGTTTAGTTTTAAAACTAAACCTATAGTCATGATGGAAAAGTTATATACATACATACATACATACTTACAAACATACATTTGCATAACACACAGCAAAGATATACAACGACTTTTATACACAAAAACTAACACTGAAAACTAGTTTGTTGACGCGCTCGTTGTAAACACGTCAAAGATACCTAAACTACCCAATATAGGGCAAGTAAAGGGTTGAATCCACAAGGAAGTAGGGTTAAATCAAGAGTAATTAGCTTAACTACAATGAGCTAAATCAATTTTTGGGTTTTTGAGAGTTTAACAATAATTCTAAAATCTAAATAAACTAAGAAATTTGTAAAATAAAACAACAAGTAATTAAGCAAGAGAGTTAAGACAAGGATAAAAGAAACTATGGGATTATGGGGGATTCACCAACACTCAATCCAAGAATCCAAAATCAAAGCCAAGGGGGAACAATTGGGGGATCACAAGGGGAAAATCACGGACATATGAACTCTAATTACTCTCTCGAGCTAATTAGAGGAGCTTGATTAGTCACTCATGACCTATTCTCATGGCATGAGCAACTAATCTAGCCAAATCAAGCACAACATGATTAATCAAGCTTCCCTAAACTAGAAAATACCTATTTTCATGGAAATTCTAATCTAGCAACCAAACTTAGTTTATTCCTAACTTCATCTCTCGATCCTTCACTAGGAATTCCAAATATGTAAGTTAAGTGGTGATCAAGCACCCAACAAACCAAGTAAAACAAGTTTGATCAACAAGTTCAACCCCAAAAGTTAACCCCCTAACTTAGATCTAAGATCCAAAGAGTAAATGAAGGCTACATCCCTTCCCCTAGTAAGGAACTACTCACACATTATGGAAATAACACAAAACAAAGCTTGAAGTAAATCACCATAACCATGGAGGAAAAGAGAAAAAAATGCAAATAATCAACTAATAGTAAGATCTAAACAAACAAAGTATGAAATAAGCAAGAACAATGGAAGAGAAGAAGAAAAATAAACAAAAATTACCAACTTTAAGCTTCCATAAATGAAGAATGGAGATTCAAAAGCTTCAAACCTTCAATTTCTCTCTCCTAGGGTTTTGTTCTAGAGTTTGGATACTAAAACAAGATTTAATCTCTCTCTAATCTCAAGTAATCCTCCCCTGTTAAAATAAGAGGAGTCCCTCTTTTATAGTCACAAGAAAGAAATCAGAAAATTACAAAACAGCCCCCGCACTAAGGTAAACAAAATCGCAAAATCGTTTCCGGAAATGACCCGACCATGGCGGGTGGGATGACCCGAGCCCTCGGGTCACATGACCCGGGCGGGTCCAAGTGTCAGGAATTCCCTTGGGTTCAAATCAGAAGCGACCCGGGCGGGTCTGTGAACCCGAGACCTCGGGTTGGCTGACCCGAGCCCTCGGGTCTGCTGGAAGAAGTAGTTGCGTTGCTTGGCTGGGCTGACCCGGGCGGGTCCACACACCGGGCCCTCGGGTCAGCCAATTCTTTTCCTTCTTCTCTTCTTTCGAGCTCCTTGGTGCTCCATTTCGTCAACATTTTGCCTTGGGCTTGTGCATAGACCCTCCAAACATGCTCCCAAATCCTGAAATATAAACAAACACCCAAAGAAAGAGAGCAAAGGAGGAAAAATGCACAAAAAGAAAGAAAGTGAATGAACCTAGCCTAAATTAGCTTAAAAACTATCATAAAAACTATTAAAAACTAAGCATAATTCAAGCATATAAACCAATCATCATTTGTCTCCATGGCATCTTTGTCCTCTACAACAGGGGCAGATTCAGTAGTTGACGCCGTCTCAGCAGCGACAGCGACGCCGTCAGGAAGCAGGTCGTCGAGAGTTCCAAAAACAACAAGGAATTTATGGACGTCGTCTTCTGGACTCCATGACGCCGTCTGACCTTCCATTTCTAGCATCCATTGCCTCTTTCAATGACGTCTCCTTGACGACTTTGGCGTCATCAAGGATGACGGCGGCAGTAGTTATCACAACAGCAGCGACGGCGGCAGACGACATGGTGTTCTTTGGTGACAACGTCGGCGTCCAAGATGAACAAACAGCGTACTTGAAGCCATTTGAAGGAGAAAATTTAGGGAGTGTAATTGATGCCACTTCCCAAGACGGTTGAGCAGCGGAACATCAATTAGGGGCAATTGTTGGGCCCAGACTTTTCACTAATGGTGGCAAGTAAATTATTTTTGAAATGGAAGGTAAGTGTTGGCAGTTATCAAGTCATGGGAGATAGATTTTTATCAAGAGGGCCCACTAGCAAGTGGTTGGCAGAAAATCAGGGGGAAGTTGGAGATAACAAAGGAATTACCTATCTTTAAGGGAGCTTGGCAACGGATCTTAGGAGGAGCATTAGGTCAAATATAAATAGCTAATTGATGTACTCTAATTTTTATTCATTCAACTGCTCCCTCATAGCTCATACTGTATATCTCTCTCTAGCCTCTACTCATTCTCAACACTTCATAGCTAGTATTCCTTCTCTCTCTATTAATTCTTTACAAAGTTGATAAATATTGTACTCAAGTGCCAACATTGACGGCGGCATCTTCATAGTGGATTGGTGATCAAGAGTACCACCCGCGGTTTTTCCCATTCCTTGGGTTTTCCGCGTCAACAATTGTTTGTCTATCTATTCTTTTATTTACATTCTTGTTGATCATTAATTATTTCATATTTGTTTAAGTATATTGTTCTTGTTGTTGGCTCCCCAATACCTTTTGCGTACTTGGTACAAAATCGGCATAAACAATTTAATGTATGTCGCCGTTGTTGGTGGAAACTCGAAAGTAAAAAAAAAAAAAGCTAATCTTTTTCCCGAAGATTATTTTTTTCTCCTTTGGTCTAATACTGGTAGATTCTCAATATTTAGCTTATTTATCATGAATTTTCCAATGTAAAATTGGGAAGGAGTTGCAGCAGAGTAGAGGAAACAACGCTGGAAACTGCGGCAGAGGTTGGAGGAGTAATTGAAAACTGGCGGCTCTTGTGCGCCACCACTTCGAGGCGCTTGCTCGTAGACCCGACCAACATATCTTCTCTTGCTCGCCATCTTATCACTCTCTTGTGTTTCTCCCTTTCTCGTCCTCTGCCACGTGCGTCGCTGCTAAGGCTCATTGCACCACGACCGAATCATGGACCAGAAGAGGGGTGGTTGGGGGTGGTTAGGGAGGAAGGGTTAATCAGTTAAGGTTAATTAAAGTTATTAAGTTAAGGTTATTGAATAGTTATGTTTAATTAGGGTTGAAGGGTTAATGACTAACGGCGTTAGCCTTCTGTTAGTCAAATGTTATGCTTTGTTATTTGTGTAAATGTCGAGGATATATGGTGAATTTTCAAAAGTTGGACAGTATATTGTCAATTATGTGAAAACTCAGAAGCATTGGTGAAAAAGTCATAAGATAAATAAAACGCTAATACGAGTAGCTATTATGTCTGAGCCAAACAAATAACGCTAATACGGAACTTATTCAGGATCTTGTTATCCATGTTAATTTAAGTTAGTTTTTTCGCCTGGATTTTTAAAAAAAAAGTTACATGAGTTATTTTTTAGACATTCGACAAAAACATTCTACCAGACTCTATAGAGTATGGTCACGCCACCGACATTAACGTTTCGAGTTTCCAACACCAGAAACAATACGACACGCGTGCCACACAAGTTGGGAACGTTTTTTGATTTTGAAAGTTTATGAGAAACGGCAAATAAAGGAAAAATGACGCTTTCCTTTTGTTTAATGAGAAAAAGGGAAACAAAACAAAAAAAAACAATAAAAGAACAGCATGAGAGTTCATGTCGACACTCCCGCAAACTAGGGCTGGCAAAAGTTGACCCAACCCGATAACCCGACCTGAAAATGACCTGAAAATTCCGGGTTTGGGTTGAGATTTTCGACCTGAAATAAAAAGTGGGTCAACCCAACCCGACCTGAAAATATAATGGGTTAGGTTTGGGTTGTCTTTTTGAACCTGAAAATAACCCGAATAACCTGATTTAGCAGTCGGGTTATCTTCATGTCGGGTCAACCTGAAATTAACCCAAACTTTCATAACTTATACAACATATCTTTTGTTATTCTTATTTGTATTGGGCCAAGACCATTTCTTGGATCACCTAAATTTCATTTCAAGTCATTAACCCATACTTTCATAACTTAGCGTGTATAGTTGAATTTCATTTCAGGTCATTTTGGGTTGGTTTCGGGTCAACCTGAAATCGGTAAGGTTGGGTTTGGGTTACGATTTTCGACCTGAAATAGAATCAGGTCGGGTTTGGGTTAGAGGTAAGTGACCTGAAATATAAATCAGGTCAACCTGAAACTGACCCAACCCGACCTGTTTGCCAGCCTTACCGCAAACCCAATAGTCCATCTTTTTCTTCGTTCTCTCACTACCCAACAACCTAGTAGCTTCTCTCTTGGCAACATGACTAAATGTATGCTCTCTTTTCTATTTATCTTAAAAATCAAGTTTGTATGGAGAACTAATTTATATCTTTGAAGTTGATTTGCTAATGTCATATAATATTTTTATGTAAATTTTTTATTCGACATTTGCTAGAATTTTCTCGTTTTTATGAAATTAAAAAATGGAAGTTTACATTTTATGTGTCGTATCGGTATCCGTTTTCCATTTTCATGCATCATAGCTACTACTGGCTACGTACGTACAATAAGATTAATGTTTTCTCTATAGGGAAGATTGATTAATGTTGGTGTATAATTTTTGTCTTATTGATTTGGAACAGTTCAAAAGTGAATACATGTACTAAAAAAATCACCCATAAGTTAAATATCAACAATCCTTGATTATACTCCCTCAGTAATTTTAGAATAATGAAGGTCGTAAACTACCCCTTAATATTGACGAAAGTTGCATCCAAATTTTGTCTATGGACATCCATCGAGCACAATCCTTGGTGTTGGTGGTGTTGTTCCATTTGGCCTATAAAATCGGGTATTTGGCCAGACAACTTACTTATTGGGTTTTTCTACGTGGTACTGGTACCCCTGTGTTTTATGAAATGATACGTTGTACCGATTTTTTTGAACTCTCCACATTATACTCAACATTCTAAAAGTCACACAAAACACCCTTAGTAACAGAAAATCCTACCCCAAATCTTACTTAGCCTTCAATTTATGTCTCAGAACATATCCCAAACCTTAGTCAACTATTAAGGCTAAAAAAACTACTCTATGCCCACAGGGTAATAAACTCCCAAAATCTACTGTTTGATATCTTGTATAAGGGTATTTTGTGTAACGTTTATAAAGTTTACGGGTATAACATGGAAAAAAAGTCGGGTATAACATAGAATTTCGTATAGAACACAAGGGCACCACGTAGAAAAACCCTTAATTATTTTATCTTAATGCAAGCATTTTGACAATAGTTATTTTGCCCAAGGATCAAGAATTAGGGCGGTGATTAAATTATATTATAGATCGAGATAAACCAAGATCTTAAGCCGGGAGAAATTCAGGGACAGGCCCAGTAATCTTGTTGGAGGAGAGGTTTATTTGGTCCAGTTACGTGAGTTGGCCCAAGAATTTAAGGATAGGGCCGATCACATAGGTCATTGGTTCTAGTGATAGAAAGGTAAGTAAGTTTATTTAGCTTATCAATGTATGACGGTATTGGCCAGAAATAGGGATGGGCATGGGTCCAGGACCCTAACTGGACCCTATTGGACCCGATCCTACGGCCTAATTTTAGGGTCCGAGTCCAACTTTTTCTGGACCCTAAGGGTACGGGCTCGGGTCTGGGTCCTGGTCTGAGTCCAAATGAACTTCTTAATTAGGGTCTGGGTCTTAATATTCTAGACTTAGACCCTATACTTGGACCCTAAGGTTGTTTAATATTCTTATTGTCTTTGTGTGTTTTAGAAAAAACATTCGTATATATCCTAAATTTTCAACTTTTGTCATTTAGACCCAAAACTCTAGACCCAAAACCTGGACCCTACACATCATAGGCACTATAGTAAGTCAAGAAATATAAAAAAATTGAAAATTGGGCAAAAATAGAGGAATAGGCTAGATCCTATATCTGGACCTTAGACCATGTAAACCCTAAGGGTCTGGATCTAGGTCCAACTTTTCTAGACCCTTAAGGTCCAAGTCTAATGTCTGGTCGGACCCGACCCAAAACCTGTAACGCCCCGACTACTAACCAACATCACTAGTAGGTTAATTAATGAGTTATTAGCAGCGGAACCTAGATATTAATCATAATTATCTATTATAAAAACTTAAATTGAAACTTAGTTATTGTACATAGTCTAGCATTAACTTAAATTATAACCATAAATCTTTACGTAAGCTTAAATACTAAACTACTCCTCACTGCTACGTCATCCCATTAGCACCATCAGTACCTAAAACAAAAAAACAAAACGTCATGAGCCGAGGCTCAGTAACATACTTCTCTAACATCGTAAAAGCATTTCAATTCATTTTAGTTGCAAACAGGGAGAAGAGAATATAGTCAAACCATTTCATAAACATGCACTTCAAATCAGGAATTTAAGAACCACTCAGGTTGTCATTATCATTATCATTATCATCATTCATTAACATAATCATTATCAGGAAACTTTCATTAGTTATTTGAGTTGAACGGAAGGCAAAGCCACCGAGGACATAAGTCCCCCATCAGAAGGTGGCATATAATGCCATAAATCATAACAGAAGGCAAAAGCCACCGAGGATATTCATCCCCCATCAGAAGGTGGCATATAATGCCAATAGTAACAGAAGGCAGAGCCACCGAGGACATTGTCCCCCATCAGAAGGTGGCTTATAATGCCATATTGCGAGTGCCACCGAGGACGTTGTCCCCCATCAGAAGGTACGTGCACGACCCGACTCTTAACTTTATCGTGTTTCATTTCTTTTACGAATCATAATCACATTACATAATTGTAACCGTAATCTTAAAACGTAATCGTAATCATAATCATACCAAAGTCGTCATACTTCATAGCATCAAATCATATAATAAATATTGTTTACATAGACAAACATTTCATATCCCGCACACCATATATAATATAGCATTATAAACATTTCATAAAAGAATCATATGAAACATAGTTGGAAGGAGAGTGCGGGTGTTAGCAGTAGACGTTACCTGAAATCCTGCATAGTGAGTTTGGTAGCTGGGTGAGGCTTGTAGTATTCTTTTCCTTTTTAATCTAATCAAGAACCGAATAACGGGATTTATTACTACTTAACTAAGACTTGGGTTTTTTCTAAAATAAATATACTAATTCTTAATATAGCATTTCAGTATTTGTTTTTAACTTTCGATTGTGAAGGTTTTAATGATTAGTTAATGGTTCTTTTATTATATTAGTCCAACGTAGTTCATACTATTACTTATGGAGTCTTTCGAAACATAAAGGTCATACTTAAACGAGAATAATAATTATAGTCTTAACTTGTTATCTAGCGTGTTATTATTCCTAACGCCTTTTAAACATAAAAGTCATATTTAGGTGGCAATAATAACTAATCTTGATTTATGATTCATGTTTAATGACTTGTGAATATGGTTTTCTTGTTCTAACTAATTCATTCTCTAAACAAACTATTACAAAATGCATATATTTTTAATAAAACTCACATTATTATTTTAACTAAGAGGTGAAGTTTATTATCGTCAACAAATTACTTATTTACGATTAGACGTAAGTTTAGCATGATTACTACTAGAAGGATTATTATCATTATTCCACTGACCTAAATATCATCATTAATAGTAAAAATAACTCGTCATATCTTATACATAGTTAATGTTGAACTGAATTGTTTGCTATTATCTAATCTAAACATCAATATTTGTTAATTGTCATACATTGCTAGAAGTAATTAGTCTAGTTTAATAAAAATAACTCAATAAAAATTAACTTACGAACTATATATAATTATGGGTCTTACTAATATTTATACTCCAATTTTAGATTACCAAAATCAGTTTAGTTCTTATTGTAAAATTAGCCCAACATTAACAATTAACAAACTAACATAATTAAGGACCATCCTATAGCTTTCATTTAAGCCCATAAGCTGAAACTAAAACATAGGTGTGAATTTCATACCTCTGCTCAATTGAGCAGGGACGAAACAACAGGGGGCAGGGAAGGACTCCGGGATAACGGCAACGTGCACTGGCAAGCTGGCCGGCAGGGTGTCTGGGCAGCGGAGGTGGTGCGCAGCGAGGAGAGGAGGGAGAAACGCGAGAGAGAATAGGAGACTGTGGCGCAGGGGTGCGTGCTGGTTATTGGTGGTCAAGGAGGGTGGTGTACTGGTGTTTATGCGGTGGTTCCATTGGAGGCAGTTAAGCAGCGATGGCGGGGGCAGCAGCCCGAAACCAGAGGACAGAGAAGAAGAGAGTGGTGTGGTGCTTGGTGGACATGGCTATCTATAGCCATTGTCAAGCTTCTAAAAAGCTTTGAAGATAACCATGAAGTGGAAGAGAATTTAAGTGAGACTTGTTTTCTTGTTTGTGGCAGCAGTTAGGTGTAGGATTCTATAAGTACTCTAAGCGGAATTTCATGAATCATATTCATAAGCACTTAAAACAGGATCTCATGCATATACATTCAAGGATCACATAATAGTTAAGAATTAACCTTTGACGCGTGATTTCCACAAAGCTCTTCGAGATCCGGAGATAGAACCGCAATTGAGATTCCTCTACTAGGTCCACGAATCCAGATCAACGCTCCACCAATGCTAGTTGGAAGGAAGAGAGACTCTTCTATTTCTTGGAGCAGTATTACGTAGCTTTGAAAGAGAGAAGAGGAGAGAGAAAACAATGAGAGAATAAAACTGACTACTTTATTTTCTCACCCCACCCCTAATTATAGGAACTAATTAGGTTAGGAGTCCTCTCCTTTTATTTCTCCTTGGCCGGCCACCCCTTGAGTCCTACATGGGCTCTAGGTCATTCTTTTATTGATCCGGATTGTGTAAGTGTGACCTTGTAGGATCCATCTAATTGGGCTTCGGGTTTATTATTTACTAAACCTGAAGTTCTATAGCATCCTCTAGCAAGACGTATAGACGACCCAATTTAATGAATTTATTATCTCCATAATATGATCCATGTTATATTTAGTAATTGCATTAGAGTCAAGGACACAATTCCTTCAATCTCCCACTTGTCGGATACGAGTGTGCCATCTTCAAATTCCTTAAGTCTCTTAGTGTCCAATTTGATAGTATGATCATATTTCTATGTCATCCATACTAGTCTTCAAATTAATCCTTGAAATTCGAGTTCAAATTGACAAACAAATGATCATCATATAATCCATTTGAGCACGGCCATGCATTTTTCAATTTTCACTCTCCAAGGGGCCAAGACACCCATCCTATCTCATATAGGAGGACTTTTCAATCTTGTGGCAACCAAAACTCCCACTCAACTTTTAGCACAACCCGAACACTGCCTTTATAGTCCCCTTTTACGGCATGACGTTTGACAGTTTCAAAGTTATACCAATCATTAGCCTAAGTAGTGTTCCACTCATGTCTTAGGAATCCACTAATATAATTACGAAGTTATAGAAACTTCTAAGTAGGTCTGTTCGGCCATGTATCAACTATACATGTCCATACGATTGACTAAACATCTCCATGTTCCCATAGCCCATGAAACGGCGCTATCAATCAATCTTATATGCTAATCCTTTAATAAGTCATTTATGTCCAATTTAACGACTTAGATTAGGAACTATGATATTCTATGAATTCTGTTCACTTATGGTGTTTCATTCATCAAATCACATATTTGACAAAACCATTGAATTCAAGATATATTTTGGACATTTTATTTAATACCAAACCAAAATTAAATAAGATAAAATTTTATTTCTCATAAACATAAAATAGAAAAACCATGTCTCTACATTGTAATAAGTTTCTCTAAACCTAGTACAATCTAAAGCCACTCTAACATTTGCTTTAAGCCTAAAGCCCTAGCGTGACACTCATGCTTGGGTTGAGGTAGTGGTTTAGTGAGCGGATCAGCCACATTCTCATCCGTGTGAACTTTGCAGATCCTGACATCCTTCCTGTCAACAATCTCCCTAATGAGGTGATACTTCCTCATTACATGTTTGGATTTGTTATGTGATCTCGGTTCTTTTGCTTGCGCAATAGCACCATTGTTATCACAGAACAACTCAATCCCTTCCAGAGCACTAGGTATGATATCTAACTCTGTCAAGAACTTCTTTATCCAAACTTCTTCTTTAGCTGCTTCAACCGCTGCTAAATATTATGATTCTGTCGTAGAGTCTGCTACAGTGCTTTGCTTTGAGCTCTTCCAGCTCACTGCTCCTCCATTTAGACAAAAGACGTACCCTGACTGAGAGCGGTAATCATCTCTGTCGGTTTGGAAGCTCGCATCAGTATAACCTTTAACAACCAACTCACTTTCACCTCCATAGACTAAGAACATGCCTTTAGCTCTTCTCAAGTACTTAAGGATGCTCTTAGCTGCAATCTAGTGTGCTTCCCCTGGATTTGCTTGGAACCTGCTACACATGCTCAAGGCATATGCAACATCTGGTCGAGTACTTATCATGGCATACATGATAGACCCTATAGCCGAAGCATAAGGTATGCTACTCATTCGCTTCAACTCATCAGGCTCAGTCGGGCACTGACTCTTGCTAAGCGATATGCCATGGGAATGAATCCTCTCTTCGAGTTTTCCATGTTGAACCTTGCAAGAACTTTATCAATATAAGTTTCTTGACTTAGTCCAATCATCCTTCGAGACCTATCTCTATGGATTTTAATTCCCAGTATGTACTCAGCTTCTCCAAGGTCCTTCATGGAGAAACAACTTTTCAACCATTCCTTGACTAACTAAAGCATTGGTATGTCATTTCCCATGAGTAGTATGTCATCCACATACAATACCAAGAAGACTAAGCTGCTCCCACTAAACTTCTTGTAAACACAAGACTCTTCTTCGCTTTTGATGAAATCAAATTTCTTGATTGCCTCATCAAATCGAAGATTCCAGCTCCGAGATGCCTGCTTCAATCCATAAATGGATCTCTGAAGCTTGCAAACCCTTTTAGGATTTTCTGGATCCTCAAAACCCTCAGGTTGTGTCATGTACACATCCTCATTCAAGAACCCATTCAAGAATGCGGTTTTGACATCCATCTCGCCAAATTTCATAATCATAAAATGCAAGAATCGCTAAAAGTATCCGAATTGACTTAAGCATTGCTACTGGAGAAAAGGTCTCATCATAGTCTATACCATGAATATGTCTGAATCCTTTTGCAACCAGTCTTGCTTTATAGACATAGACATTCCCATCTTTGTCTGTTTTCAATTTGAACACCCACTTTCATCCAATAGGGTTAACCCCATCAGGCAAGTCGACCAGGGTCCAAACTTTATTCTCAGACATGGAGTCTAACTCGGATTTCATGGCTTCAAGCCATTTCTTAGAGTCTGGGCTCATCAAAGCTTGTTTGTAGGTAGTAGGTTCTGAATTCTCCAAAATCATAATTTCAGAGTTTTCAGTTAACAGGAAATCAACCAACCTCTTGTTTGGAATCCTTTCTCTAATAGACCTACGTGGGGCCTGAGCATCAAGAGAAATGTTCTCTTCAACTTCTTGAAGATCTTCGCTTGAATTAGATTCAAGTGGGACGGTAGGAGGTTCACGCGTTGAATACGTCATCTCCTGAACTAGACTTTCGTCTTGTCGGGCCGTCTCTGACATGGTGTGAACCACGTCTAATTGTTGCTCCTCTCGAATTTCTTCGAGAATTATTTTACTCCCACTTGTCTTTCTAGAAACAAATTCCTTTTCAAGAAAGACACTATCACGAGCAACAAACACTTTGTTCTCTTGATGGTTATAGAAGTAATAACCCCTTGTCTCTTTTGGGTAACCCACAAAGAGACATTTATCTGACTTGGGTGCAAGTTTTTCTGAAAGTAAACGTTTTACATAGACCTCACATCCCCAGATCTTAAGAAAAGACAAGATTTGGAGTTTTCCATTCCATAACTCATATGGAATCTTTTCCACATCCTTTGACGGGCTCCTGTTTAGTGTGTGTGCAGCTGTTTCGAGAGCATATCCCCAAAAAGAAATCGGAAGATCAGCAAGACTCATCATTGATCGAACCATATCCAATAAGGTCCGATTCTTCCTTTCAGATACACCATTTAACTGCGGTGTTCCTGGTGGAGTCAATTGTGAAAGAATTCCACAACCCTTCAAATAATCATCAAACTCTTGGCTCAAATATTCGCCACTACGATCGGATCGTAGT
Organism: Beta lomatogona; assembly: GCA_947646795.1. NCBI lineage: Eukaryota > Viridiplantae > Streptophyta > Magnoliopsida > Caryophyllales > Amaranthaceae > Beta > Beta lomatogona. Next base: position 6,421,462 of record CANSNZ010000023.1, on the reverse strand, counting down.
GCTTTATTTGTCTTACCAAGTTGATTTTGTACTTCATTCTGGAACTCTTTGAATTTATCAAAAGATTCTGATTTATGTTTCATTAAGTAGACATATCCATATCTACTCAAATCATCAGTGAAGGTAATGAAGTAATTAAACCCTCCCCTTGCCTTTGTGCTCATAGGACCACAAACATCTGTATGTATGAGGCCCAAGAGATCGCTGGCCTTTTGATGTTATGGTTTTATATAGTGTTTTTCCCCTATATTTGAGCTAAAATGTGTATCAATGGTGCTCTTAGGAGCCATTTCATGCTAACTTTCTCCATCTAGTTGTGGTTTTCTGTTCTGTGTCTGATTGCAGGTTTTAGGGAGTTATCTCTCTATTTTCTACCACTATCTGACCATTACACTGGACTGGAGAAGTTCGAAGACATATTTGATGAGTTCCGAGGTCCCGAGAATGCTTTCCGAGGCCCTGGACAAAAGTAGAAGTGAAGCCTTGGCGTTTGAAGCCAAGGAATGAAGTATCGGACATGAGCCCGATTGGATCGGGCACCACACGCTCGATCGGGCGTTCAACTCCGTCACAAGCAAGAGTCGTTGCGGGCCCGATCGGGCGACGTTGCCCGGTCGTTGTTTCGTTGTCCAGCCCGATCGGGCGAGATGGCCCGATACCATAGGGCGAGGTATTCTCTGGTGCACAGCTGCTGCGTTTGAGCCTTGCGCGCTAATGTCTAAAGCCCGACTTCATCGGGCGCTTGGCGAGAGTGTACATGCGTCTGCGGAGCTGAGCTGAGCGCTGAACATCGACGGCCCGACTTCATCGGGCGAGGCAGCCCGATAGCATCGGGCGCTTGGTCTTTTGAGCGCTGCTACTTTCTTTGTGCCCGACTTGATCGGGCTTGGTTGGCCCGATCGGGCTTCTCTCCACGCGCGCTCATTTAATGAGTTTCGGGCACTTAGTATAAAGAGGAAAGTTAGAACATTTATTGAGGGATCTTTGTTTTAGCTCTTATTTTTCTCATAGACTCTCTCAAGAACCCTAGATTTTATTACTTTTTATTGTGATTCAAGATCAAACATTTGGATTATTCGCAAGTTCAATATAGTTCTTTAATTTGGTAATCTTCTTCCTTGTTTTCTCCATTATTGTTTGCTTCCTCTATTATTGATTAGAGTAGTTTCTTAGTTATTTGCAATAGTTCAAAGTATGGATTTTTATATGGAACTTGTTATTGGATTCTCAAACATGAGTGAGTAGTTTTATTTCTAGGATTGTGGAGATCTATGTATGCAATGAGGGATTAATGGATTAATATAATTACCCTTTATTTCAATTGTTTCCTGTGATTGAATCGTTCATGCTAGATTTATGAATTAGGACTGATTTGTATTTCTATTATCGCAATATTGAATCTACTTCGAGAGGAGAGATTTCGTATAGGCTTTCAATCATTAGGCATAGTGATCCTTGACCATGCGAGAGCGGCTAGGTGATCTTTGAGGGAGTGTTAATGTTCGAGAGAAATTACATGTGCCCTAGATAAATTGACTTATTGGGTAGTTATTATTCGTCTCTGATTTCCCGAATTGTATGCATAGTGATCCATAGTCCTAGTTCTTTATTAATTGATTCATACCTTCATATTTAGTTCTATCATTTGCCTATTAGTTTAGTCACACACCCATTTTCAACTGATTTAGTTAGTATAATATTAGAATTCAGATACGATAATATAACTTTCTCCCTGTGGATTCGATCCTGACTTCCTTGACTACTTGTTAGTGGACTTTAGGTTATTTTTGATAAGGTGATACGACTTTAGCCTGTCACCTTTTCACCCTTTCCAGTAAACGGTGACTTTGTCATTTTCCCCATCAAGCATGATTCACATACATCAAATGATTTAAAATCAAATGATGGAAGAATACCATCCTGTTGTAACTTTTGGATGCGCTTTTGGTTTATATGAGCCATTCGACAATGCCAAATGTAGGTTAGGTTTGATTCATTTGATTTTTGTTTCTTGCTATCTATGTTATAGACTTGTAATGACCTATCAATTTAGCACTAGCATAGAACATATTATTGTAAGAAATGGAACAAACATTTGTTCTTAATTTCAAAACAAAACCCTTCAGAATCCAATACAGAAACAGAAATTATGTTCTTAGTTATAGAAGGAACAAAATAACAATTATTTAATTCTAGAAGAAAGCCAGATGGCAAATGCAGACTATAGCTTCCTATGGCAAGTGCAGCAACCCGTGCTCCATTTCCAACGCAAAGCTCTACCTCGCCCTTTGCCAGCCTCCTACTTCTTTTTAGTCCCTGCACATCATTAACTATGTGAGAACCACAGCCGGTATCCAATACCCATAAAGAAGTAGAAGTCAAATTGATTTCTATAACAAATATACCTGAAGTGGAATCCCCAGACTTCTTTTATTCCAAGTATAGAGGGCAGTTCCTCTTCCAGTGTCCTATCTTGTGACAATGGAAGCACTTGCTTTCCGCGGCCACCTTTGGCTTGGCGGTTAGCTTAGGTTTTTCAGCAACAACGGCAACTTGCTTGCCTTTGTCCTTCTTTCCTGCCCATTTCTTCTTAAAACCCTTTCCCTTCTGAACCATCAGAACCTCTTTCTTTGGTTCTTTAGGGATACTCCTCTCAGCATTGACCAACAACCCGTGCAGCTCTTGCAAAGTCTTTTCAGACTCATTCATGTTGAAGGTCATCCTGAACTGATTAAAGTTGTCAGGCAATGAGTGGAGAATAATGTCAGTAGCCAACTCAACCCTGTAAGGGAATCCAAGTTGTTCCATGTTTTCGAAAAGACCCATCATAGCGAAAACATGGGGGCCAACAGCTTGACCCGGCTTCATGTGACATTCTAGTATCTCCCTATTAGTCTCATACCGCTCAACTCGGGCTTGTGTTCGAAATATAGCCCGCAGCTCTTGCATGATGGTATAAGCATCCTTGGTTTCGAACCTCCTTGGACTCTTCATGGATCTCCATCCATGTTAGCCGTGGGCCTTCTCTTGATGGGCTCGTCTAAATTACAAAAATACTTAACGATACGCATATCGTATTTAAATTACAAGAATACATCACGATACGCAGATCGTATTTTCTAACTTAAATTTGGGCCATACTAGTCATTCATAGCAATTATATCAAATATAAAATGCCACATAATAATATCACATATTATACTTGCCAATAATCAAAATATCAAATATTCTTAATTAAAGCAAAAGGATAAAATATTTAAGTAATTCCTAACCACCTAAAAATTCTATCCTAGAGAATCTAGCCTACTAATTTTAATTAGATTAAAGAATCAAATTATGGATTTTAATTTATGACCCAGTTAAAATTAACATAATTAATATAATTGGAATTTGCTTAATCTACTCAACAAAAAGATTTACAAAATTTCAAAATAGAAAAAATATAAAAAACAAAATCTGACCCAAAAAACATGGCTGCCAATATGCCATTCCTCCACGTTTTTTTTTTTTTTTTTTATTTAATGAAAACTTCAGTCAAATGTTTTAACAGACTTCCCCATAATGAGAAACTATACCAGCGAATTCAGCCTCATATCATGAAGCCGAAAACCACGAGATCTTCAACATCTTCAACTGATTGAAGATCTGCCACGGCGGCAGGGATGAATCCTACCACCGCAGCAACCGCACGAGGCCAGCCAGCGCGTCTACTGCCCAACCCAACGCACTGCCCAGACTTCAAAACTCAGGCACGGCAGTAGGGAGCATCCCCACCACCGCAGCTGCCATGTTCAACGTGAACACCGGCGTTTCCGCGGTAACCAGACGGCCACTGCACGCCGGTAGCGGCTGTCGCGTTGTAACCAACAACACCACCGCACTTCATTTCGCTGTTCTTCATATACACCACGTACCACCACAACCACCGTGGCTGCACCGGAATGCGACGCGCCACCCAGCCGTGGTATGACAGTCAATTGCTTCAAATTATTGTAACAATTACAAGAATTGAAGTGATTGCTTTGTGACTTAGAGTTTCGAAATTTTGTGGGCAAAATTGAGTATGAATTTATTCGGCATCAAAATTCAAATTCTTGGAGTTTGTTATTTAGTTATTTTGCATAATCAAATTAAGCATAAACAACTAAAATTTTCGGCCATTTGAATTCCAAAATTAAGCAAATTAAATCTCCATTTAATTAATCCAATTAAATAATTCAATCCATAATTCAATTCCTCCCCTTAATCAAATTAAAATAGGCATACACATCAAAATAAAACTAATTATTATGACCAAAAATTTATATGCAAGAGGCTAAAATTGATACCATTGTAGGATTCTATAAGTACTCTAAGCGGAATTTCATGAATCATATTCATAAGCACTTAAAACAGGATCTCATGTATATACATTCAAGGATCACATAATAGTTAAGAATTAACCTTTGACGCGTGATTTCCACAAAGCTCTTCGAGATCCGGAGATAGAACCGCAATTGAGATTCCTCTACTAGGTCCACGAATCCAGATCAACGCTCCACCAATGCTAGTTGGAAGGAAGAGAGACCCTTCTATTTCTTGGAGCAGTATTACGTAGCTTTGAAAGAGAGAAGAGGAGAGAGAAAACAATGAGAGAATAAAACTGACTACTTTATTTTCTCACCCCACCCCTAATTATAGGAACTAATTAGGTTAGGAGTCCTCTCCTTTTATTTCTCCTTGACCGGCCACCCCTAGAGTCCTACATGGGCTCTAGGTCATTCTTTTATTGGTCCGGATTGTGTAAGTGTGACCTTGTAGGATCCATCTAATTGGGCTTCGGGTTTATTATTTACTAAACCTGAAGTTCTATAGCATCCTCTAGCAAGACGTATAGACGACCCAACACTACTACAGAATCGATGATTTGCGTCGGATGCGAGACGCTCATTTGCGTCGGACATGGGTCCGACGGCACAGATCTCGTCGCAGATGAAGAAACAGGATCTGCGTCGGACTAGAACACGACGCAGTTGAAGCGCTATATGCGTCGGACCCTGACCAACACGCGACGCAAATGGTCTATCATCTGCGTCGCACATTAATCAACATGCGACGCAGATGGCCCAGCAAGCCAGTAAATAAACCATTTTTATATTTTAAAAAATTACCCATTTGCGTCGGACTTTGCCTTACATCCGACGCAAATGGGTAATTTTTGTTAAAAAAAAATAAATTCACGTATACAAACATCATGAAGAAAAATGGCGAAGAATCATCTAATTAAACGCATACACAATTCAAGCAGAACCATAATCAAATTCAACAAAACTAAGTAACATAAAAACAGAACCATAATCAAACAAGTAAAAAAACAGAACCATAATCTATACAAAATCAAAAAACGAAATTAAAAACTTCAATATTTAGATCTAACATAAAAAACGAAATTAAAAAACAGAACTTACAAAAAATACTAAATAAATTAAAAAAAAAACCTAAATCACCAAAATCAGATCTTTCGTTCTCGTTCTTCTTCAAATCTCGTTCTTCTTCAATTTCGTTCTTGAATTTGCGAAAATAGTAGCTAGAACATCGTCCTTCAATTTGGGGAAAAAGTCGATCAAATCGAGAACAATTAAACAGCAAGAATTCAAGATAATTAAACAAAATCTTCATAACCTGAAATCCATCGCCAAACGTACTGAAGAATTCCATCTCAAACTGAAGAAATCCTTCGCCAAACGTACTGAAGAAATCCTTCGCCAAACGTACCTCTCAAACTGAAACAAAGGAGGCCAAAAAAGTCCGAAGAAGAAGAAGAGAACGCAGCAGAGCTAAAACTGGGAGAAGATTTCGTGAAAGCAAAGTGTTTGACGAACTGACCCATTAAATCAGATGCCCCAAGTATTCGAGAAATCTCTTGCTCGAGCTTTTCGTCACCATTGGTGAGAAGAAGGAGAAGATGAAGAAGAATAGAGAGAGAGAGAACATCGTTGTGTTATGAGAAAGAGAGAGGGAGAGAGGGAGAAGGAGAAGAGAGAGAGAGAGACGGCTGGTGGATGAATCAGTAGTGGAATTGTTAGGTTTTAGAAGAAATGAAGCGGGACTTATCTGCGTCGCACATATAGCCCATGCGACGCATATAAGCCCAAATCATTTTAAGCGTTGCATTTTTTTATATAATTAGCCCAAATCATCTGCGTCGGATGGACCACAGAGTCCGACGCAAATAACTTTTTGCATCGCACTAAAGGAACGTGCGACGCAGATAGGTCGTCTTTTGCGTCGATTCCCTGTTGCATGCGACACAAATGAGTCTTATGCGACGTTTGTCCTGTTGTGCGACGCAGATGGTGAGACGCAAATCGTCATTTTTCTACTAGTGCAATTTAATGAATTTATTATCTCCATAATATGATCCATGTTATATTTAGTAATTGCATTAGAGTAAAGGACACAATTCTTTCATTAGGAGGTTGAAGATGAGTTTTGCCTTGGGTTGCCATGTAAGAGAAAGAAGGAGGTGGAAGAAGGAGGAAGAAATTTGGTGGGGAAAGTCAAGTTAAAGTTTTATTTTTCCACTTCCTTCAATTACCTTTTCTTCTTTTCTTTTTCTTCTATTATTATTATTATTATTATTATTATTATTATTATTATTATTATTTTTAACTAACAAAAATAATTACACACTTTTAGATGTTCATACTTTATTTGTGTCATAGTATTAGTTTATCTAATTTAATAGTTTATGTGTTGCTCAACAAATAAAATAAATTTAGCCTCTTATTCAAGTTTATAAGTTAATTAGCAGGATTAAATTTTTGGGATATTACAAAACCCTACCCATTCCCATTCCTAGCCAGAAAGATTGGCAGGTATGTGATAAGCTATGAAGCACGGGTACAACGGTTGAGTGTCGTATCCCGTATCCGATACGGGTACAATTCAGGTACGGTACGAATATAGGGTGGATTCGTACCCAAACCGTACCTGAGAGGGTGGATACGACTGCCTCTCATGGGGACGAGTCCGCTACAAAGTGGGTTAGAAAAAAACGTACCCATGTGACTTTCATGAAATTTCAGAGAAAAAAAAAATTTTAGATCAAATATAGGCTTTTCTAGATGAAATTTCAACCCAAAAGAAAAAGTAATCTTTAAGTCCAAATTGCTGAAGAAATTTGAGCCCAGAATTATTTAGATGAAGAAGAAGAGAAGAAAGGAAGAAGACGAAAAGAGATACAGAGGAAGAAGACGAAAGTATGTATAAAATTCATTGGCCATTGTTCTTAGCATGCAGTTAAAGTCAACTTTTCGTTTTTTGATATCCCCCTCCCTTCTTTGCAGCTATCATTAGTAGTTCAGTACATATGACTACTTTATGAGAAAAGATGACTACTTGTCTACTTTTCTCTCTTTATTCTTATCAGTCTTATCACTCCCTTTATTAAGGCTATATTTTATTCATCTTAAATTTACTGATCTAAACTTATCTGATTTGATCTGAACTTATTTTTTCTGATCTGATCTGAAATTATTTTTTTATAAAACATATTAATACTAATATTATTATTACTTTGTATTTCATTACTAGTATTACTGTTACTATCATTTTATTACTATGCACAACTTTGAATAATAATAATAAATAATAATAATATAATAATAATAATATTAATTTTTATAATAATAATAATATAAATAATATTATAATAATAATAACAATAATAATAATATTATTATAATAATAATAACAATAATAATAATAGCATAATTAGTTTTTTTTTGAAAAAGAACACCTTAGTATATGAACATACAATTAAAAATGAAAGATCAAAGACTCTGGGTCCAATGGTATGGCTTCCTATCTCCCACATGGGAGACCAAGCTTCAAATCTTAGTGGAAGCATATATTTCAATATTATTGTGGGTAGAGGGAGGGGGGTTGGGGCTTGTTGGGTCTCTAGGTGAGTGACCCTGTGCGAGGACAGCCTAGAGGAAATTCATCTTACCACGAGGTTCCCAAAAGGGACCCAAAAAAATTAAAGATAAAAGAACGCACATTTTAGGTTAAAAAAACATATTGTTCATGGTGAGGAGAACATATTATTCATGTTCAAGGTCCGTTAATAATAAGAATTTAGTTAGTAATGAAAAGAACATATAATGATATTAAAAAAAGAACATATATGAAAGAGCATACAAAATCTATTTAAAGAACACATTCTAAAAATAAAATATTGACTTTATTTTTATATTGATGACATGTTTGGATTTAACTAAAAATATGTTCTTTGTTATATCAATAAATTGTTCTTTTTTATTATAAATAAACCTATAAATATATATAATCATATGATCTTGAACAAAATGGTTAAATATTATTCTTATATCGTTGTCTTGTTCTATATAAACTTTGTTTTTAAAGATAAGTTGAAATCCTTTGTAGGGAAAATTTTGAACGTGATGACAACACCATTAGGTTATCCCATACTATTCATGTTTTATACTCCCTCCGTTTCATTTTAATCTACACACTTTGACATTTTACACTATTCACAAATTTCACTTTGACCATCATTTGTGATTTATACGCGGATGAAAATATAGTCATGTGGGATCTTGTTAGATTCATCATAACATGTATTTTATTAATATGTACTTTTTATAATTTTTACAAATACAAAACTAAAGATATATGTCCTCAAAGTTTTGCATTGGCATGCGTGAAAAGTGTAAGTGTGTAGATTAAAATGAAACGAAGGGAGTATAAACTAGTAACATATAATTAATTTATATTATTCTACCAAAATTGTTTTAAAAAATAAACATCATATACTATTGTCATGTTCATTACATGTACAACATCAAAAATAACATCACATATGAAACTTATTAATTAACAAATATAGAAAAGAACACGTACAAATGCCAAAAGAACATTCTTCTTCTTGAACACAAATAGCTTCAAATAGTGATATCAATGACATTTATAATAATAGCAACAACATTAATAATAATTATCAATATTAATAATTAATAAGTACAACAACGACAATAATAATAATCTTTTTGAACAAAAGTACTAGTAAATAGTAATATTAATAGTAATAGTAATCGTATAAAATAATAGTAATAACAATAATAATAATAATAATAATAATAATAATAATAATAATTGTAAATAACAATAATAACATTAATAATACTAATGATCATAATAATCATAATAATAATAACAATAATAATAAGTGTTTAAATATAAGCATAATCGGAATTTATCTGATCTGATCTGAACTTATTTTTCTGATCTGATCTGAAATAAGCAAAGATAAGGTGAATTGAACATAGCCTAAGTTTGTACTTCTTTTTTCGTTTTAAATTATTTTTTTTATTTTTATTTTTCTTATTATTATTATAAAATTACAATACTAATCATAAAAACACAAAAACAACCCTAACTATTTATATTATTTTTGTTTTTTTTTTTCGAATTCAAGCCGTACCCGTTTTTGAAAATTTTGATTTTGCCGTTTTCCGTCCCCGTACCCGTCCCCGTATTCGTATTCTTATCGGTACAACAAGGTAAAATCCCTACCAAATCCTCAAGAACACAGGAAACTTCAGGCAAAATAATACTAGATTATATAAAGAGATTGGGGTATAGTAGTTAAATTACAGCATTACCACTAGTTGGTCAGTATTAGAGTTTCAATCCTTTTTGAGAATAAAATAGTGCAACTATGCACCTTTGCTTGAGGTTGCATTAACACCATTCTCAGTTGATCAAACTCACAACCCTTTAACTTAGAAGAAGCTTTTGCCTTTCACATTATTTTTGAGAGTATCAACATGTCATCAATCAATCAGCCAATCAGGAGTAAATGTATATAGAGAAAGACAAAGGATCACCCCCTTTTTTCAACAACAATGGAAAACAAACTCATTTAATAGTCCAATTGCTGGTTAGTGCCGTCAACAATGAAATTCAATTATTACGACACTAAATAAACATGTACACAGTTGCAAACTCCAAGACACAAAAACACTGACTAAAGAAGAAAGCCTTGAATACTATGAATATCTCATCTGACAAGCATTCGTGGTTACTTGCAACCAGGAAATGGGCCACCGCAAAGGCACTTATTATGGGCAAATATATTCGGGTCTACCCGTTTGAAACGTCTACCATTAGGAATTGGACCACAAAGCTGATTATAACTCACATCAATATCATCGGGTCGTAATAAGCCAAACCGCTTAGGGAGAGACCCATAGATCATGTTGTGGCTTATGTTCATGCCTACTAAGCTTGGGGCCAAGTCCACATTTGTGAAGTCAAATTTCAAAAGATTGTCCTCAATCCCCAAATTGAGGATGTTGGTGTTGGTCTTTTCAAACAAAAATGAGGCATCCCCCTTCAATTTATTTTGACCAAGAGAAATAAAATATAAATTACCACGGCCCAACCACTTTGGGACTGAACCACTTAACTTGTTCCCGGTAAGCTCGATGGTTTGGAGTTTAGGCAGTAAGCCTAAAGATGCTGGTATTGTGTCCGATAAAGAGTTGAAATTAAGTTGTAGTACTGTTAGTTTTCTTAGTTGTTGTCCTATAAAATCAGGTATTTGGCCGGACAATTTATTTGAGCTAAGAGCAAGGAGTTCGACATTGGTTAATTTGGCTAAGGCCACGGGAATTGGGCCAGTGAGAAAATTGGAAGAGAGCTCAAGATATATCAAACTCTTGAGTTGGCCTAGAAAATTAGGGACTGGCCCTGTGAACTTGTTGGAGTTGAGGTAGAGTTGGTTCAAGTTCGTGAGATGGCTCAAGAATTCAGGGATCGGGCCAGCCACGTTGGTTCCGGTGATAAAAAGCATAGTGAGGTTAGTGAGCTTACCGATATACGATGGTATTGGGCCGGAAAGATTGGGTAGTTTATCAAAGTTGATCGTAGTGAGGGATGGTAGTTGGTCTAAGAAAGGCGGTATTAGGCCGTGGATGTCTTCGGCATCGGTTATTTGGATTGTAGTTACATGGCCTTGAATGTTGCATTGGATTCCATTCCATCCAGCACAATCTGTATTAGGGTCCCAAGACGAAAGCGATGAAGGGTTGCCGAAGTGGTTTTTGATACGGAGGAGCACATCTCTGTCGTGGGGAAGGCAAAGATCTGGGAGAGGTTGAGAGTGAGAGATGTCTACAAACAAGGGGAGAAACAAAAGGAGTGAAACTATCACGTTGTTGTGAGTCATTTTCACGTAGAGCGACTATACACTAGTAGAAGTGTAAGTGCGTTGATGGCTGATGCAAATAAGATGAGCAAGGTGGAAACTATATAAAGAAAATATTCATGAACAAGTAAAGATTCCAAAGGGAACTATAAAGCACTTCGCATAATGTTTAACGCGTATATCTCCCGTGCCACTTACAAATTGCAATAAAATAGAGAAGAAAAGGAATTGCCTCGTGGGGGATTCAATCTTATATTCTATTTGCCTCCAAAACATTCTACATCTCCCACTTGCAAATTGTAATAGAAATAGAGAATATTGGTAAGCACGATAACAATATATGCGGACGAAGATCTAAATTTTCAGTTTTCACGAGCTACTTTCTAAATTAATTCCAACAACCACTCTTTCCTAACTTTTTTTATATTATTACAACAATTGAGTTTCTACCTTATTCATCAACCACTTTTTTATTATTTATTGTGATTTTTACGTATAGAGAAATATAATCATATGGGTCTTGTTAGATGCGTCTCGATATATACTTTTAAAGTATCAAATTTTTTATAATTTTACTACAAAAATAATTAACAATATTCGTATTAAAAGTTGTGCATTGCCAAGTGTGATAACTCAATTGTTGAAATAGAAAAAGAATGGATGATGTACATTTTTTTTTTGAAGCGAAATAACGGGGAAGGGGAGTGTAAAATTAGATCAAATCAAGCTCCACCAAGGATAAGATACCTTGGGGAAAGTTCCCAACAAAAATACACTCATTGCCCGAAAGAGGGACGACTCTAGCCATCAAATGAGCGACGGTATTACCGGCTCTTCTAACATGAGACATAGAGATGGAAGAGAAGGAGAGGCAAAGATTACACATATCTTCTAATATTACACCATCATAGGCATATCCTGCAAATTTCTTGTGAAAACAACTGACTACCTCCAGCGAATCAGTCTCCAAGATCACATCCTTATAGCCAAGCCTGCTAGCTGTAAATATTCCCAGTCTTGCTGCGGCCAATTCATCCATCTTCACATCCCAATCAGCCTGCACACGAGCCACAGCAGCTGCCACGATCACACCTTCACTATTTCGGCGCACTGCACCTGAAACCAACAACACCCCCTTCTAAAAATGCAGCATCAGAGTTAAATTTCACCACTTCAACAGGCGGAGGCGACCATTGTGACGGGGATAAACATCCTGACTTAAGTTGGTGAGGGAAAACTTTGAGCGCATATTCACAATAATCATGGACCAGACGTGTGAACCCACTAGCAACAGCCTCTATGTTAGGCTCTCGACGGACAATAACCTTTTCATTACGGTAAGTCCATATCCCCCACATCAATGCTAGCAGCGTACACACTTCATTTCTATCCAACTTTGCAATCATCCAGGTAATCATCTCCATTAACGAACTGTAGGGAGCATTTGAGATGGCAGCAGCAAAGGATGATTTTGCCCAGAAAGATCTAGCCCAGCAACACTCGAATAAGGCGTGAATCACCGACTCATCCCCACCCTCACAAATTGGGCAAACTTTATCCTGAGTAATGTGACGGAAAACCAACCTTTCTTTTACAGCCAGAGCACCCTGTGTTGCACGCCAAATAAAATGTTTTAGTTTTGGAGGACACTCCAAATTCCATATATTATTCCAAAATTTACGTGCATTAGGACCATGGGTGAGGACCCAATCCTCCAAGTGGTTTAGCCTTCCCAACCAATAAGCTGACTTAATAGTGAAACCTCCATTCTTTTCTTGACTCCAGTAGACAGAATCAACAGGCAAGCGATAACTCAGAGGTATTTGCAGCACTTTCCTAGCATCATCTTCACTCAATGTCGTGTTTACCTTCTCAACATTCCAGGAGCATGATTCCCGTATATGAGATCATCAACCATCATAGATAAATCCGGATTATGTGAGGGGTGAGGTTGCGCCAAACTCCGCTGCCCAGGGATGCAGTTGCAACTCCAAACATTTATTTTTTGACCATTTCCCACGCGCCACTGCATTCCTTCTTTAATCAAACTCTTAGAGCTCCAAATACTTCTCCATGAGTGATTAGGATTATATCCTAAGGTGGAACTCAAAAAATCCCCATGCTTAAAATACCTTGCCTTGAGGGTACGAGCTAATAAGGAGGACTCATCCGATAATAATCTCCATCCTTGCTTTGCAAGCATAGCAAGATTAAAGGTTTTTATATCCCTGAAGCCCATCCCACCCATACCTTTTGGCCGACATAGCCTCTCCCAACTCAACCAATGGATCTTTCGTTCAGCTCCATGGGCCCCCCACCAAAATCGAGCTATAAGGGAATTAATTTCCTTTATCAGCTCACATGGTAGCAAGAAAACACTCATTGTGTATGTTGGAATGGCCTGAACTACAGCTTTTATGAGAACTTCTTTGACAGGCTTAGACAATAATTTCTCCTCCACCCTTGAATCTTCTTCCATACTCTCGTTTCAACATTTGCAAAAGCCGCCTTTTTCGACCTTCCAAGTACAGTCGGAAGCCCTAGGTATTTATCATGCGCATCAACTTCCTTCACCCCTAGACTTGTAGCTATCTCGTGTCTACAGTTTGCAGAAACATTTTTGCTGAACGAAATCTCTGATTTATCAAAGTTTATTTTCTGACCAGATGCTCTCTCATACTTGCTGATGATATCAGCTAACATTGAGCATTCCTGAAGATTTGCTCGTGTAAACAGCACACTGTCATCTGCAAAAAATAGATGAGAAATAATCGGAGCTCCTCTACACACTCTTGCTCCATGAATGTCCCCATTCGAAGCAGCATGACACTAGTAGAATAATTGCTTATTGCTGCGGTGATATTGCTGCGGTTTTACCCATACGCAGCAATATATCACGTACAAAGAAAAGGAAAAATATAAAATAACCATATTGCTGCGGTTTTGGCCGAAAACCGCAGCAATATGGTTTCAACGGAAAATTTTTGAATTTTTTTTTACTATTTGACCAAACATATTGCTGCGGTTTCTGACAATAACCGCAGCAATATGTTAAAATTAAATTAAAAAAATATTATATTAATCTATTGCTGCGGTTCCTTCTAAAAACCGCAGCAATAGGGTCATTAGGGTTTAATAAAATGTATGGGCGCCGTTTCCTCCCTCCTCATTCCTCACTTTCACTTTCACAGTAAAACTCCTCACCCTCTCTAGATCTCCTTCCTCCTCTATCTCTCCTCACCCACCGTCGTTTCCTCCCTCCTCACCCACCGTCACTTCCTCCCTCCCTCACGCCATCATCCTTCCTCGTCTGGGTCGCAACACCGGCGAAGCTTCCTCGTCCTCGACGCAACACCGGCGAAGCTTCCTCGTCCTCGACGCAACACCGGCGAAGCTTCCTCGTCCTCGACGCAACACCGACGTTTCGTTCGTTCAGATCTTGTTTGTTCTTCGTCGCCATCAACAATCGTTCGTTCACCATCCGGATTTTCGTTCGTTCGAATCGTCCTTGTTCGTTCACCATCCGAATTTTCACGTCGAATCATCCTTGTTCGTTCGTTCAGATCCGGATTTTCACTTCGATTCGTCCTTGTTCGTTCACCATCTGTTTTTCGTTTTCTTTATTTTTCGTTTTCTTTATTTTTTCGTTTTCTTTTTTTCGATTTTTAGATATGTTTGTAGATCTTTGTTTTAGGATTTTTTTTTTATTTTCAGTTTCTTATTTTTTGTAATATATATTTTGTTTTTTATACATTGTGTTTGTTTTAGTTGTGTTCATCTTCTTCTTGAATGCTTGAGTGATGTTTGCATTGTGTTTGAAACTGGTATCTCAATTATTTGAGAAAGTTTTGTTTATAATTACTTTGAATTTGTTGTGTTTTATATTTTTTTTCAGCATTTTTATTTTTGAAATTTGATGACAAAATGCAAAAAAAAAAAAATTTTTTTTTTACTTGTACTAGTACCTATTGCTGCGGTTTTCGCTAGTAACCGCAGCAATATGCCTATTTTTTATTATTAACTACAGCATATTGCTGCGGTTTTTCCTAGAAACCGCAACAATATACTTTATTTTTATAATAAAAAATAAATATATTGCTGCGGTTTTGTCTAGAAACCGCAGCAATATGTTCAAATATTGCTGCGGTTTAAAACCGCAGCAATATATTAATTACCTATTGCTGCGCCCTTTATTGCTGCGCAGCGAAAACCGCCGCAATAGGCCACTTAATGACCGCAGCAATAAACAATTATTCTACTAGTGTGAGTTATTAGAGTGGAGAAACTATCTGCACAAAGAAGAAATAGATACGGGGAGATAGGATCTCCTTGACGTAATCCACGAGAAGGAATAACAGAATCTTGGGCTTTACCATTTATCATGAAAGAGAAAGAAGTGTTGGAAATACATCTCATAATTCGATTAACCCACCCTTCACTAAAACCCATTTTACTCATCAACTTCTCTAAAAAAGTCCATTCCACCCGATCATATGCTTTCGCCATATCTAACTTTAGCGCCATCGTTCCCCTTCGTTGGCTACTCGGATTTTTCATAGCATGGAAGATCTCAAAAGCCAGCAGAACGTTGTCTGTAATCAGCCGCCCGGGCACAAAAGCACTTTGGTTAGGACTAATTAAACTTGGTAGCACCAATTTAGCCTGTTTGCCATCATCTTGGAAACAATTTTGTAAATCACATTACACAAACTTATCGGGCGGAACTGGGTTATCAGTTCAGGGTCATTAACTTTCGAAATGAGGGCAACATTAGTATGATTTATAACACCGAACTCCGCCTCACCACACCACCATCTCTTTAAAAATTCAATGATATCGGAGCCAACTATATGCCAGAACTTCTGGTAGAACAGAGCATGCATACCATCCGGCCCTGGGGCTTTATGGGGTTGCATTTGAAATAAAGCTTCCCTGACCTCCTCACCTGTAGGAACCCGATCAAAGCACTCGTTCATCTCATGAGAAACAAGCCTCTTCGTAGCTTCCAGTGCTGGACCGAAATCAGTAGCATGGGATGTAGCAAACAAGTCTTCGTAGAAGCTTGTTACAACATCACTAATTTCAGTCACCTCCTCTTTCCATTCTCCCTGCCCATTAAACAAACCCATAATTCTGTTTTTCTTCTTTCTTTGATTGGCTTTGTGGTGAAAATAGGCTGTGTTCCGGTCCCCGTCACATAACTCATTTGCACGAGAACGAATAAACCAATATGACTCCTCCTTTCGCCTAAGATCAGCAAGCTCCACTGAGATATTGTCACATTTACCAATATAATCTGCAGTAGCAGGAAGTTTTTGCAAATTTGTCAATTCCTCCTCCAGCTTCTTGATACGTTTCTTCAACACACCAAATTTCTCCCGAGCCCACACCAAAAGCTTCTTTGCACAACCCTCAATTTTTCTAGCAGGATCATTAGTCCAGATATCCTTCCACCCCTCACTAACAACTTTCTCACAATCTTCACTAGAGATCCACCAAGGCTCAAACTTGAATGATCTCTCCCTACCCCGAGCTCTTACTGTTCGAATAGTATCCAGCACAACAGGAGCATGGTCAGAGCATTGGATTGGCCAGTTTAGCACAGCAGCCTCAGTAAACATGTCACACCAGCTTTCAGTGGCTAGGAACCTATCTAGCCTCTCCCTAACAAGAGTACTCTGTGATTTTCCTCTTTGCCACGTAAATTTAGGCCCCGTGAATCCCATATCTCTCAACAAACAGCAATCAATTGCATCCCTAAACTCGTCCATTTGTCTTTCACTTCGCCACGCACCCCCCTCCTTCTCATGATTTCCGATTATTTCATTGAAATCACCGAAAAAAACCAGAGGTATAGAAGCATTTGAGCTGATGTTTTTCATTAAATCCCAAGTTCTATACTTTTGACCACCATCTGCCCAGTCATATATTCCCACTGCACCCCACCTAGGTTGGTCATTATTATCAAGGATCTCAGCAAAAAAGTGATGTTGGGAATAAGAAACAACCTTCACATTTATATCATACCAATAAAGACCGTTGCCTCCCGCATGCCCAATTCTACTCAAGCTAACACCATTTTCACAACCACATTTACGACGAATTATCTCCATTTCACGAGACTCTAACATAGTTTCCATGATGATGTACTTCATATAGGGAATGTTGGATAATGGGGGGCTTATAGGTGGAAATAAATATCCTATAATGCCACAAAGCATCATGATTCATGATATATGTATTTCATCATTTGATGTCTGTCGGTCGAAAGTCTTAAAAGAAAAGGTAATCTTTTTTCAATTTTTTTTTTTTTTTTTTTTTGCCTTTTGGTCTGGTACTTGTAGATTCTCAATATTTAGCTACTTAATCTCATTCGTGATCGCATTTACTCTTCTAAGACCACACGCAAAACCACCTCTCTTTCTCCCCCCCTTCCTTTAACCATACACGAGCCTTTCATACCCACATCATTCATGTGGTTGCCTCTTTTTCTGATCTTTCTGACCCGATGGGTACCGGGGGAGTGGTTAGAGACTATTTAGGCAATTGGGTCTATTGGAGCTACGAGTACATGGGCCAAGCCCATCTCAGTGGCTTATAGTACAGTTAGTCATTTGGGTTTGTATTTTTCTGGCTCTGTAATTAGCTAGCTTATTCTTTTGACTAGGTCATTAAATCTGTGGCTCTAGTATATATAGATTTGTAACAGTATATGCAGAGGTAAGTCAAATACACAAAAACACAATTTTCTCCTATTTTATCTTGGTATCAAAGCCTAGGGTTTAAGATCCCTATTCTTTTTCTTCCGCATATTTTTGAGGGTGTGTCATCTTGGGCTCTTCAATTCTTTTACCCTCCCTCCATCATGGTGATTGTGATCTTGTTTCTCTTGTGAAGCTTTTTTTTCTCAACCACACACCACTGTTTTTCCATGGCAGGAGGCGACGCTGCCCAACCGAAGACCCCTCAACTCATTCATGACACTTCCTCCATTTATTTCCTTCATCCTTCCGAAGGTCCTGGTATGTCTCTTACTAAGTGTATTCTACTTGGCGAAAATTATGATGTTTGGTCCAAAGCTATTATCAATGGTCTTGAGGGCAAGAATAAACTTGGTTTCATTACTGGAGAGATTGTGAAACCTAGCGTTGAGAAAAGCCCCGAATTTATTGCTTGGCGATCCAATAATTCCACTATATGTGGCTGGATTTTCAACTCTTTAGATGTCTCTATTCAATCCAGCGTTGTTAATCATCGTGTTGCCTTTGAACTTTGGACCGATTTGAAGGAACGTTATGCTACTATTAATGGACCTCGCATCCATCAATTAAAACAAGAATATCACACTCTTCGACAGAAAGGGGCAAATATTGTGACTTTCTATAACAAATTTACTGCTTTGTGGGATGCTCTGTATGGTGCTGAGGACCTCACTTGTGGTTGTATTTGCGCTGCTGCCAGCAAATTGAAATTACGGGTGGAGCGCGAACGTACACATGACTTTCTTCTTGGCTTAGATGATGATGAATATGGTGCCATACGCACTCAACTTTTGGGTTCCGATCCCTTCCCCACCTTGAACAAAGCTTTTTCTCTAGTCTCTCAAGAAGAACGACACAAGACCATAATACGGGGTCGTGACACAAAGACAGACATGCTCAGTTTTGCAGTTCAATCTACAACCCCACCTCCTCCTGCGCCATTGCAACCATCCAACCCACCCCTGCATTGTTCATTTTGTGATCGAAATGGACATGAATGTGAGTTCTGTTACAAGCGTGTGGGTTTTCCTACTGGTGGTACACGCGGCCGAGCCCGTGGCAGGAAGAATACCGGCAGAGGGGGAACCCAGTCTGGTCGTGGCTCGTCGGCCACTGCCAACAATACTACTGCCCCTCTTCTTTGCAATAGTGCCACCTCCACTTCTGCTTCGAGTGCTGTAACCATACCGGGTTTCTCGGCGGACCAAGTGCAGCGTCTCATGTCTCTCCTTGAGTCCTCTCCTCCTTCTGACAAGTTGCACGGTAAGCTTGAATGGCTTCTTGATAGTGGTGCCTCCCACCATATGACTTCCAGTTTGGAGTCCTTATTTGCTGTCACGGACATCACTCCTTCTCCCGTAAGCTTGCCTGACGGCGTTCAAACAGCTGCTACAAAACAAGGCAGTGTGCAGTTGGGTTCTGGATTGGTTATCCGGAATGTCCTATTTGTTCCAAATTTGAAGTGCAATTTAATTTCTATTGGTCGTTTAATATCTGATGCAAATTGTTTTGTGACATTCAATGATCGTTTGTGTGTGTTACAGGACCGTGTTTCGAGGATGGCGATTGGACTGGGTGAGTTGCGGCATGGGGTGTATGTGTATCGGCCATTAACTCAACAAATTCTCTCTCATCATACAAGTGCGGAGTCTGCTACAATTCTCCATCAACGCCTGGGTCATCCTTCTAGTCAAGCTTTGTCCTTTATTTCTAGTACCAATAATAGCAGCAAAATAAAGAAACTTTTAGAGTCTTGTGATGTGTGTCTTAGGGCTAAACAAACTCGAAATGTTTTTCCTTTGAGCAATAATATAGCATCTGAGATTTTTGATTTAGTCCATTGTGATTTATGGGGTCCATATACGAAATCTGGAATTGCTGGTGCACATTATTTTCTTACTCTTGTCGATGATTGTTCTCGAGCCGTATGGGCATATTTAATCAAAGACAAGACGGAAGTTGCATCCTGTTTCCGTAATTTTTTTCCTATGGTCAAAACTCAATTTAACAAGACTATCAAAGTCATACATTCTGATAATGGGACTGAGTTCACTTCAATGGTCAACTGGTTTACTGAACAAGGCACTTTATCTAATTCTTCATGTGTCGGTACTCCTCAACAGAATGGCCGTGTTGAACGAAAACACAGACACATTTTAGGAGTTGCTCGAGCCCTTCGGTTTCAAGCATCTTTGCCAATAGAGTTTTGGGGTGATTGCGTTCATACAGCGGTTCATCTCATCAACCGTACTCCAACCCGCATTTTAAATGGCAAAACTCCATATGAGGTATTATTCGGAAAATTGCCATCTTTTTCTATGCTTCGAGTGTTTGGCTCTTTGTGCTATGCACACAATAATCCACGGCGGAAAGATAAGTTTGGGCCTCGTAGTCGCCGATGTATGTTTCTTGGTTACCCACTTGGCAAAAAGGGTTGGAAAGTTTATGATTTAGAGACTCACGAAGTATTTATTTCACGTGATGTACGGTTTCAAGAAGATAACTTTCCATTTGCTCAAGCTCCAATAATTACACCTTCACCTACTGTTGACAGTGAAGCACTGGATTGGGATTTTGGAATCCTTCCTGCAAACAGCCCAACATTTCCACCCAACACGCCTTTCGTGGACAGGGGGAGTCTTCAGCCTACTCCTTCAAGCCCACTGCCAAGGAGCACTCCATCACCCCCTACGGTTCGAGACACGCTCACCACGCAGCAGGCTTCAACTTCATCTGGGACATCTCCTCACACTCTTGTGCGTCCAGATTCTTCAGACTCGGCCCAACAATCCAGTCCCCCTGCAAGCACGCCTTCTGTCCAGCCCGCTGAACTTGTTTTGCCTCCCAAGCGTGCTCGTCATCCCCCGTCATGGCTCACAGATTATATTTGTCATTCGGCTCGCACTATACACCCCACCACTGCTTGTGCAACTCCACTTAGTTCATCGTCTTCCTCAGGTACACGATTTCCTATTGCAAACTATGTCACTTATGATAATTTTTCTCATGACCATAGAAAATTTCTTGCCTCTGTTACTGCTAATATGGAACCTAGGTCTTATAAGGAAGCGGCAAAGGAAGAAATTTGGCTCAATGCTATGCAGTTAGAGATTGATGCACTTGATAAAAGTGGCACGTGGGACATTGTTGATCTCCCACCCGGCAAAAGACCAATTGGGTGTAAATGGGTCTACAAGACTAAATATCTTTCTGACGGGACAATCGAGAGACACAAAGCTCGCCTCGTAGTGCTCGGCAACCATCAAAAAGAGGGGGAGGATTTTTCTGAAACATTCGCTCCAGTTGCTAAAATGGTGAGTGTTCGTACTTTTCTTGTCGTAGCAGTCGCAAAAAATTGGGAGATACATCAACTAGACGTCAACAATGCATTTTTACACGGTGATTTGCATGAAGAAGTTTATATGAAACTCCCTCCGGGTTTTTCTTCATCCTCTCCGACGAAGGTCTGTCGTCTCCGGAAGTCTCTCTATGGCCTCCGTCAGTCCCCCCGGAACTGGTTTGCTAAATTAGCTTCTGCACTTCGCTCCTACGGGTTTCATCAGTCGCATGCTGATAATACTTTGTTTACTTATCGTAAGGGAGGTGAATCCCTCTCTATCCTGGTCTACGTTGACGACATTTTAGTGGCTGGCAATACTCCATCTCTTTGTGCTTCTTTTATAAAGTATTTGGATCAATGTTTTAAATTGAAGGACCTTGGTCCGCTCAAGTATTTTTTGGGGATTGAATTTGCTAGAAATGCAACAGGTTTATTTATGTGTCAAAGAAAATACACCTTGGACATTCTTCAAGAAACCGATCTTCTAGGTGCCAAGCCAGTGGACACACCATTGCCCCAACATCATAAGCTAGCATCTTCAACGAGTGCCTTCTTTAAAGATCCGAGTTTGTATCGCCGCATTATTGGTCGCCTTATTTATCTTTCTTTGACTCGCCCCGACATATCTTACTCTGTTCATCTGCTGTCCCAATTTATGCAAGCACCTCGCCAAGACCATTATGATGCTGCCATCCAAGTCCTTAAATACTTAAAAGGACGACCGGGCCAAGGTATCTTCTTCCGCGCTGATAATGACCTTCGCCTTTATGCATTTTGCGATTCAGATTGGGCAAGCTGCCCCACTTCTCGACGCTCCATTTCAGGTTACTTTGTTACTCTCGGCCACTCACCCATCTCATGGAAGACAAAGAAACAAACCACTGTTTCACGTTCTTCCGCGGAGGCCGAGTACCGATCCATGGCTTTTACTTGCGCCGAGATTAAATGGTTACGGAGTTTTCTTGCGGCTCTTGGTGTGTTTCCTACTGCTCCCGTTCGCCTATATTGTGATAATCAAGCTGCATTACACATTGCCGCCAACCCCGTCTTTCATGAACGCACTAAGCATATCGACATTGATTGTCATTTTGTCCATGAGCTTTTGACATCCGGTGTTATTTCTCCTGCTTACGTTCGTACCACTCATCAACTTGCTGATATTTTTACAAAAGCTTTAGGTGCTCAACAATTTATTTTTCTTTTGTCCAAGTTGGGTGTTCGTGACTTACACACTCCATCTTGAGGGGGAGTATTGGAGCTACGAGTACATGGGCCAAGCCCATCTCAGTGGCTTATAGTACAGTTAGTCATTTGGGTTTGTATTTTTCTGGCTCTGTAATTAGCTAGCTTATTCTTTTGACTAGGTCATTAAATCTGTGGCTCTAGTATATATAGATTTGTAACAGTATATGCAGAGGTAAGTCAAATACACAAAAACACAATTTTCTCCTATTTTATCTTGGGTCCTTGGGTTCGGGAAGAAAAGCTTTGCTTTAGACCCCCTTATGTCCGAACTCATAGCACTGTACGAGGGTTTGTCTGTTGCATATCCATAACTTTAGCATGCTACGATTTGTTCTGATAGTCGTCTTGGGATTAGTCTCATATATATATAAGTGATGAGAAGGATAGTACTAACAAATATGCAAGCATTATGTCTAACTGTAGAAAGCTGTGGAAGGAGCTTCCGGGAGTGAAGATTGATCATTGTAGCAGGATTTATGCGATGCTTTAGCCAAGCATAGTGGTATTATGGATTATAGAAGCAATATAACTAGAATTTTTTTCCCTCCCCCCTCCCCCCCTCCCGGTTGTCGTATGGATGCTTATCTAAAGAATTATTGTATGGATAATTTTTAAATTTTTAATAGTTGATGGTTGCTTTCTTCACCGAAGATTAAAAGAAGGTATCATGAATTTTTCTATGTGATAATGGGACAAATTGTCGTTTGTGCTTCAGTGTTTTTCTTAGAAAGTTGTGGATCCCTGTTAAATTTGGGGCACATGTGAACTGCTGAAGGATTTACACTTATAAAAACAGCAACTGTGATTAGCGATTATATAAGATAAATCGCTAATATGATAGCTTTGTTGGTCCGAGCCAAATAAAAAAAATTCCTCATGTCTATTCCTACGTGGACCGTAAGTTGGAATTATTTCATACTTTGCTGCAAAGTTGGAATTGTTACTTATTTTGGCAAAAGTTAGGGAAAAAGATTCTAATAATAGTTATAACAACAACAAATAAAACTTTTGTTTTTTGAAAGAGAAATTTCATTAAGTGAAGGACAAACGGCATCTACAATAGGTATTATTAAAGAAAAACAAGATACAATTAAACAAGGCTAAATCAAATTCGTCTTCAAAGAAACTACAATGAACCAGATCGAGCAATACAGAGCAGCCCCCTTGTATTTGCTTAATCAAGCAGCTATTGATGAGGAAGTCTATCAATCTGACATAGTTTAGGAAGAGCATTCTTGGTCGAGCCATGTTGACCGCATCCGAGATTCTAATACTTTTATGTTGATTCTCGAACTTCAACCAATGAGAACAATTTCTGTTAGGACTCTATTTAGGATTAGGTTTGTTAGTCCTAATTATTGATGAAGTAGGACTCTACTTATAGGTTGTATAAATATATGCGATTGATGTATGAGAAGTGAGACGGAAATTGAACCAATTTAACATTGTATCAAGAGCCAGAACTTGAAAATTCTCTCTCCCAAAATATGAAAAAAAAAACCCCCCGAACCCAGAAATCTGCAACCAAATCTCAATTTTTTTTCGAGTTCTTCGAATCTGTATCACAAACCCCAGACTAGAGTTCTTCGAGTTCTTCTTTGCATCCACCGAAAGGCCTGATTTGTTTTCGAAATCTGAAACACACCACCCGAACCCAGAACTCTGCAACCAAGGCTCGATTTTTTTTCGAGTTCTTCGAATCTGCATCACGAACCCCAGACTCGAGTTCTTCGAGTTCTTCTTTGCATCCACCGAACCTAAAACTCGATTTCTTTGAAGCTTGGTTTTCAGCTCTTCGATCGCTCACCATAGCTTCGCCTATTCGAACATATTCCCGTGGATTTCGTCAGGTTATCATGACAGAAAACACGGATAAATCTCTCCCAAAACCGGACCCCGTCTACTACTTAGGCTCGAATGACAATCCTGGCAACATTATCACTCCCATACAATTAAAGGAGGATAATTTTGATGAATGGGCACGCGCTATTCGCATGTCGTTAAATGCGAAACGGAAACTTGGATTCTTGGATGGAACTATCGCTAAGCCTACCACGGCCGAAAAATTAGCAGATTGGAGCACGATTCATTCGATGCTGTGTTCATGGTTGTTGAACACAATTTCCCCCACTGTGCGTGGTTCGGTGTCATATTTCGAAAACGCTCATGACTTATGGTCGCATTTGAAAGAACGTTGTTGTGTGTCTAATGGCACTCGAATTCGCACGACCGACCGAGTGGAGGGGGGCTTCGGCTACCCTACCACGTGATGCAGTGACTGCAGGACTCGCAGGCATTACTACTGAACAGTGGTAGAATCTCTTGGATTTACAGAACTTGCCTAAATCAAAAGATCGTCTGAACGGTGAGTCTTTATGGATTATTGATACGGGTGCTACACATCATGTGACAGGCACGTTTTCGTTGTTAAGTGCTGCACGGAAAATAAAAGGGTGTCCGGTGGGTTTGCCGGATGGTAGTTCCTCAGAAGCTACTCATGAGGGAGATGTCATTCTTCCTGGAAATGTCAAACTCCATAATGTTTTATTTGTGCCCCATCTTGATTGTAATCTGATTTCTGTTCCGCAGTTATTAGATTCTGAAAATTGTATCGTTCAGTTCACTAAAACATTATGTGTATTACAGGATCGCTGGACGAGGACGCTGATTGGAGCAGGTGAGCGGGAAGATGGACTTTTCTTTTTCCGTGGGGTTCCCAAGGTGAAAATCAATGTGGTGGAAGGCGTGGCATCTATTGATCTGTGGCATAAACGATTGGGTCACCCTTCGGAGAAAGTTTTACGGCATTTACCCTGTGTGAGTCCCTCTAGCGTTAGTAGTTGCAATAATGATGGGTGTGATGTCTGTTTTCGGGCTCATCAACCTAGAACTAGTTTTCCTAAGAGTCATAGTAGAGCTAGTAGGATTTTTGAGTTAATTCATTGTGATTTATGGGGGCCATATCGAACTAAGTCTAGTTGTGGTGCTTCATATTTTTTAACTATAGTTGATGATTTTTCCCGTACCATTTGGACATATTTATTATATGATAAATTGGAAGTTCAGTTTATGTTTCTGCATTTTGTGGCTTTGATTGATCGCCAATTTGAACAGAAAATCAAATGTGTGCGCAGTGATAATGGAACAGGATTTAATTGCCTGAAACCATACTTTATGCAACAGAGAATCATTTTTGAAACCTCTTGTGTTAAAACTCCACAACAGAATGGTAGAGTTGAGAGAAAACATGGTCATATTTTAAATGTTGCACGTGCTTTGAGGTTCCAGGCTAATCTACCTTTGAACTTTTGGGGGGATTGTGTGCAGGCAGCTTGCCATTTGATAAATAGAACTCCCTCCGTTGTTCTTGATTATAAGACCCCCTATGAGTGTTTGTTTGGTAAGCCACCTATGATGACAGATATCAAAAATTTTGGTTGTTTGTGTTATGCCTATAATATTTCTCATGGGGATGATAAATTTGCTAGTAGGAGCCGACGTTGTGTTTTTGTTGGTTATTATTATACCCAAAAGGGATGGAAACTATATGATTTAGAGACCAAGAAATACTTTGTTTCCCGGGATGTGAAGTTCATTGAACATAAATACCCCTTTAGTGTGTCTGAATCATTGCCAGTATCGCATGATGCATCTTCTATTGTGGAATATTGTGAGGAGGAGATGCCTATGCCCCCTGTTGAAGTTCCCGTGACGGATGAAGGGGGACTTGGTGCAACGGGGGATAGGGGGCCGAATGATGACCCACAAGGTGTGCCCGAAGGGGAGGCCGCGGCACTGGTGTCTCGTGGGATGCCAGGCGTGGCCCCGGATCATGGGGTGCCGCGTGGAGAGCCGCCTAGTGGGGCGCCGATGCAGGGAGGGAGTAGAGAGGAGAATGTTGAGGTGTTGGGAAGGGGGAAACGAACCAAAATCTCAAATAAAAAGTTGCAAGATTTTGTGACTCATACTGTTGTGAAAAAGAAAAGTTCATCACCTCAGGCACCTGTTTCAACATTGTCCTCAGGTACTCCCTATCCTATTACACATTATGTTAGTTGTGAAAAGTTTTCTGATAAACATCGTAGATTTCTAGCAGCTATAACTGCAGGGCACCCTCCAAAGTCATTTAAAGAAGCTATGAAGCATGAAGGGTGGCGTGAAGCCATGGGAGCTGAGATAAAAGCTCTGGAAGATCAAGGCACATGGGAATTACATCCTCTTCCTCCAGGCAAAAAGGCCTTGGGGAGCAAGTGGGTGTATTCAGAAAAATATGATGAGAAAGGAAAACTACAGAGGTTGAAGGCCAGATTGGTTATATTTGGTCATCATCAGGTGGAAGGAATTGATTATAATGAAACTTTTGCCCCTGTAGCAAAAATGACAACAGATTGTACTAAACATATTGAGGCTGATTGCCATTTTGTTCGTGATGTCGTGACTGAAGGTCTTGTGAGTCCATCATATGTTCCTACTAAATTTCAATTGGCAGATATTTTTACTAAAGCACTTGGTAGGACTCAATTTGATTTTTTGTTGTCCAAGTTGGGCGTGCGTGATTTGCATGCTCCATCTTGAGGGAGGGTGTTAGGACTCTATTAAGGATTAGGTTTGTTAGTCGTAATTATTGATGAAGTAGGACTCTACTTATAGGTTGTATAAATATATGCAATTGATGAATGAGAAGTGAGACGGAAATTGAACCAATTTAACAATTTCTCATACCTAGAACAAAAAAAACAATACTCACAACTCTCATAAGGGAGAAGGAGATCTTCAAAACAGAGACTAAAATCCCCATAACAGGGTTTGAAAAAATCTCATAAAGAGAGACTAATTTATTAAACAAATTAAGAAAATAAATAAACTAAAAACTGAAAATAAAAGGGGAAATTAATGGGGCTAATCATGGATGATATTATCCATGACAGCCCCTAACTAATGAAGAAGGGGTAGGGGCCGGGAGACTAGGGTTTAAGAGAGGGGGGCCACAAGTCAATAAACTTTAATTGGAAGGGTGTAACTAGTTTTTTTAACCCAACCACAACAAACAAACAAACAAGCCTCTTAATTAATATAATTTTATATTTTTAAAGTTTTTAGATGGTTATGAGGCTCAGCATTCCTTAAAACTCTATATAGTAATTCCATACCACCAACAAAGTAATTTATGGCCATTAAAGTGACCATACGAAACCTTAAAAACACTAATGAAACTAGGTATTTATAGAATACTAATGTTGATATTGAAGTATTTTAGAAATTCCTATGGAAATCTATCTCTATTATATAAGGGAAGGGGGGAGCTATGGTGTCCCCTTTGAAGAGACTGTTTTACCCCCCCTTCCCTTTTTAAATTACAAAACTAATTTCAACCAAATTGGGGATTAAAAAAAACTGTCGAAAATACAATTATAACAATCAATCACTCAAATGAGGAAACTTTACAAAAACTAAAAAATTCAATTACAAACTATAACCTATTAGTAATTACATACTTCGTTCTCAAGAACCATTTACAATTACATACTCAGAAAATTACCAATACACTACAACGTAAATACAAATTACAAACTAAGAAAAGCATACGATTTCAATGGGGAGAACACACATTTGTCCATTGGCGATTTGCGAACTTCTAAAAAAGGTGCATAATTCTTTTTAATCTTGCAAGTTATTTCAAATTAGTTGAAAAAAAAACTAGCAACTCTTATGTTCGAATGCATGCTCAATTGTAGTATTAATAATTACATGTTTTAGAAAAAATACAATAAAAATGATACATGAATAATTTAAGTTTGTATTGTATGGTATAAATTTCGAAATAATTATTAAAAAATCAGTACATCTTTGTAACAAAAAAAAGGCATTATAAAATATAAATCAATTTCGAATACAATAACAATGACACAAAAATCAAACTAAACAAGAAATTACATTAATTTGTAAAACAAATAGTAAAATTGAAAACCGATGAAAACAATTGATTTTCTTTTAGTAGTCCGTGGAATGAAATATAAAAAACCGGATCTGGATTTTGAAAAAATAGTATTTCATAATTAAAAAGAAGTGTATAATTTTTGATAGTAAGTTTTCGAAATATAAATGTAATCTTATAAACCATTAGTACAAAATTGATATTTCTTATGAATAAATAAAAACCCAGAAGCAAAAGGTCTTTTACGCAATAAATTATGCTTAAATTTAATTTAATTACTTTGCATAAAAAACTTTGCCAAAGCAGTAGAAGAAGTCTTGAAAAAAACAAAGGGAAAGAAAAAGGATAAGGGGATGATTCAAGAACCGACTAGGATTGTAACTGGATTTTTATTTGCAAATTCCAAATTCTAAACTTCAGCCACGAATTTTTTGAAAAAAAAAAATCTTCACAAATAAAAGTTCAAACATAACGTAACCGGATCTTTGAGAAATATAGTTGACAATTGAATTTATTTGGACGAAATCAGGAACATAAAACGTAAAGAATTATCTTCAAATTTGAGGTCGTCTATTTAATATAATTCGTCAACCAAATAAACCCCAATTTTAACCCCATCCCGACGAACATTCTTCAACATTACCACTCAGATCGAAATGAAAACCCAAAAGACCCACAAGAACAAAGACCAAAATTACCCAAAAATCAATGGAGCGTTGATGAGGTTAATTTTGACACTAGGATGAGCTTATTAATTAATGTGGTGTTTGCTGTCAAAACAACCATAAGATCTGATTAAATCTTAATCTTTTTAAGTGAATATGAAAGATAGTGAGAATAAGGAGATGAGTCGTTCTTATTTTTTGAGGAAAGGGGAGGTGTAAGGTTGTAGGTGGGAAGATTAAAATATGGAGGATTAGATGAAAAAATACGTGAGATTCATCATATGGGTATGTGGGGTGGATAGTTATATGGGGTAGGTGGGATTGATAGTCATATGGGTAGGTGGGAAAAATTATGTGGGTTTGTTACTGGCATACAGGTGGCTTTGGGCTACAATCTTTTTTTTACTATTAACTAACAACTAACGTTAATCAGTTACTCAGTTAGTTATAAGTTAAACAACAATATTACATAAAATCATGAAGTGTTTTTATATACTATTTGTAAGTATTTCAATCTTTCTTATTCACAAAATGGAGGTGCAATTAGATACGAACTTTCGTTTTTGGTTAGTTTTACTACTGAGTAACAGTTACGCCCAAAATATCGTCGCACGCATCGCGTGCATAAAAAGCTAGTACTAATATATTAAAAGGTGTTTAGGAACAAGAAAATGTGCCACGTAGCGCTCTCCCTTAAAGTGTTTGTTTTATGTACTCCACATACAATTAAAAATTAGAAAATGCATGGTATAAGATTTCAAATCCCATGACTTCAAGCTTATATACTAAAGTCTTAACCACTAAACCAAGACCCAAGTGATGTTTGGTGTTATAATTTTTAAGTAAAACATTAATATTTGAAAATTCTAATTACTTGGGGCATTGCCCGGGCCTAAAAACTAGTGAATAACTTAAAAACCGCCATATAGAAAGATAAACATTTTCAAACCACTGAAGTAATTCTTTAGGAATGTAAGTGGACTGCGAAAAGTCCATACTACATAATCCAATCCAGTCCAATCCAAACTTTTTGGATTAATTTCTTTTTCTCTATTTCCTCCTAACTTACATCAAGGTACATATCTAACATCACTTTTATTCATAATATTCTACTTTAATTTAAGGGCTCATTTGTCATCGTTTTATGTTTTTAGTTTTCAGTTTTTTTTTTTTTTTAAAACCAAAAACAAAAATATGAAAACTAGAAAAAGTAGTTTCCAGATTTCATTTGTCAGTTTCCAAAATTGACATGTTTAGTATAAGTATGGCTAATTTAAAGTTTATTATACCCCTTATATCATATGACTTTAATATTCATACAACCAAAAACTGACCGAATGGTAAGCTTTTCAATGTTATATTTCATTTTCCTTATTCTGATGAGTAACTGTGTTAATATTGATCTTAAATATTGTTGTGCTTGATCCTCGATACAAATTGGATTATGTTGAATGGATGTTGTTTGAGGTGTTGTATTTTAATTATTATTTTGGGTTAGATCTTGTATTTTGCAATTTGCATTTTTTTATATACTTTAAAGATGTATGTAACTTACTTTATAGAATGGATCTAATGCGGTGAATTTTTCAAATTTCAATCATGATGAAACATCGTGAACCTAAATCGGAAAAAAATTAATATAATAATCGGACTGGACTGGACTGGACTGGATTCGGAGTCAAGAAACAAGTTTCAGACTTGACTAGACTAGACTGGACTCAAAAAAAATTGAATCGGACTTAGACTCAATTTCTCGAGTCTAAAAAACTTTGGACTAGATTAATTTGGTCCAATCCAGTTACACCCGTACATATGTGATATCTTGGTTTCCTGGCGAATATCACCAAAATCTATTATTAGGCGGATTGGGCCTAAACTTCACAATTGGTGACAACAAGAGGCCTGATTGCTAAATAAAGAAGTCAAGGAGAGAATTTCACACTGAATTAAAGTCAAAGAAGTAAGACCCTGTTCTTTTGAACTGAGAGAAACTGAACTAAAAATAAGTCCAAAAGAACGGGACCTAAGTTGTTAGACATTCGACTGAAATTTCCTACTAGTAGCTACAATAAGATCAATTAATTTTTTTCGTAGAAAAGAAATTGGTGTGTAATTGATATTTTATTGATTTGATACGGTTCAAAAATGAATACATGTATTTAAAAAAACACCCAAAATAAAATTTTGACAACCCTGAATTATAGTCCTTCAGTACTTTTAGAATAATGTGAGCCGTAAACCACCCCTTAATATTGAAGAAAGTTGATGACATCAACATAAAACACAACAGCAATAAGTTGCGTCCAGACTTTGTCTTTGGACATCCATGGAGCACAATCCTTGTTGTTGTTGTTCCATTTGGCATTTGGAATTGCAGTCTCCTGGATTGCATTCTGGATAGTCAAAACAGTGCAAATTATGTTGCACTGCTTGAGGTTGCATTAAGCTCCTTAAGGAACCCTCAATTCTAGTGCCTGTGAGTCAAAACATATCTTATCTAAATTGTTATATCAATATTATATTAACATAAAACAAGATTAGTTTCTTAGCTCATACTATTGTTCCATCATATATATATGACGTCAACAAATTATCAAAACTAATAATTTAAGAAAATTTATGCATTTAAGTACTAGATCCCTCCATCTCAAATAATCATTTTGTTATTTGATATTTTTTGTCAAACATATAAATTTTTTACCGTTAACTCGCACGAAGATTATATACATAATATTATGACTAAAAACTTACATGAGTCATCTCAATATATAATCTCAACATATCAAAATTTGATTATTTTCATAATATGTTACTAAAAATTCTAATGATAAAAGTAGCGCATTATAGACTTAAAAGTCAAACCAAATTGTTTTTTGAGGATATATAGGGAGCACTATTAAAGACTTCAACTAGAAATTAGGTTCATGTGCATGAACAACAAAAATTTTGCGTACTTTACATAATGATAGAATGAGAGTTTAGGATAATATAAAGGAAACTGAAGTTCAAAAACAAAATGTTTTCTTATGGCAGTATTCACTGCTGCAAAGATGATTATAAGTTGAGAAAATATTATTGAACACTATACTGCCAATAAAAAAAAGTAGGGGAAGGGGCGCGGGTAGAAAATGTTAGCTTGCATATGTATAATATATACTCACTTAGACACTTACCATTAGAAAGGACTAGAAATAGGACTAAAAGGAGAGGAAGAAAGGCGAAATATCTCATTATGAGGCTTGAAAGTTGGAAGAACTCTTGCAAGCAAATTGTGATACAACCCGATATGTACGATTATTTCACAAATCACAACCCCTTCGTCTTCAATATACATATATATATATATATATATATATATATATATATATATATATATATATATATATATATATATATATATAGTATTCAATCAATCAACAAAGCTAGTATTGTGATGATTTCACATTGTTTACTATCTTAAAATGTACGATTACATATAGATAGAGAAGATTCATCATACCTATTGTGCATTCACTTAGCTCCAAAAAAAAGTTTTAGGTCCGTTCTAAAAAGTTCAGATTAGTTCAGTTCAGTTCTAATAAACTCGGCAGAATTTAATTAGGTGAAGAGAATGGACTTAGTAAACAAATTGTATGCTTAAAAATATTAAGATTGTGAAAATTGATTTACATACATGGCCAAAGTGAAAGATTGAAAGAAGGGGTGATAATGAGCATGTCCTGTTCGCGAATAGTTCGGGCTCGGCTCGTGGTGGCTCGGCTCGGATTCAAACTCGGCTCGATACTTTAACGAGCCGAGCTGAGCTAGGGAAAGTTCGACTCGAGAGCTCGTGAACGGGCTCGATTATACTTTTATATAGAAAAATAATATATTTATATATATACATAAATATATTAACCTTGATATCACACAATAATAAGTTAATAGTTCCTTTGTATATAAGAAAACCTATAATGATCAAATATTAAAAAGGAAAAACAAATTAAATATGTAAAAAAAATGGGTGATAAAGAGTCAAGTCTGTTCGTGAACGGTTCGAGCTCGACTCGTTTAACATTTGGCAAAGCTCGGCTCGAACAAAGTTCGACTCGTTAAACTGCAAGCTCGGCTCGAGCTCGAATAAACTTATACGAACACAAGCCGAGCTGACCACAGTTCGGGCTTGGCTCAACCGATAAGCAGCCCTAATTGAAAGACAAAAATTGCAAAGTTGAATTACAAGGGGATACGTGGCATGGAGATTTTCCAGCTATATAAAATATTTCCTCCGTTTCTTAACGAATGCATTACATTGACTTTATACATTATTTGGACATCAAGTATTAATTACTAATTTATAAAGATAGATGTCATTATTTTAATTGTCTTTGGGTTAAACATAATGTACATATTTTGAAGATATTATTTTTCTAGGGTTTTTCTAATTCCTATTATGAGAATAATATCTTTAATTAACATGTCATATTTATCAATTTTGTTGAATAAAGCTAAAAACAAATAGCTAAACCTATGCACCTAGTGCATAGGTTAGAAAAACCGATTTTTCTATTATTGAAGATGTTAATAGTTAAAATTGTGCATCTACAAGTGTGTTCAGTTAACATGATACATCTATTAAGAAATAGAGAAAGTAATAGTACTATAGATATAATTGAAGATTATTGACTCTATAATTGTTGTTTGTGCTAATCAAGTAAGAAAGAAAAAGATATATTAGCATCAATGTTATGATCATATTGATTCTTTTCAAATGGTTATTTTGTAAACTTTTGGAACAATTTTTGCAATTTGGTAGTAAATCACGTAGTTTTTCCGTGTTACTTTAAAAGTAAGATTTAATATTACTAAGAATCTGTGCATTCATTGAACAATTTCGTACATTGCTAATCAGTAATCACGCAGCTTTCTTACTTCATATCTTTCAAAAATGACAACTTGATTCTCAATTTCATCCTTCCACTATAAAATAAGACAACCTAACGGCTAACATGAAATGTTTCATTATCGCTAAGTAGGAAGAAATAAAATGGATAGGTTCTCAGTTTGGTTATTCTTGGCAATCATCCTAGCAATCTCATCAGGTTTTTCTTTTAAGATGTGCCGTACTATGCATATCAATTTTTCAGTTTGTCTTCTATAAGATAATCCAGTTAACTTTTTACTTATATCACTTAACCTGTAAATATACTTTTGCATAACTTCTTTAACTCCTATGTTTTTATGCATAATTTTATATAGTGTAACTTATAAGTTATAATGTCATTTTTATAAAATTTACTTATATTTCAAAACTAACACTATAGTATGACCCGTCTTCTACTCTTCTTCACAACTTGTAGCTAGGGCCTAGGGCCTAGAGGGTGGATTATAGTGGGTTAAATTGGCCAAGAAAATACTGGCCCAGCCGAACTTGATCGAGTGAAGTTGTGTGAGTTCCTGCCTGAAATCCTATTAAATATTCTGACAAACTAAGTTAATCCGGCGTTTTTAAGCAAAATTACTTAATAAGTACCAAAACATGACACCCACAAATAGTATCATACACACGGGTGACGGGTGTATCGTATGCATGATACTTGTAAAGCTATTTTCTTGTTTATTAGTCATTTTAAGTCCTCTAAATGAGCAACATAATTGAAATGCGGAAAGCCTTTAGGTGAAATGAGGAAAGCTTCAAATGAGCATTATAAAAAACTCGAATAGCCCTTTGGCATACCATGTGCATGGTACACCGACTCATGTGTACAGTAAATGTATTGCTAATCATGGTGACTAGACATCATTACTTCTCATAAATCTCTTTGTTGATTTCTTCTTTTTATTGCAGCGAATGTAGTAGCAGGAGATGGAAATTGTGGATATTCAGCAGTGACTGGAGGAGGATGTCCAGACATCAAAGCATGTGCACAAACATGCAGTCCTTGCTACAGAAATCTTGGCCAAATCATGGCAACTTGTGTTAATAATGAATGTAGATGTTACTTTTACCGTGCGCCAACTGCTCCTCCTGGCAAAGGAATACCTTGTATGCCACCCAAATTATCCTCCTGATGATTAGCATCTAATAATCAAGTTCAAGACAGAAATTTCGTGGAGATGATGAAATCCTCAAGTCCTAATGAGTTATTTTGAGAAATTTATGTAGTTCTTATATCCACACTATATTAACAAATATATTTATACAATTTGGATACAAAATAAAAATTTTCCTCGTTGTGAGTGTTTTTTTTCTAATGGAAACTTTCTACATAGTGGTGCAATGTGCATGAACTTTCTAACTTTATACTGTCATGACAAATTGATTATCCAACATATTCACATAAGAAGAGAAAAATCAATCTATAACTTCTGAAAATTGGAGTAATAACAATACAACAAGTCAACATATGATCCCATTTGTTTGCTACAACAGGGATTTTCTACAAATCAAGGAGCTTCCTAAGTTGCATTCCCAGTTCGTTGATACAAATGTTCAATATGAATGTTCTTTAGCAGCACAATGAATGATCTTTCTATAATAAAGGGTTTTGTTTTCAAGTATCATTTATATTCTTGGAAGTTAACATGACCGGTCGTCTGGGCATGCTCCACAGCCTCCTGGTAGAAACAACAGAATTTCAAGCATCATTAAAATCAGATTTTCGGGTGAACATGCCAAAACAAGTGATATGCTAATGAGAAACAATTTCAAATCAGATCCTACCTTCTGTCCTTTGACACCGATTTGGCAGACTCCACACCGCAATGTAAAGTTGGCAGTGTCAGTAAACTTTCTCTGCCTGATATGCAGCAGAGTGAAATTAGACATGATTGTACTAGGCAAATAAGTAAATCTTATTACTAATACCAAAGCCAAAGAGTAGCTCAATTAGAATATACAAATCAACATCTTTAGAAGTTCGCAACATCTCGTATACAGCATATCGTTAAAACTCAAAAGCAAAGGTGCACCCAAAAAGAAGGTGCCAAATCAGCACGTCACAATCAAAGGTTTATGATCCTGAAGTTGTAGAGTTTTTCCATGCAAGAAAATAACGCAATGATTAGCTCCAAAGAATAATATGCAAGGGGTCAAATAATACCTATGCTGCGCCTTCACAAAATTTTGAGCAAGTCCCTCAATACCTATGGTTCTGTCATTGCGTACAGAAAATACTGTTTGATCAAACTCCTCCGGAGCTCCTTCAGCGGGAGACATCTGTTGCACAATACCAAAAAACAAATTAAATACTTTAGCTGCAAGAGAGATGCAAGGGTTAGTCCTATACTCCTATCCAATCGTCATCATCTAAAAAAGGATCATAGGAAAAATAGGTCGTTAGGAATTTCTAAAAGAGAATAGGACAATTCCTGAACTCAGATATCTGTGAGTCCCACATCTATGAAAATATCAAACTGTGTATTGAAATAGCAATGGACAGATGGAGGGACAGAGAGGAAAGGAAAAGGAAAAAGGGAGGGAGAGTGGACTTGTGTCTTAAGTTCTTAACTCCAAATCTTTCCAACTTTGGAAAGATCTGACATATTAAAAGAAAGGGAATTGGATCCTTCCATTTTTTTCCCTTAATCCATATCCAAATAGAAGGAAATGGATCACTCCCTCTTCCCTTCCTTTCTCTTCAAATCCTCTTATCCAAACACATTGTAAGTGACAACACAATGAGAAACATAATCTATTCTTGAGTGTAATCTTTCTGAGTCATTTTTCCAAGAACAAAAAGGGCAATGACTAAGTAGAGGTGAGGGGCTTACAGCCAACGCATCATAGTGAAGCCCATCATAAAGAAGCATAACCCTTTCACAGAAGTTACGGTCCTGTTTTAACACCCAAACACAGAGTAATAAGTCAACAGAAGGTTCAGTATCAACTATCAAGAATCAGATGTCATCTACTGCATACTAACTTGACCGTACAAATCACATCGATTTGTCTGGATGTCATAAGCTGCTATTTCGCGTCCATAATAGTCAGCTAATATTGAAAGTTCTATGGCACCTGTTGAGAAAAAAAAAAAATAGCACAAATTGTCAAGTTTCACAAACAACTCCAACTGTATGAAGGTCATCCTTTAGACTCTAGATCGTGATAGCAGGGATATACAAATATTACATATGTACACAACACCACTCACTTAACATGTAACATCCTTGGAGTACAAAAAAGAAAAAATAAAAGAAGAAAGAAAGAGCCGCATGTTATACATCAACCCAGGGGACAGCCACCAGTCCATTTTACTTACGCAAGGCACGTGGAAAAGGGCAAGTTGGGTAGTGCACATTAGTTCTGTTGACTTATTTAATTATGTGCCTATTGCAGGAAAAAGAGGCCATTCAAGGAATGTTGCCTAGAAGTTAGTTATAGTCTTAGAACAATGTAAGCAAGGAAGGGAGTACACATAAGAGGGAGGTGAGATGAGAGAATTAACCAAAGAACAAATATCTCTCTCTTTCTGAGAGTAACCAGCCACACTGAGGTCTGGGGTGGTGGTGTAGAATTGACTATTTCATAAGATCAATATTGCAATCGAATTATCATTTACTCTAATTATTTTCTCTTCTTACCTCGCATTTCTCTGTCATTTCTCTTCATTCAACTCAATATATTACAAATTGGTTTCAGATAGAACCATTCTGGGGCTTGCTCCAAGCAATGTTGGTCAGCAAGCTAAATGATCACCCCTGAAACAGCAACTACTGGAGTAGGTTAGGCTCACCACTGATCAACCTTTCAAAGACTCAGAGATGAGATTGCCAGTCTGACTCAGGCCCTTGATGGAAAAATCGCCACCATTGTTGAGGAACACAGGTGGTTGGTCTCCAACTCAAACTTTGCAACAACATCTCTTCCTTCAATGGTAACTTTGGTCTTCATCCATGATGGCAAGCCCGCACCAGGAGTTTGAGAGTGCCGATAACAGTGGATTTTGGGTTCTGACGGCGGAGATTGGAGGTTCAGGAAGCTTGACGTACCCCTCCCTCTTTGATGACAACTGAGCTGAACGCTATTTCCTTTTCTATCACCTGATGATGAGGAGAAACTGAAGGCCGCAATGGTCGGACTGGAGGGAAAAGTCCTCAAGTCCATGTGTGGTGTTCCATGGGAGTAGGTTCACGAAGCAACCACAAAATATCTTTTCATAAAACAGCTCATTTGTAAACTTTTTGAGGAAGGCAAACCACATCTGGGTTTCTTGGAAAATGAGAAGCTGCTCCAAAGGAAGACTAATGGTGCCAGGGAACTGTCCTTGAATATCATGACTCTCCTTTTGGTGGTCATTCAGGGGAGCTCAAGACATACCAAACATCGGAGTGGTATAGGTGGGCATGCATGTGAATGCCAGTGGCTCGCTATGTTCAAGCTTGTGCGGAAGAAGGCTTCTTCTCGTAGTCCTGTGGGACTATTGCAACCACTGCCTCTCCTAACACCAGTTTGGGATGAGATCAGTAAGGACTCCATCGAGGGATTGCCTTGATCCCATGTTATAGGCACCATCTTGATGGTGGTCGATTGTCTATCCAAATATGCCCATTTCATTGGCTTAGCACATCCCAGTTCATGAGCCTCGTCTGGAAAGAATTGTTCCAAGAGAACTGCTCTCAAACAAAGTTCAGCATGTTACCCGCAATTTGATGGTCAATAAATAATAGTCAAGAAATACTTACAGACCTCCCTTAGTCTCTTGGTTGCTTTGTCAATGGGAAACCTCGATTCTAGGCAGGGTGGCTTTTGTGGGACAAGTTCTGTGCAACACTTCACCCCACGCGTATACCAAGAAAATCCCATTCAGGGTCTTTTATGGTCATGAAACTCCGCAGTTGACGAGGATGAGAAAGGAGGATAACATCGTGAATTCATTGGTGGATGAGTTTTAGGAAAGCGATGCAATATTAGATGAGCTAAATTTCGACCTTCTCAAGGCCCATGATGGGTGAAAAACTGAAAATTACGGCTGACAGAAAGGGAAGAGGATCAATTTAAGGTAGAAGATAAAGTGTCTTAAACTCCAACTCTACAGACGTGCTTCCATTTGCTTGCATCCATCCAGCTCTTCTAGTTTCTCATCTCAAACTTTCTAGAGGAAAAGGGTAGATTGTCATGGTTTTACCAAGTAAACAAAGACTTGGAGCTGGAAGTCACACACACACGACACTCTTAGGCGTGCATGCAGCAACATTAGAGGATGGCGCTGGCCTTGCAGTTCTCCTCAAATGAAATGGACTGCCAGAGTATGAAGCCACATGGGAAGACTTCTCAGCCATCCAACTGCATTATGGCTGTTATCCTACTTTTCACCTCAAGGACAAGATAAGGTTTGAAAGGCGGGTAATGTTATACATCAACCCAAACCAACAATCTGATTACTTATGCGACCATGGGAAAGGGAATGTTAGGTAGTGCACAACTGCACATAGATTTTGTTGAGAATTCTGTTATGTGTTGCCTTGGGCAGGAAGAAGAGGAAATTCAAAGTATTTTGCAGCAATGTTTATTATAGAGTGAGAATGATGTAACTTGTAAGCAGGGAAAAGAGTATAAATAAGTAGGAGGGGTAATGAGAGATTCATCCAGAAAATTTTGTTTTTAAGCAGCGATGAACTGGAAATTTAAATCAGAATTAGTAGACGAAGAAGATGATATTGATTGATTAATTGGAAAGTTAAAGAAACTATAGGATAGATTTATCAAGCTTTTGAGTGACTCACTCCCAAAACTAACAGAAAGTAATTTTCAACATTAATCTTCATGATCTTCTCTATTTATACAATTATGATCCCTTTCACTCTCTCTACTCTAGCAACTCACTTGTGTTCCCCTCAAACTACTACTAACTGAATTACAATGCAATTTCCTACAAAGCCCCCTCCGTTGGCTAGTTCATTACATTTTATCTTTCTACTTAAAAGTGTAATCAACCCCTCTGAGGTCCGGGGTGGTTATGTGTAATTCATGATGTTATTGTAGCAATATTGCAATGGAACTACTACTAACTTGAATTACAATGCAATTTCCTACAAAGCCCCCTCCGTTGGCTAGTTCATTACATTTTATCTTTCTACTTAAAAGTGTAATGAACCCCTCTGAGGTCCGGGGTGGTTATGTGTAATTCATGATGTTATTGTAGCAATATTGCAATGGAACTATCAGCTACTCTGACTTTCTTCTTCTTACCTCTTATTTCTCTCTTTAAATATACCTTCATTTCAACCCAACTTATAACACCACAGAACAGACACAATCGCAGCTAAAGCTCCTCAATACTCATTGCTAACAATAACCTGACAAGATGTATTTCAACTTCCCATGGTTGGGACTTGAGAGGCCTCAAGCCAAACCATCCCATACACCTAGGGGTTCTCGCCTATGATATAACTGTATTTTCAGCAGATTGTTTCAACTCCTCAATGTTAGTGAAAATGGTTAAATTAAGGTACTAACATATGACAGAAGACTCTGTATTCATATGTGCATCAGATACTGCTTCACATACGAGTCCACAGAGTCAGGCTACCTGGTGTGTTAAGGTATGATTTTGTTGCCAGATGCTTCAGTTCATTTCAATATCACAACATCTTCATACAAATGTAAGCAAGTATTGGATATATGATGCTCTAAAAGCCATCTCTATGCATAAAAATGGCTCGAATAAATCACTCCTTTCACTTCAACACTTTCTTCCTTGTATCCAGAAATGTTTTTATTTTGTCTTCCACCTCCCTGCTTGAGTAAGCAATAAAAGTAAAACAGCATAAGTCATGACCTTCGTACACCTTGATTCCATTGGGATCCTAGATTAGTTTGTCTTTTCTGCATGTTGGTTTCTTATAGTTCAATAAGGCTCATGTATGACAGGTCCCTCATACATTAAGAAACCTTCAAGATTTTATGGCCAACTCAAGACGAGTTCTACATTTTGATCCCTCAAGTTTTATGTCAACTAAACTACATAACTTCTTCTAGGCCAGATTAAACCACATACACTGGATGACTGGAAAGTAATAGAATCACTCTTACAAGCTAAAATTAACTTCAGAATCTCATGCAACCACAGCAACTTCAGCAGAGAATAGAGATGACGACCCCTAAGTATAACTAGTCTATCGGCACTAAAAATATGCATCTTTTACGAAAAAAATATATTAAAGGAGTTTACAAACCTCCCCATTTCTCTGAATCGAGAATCCATGAGCAATATGCTTCATTTGGTTTCCCAAGAAACGCTTCAGAGTATTTCACGGGATCACTACACACAGTTGCAGCTATAACCTTCCAAAAATAAACAACAGGTCATTTAGTACCCCATTCGTCAAGGGGACACCGAAAAAAGAACAAACTATTTGGTATAAAATACATGTAATAGACGTAGCAAATAATTGAATGGATCAAACTCCTATTATCATCCAAGTAGAGAAAGCTAATGTGTTATCTCACGTTTTTTACTTAAGTAGCAAGTGCTTTCCTTCTTCATCCCAACTCTTTTTCGGACAACAAAAACTTCATCAAAATTATTTCTTATACCAAACCCACATTGATGCATTATAAGCTTGGGTAATGCACATACATTATTGGAAAAGACCCATGCATCATACTAGCAAAAGAAATGTAAGACCCACATTGAAGCATCACCCACAACTTTGATCCATTAAAATGCAAGATGATATTAATGTTGGCAAATGAAGTAAGTGAGACATATTGATTCTTGACATGAGCATATTGTCTATAAAGAAACCATCATATTGCTACAAATAGCAAAAGCAACTAGAAACATGAGCCACGGTATTCCCATTTTTAAAATTTCTCATGACAGTCAAAGCTTGTATACTGTGCATTACATCATGCATTTGACAAGTCTCCTCGTGATGTTTAGTCTTAAGTTCATGTTTTTTTCCCATAATAAGACTGACATACTACCATGAACGAATTCAACAAAAGTGTAAACAGAATATTTGATGATGAAATAAGGCAAAAGCATATTCACTGCAGATGAACTTCGTTTAATGCACAAGATGCCTTGATTCTACTCATTCTAAGTTCTAACAACTTAAGAAATAAGTAGACACCTGACCCTAAGAAATTAGGACAGAGAAACTCAGAACCAACATCAATAATTAATCAGGAGCATAACCTGTCTTAATTCAGGAGCTTTCTGTTTATCATGATCCATAACATATCTGCAAAATATAGAACATTATAAACACTTGACAAAGTAAGCGATGATCTATAACTGTGAGGGGGAAAAACGAATCTAGCTATCTATGGTTTGAAATTTACCCAACAGCATTAAACAGACAGCTATTGTCAGACAGGATTACACGCCTAACAATGACACCTTCCATGTTAGAGAAATAAAAATTTTACACCTGCAACAACAAATTCATACTCCATGAGTCAAATTCATACTGAAGACACGTCGAAACCCCATCATTAGAGCAAACACGAGGCGTTGTTGAACAAAGAAACCTCAGATTGAATCTGGAGAAATTTTCATTGCATGGCATACATTTATTCATTGCCAGGCATGCAAACTAAAGAAAGTAAGAAACTAACACCAAAGCAAATTATCCCCTAAAAGCACAAAAATTACATTTGAGAGATTGTAAAAATAACAAGAAACCTAAACAGAAAATGGGAAAACTAAATTCAAGGACAAATGAAATTTAACACCAAATCATATAAAAGAAAAAGGGGTTTCAAAATTCAGCAAGTAAAGAGTAAAGACAACATCTTTTGATTCATCTTGGATTTCCCCTAAAAAAGAATTTTCTTAAATCATTCCATGAGATTATCCATTGGGAATTACATATAACTATATACTTCTATTAAGTAACTTTTCACACTACTAAATAAAATTAGATATAACACAAATACTATAACAAATAAGGGGAAATGAAATGAAACTAAAACAAATATCAATAAATAAGAGTACCAACATAAAAATGCTCAAATGCCCAAATCTATTGGCATATTGTACTCAAAAAAACAAGAAACAACATCATAAGCTATATATTACACGTACAAAAATTATATTGTAGGATCCAGCAGAAAAAGAACCCAGAAATTTGTTTGCAGCAAAAACTAATAGAAACTGAAAATCACAATCAAATATTCATAAATTTGATGGGATTACACAGAACAAAAAGGAAAAAAAAGCATAAACATAAAGCAAAGAATTTTGGTATAAAGAATTACTCTTTGGAATCTTTATGCTGCAAAATTCTTTCTCCTAATTTCAGGAGTGGGAACAGATTTGTTGGTGGTGTTGGTGGTGTTGTTGGTATTTGTATTTCAGTATAAATTTAAATTAGTATGATTATTCCTGATTATTCCATTAATATAAAATTATATCGAGACTGTATGAGTTGGTTGTATGATTGGGCCCCACTATCCCTACCGTTTTAGGATGGAAGATGAGGGAAGAAACGAATTTCTCCGTCTTCCATTTTGTTTTTGTTCTCTTTTCTTTTCACCGATTTTCGTCTTAAAAAAAATTCTCCCTCCTTTTCTTTTTTTTTTTTTTTTTTTTTTACCCATTGAGACCATCTAACGAATATTGA
Organism: Beta lomatogona; assembly: GCA_947646795.1. Lineage (NCBI taxonomy): Eukaryota > Viridiplantae > Streptophyta > Magnoliopsida > Caryophyllales > Amaranthaceae > Beta > Beta lomatogona. Next base: position 6,377,748 of record CANSNZ010000023.1, on the reverse strand, counting down.
ATATTCCCTCCATTTTATAATACAAATCAGGGCTCTCTTTTCACATGAAAATTAAGGTAGGTGGAATCTTATTTTATTTGGATAAATAGATTCATTTTTGTTGGGATACATTTACATTAATTTTTTTTTTTTAACAAAAAAATAGAAACTGAACATTAATGTTGTACGGTTTAATGTGTAGAGAAGTTCAATGGGGTAAAAGATCATATTTTGTCATTAATAATAAGTGCATTGGGAGCCGAAATTATGAGGACATTTTAAAAAGTAAATTATTTTTATGAGGGTATTTTGGGCATAATTATTGATTGAAAATAGATATATAATTAGTATATTTTAGGACACCTTATAAGGAAGTAGGACTTATATTATGGGACAGAGGGAGTACTAAGTTATTATTTCAGTTATTTGCCAAAAGAAAAAACTATTATTTTAGCAATTTAACTAATTTCTGCAGATTGAAACAGAATTTACAATTATGTATTTTGAGAATTGACCAATAATTTATGTCATAGGCAAAATGTGTAAATAACACAATATTTTTTTTTTTGACGAGACACTATTTTTTTTGTCTAAACTACTTTTACAAAAACAAATTATCTATAAGTTTTATCAAAAGATATACATCCCTTGTTTCTTTTTAAGTTAAACACTCCCCTGTTAGTGAAATGTCATAATAAGTACTACCAAACTCAAGATGGAAGCTTTTGTGCTTCTATTTCTTTCTTTTTTTTTCTTTAGTACTTGATGTTTAATTTGTTTGCTTAAAAGTGGTCTTAAACTTTTTCTCTCTAGATTTTGGTATGTGTGCACTTTCCTTATGTTGCACTTATAAGTTATTCCCTCCTGTCTTTATTAATTTACCCGTTTATTTTGCACAGAGTTTTAGAAGAAACAATGTTGTGGGACATAAAAAGAAAGATAAACTATTATTTTATATTAAAGTTGATTATATGTGTAATGGAAAGTGAGTGGTCTCATTCTAAAAATAGAAACAAAAGAAATGGAAAAACTAATAAGGGACACCCAAAAAAGGAATACGAGTAAACTAATAAAGACCGAGGGAATAACAGAAGTATGAAACAAAGGGAGTTGGAAATCAATTGCAGCATTAGTTAAAGCTTAACATTTTGAATTATAAAAGCCAAATATGACCTATCATCTGTCGTATACTCATATTGTAACTACTTTTTTTTTCAATAGCTTAACAACTAAGTAACATAACCCAGTATTCCCCAAAAAAAAAAGAAACATAACCCATTGCATCCTCTATATTCTGCCTTGAACAAAACCTACCCTGTCACATGCACAACAGTACAACCACAAGTCTAAACTCGTAACGTTGCCTCTTACCTCTCAGGTTTTAACAGGTTGGCAACAAAAATAATGTTCAGCAGCTGAAATCGTTACTTACGATAGATTTAGCAATGTTGTGTTGCTCGAACCTATAGTTTGCACAGTTACAAATAGAAATATGGTAATTAATAAATCTTTAAGAGTCTGTACTCCGCTCTCAAGAGCAGCGCATGGACTTCAAGTTCTAGCAAGCGAAACCGTGCAAATTATGCTACATGCGCATATTGGTCCACCGTCACTTGCCAGCATAAGGCATACAAACTGGCTGAGTACAGATGCATGATGGACCCAGCCACAAAATAATCTGGCAGTAATCTGGATACTAAAATCTGCATGAAAGCTGAGGTGCTGTCTACTAAAGGATAAATTAGTCCAAGAAAAGTTGCGTCTCCGCAGCATTAACTTGTTTTAAAAGGGAGTCAAACAATAAAGCAAAGCAGCAAATAGAACACATATATTCCACCAAATTATGGCCATTGAAGATAGAATCATAAGTGCTTCATTAAAGGGAAGGAAAAACAAATCGAATAGCACCCATTGTGTTTATTAAAGAGATAAGATTCTCTAAGCTCAAAGGTCAAATTATACGATGAGTGGAACGCATTGAGCTGTGTACATCCAGCAGAAGGTAGAGGGAAACTACTATAAACATGGCAGGATGCTAAAAGCACCAAGATGCTCGTCAGCCATAACAACTTTATTGACCTCTACTAAGTAATAATAATGAACCTAAAGAGCAGCGATGCACTCAATTTCAATCCTCGCATCCAGAGGCAATGCCGCAACCTGGTAAGTTGATCGAGCAGGAGGTGTGGATGAGAAATCTGCAAGAACAAGAGTCAATTTTTCAAAAATCGCAATGCTTTTGACAACTAAGAAGGTCCATGATGAACAATTGATCCATAGGCTATATGATTTACTCACATTTAGCATATATCTCATTTACTTTCTTGAAGTCTTTCAAGTCCGCCAACCTAAGATCAATATCGAACAACATAACACAGTCAATATTGCTCTACATGGCTATTGTGTATTCTAACATCCAAGAAGGAAACTTGAGTCTTGAGATGCAAATGCACTTACATGATAGTCGTTTTGACTACAGATGAATAGTTTGCTCCACTAGCTTTCAAAATTTCACCCATGTTTTTGAGAACCTGAAAATATAAGATAATTTGTTCATGTCAGCACATCTTCTCTCACTTTATAAAGAGAAGAGTTAAGTGCACAATAAGGTGTACGTCCAGTATTCCGAGTTATATATTGTCTTTCCCTCTCTCCATACGTAAGGCTGGAAGTAAGAACATTATAAACATAACGTCTACAGTTCAGTTAAAAACAAAACCTCCATCCCCCAGATATTTGATGAAATGAATTAAATCAGCTTGATATGGTGATGTATGGAAAACTATAAACAGGTCACATGCATATACAAAATTACAGTATATAAAGGGCCAAGGTTATCCTTGTAGAATATGGTCTGTGAATTTAGATTACAATTGTAATCAGACTAATCACCTACAAAATCACTGCTGAACACAAATACACATGTAAAGGGACAAAAGGGATCAGTCAAGTCATATCCATGGAAATTCTTTACAGAAAAATCACCAACCTATTTAAAAGAAAGGTGAAAAGCTCTTTGAGCGGTTTGCTCTAATTCAACCATTCATTTGACCACAGGAAAAAATTATCTGGCCTTATGGTGCTGAGAAGCATCTGATACTACTAGGCACTGAAAGCTAATTTGGTAATTAATAATTGGCAGTTTGGCACTGATACTTTGACACATGGCTTCATTGACCCTCCTTTTTGAAGACCACTGAGAAATGCCCTTACAAAGCATGAATTACCGGCTAAGATAATGTAGCACACTCCTAATTCATGAAACAGAAGGCCACTTCCCACTCTGAACAAAAATGTGCTGCACATGTTGTATTTCACAGTAAAGAAGGCAGTACATCAACAAACTCGCTAAGGCTGTCTAACAATGTACAAATCCCATTACGCGCATTACCCAGCCATACGAGCTCAAAACAAAGTAACCAAATCTTTTCACAATTTCTCATAAAGTCTAGCAAGCAAACTTGTTTTTATATATATAATTGGGCACATAAATTCATTTACCATATAGAGACTTCCACAATTTCTAGACATTTAGACCATTGACCATCTGCCCATCCATATACCATGACAATTTCCCAATTGTCAAAATCATAAGCAGCAAAGTCTTGGAAAACCATGATAATTTCTTTACGCAGGTAAAGCGTGCTCTAAACCAGGCTTATGGTGGAGGAGGTTGCAAAAATCCTATTTACCTGTTCAGTTTGCTCCTCCACACTCTCTGAGACAAACTTTCCAGTCTGCATTCAAACAGGTATCGTTCACATCAGCAAGCAAGCATAATTATATGGAGACAAACAAATTAGCTAAAGAAACAGCTCAGATGCGAAGCACAAACCTCTGGCACAAGACCCAGAACACCAGATACAAAGAGCATGTTGTTTGCTTTGATGGCTTGAGAATATGGTCCCAATGCTGCAGGAGCCTTGTCTGTTTTGACAGCTTCCTTTAAACCTATATTATATACAGAAAAGGTCAAGCACACGAATTTTTACAGAGTATACAGTCAATCACCAATGATCACTAATTCAAAAAAATACGATCACAATTTGTATAGCTCAATCCCTTTAGTAAGGATCTCATATGTCGAATGTCAGAATCAAACAAAACCTCCTAGAGCCTGGTTGGTGAAGAGGAAGTATTCTTCCACTCAAGTTATCTAATTTGCTTAATATGATCGATGATCAAAGAGCTGCTTTCAATTCCTCTAGCCCACCCAGTGCAATGTGAGCCTCAAGTAGATGAAAAATCCCATCTTACATAAAATAATAACAAGAAACGACCAAAAAGAAATTGTAATTTGTATTTTGCTGCTGCATCCAACGTAAAACAAATTTCATATTTGCCTTTGGTGAACAAAACTTGATAGTGAACTTTGTTAAAACTTAAAATGTTACAAATCTAGATGTATCTTATAAAGTATTTTCATAAGATTATGGTTCTATAATTTCTTGTATGATAAATGACAAAAACTTAACATCAAAGTTAGACAATTATCTTATTCAAATGTGAAACGGGCCTATTATTGCAAAACTATGAAACAATAACTTTGTTACAATAGGAGAATTGTTTCATCTCAACCAAAAGGTTAGAAATCCGTCTCAATATCAACATTTAACAAAAAAGAATTTATGATGCACTACACAAGCAGCTTCCAAAATGGAGATCACAACCAACTTCGAATATTACAAAATTCCAATTCAAGCAAGTAATCCAACCATTTAATCCACTTCTAATTCAAAAGAAAAACCCTTGTTACCAACAACAACAAAAAAAACCTGGCTTTACGCCGAATCTCTCCATGCTGAAGACTACAACATCATTACACAAAGATAATACATTTCACCAAATTAAGGAAAACGCCTCCCTCTACTTCTCTATATCAGGGCATAATCCACATCATTATTAAATTGTAATTCTTCATCTCAAACAACCACTTGCAAAAACATTATCTTACTCCGTTATAGCCCAAAAGACAGGAATAATATTACTAATCCTATGAATTCTTAATTATCATTATTATTTTTGTTTGATATAACTAATCCCTACAATACATCATCAAAAATCAATTGCAAATTCCACTTGCATTTCAAAAAAAAACCAGCCAGAAATAAATAATTACTAGTACTACAATATAATTCAACATTCGATAAAAACGTATAATAACAAAAATTCAGCAACCATTAAATAACAAGTTGATCGGAATAACGTGGAAAAAAAAGGTGGAGAGAAATTACTGGCATCAGTAGAAATGGCTAAGCAAGCAAAGGGTTTAGAGCACCAAATGTTGGTGCCGGCGAATGAAACGCAGCCAACTCCGGCGGCAATTTGGCCTTTCACGCGAAGTGCGCCGGCGTCAATCGCCGGTAAATGGAAGCTTCTTGCTGCGCACCACGCCATTTTTTCTCTCTCTCTTCACTCTGTGACTGACTGTGTGTGATTCTCCACAGTCCACACTTGCTGTTTTCGCCCTTGCTGAATTTGTTGCGTTCTTTTTGGGTTAGAATTGTTGTAGGTTTGATAAAGTAAGTCGGATAAATGGACCAAGACCATAAAGTGGCTTGCTTATTTATTGGGTTAAATTAAAGTCCAATTCCTTTTTGCCCATTGCTTACTCCGTGGAAATTCTGCTCTAATTAGTACCATACATACTACCATCAGCCCGTTAGAAGGAAGGCAAGCCAAGTTGCGGATGTGTTAGTTTACGGATGTAGATATGGGATAGACTCCCTTAATGTAATTAGGAAATTTCTCACTCCCTCCTAATTATTGTCTAGACTTATATTATCAATGGATTGTACTTAGGAGTGAAAGTTATTCGGATAAAATTCAAAATCCAATCCAATCCAATCCGAATTAGTAATTTGAATCGGATTCAAACGATGTTCGGATTGGATTCGGACTGATATTTTTTGAAAAAATGAATTTTCTAGATCGGATTGGATTGAGGGTAATTGGATACAAAAATCCAATATAACCGAATAGTAATATGCCTTGTATTATGTATATGGATTGGGATTAAGTGCTTAACTGAATTTTTTTTTAGAAAAATGCCTAGTCCATAGCCCAATAGGCGTAGCACTTCAACCCTTCCCCTAAAACCCTAACAGCACTTAATTCCTCATTTCCTAAATCTGCTAGGCTGCTGTTGTGCTTAATTTATTTCATCAAAAAACTAGAGTTTTAAAAAATCGGATTTTCGGATCGGATCCAATCTAGAGTATGAAAATTCGGATTGGATTGGATCGGATTCAAACTCTAATTGGTTTGGATTCGGATTGAAAAATTAAAATCCAAATTTTGTTCGGATCGGATTGGATTAGGCCGTAATCCAAACCGTGCACCGAACTTTCACCCCTAATTGTACTAGCCTCTTTGCTATGACTTCTTAGTTTAATGCTACCGTTGTGGCATTGTTCACCAAAAAAAACTTCTCTAAATATTCTCTCACCTCTGAGAAAACCCTAGTACTATCTGATACTCCCTCCCATTTTTTTTAATCTACACACTTTTTTTTGGTTTGTTTCGTTTAGTTTACACACTATTGTTTTTTCTATTATTGGTAACATGTCCCTTTTTCTCATCTTTTATTCACTTTTTAATATTTTAACCCACTTTTTAGTTTATTTCTCTCACTTTTCAATACCTCTCTCCACCTTTGCAGTCTCTCTCTCTCTCATACTTCTGTACTTTCTCCTTGGTTCTCCTCCAAAGTGAAGTGAGTAAACTAAAAAAAAAACGAAGAGAGTATTAGTTTGTCCGGGATATGGTCAAGTACAAACATTTTCTATCAAAACTATGTGAGTATAGTAGATGCTCTTATAAAATGTTGTATGTTTTATCGAGCAAGTGGGATATATTTTATATTGTTAGATTTGGTTCATTGGCAACATAGTTACAATAAAGAAGAAAAATTGACAAAAATAAGCCAACCTTTGGCCGGTCTTCCACAATTAAGTCAACCTTTTGAAAATCCAGAAATAAGCTAACTTTACCATCATTTAAGCCAAATTTAGGTTGGATAACTTGTAACTTGTTTTACAGGTTAATATATTCTGATTTTTTTTCCTTTTTTTTCTTCTTAAATTCAATTTATCATTTATACTCTCTCTCCTCCCCTTTTCTCACTCCTCCACCTTTCTCACTCCTTTCAATCTCAACATTCCACGGCACTGCCGCCGCCTACCGCTGCCGCTCCCCTTTCTCTCTCCTCTTTTTTTTTTTCCTTTTTGACGACCCTTGGGTTTGTGGGGTTCGGTTGTGGGGTTTGGGTTAGTGGGAGGTGTTGGGTTTGGTGGTGTTCGGTTGTGGGGGTGTTGGGTTTGGTGGGGTTCGATTTTGGGGTTGTGAGGAGTGTTGGTTTGGTGGGGTTCGGGTGTTGGGGGGGTTGGGTTTGGTGGGGTTCAATTGTGGGGATGTTGGGTTCGGTTGGGGGTGTTGGGTTTGGTGGGGTTCGGTTGTGGGAGTGTTGGGTTTGGTGGGGTTGTTCGGTTATGGGGTTTGGGTTAGTGGTGGCTGGGTTGTGGGGGTTTTGGGTGGTGACTGGGTGTGGTCTGGTGGGATTGGTTCGGTGGTGGCTGGGTTTGTGGGTGGGTTTTGAGTGGTGGGGGTGTTGGGGGTGTTGGGTTTGGTGGTATGGTTCGGTTATGGGCTTTGGGTTAGTGGTGACTAGATTGTGGGGGTTTTGGGTGGTAGCTGGGTGTGGTCCGCGCGATCCGGTGGGGTTGGTTGGTTTAGTGGGTGGGTTTTGGGTGGGTTTTGGGTGGTGGGGGTGTTGGGTTCGGTTGGGGAGTGTTGGGTTTGGTGGGGTGGTTCGGTTATGGGGTTTGGGTTAGGGTGTTTGAGGACTGGTGGTGGCTGCGTGTGGTCTGGCTGGGGGTATGATTAAATAATAATATTTAATTATAATTATTTATAATTAATCATAATCTGTTATAATTTATTATAATTAATCATAATTATTATAATTAATCGTAATTAACCTGTTGTAACCTGTGATAATGGGTAAAAAAAACCACTAACCTAAATTTGGCTTAAATGATGGTAAGGTTGGCTTATTTCTGGATTTTCAAAAGATTAGCTTAATTTTGGAAGATCTGTCAAAGGTTGGCTTATATTTGTTAATTTTTCCTAATTTATTTGACCAAGTTAAATTTTATTTTGCTTTTCTTTAATGGTTATCGTAAATGTTGTATGGCTTTCAATTGATGAATTTTTATTTTTCTCTCCCAAAAAAAGTTCAATCATACTAGTCTTTTTCTTAAAGAAGATGTAACATCGTGACTTTTCATACATTCTAATACAAAACATTGATCATTACTACATCTGTCCCAAAATAGTCTGAACACTTTCCTTTTACGATTTTTTCACCAAATGCCCCCAAGTTTTCACGAAATTCACCGGGTACCCTCGCACTTTTGAAAATACACCTGGTACCCCTCAGTTTCAACATAATACACCCAAATGCCCCTAGTGACTAACGGCGTTAACCGCCGTTAGTCATTAACCTTAATTTTCTGTTTTAAACCCTAATTAACCCTAACCCTAACCCTAAACCCTAACCCTAACCCCTAAACCTAAACCCTAACCCTAACCCCTAAACCTAAACCCTAACCCTAACCCTAACCCTCCCCCACCCTCCCACCACCCCCAACCCAGCGAGCTCCCCCCTCCCCCCACCCTCCCGCACCCCCCCCCCCCCGTCGACCCTCCCCTGACCCCCTCCCACCACCCCTTCATCCCCCACTGTCCCAGCGGCCCCCCCCACCACCGCCCAGCCCCCCTTCCCAAACCCCGCGCATCCCCTCGCCCTTCCCCTACCCCGCGCGGCCCCAACTCGATTTCCCCCCGCCCCAGTCGAATTTTCACAGCAAACCCCCCCACCCCGCCAATTTTCGCAGCCCACAACAGTGGGTGAACCGATTTCCGCGGCGTGAGTAGAGGAGGGAGAGACGAAAGCAACGCCGGGGGGGGGGAGCGAAAATCGATGAGGGTCGGGGGAGAAATTCGACGAGGGTGGGGGGAAATCGAGTTGGGGCTGCGAGGGGTGGGGGAAGGCGACGAGGTGCTTGGGGTGGGGAGGGGCGGGATGCGTGGGGTTTGGGAGGGTGGGGGGGGTGCGAAGGGGTGGTGGGAGGGGGGCTACGGGAGGGTCGACGGGGGTGGGGGGGCTGCGGGAGGGTGGGGGGGGGGTGGGGCTGCTGGGGTGGGGGTGGTGGGAGGGTGGGGGGGGGGGTGGTGTGAGGGTGGGGGAGGGTTAGGGTTTAGGTTTAGGGGTTAGGGTTAGGGTTTAGGTTTAGGGGTTAGGGTTAGTGTTTAGGATTAGGGTTAGGGTTAGGGTTAGGGTTAATTAGGGTTTAAAATAGAAAATTAAGGTTAATGACTAACGGCGGTTAACGCCGTTAGTCACTAGGGGCATTTGGGTGTATTATGTTGAAACTGAGGGGTACCCCGTGTATTTTGAAAAATGCGGGGTACCTCGTGAATAAACCGAATCGGGGGCATTTTGTGAAAAAACCCATTCCTTTTATGTTTGTCCCAAATTAGTTTGAACACTTCCATTCTTGGCATGGTCCCACCATTTATTTCTTTTACACATCTTTGGCCCACACTTTACCTTTTATCAATAAAAAGTTATCCAACTTTCTCTCTCCTCTAATAAAAAATACCCCACCAACTCCTATCACATCTACTTTTTAAATAAAATAACATTTGATAACCACGCCACAACTTATCACCTTAAACTACGTGTTCCAACAAGTGTTCAGATCTTTTTGGGACGGAAGGAGTATTACCTATTATAAAAAAATTACAGAAGACTGATATTGAAAAATATATATTGAAGCAAACCCAACTAAAACTTACGTAATAATGTTTGTTTTCTTCTTAAGAAATTGGATCAAACATTACTGTAACTCTATAAGTCCATATGAGCAGTGTCCATCAACCATCATATTTATATTTTATATAGGTTTTTTTTTCTTTTTATCAGAAAATATAATTGGTCCGACGACCAACTTCTGCTAAACTACTAGTCTATATGGCACACCAGTTCAGATGTTGGGTTCAAGGCTAAACAGCCCAGAAGAAAACCTTGGCCAACAAAAGATATTATTTTTCAGTTGTAGGCTGTTGTACTGGTAATTTGCTTATCAACGTGACCAGCTGAGCCACCAAAATCTTACCACTTGGAGCACGATCTTGAAGAACATGATTTGCTGTTGGTAATATTGGTAATGTCTGGCAAGCTAACGACATGCATCCATTCTTTAGCAGAATTTAGTAGTTGTTCGTTATTCATGAAAAATCATCAATGGGTCTGTCATATCAACATGGTTTGTTATATTATATACGCGACGTACCAAAACTTGCCTCTATATGCTAATTGCTAGCTAGGGCAGACTAACCAAAACTTGCCTCTATATGTTAGCTAGGGCAATACGAGAGTCTTAATTAATTAGGTCAAAGATGCTCTTAAATTAGCATTAGCAAGATATAACATGATAATTTGACCAAAATTGACACAACCAGAACATAATATAATGGAGAGAAATACAAAACTAATATAAACATGAATATCGACTCAAAATTGTCATATTCTATATAATTATATAGTTTTCATATACTTTGAGAATAACCCAAAATTGTCATAAGACTTAAAGACTAGACACAAACACAACCTGGTTATCTGAATTATGAGCTCTATCTTAAATTGGATCTACTGCTTGTTGGTAATTTTTGTTGCTTTTCTTGGCAAAAAGCACAAGTATGTACGATCCATATACATACTAGGTGGATTGTTGTTGTGGAGGGCCCTATTTTAAAGCAAATCAAAAGATAAGTTGATGGGGGAAAAGTCATTGAGTGGATTGATAGGAAGAGTAGAACCAGCAAAGTTAAGACAATTGTGAAGTACTCCGTCCTTTAGTTTTTATACACGTGTTGTTTAACACTGTTTATAATTTTATATACTTTACTTTAATCATTATATGTGGTTTAATCATATTAAAAAAATATAATTATATGAGATCTTGTTAGATTTGTCTTAAGCATATATTCTAAATATCAACGTTATATTATTTGTATTCACTCATAACTAAAGATATGAGTGGTCAATAATGTGTAGTGTTTTGAGAAGCATGAAAGGCAAATATATGTTGATTAAAATGAAATAGAGATAGTATTATACGCAACGCTCTTAGGATAAAAATGAAAAATTAAACTGATAAATATAGCTCTTCTTGTAAAGTGCTTTAGTAAAGGACTTACTTTAATTTCACATGTACTAACCTATTAGTATAAGAATTATATTAATAAAGTTTTAAACATATATAAAAAAAAAGAAAAAAATATGAAGGGAAGGTAATATACTTCTATAATGGCTTTAAATACAAAAAAAAATCATGATTCAAAATTTATTGAATAAATGAAGATAATAAATTAATGATAAAGGACTCACTTTCACATAAGCTTATACCAACAAATTATATTCTTAAGAACTCGATTTTCCATAATAGAAAATCGAACAAACTATAAATTCTTTTTTTAAGGGAATAAGAAGATTATCATTAATAAATCGTCATACGCCATCTACAACAATAATAACCCTTATGTAAAAGATAATCTAAAACATCAATTTGAAATTCTTCTTCCAATCTACTATTATAAACATTTCGCAAACCGCTTTTTTATTGGGTAATATTCCAACCATAAACGAAATTCGATGACTCAACATCTTTTATGCCTGATGTTATTGTAAATTGAAATATGACCTTCACCTCGATATTCTTGATTTTCAAACAATAAGTACAATTTCCCACATCTTCAAACTTCAAAGCTAACCAAGAAATCAAAACTCTTATGGCGAGAGTAGATAGAACCATCATATTGATGGAGACCACACTCGCAACAGGAGGGAGAGACAACCCTCAGTCCCTCACAATAGGAGGGAGAATTATTTAAAATAAACTATAAAGTAATAAAACTAACAATAAAGCTAAGAAAATAACAAAATTTAGGGCTTTCCACCGGTATAACAACCGACAAAAGCCCCTACAGGAACACTAATGGATGCTAGGGTTTGAGAAAGAATGGTTAGGGTTTGGGAGAGAGAAATGGAGGATTAGAAATTATTTAAGATATTTTCAAGAGACTAAAAAAGTCAAAGTGTGAAGAACACAAACAAACTATAAATTCTGGTCCAATTAGTTTAAATATCATAACAAATCTAAGAAATTTGTTGTTTAATCTTTTTAACCCATATTTCCATTTTAGAGACACTTAAACATGGGTAAAACTACGTACGTTACTAAATAAATTTTTAACCACGGATTTTAAGTGGATTTGTATTCCTGTTTCAAAAAGAATAAAAGAATTTTTAACTAGGTTAAGGGTCGATTCCCATAGTCATCCTTAACTAAAAAATTAAAATATTTGTTATCTACTCAAAATTCAAAACCACCCTTAATACAACCTTGATTCAAAATTGTTAGTCTGTGGAAAAGTTATATAATATGTTAGGATTATATTTAGGAAAGATAATATTAAGAGGTAAATATATATTGTATTGAGATAAGGAAGTTTTCCTTATTCTCCTATTAATTCCTATTTAAGTTAGGGTTTATTTGATATATTGTTATATCCGCCTTGGATTTATAATAATTCAACCTTAGCTTTTTCCCTTCAATCTATTTTGTCGTAATATCATACTCCCTCCGTTTCATTTAAATTGTTACACTTTGATATTTTACACTATTTACAAATTTCACTTTGACCATCATTTGTGATTTATACGCGGATGAAAATATAGTCATGTGGGATCTTGTTAGATTCATCATAACATGTATTTTATTAATATGTATTTTTTATAATTTTTACAAACACAAAACTAAAGATATATGTCTTCAAAGTTTTCCATTGGCATGCGTGAAAAGTGTAAGTGTGTAGATTAAAATGAAACGGATGAAGTATGTACTAACTAGCAACTTAAGGCTAAATATCCTTTTCATGTCCTTAATTGTAAGTTAATTGAATAATTTTTGTAAACATCTTCGTGGTATTACCACAAATTATGCTTATATCTCTCCGGCCTGCTCCTTTGACTATTGAAGATATATGTAATATATGCACCTATATAAGGTAATATGAGGTTTTGACATTGGATTATGTGAATTTAAAAAAAAAAGGAATAAAATTGGGTAAAGGATGCTTTGAGAATACAATTTGTCATGTATGAGTGATTTAATTAAGATTAAAGGTGACTATAATAGACCCCTATATATGTTAGTTATGTAGGTTACCAAGTTTCAGTTTATCTTAACATGTAAAAAATCAATTTATGACTACCGTACCTAAGTGATAAAATAATCATACTCAAACCTATGACAAGCTCACAAACATAACCCGTATATAAAAAATAGACTTTCTAACTACTTCCTCCGTTTCATTTTACTTGCTACACTTCTCAATTCACGGACTCTTAGGCAATTTTTGGAGAAGAGAGAGGTAGAGAGTAAAAAGAAAAGAGACCCATGTGAGAGGAAAGAGATAGAGATAGTTTATTGCCCAAAAAGGAAGTGTAGCAAGTAATATGAAACTTCCCTATATGAAAAGTGTAGCGAGTAATTTGAAACGGAGGAAGTACATGGTTTAAGCTTGCATTAACACATTTCTCTTTTCATTTTGACATGATATATCACCATCCAACCTTGTACATCATGCTCTGGAATTTGGATATATATTAAAGTTGACATGAGCACGATATATATGTTTTGCCAAAAGATCAAAATGTGCAAACCATTATCTGAGTGTAACAGTTGAAATGGTCCTCATAATACAACACATAAGGTCCCACAACATGCAAGCAATTTAAACGAGTTCTTGGAAGCGATCAAAAGGCGATGCCATAATTTGTATGACTTCGGTGTTTCGCCGGTTGGCCATTAAATATCTTCGAAGTATAAATTTCATCTTAAAAAACTTATGCGCATATTTTAAAGAAGTTACGAGCTACACTTGATAGTGACATTAGTTTGTCTGCATGTATATGTCACATCTTAATAAGAACGGTTTTTTCTAAGGTTTCACGAAATGCACCAGGTACCCTCGTTGTTTCGAAAATGCACCAAATACCATTGTGGTCTGCATAAAATGCACCACATACCCTTAATGACTAACGGTGTCAAGTTTCCGTTAGTCATTAGGGTTAATTAACCCCTCTAACCCTATTTAGCCCTAACTAAACCCTAAATTCTAACCCTACCCTAACTTCAAACCCTAACCTAACCACCACCAACCCACCACCACCCAACCACCACCACCTCCCCTACCCCCTCCCTCCTTCCCCGCAGCCCCTCCCCCCACCTCCGCAACCCCCTTCCCCCTTCCCCTACCCCTCGCAGCCTCCCTCCCCGCAGCCCCTGCAACCCCCTCCCCTCTCTCGGCCTCGCAAAACCCACCTGTCCCCTCTGCTTGCCAAGCCAGCCACCGCCCCCTCTGCTTGCCAAGCCAGCCATCGTCTTCACCTTCCTCTCTGACCTTTCCGACGCTCTCTATCCTCTTCCTCCTCTTCACCTTCCCCTCTTCATCCTCTTCTTCCCGCCATCCCCCTTTAGATAAATGGAGCTTTCCCCCTCTCTCCATGGTCGTTCGTCACTGCAGAAAAACAATGGCGACCTCCCCTTTAGTTAAACAACGGAGCTGCATCGATTAATTCATAGATTTTGCCTCCCCTGTTATTTTTCTTCCAACTAATTTCACTCAAAACATGCGATAGATTTGGAATAGCAAAGTTTAAATTCAGGGTTGAGCTTCATCGATTAACAATTTATAGGATCCATGGTTGTGGTGTAGAAGTATAATACCCGAATTGATGGATTCATCATCATTAGGCTCTTGCTTCACAGTTGATGATGAAGATTTAGGAAGCATACCCATAAAATATTTTCCATTTTCAGATAAAATTTGAACTAAGAATCTCAAAAGGTTAAAATTCAATTAGCACATTTTACCCAAATAAGTAGCGAGTTTTTTTTTTCCCGATATGCTTGCTGGAACTAAGAAAAGTCCTTCTGAAAGGGGGTGGGGAAGGGAAAGGGAAGGGGGTTGTTTTGGACTGGTTTGGTGGGTGGCTGGGCGGTGGGTGGGCGAGGTGGCTGGACAAAGAATCATTCGTTGATGAGAGATAGAGAGGGGGGCGAGGAAGCGGAGGAAGGAGGAAGGAGGGAGGAGAGAGAAAGAGGAGGAAAAAGACAACATTAGGGCAATTGTGTAAATAAGCACTAACGGCAGTCTAACGCCGTTCATCATTAATGGCATTTGGTGCAATTCAGTCAAATCTCAGGGGCATTTGGTGCATTTCTGAAACAACGAGGGTACCTGGTGCATTTCGTGAAACCTCAGGGGTACCTGGTGAAAAAACCGTAATAAGAATTCATCTTAAAAGTTGCTTAGAGAACTTTATTTACATTTACAAGTCACATTAAGAGATTTAGGTAAATAGAAATTGTTTGATTAGCAAAGAAAATCACAAAGATTAATAGAGCTCGTAACGAAAGAAAAATCCAACATCATATGATTTTAGACGACATATCATCTATTTATGTTAGCTAATTCCTTTTCTTAGTCTTAGTTTGAATTTTCACTTCTCAATATATATCTATGATAAGGTCAATATATTTATGCGATGTTTGGGCTCAATTGATCAGCAGCCCAATAAGGGCATAAAAGCCTCATGAATCCAGGGACAGGTGGCGGTAGTGGGTCCCACCTATGAGTTGACCTAATCTCGGAGGCTTGGGGATTCCCTAAAGGGCTGAAATAATCATTGCCTGAAAAGGTAGCATAACCATTGATCCCAAGGAGGCCCATCCAATCAATGTTTCCTGTCTGGGATTCCCCAACACTATAAATACCAACAGTCTTATCAATGAACAGGTATTCAATTCTCACCTAACCAACTAGAGCATCTCTCTCTAGACTTTCTCTCTCTACCTCAATCACATCTGACTTGAGCGTCGGAAGGGCGATCCCGGAACCACCCCCGGGGTAGTCTAACCTTGTTTTACAGGAGTCGTGCATACGGATATCGGAGCTCAGGCGAACGTTCTTGGGGCCCACATCACATCTCTCAACCGATTACAATCCTTAATTTCTTAGCAGAAACAGTTTGGCGTCGTCTGTGGGGAAGTTACAATCAAAGTCACTTCGCCTCCACTCAGCAAAATTCACCTCAGAGTCACTTAGCAATGGCCCCAGCCAAGAGCGCTCGCAATAGACAGCCTTCAGCACATGCTCAGAGGTCCGAGCGGGACCCCTCACCTTCTCAGCACCGAAGGTCAGAACGGCCACCCTCGCCCGTCCCTCGCATAACACCAACCGTTCAGACCATCGACTCTGAGGAGGAGCATTCCATTGAAAATGGACCACACCCATCAAACCAGCAACAGCCAGCTGACCCCCAGCCCATATCCACTGCGGACATAAACTTAATAGCCGCTCAGCTTCAACAAACCCTACAGTGTAGCCTCATGGACATGCTGGCCAACTTGTAGCAGGGGCGCCCTCTCCAGCCACCTAAAGACCAAGTCATGGTCCCGTCACTCCGGGCAGAAAACCCTCACCGCTCTGCCCACGGTCAGCCTAGCTGACAACGGTCGGGGGCACGAGAACACAGCCAGCATGATCGGCAGCGATCCAGGCAGGGGGAAGAATGTCAGCTGTCCAAAGGAAGGTCTTCTCGGCAGGGTGATGAGACCCACATGTCTAAATCACCCAGGGGCAATGTCGGGCAAAAACCCAAGGACGCTCGACACTTCCTGAACGAGAAGCGACTCAGCAAGGGGTTAGACGCCCGATACATTCTCGATAAGAAAGCTGCTCAGCGGGAGGGGCACGGTGACTTAGCCCAATCAAAACCTATTCGAATCAATAGTGGAGCTCTTAAATTCATGGTCTCATTCAGCCAGGCATCACTAGATGCACCCAACCCGGGCAAAATCAAAACACCCACCATCGAGCCATTTGCGGGACTAACCGATCCGGAGGACCATATGGCCACATACAAGGCTCAGATGAGCGTTCAGACAGGATGCGAGGCCACTTGGTGTCGCTTCTTTCATACGACGCTAAAGGGCCTGACCCTGAACTGGTTCCAAGAGCTCCCTGTTGGGATCATAACTGATTTCTCAGTATTGGAAGATTTATTTATCCATCAATTTGTAGTCGGGAAAAGACAGAAGAAAACAAGTCTCCATCTGATGACAGTCAGACAGGAGAAGAATAAGAGTCTCGCCGATTACATTAAAAGATTCAATGAGGAATCTTTGAAAGTATCCGATCTGCAAGACGTAATGGCATTTGCAGCCATGGTGTCCGGGCTGCTGCCCAGTCGGCTGAGATGGTCTTTAGCGGAAAACGATGTGAAAAGCTTCTCCGAAGCAATGAGCAAGGCTCAAAGATTCATCCAGGCAGCAGACATATGCCGCCATTCGGATGATGGAAGTAGGAAAAGGAAGGATGAGGGAAATCACAAAGACCAGCAGAAACAACAAAAGACGGGAGGTCGGTCTACTTGGACATCAAAGACAAGTCCATGCTCCCCCGTCCACCTCTGATCAGAACGTTCTCCGCTAGGAGAGATAAGAGCCAGTGGTGTGAGTACCACAAAGAATGCGGACACACCACCAAGGATTGCAGGGAGCTCAAGCAATCCCTCGATAATCTGGCCGACCAAGGCAAGCTGAACCGATACCTCAAGCACTCTAGTGAGGAGAAGGGCAAACAGAAGGTCGGTCAATCCAACAGCGGGGATACAGAGGTCTTCATCGGAGTCATAGCGGGTGGCTTCGCGTCGGGAGGCCTAACCGGCCGATCCCGCAAAGCCCACCTCCAAAACCTTAAGCATCAAGTGCTTGATGTCCACCATCCCCGCCCATGACATTCGGGGAATCCAGTCGGGCCCTACACACGCCCCATGACGACCCCCTGGTCATCGAGCTCAAAGTGGCCAACGCAAGAGTCAAAAGGGTGCTAGTTGATAGTGGATCCTCAGCCGACATAATCACACTAGAGTGCCTCAAGAAGCTGAAATACAACGAAAAGGATGTAACCCCCCTTAATCAGCCACTCATAGGCTTCGATGGAAACTCAGTGCATCCTGTCGGATCGATAAAGTTGCTCACTCGGATGGGGGAGAAGGGAAAAGGAAGAAGCCTACTGATTGACTTCCTGGTGGTGGACATCTAGGGATGGCAACGGGCCGGATCTGGACCGGGTCCATGAGGACCAGGATCCAGATCTGTTTTCAGTCGTTGGATCCAGATCCGCACCCGGATCCGACGGGTCTGAAAAAATAGGACCCGGATTCGGATACTGCGGATCTCGCGGACCCGGGTCCAAAACGAATCCTTACACTTTGTACTATTTTACCACTTTTCAATATAAAAAAAATTTCTCAATCCAAATGAGATAACAACAAATATACCATTTACCATAAATCGCAACTAATTCAGTACCACAAATTCGACACTTTAAAAAAAAATAAACCAAATCTAAAAAATTACAATAAATAAAGAACACTCTGATTTGCAACTGATTTTAACAAATGGTGCCGGAAACTGATGGAATCAAATCCATTACAGCATTTTACCCTGAAGAAGCTTCTACTTCAAATGGTAGATTTCTGCTTGCAACTCTTTGATCAATTACATAACGAAACAAGCGTGAAAACAATAAATAAACAATAATAAAGCAAATCTAAAAAATTACAATAAACAAAAGCCGTTCATGGTGGCCGGAGAGGGATGGGGCGTAAGAACGCGATCGCTAGCTCGTGTTGTGGATGACGGCTGCGTGGTGGCTACACACTGGTGGTCGTGCGAGAGAGAGGGAAAGAGTTCGAGAGAGCGAGAGAAGGGTGAATAAGATGCGCAGGAAGAAGATGCCACGAAAGCAGGATGGCCGGTGGGCTGGAGAGAAGGGTGAGGACTGAGGGGTGGTAGCATTAGGGTTTTAGGGAGAGAGGGAGAGAAAGTGAAGCGTTATTGTGAAAATGTTTAGCTTTGGAACATCTAGTTACAGTTGGAGGACTTAGAGCCCAGCCCAGTTCTTTTTCTTTAAAACGGATCTGCGGATCCGGGTCCGGGTATGGGGTTAGATCTGGACCCGGATCCGCAATTTGATGATAGGACCCGGATCCGACGGGCCTGAAATTTTAGGATCCATATCCGAAAAACGGATCCGGGTCCACAGATTCGGGTCGGGTCCAAGATCCCATTGCCATCCCTATGGACATCCCTCTACCGTACAATATCATAATGGGAAGACCGACTCTGAACAGGGTCAAGGTAGCGATCTCCATTTACCAACTCCTCATGCAATTCGAAACCGACGAAGGAAAAGTGGGAATATCCAAGGCGATCAGCAAGCGGCAAGAGAATGTTATGTTAACAGCTTGAAGAGCAAGGTCGACGTCCAAGAGGACTCGAAGAAGAGAAAACGAGAAGAAAATCATCCCCCAGGTGGCCTTGGGGTCCACATCACTGAAAACCCCCAACAGTACGAACACCCTCAGCCAGCTGAGGACGACGAAGAGGTCATTATCGACAAAGAACTCGGTCAGACCTTAAGAGTAGGCAAAGCCATGGACCCTCAAACAAGAAAAGAAATCATTCAAATACTCACAGAGTACAGGGATGTCTTTGCCTACGAAGCTGCTGAGATGCCTGGACTTGACCCCAAAATTATGTGCCATGAGCTCAACATCAAAGAAGGATTCAAGCCAGTCAAGCAAAAGCTGAGGAACCAAGGCCCGAAAAGAAACACCGCGGCAGCTGCAGAAGTCAAGAAATTACTGGAAGCAGGGTTCATAGAAGAATGTCAGTACTCAGAGTGGCTGGCCAACTTTGTGCTGGTTAAGAAGTCGAGTGGGCATGGAGAATGTGTGTGGATTTCACAGACCTGAACAAGGCCTGTCCAAAAGATAACCACCCTCTGCCCAAGATTGACAGGCTGGTCGACTCAACGGCGGGTCACGCTCTTCTAAGCTTCTTGGACGCAAATGCTGGGTATCACCAGATCCCAATGGATGAGCACGATCGAGTCCACACCGCCTTCGTTACAAACCAAGGGGTGTACTGCTACAAAATGATGCCCTTCGGGCTAAAGAATGCGGGGGCTACATATCAGTGGACGGTCAACAAAATCTTCAACGACCAACTGGGTCGGAACATTGAAGTATACGTTGATAACATGATCGTCAAAAGCAAGGCCCAAGGAGATCACCCCTCAGACTTAAGGGAGACCCTCAGTACATTAAGGCAATTCCGCATGATGTTGAACCCGAAAAAATGTGTCTTCGGAGTGAAAGGGGGGAAGTGCCTCGGATTCCTGGTCGATGAAAGGGGAACCGAAGCAAACCCCGACAATGTCAAAGCTGTTATGGAGATGAAGTCTCCTCGAAACGTAAGGGAAGTACAACGCCTGATCGGCTGTTTGGCTGCCCTCGGTCGTTTTCTATCCGGGTGAGCAGATAAAAGCTTACACTTCTTCAAAACGCTGAAGAGGAAATAATTCACTTGGGACAGGCCTTCACCTCCCTCAAAACACACCTATTAACCCTTCCTCAGTTAATATCCTCCTTGCCGGGGGAGACATTGTTCATTTACTTAGCTGTTTCAGAATACGCGCTCAGTGTTGTTCTGGTAGCCGAGAGAGAAGAAAAGCAACACCTAGTCTACTTCATAAGTCACGCCTTCCGAGGAGCAAGAGGTCAAATACAGCGAAATCGAAAAAATGGTATTCGCCTTAGTGATGGCTAGTCGGAAACTCAAGCCCTACTTCTAAGCCGACCCGATTAAAGTCCTCACTGGGCAACCGCTCAGGAAGCTCATTGAAAGTAGGAACCACTCCAGTCGAATGACCAACTGGGCGGATCAGCTAGCGGACTTTGGATTGGAATATGAGCCAATGAGGGCAATCAAAGCCCAAGCTTTGGTCGATTTCATAACTGAATGTACAACCAGACCCCCAGTCAGCAAGCAGGATAGCCGGGAACTGCAAGTAGCCGGCTCGTCCACTAAGACGGGATGCGAATCCGGTCTTGTGATTAAACCCCCGATTGGGCAAAAGATGGAATATGCCGTCAAATTCGAGTTCTTGGGGTCTAACAATGAAGCTGAATACGAAGCCCTGATCCTCGGACTAGAATTATGCATCTTAGCCGGGGCCACAGTGATCAACACCAAGTCTGACTCACAGCTGATAGTGGGTCAAGTATCAGGCGAATACGAGGCCAAGGAAGATAACATGAAAATGTATTTGGCCAAGACCCAAGACATAATCAAACAACTATCTCAGTTTGCATCACCCACATACCCCGATCAGAAAATCAGCAGGCAGATGCTCTAGCTCGGATGGCCAGCTCGGCAGACAATAATGTGGGAATTCCTTCGCCAGCCAAGCATCAACGTCAAGGAACAACTGGTACTGAATCGGACATCCACGTGGATGAAAGAGGTGGTCGAATATCAGAGAGATGGAACATTGCCTGAGGACCGCAAAGAGTCCGAGCGACTCAAGCACAAATCCGGGTGGTTCCTATGGTACGAGGACCAGCTCTACAAAAAGTCTTTCACCCATCCATTGCTCAAATGTGTGACTCCCGAAGAAGGGGTTTACATCCTAAGGGAAATCCACCAAGGGGCCTGTGGGAGTCATCAAGGGGGAATAGCCGGAAAGGCCCTCAGAGCAGGCTACTACTGGCCTACTCTGAAATCAGATGCTCATGAGCTGGTCAAAAGGTGCCCATCATGTCAAATCCATTCGGACATTTCGAGAGCACCAACCACCCCCTTAACGACAATTCAAGCGGTTTTGCCATTCGATAAATGGGGGAATGGACCTACTTGGGCCGTTCCCCCCAGCATTCGGTCAAAGGAAGTTCCTAATAGTCGTCATCGACTACTTCACCAAATGGACGGAAGCCGAGCCACTCTCCTCTATAACAGTTAAACAAGTTCAGGCGTTCATCTGGAGGAACATCATAACTAGTTTCGGAGTACCCAAGGTCCTAATCTTCGACAATGGACGCCAATTCAACAGTGGCCCTACTCGGGAGTACTGTGCTCGGTTCAGAATATAGACCGAATTCTCCGCCGTATCGAGGCCACAGACAAATGGACAGGTCGAGTCGGCCAACAAGATAATCCTCAAGGGAATCAAGAAGTCTTTAGAGGCCGCCAAAGGAGCATGGGTTGACGACTTACCCAGAGTTCTCTGGTTGGCCCGGATAACTGCTAAGGAAGCAACAGGGCATTCCCCATTCAGCCTTGGCTATGGAAGCGAGGCGGTCTTACCAGTGAAGGTCGGTATCCCCTCACCCCGAATGACCTTCTACGAGTTCGAGAAGAATGAGGAAGAAAAACCTGTCAGTTTGGACTTATTGCCATAAACAAGGGGCAATACCCTGCTGAGCTCCATTCAGTACAAGCAAAGAGTCAATCGGCAATTTAACCGCCGCGTAAAAACCAGGTCAATCCAACTCGGCGATTGGGTCGTTCGGAAAGTAGAGGCCACGGGACTCTCACATCTACAAGGGAAGTTGTGACCCAACTGGGACGGTCCTTACAAAGTCATAGAAGTGGTCATACGCGGTACATTCCGACTAGAGTCCCCAGAAGGTGTCCCCCTGGCCCGACCTTGAAACGCAGATAACCTCAAAAAGTATTTTGTGTCATGTTTGTTACTTGCAATAGGGGCATACATTGTAATAGCTAAATAGAAGATCATATCTAGTCGGCATTTCCTGTAACAAGTTAGACTACTAGACTTAACCAGTCAAAATAGTTGGCATTTTTTGTACTTAAGACTTAACCAGTCAATGTGATACCCGATTCGGCAAAGAATTGATCAGACCAAAACAACACTCACTCGACAAAAGACTTAACCAGTCGAAACTAAACTAAGTTACAAATCGGTAACTTAACCTGTTATTCAAAACAAGTCAATCGGTCAAATACAGATCATCCAAGATCAAAGCTAGTCGGACGATATTGCAATCAACAAACACAAGGAAAAGTGAAGCCAAAAAGGAGTTTCATTAAGTTGGTCGTGCATTACAAGGAGGATCATCACAAAAGTAGGAGTAAGCTGAAAAATGGCTAAGTACATAGGCCAAAAACCCTAAGAGCTAGGGGGTTGGGGGGCAATCGGTCATGCTTCCGTCATGAGTATAGGCGTTGTCACCGACCAGCTCCTTCCCCTGATCAGTCTTGTTGGTTCCTTCTGCATCATCATCATCATCATCGCCCTCAACCACGTCGATGTCAACCTGACCTTCATCCTCGTCCTCATCACCATTAGCTTCGGCCTCCCCCAGACCCATCTGAACCCGGATCTCAGCGTCACCACTCCTTCAAAGGTCCAAGAAGTCCAAGCGTCATCACTTGGAACCCAAAGGAAGATGAAACGTCCAAACTCCTTCAGCTCAACCCATAGCAAGGGACCCAAGATCCCAAGTATCAAAAGTGGCCATGTGGCATTTGGGGTCGGGCATATCTGCTCGGGAAAAATAACTGCATCTCCGTCAAGCGAAATACGAAGATCAACGGTACCCACTCGGACAGACTTGGGGCTCATTAGCCCCTCATCCGATTGGCGTCCCACTCACTCAGCCAGTAGTAGCTCCCCTCATTTGCCGAGTCGCTTCTATACCTGGTCAAGTATGGCCAAGTATCAGCTAGCATCCACTCGGACAGACTTGGGGCTCATATGCCCCTCATCCGAGTGGCTCCACACTCACTCGGCCAATAAGAGCTCCCCTCCTTTGCCGAGTTGCTTCTATACCTGGTCAAGTATGGCCAAGTATCAGCTAGCACCCACTCGGACAGACTTGGGGCTCATTAGCCCCCTCATCCGAGTAGCTCCACACTCACTCGGCTAATAGGAGCTCCCCTCCTTTGCCGAGTCGCTTCTACACTCGATCGAGCATTGCCAAATATCCTCTAGCACCTACTCGGACGGACTTGGGGTTCATTAGCCCCTCATCCGAGTGGCTACCATACGATTAACGACTTGGTCGGCGTTAATTTTTCCATTCTGAAATGACCAGGCCGACATAATTCCTTTCAATAAGGAGTTACACGGTCAGCATCGTTTCTTCCTTCAACAGGAAAATGACCCGGTTGGCGTCGTTTCCTTCAAACATGAGATGACCCGGTCGGCGTCGTTTCCTTCAAACATGAGATGACCCGGTCGGCGCTCCTTCCTTCAACAGGAAAATGACTCGGTCGGCATTTTTTCCTTCAACAGGAAAATGTCCCGGTCGGCGCTCTTTCCTTCAACAAGAAAGTGACCCGGTCGGTGTCGTTTCCTTCAAACATAAGATGACTCGGTCAGCATTCTCTCCTTCAGCGGGAAAATGACCAGGTCGACATCATCTCCTTCAACGGGAAACGACCCGGTCGGCCATATTTCCTTCAGTAAGGTTTGACCGGGTCGACACTACGCCCTCCAGCGGGAGGGAATTCGGTCGGCGTCTTTCCCCCTCCACAGGGAACGACCCAGTCGGGACTTTTTCCTTCAACAAAGAGGGACCCGGTCGGCATTCTCCCTTCAAGCAAGAGGTGAGCCTGTCGGGACTTTTTCCTTCAACAAAGAGGGACCCGGTCTGCATTCTCCCTTCAAGCAAGAGGTGAGCCAGTCGGCACAAACCCCCTCTACAGGGACGGACTTGACCGACGCCATGGTTTATTCTGTCTATCTACTTTAGATGGGCTGTGAACCAGTCAGAGTTAAGGTGATTGATGTTCCGCCACGGACGGGCGTCACCCTGTCAGACCTCAATGATCCCCAATCCCTGGCGTGGGGCTAATTGTTTGGGCTCAATTGATCAGCAGCCCAATAAGGGCATAAAAGGCTCCTGAATCCAGGGACAGATGGCGGTAGTGGGTCCCACCTATGAGTTGACCTAATCTCGAAGACTTGGGGATCCCCTAAAGGGCTGAAATAATCATTGTCTGAAAAGGTAGCATAGCCATTGATCCCAAGAAGGCCCATCCAATCAATGTTTCCTGTCTGGGAATCCCCAACACTATAAATACCAACAGTCTCATCAATGAACAGATATTCAATTCTCACCTAACCAACTAGAGCATCTCTCTCTAGACTTTCTCTCTACCTCAATTACATCTGACTTGAGGGTCGGAGGCCGGAGGGGCAATCCCGGAACCACTCCCGGGGTAGTCTAACCTTGTTTTGCAGGAGTTAGGCATACGGATATCGGAGCTCAGGCGAAGTTTTTGGGGCCCACATCACATCTCTCAACCGATTACAATCCTTAATTTCTTAGTAGAAACATGCGACATTGCATATAAATATAAAACTATTGACCTTACTAGTTGTTATAGATAAGTGATACAAATATCAAGTCATAAAGAAGGGTAAAATGATTTCTCTATCACAGATTGAACTACACCTAGGCCCTAGCATCAACATTAAGTCATTTCATATTTCAAATTACAATGATAGATGAAATAACATGATCTATCCAAATTAAAGTAAGGTATTGTGGTGTATGTTGATTGATTGTTTGCAAGTGATGTTATATTGTGAATGAGACTGCTGGAGTTGTGGAAACAATAGTTAAAATCAAATGCTAAGACAGAGTAAATTTAATACATTGAGTGCCAATTTAGTAAACAAGCAAAACAAGCCAAACGACGATGTAATGATGACAGTAGATGGTGATCAATGAGATAGTCCTAGTTAAGTGAGTCCTTAAATACGTGCTTAAAGAATTAAAGGAGGTATATTATATTGATCATGATGTGACCTACTAGATTAAATCTTAAGTAGATCTGTGTAGCACAGATGAAAAGCAAAGGTATGTTTGTAAATACTTTATGCATGCAATAATTTTATTATATGTGGATATTCAATACAGGGTAAGTTTTAATTACATATACAGAGGATAAGATAATAAGTAGGGCTGTAAAAAACTGACCCAATCCGTTTATCGAACTCGAACCCGACCTGAAATAAGCCGGTTTGGGTTGAGATTTTTGACCCATTTAAGTAAATGGGTTGACACGACTTACCCATTTAATTAAATGGGTTACGTTAAGGTTGACATTTTCAACCCGAAATTAACCTGCTTTGACCTGTTTAACTCATTAAAATATAAATTTCCTAAAAAGTTGTGTTAAAGTTGGTGAAAAATTTTAAAAATACTAATTTTAGAACACAAAAATTGAAAAGAAAATATAATCATGCATACTTTTATCTGAATTTATTGTTGAAAACTAATAAATTTTAATAAAAATTTAATAGTAATATACATGTAAATGGGTTAAACGGGTTATATGGGTAACCCGTTTAATAAACAGCAGGTCGGGTCAAGGTTGAGTTTTGCAATCCGTTTAATAAATGGGTTAGGTTTGGGTTGGGACATATTCAACCCATATATTATTAACCCGAACACGACCCGACATGATCTGTTAATCAGCCTTAATAATAAGGGTGAATTGAATATATATGTTGATTTGGTTATGCATATGCACCACCAACGACCACACGATGGGTATAACATTCGATATAAGTGAATGGAGGAGGCCAAGGATCTAAATGTGTGGACCACTACACTAACCACAAGATGCATGTAGCATTACATAAGTGGATCTACCTTACCTGGTAGAATCTTGTGGGACTGGTACCTAAGATCTGATATCAAATATGTACATCAATGTGCTTAATCACTATCTAACACCAATTTTTTTTGAAAAATATGGCACTACACAAATAAATAGTAGCAGGCCCATCTTTTGATATTAAGGCTTAATATTGTTGTTGCTGTTGCTGCTTCGTACGTTGTAGAGTTGAGTTGCCTTTTAGATAAAATTTTAATGGCAAAAACAATAATTTAAAAGAAGTTTTACTGTCATGAAAACAAATTGTTACAGAGGGTATTTAACCTAATTTTAGAATTTTTGGAGTAACAACGCAAAACAATATTGAAGAAGACAAGGTCGTCGAACTTTGGTGCAGAAAATTTTCAATTTCAAATACTTCCTCCGTATCACAATATCTGCAACACTTTTCATTTTGGGATGTTCCAAAATATTTGCAACATTTTTTTTTCCTTACTTAGTAAGTTTAGGGAGGTAAAAAGACAACATTACCCTTACTTAAAAAATAAAAACTGATTTGTGGCCCCTAATTAAATCCCTAAACACACTATCCCAATTTAATGATTTCCACCATAATTCATTAAACCCAACCCATTCCCCACCACCTCACAACCATTCCTACACCCCACCACCCCCACCCCCCACCCCCACCCCCACCATGAAAACCCAACCCATTCCCCACCACCTCCACTCTCTCTCCTCCCTCACGCCCTCTCTCTCTTCCCTCATACCCTCGACACAACCCTCACGCCACTCTCTTTCACGCCACTCTCTACCGCTGCGAAGGTGAGCTGAATCCACCACCGCTGCGAAGAACTGACGAACGAACGAACTGACGAAGAAGAAGACCTGACGAAGAACTGACGAACGAACTGACAAACGAACTGACTAACGAACTGATGAGCGAACGAAGAACTGATGAAGAAGACGAACGAACGAAGAACTAACGAAGAAGAAGACGAACGCGACCCTTCTCCTCCTTTCTCTCTTTTTTGTTCTCATTCTTTCTATCTCCTTCGATCTCTTTCTTCTTCCTTCGTCTTGATCTGTTTTTTGTTAGATCTGTAATTTGATTAAATCTTTCTATAATTTGGTTAGATTAGATCTGTTTTTTTTTTTAATTTGCTCACATAGAAAATGAAGATCTTGGTGATTTTTTGTGAATTTTCGTGAAATGGAAGATGGTGGTGGCGGGGTGGTTGTGGTGGTGGTTCTGATGGTGGTGGCAGGATGGTTGTGGTGGTGGTGTTGGCGGTGGTGTTAGCGAGGTGGTTCCGGGTGGTGGTGGTGGCGGGGTGGTGGCGGTGGTAGGGTGGTGATGGTGGATCCTAGGTGTTGATATAATGTATTTGAAATATTATTAGTTAGTCTAATTACATACCCCCTCCCTATCTAATTGTATACTAAGAAAAATTGTCTCGGAGTCCGCAATTTGAAAAGTGTTGCGAATATTATGAAACAAAGGAAGTATAAAATATTATCATTTAAAACTTTATTAACAACTAATTAACTGACATATAAAACAATATCAATCTATCTATACTAATATCTTAAAAGGCGTACCTAAACAAGGAATAGTGCCACGTGGCACTCTCCATTAGGATTTTTTAATCCATGTAATTCTCATACAATAAAAAAAATTAGAAAATGTTTTGCATAAGTTTTGATCATGTGACTTCAAGCTCATTTATTAAACTCTTAACTATTAAACTAAGTCATATTTAGTATTACAAATTTAAAGTAAAATATTAATAAATGAAAAATGTCATTACACGGGGCATAATCCAGATCTAAAAACTAGTTTTGTTATTATTAGATGCTACAAAGTTCTTCTCTTGTTGATAGCTTATGCACTCTCCACCGCATGGCGCGATTTAGACAGGCTCTTGATAAGTAGTAGTACTATAATCATAAGCATATCCCTTCAATAATACTATACTCCTAAAAACTATTTCATCATATCGTTTTGACTTGGTAAATAATTATATGCCCAGTTCCTTGGAATAATATGACTGGACACTGGACTTTCGGCTGCTCAATATATAATTTCGGTAAATTCGGTGCATGGCTTATTATAAGGTTGTAGTACCGCAGTAGTAGCCAGGTTTGACATTACTATATTGACATATTGTGTAGCTAGTACATAATTGCTAATTTATGAGGAAATTTCACATGCGTTGTGAAGACGTGGACATACTTATAGGGTATCTTATCTGTCACTGAACTAGAACTAGAACTAGAAAAGTCTTTGTCCCCCAATATTTTTGTTGCCGTGAAAGGTGGCTAATAAGAAACATCAATAGTTGTGGTCCTGAGATCTTCTTTGGCCTAATGTTAGCTTATGTTAGCTTCATGTTAGGTTTGTTAGATCAGCTTGTCTTATGTTTCACACTTTCACTGTGTGCACAATAGAAAGAGATAGCATCATACTTCCTTGATTTCTTTATGAACACTACGTCTTATTTGCATATACATGATATTAGAAAAAGTAATAACGTGTGGAGATTCAAATAATTTAACACTACGTTTCAAGGACACATCTGAATTGGAGGTAATATATTAAGTGAATAAAAGAGAAAAGATAAAGTGAATAGAGATAAATGATGGTTATGGCATCTGAGAATATGCATTAATTATTGTGTAAAGAGGGGAGAATTATTCTCCTCATTTTGGGGGGAAATAGTTACCCACCATATAGGGTAATGTCAAATGAAGATCATAGTTTTTATTTTTATCTATCTTTCCTTGTGTTTCGTCTCTTCGTCCAACAAGCAAAGTAAGGAGCTTGAGAAACTTCCTTGTCGGCAGTAGAGTAGTATCTTGAGTGTTAACGAATGGAGACTTGTGCAACAATGCCCGAATTATAGCTTGATCCTTAGCCTTGGCTTTGCTCCCGTACTGCACAAAGGGACCCACCCCCGGAGGTTTGGGTAGTGGTTCCCCCTCCGATGCTTAAGTCAGTTATCAGGAGTTGTGAGAGAAAGTAGAGATAGAAAGAGAAAGTGAGAGAGAATTTATCAGAGTAACTTTACACTGTTTGCATTGAATGTGTTTTCTCCTGATTTCGGGGGTATTTATAGTGATAGCAAGTTGACAATAACCTTAAAAACCGACTCACAATAGTGGCCTCCGATTGGGCGAGAATCGAGATCATGACACGTGGCGGACCATGACCGGGGGATGTCTATTAACCACTCCCCTTCACCATTTGGCACCTTTGGCTCTCGGCTATTGGGCCGAAATTCGATCCTTTTACCCAACCGAGTATAGCCCGGAGATTAAGTCTTATTTTCATTTTAACTAGGATGACACGTGTACGGCTCGATGAGCCCATGTGTCGTCAAGGGAGTCGTAGATATTTGGCTACAACATTTGCCCCTAAAAGGGTTTTCTACCGTTGGCCCATCTCGATCGTTAATGCCCTTTTTACCCAAGGTAGCTTTTTGCTGGCCCGTCGCGACGGTTACGGCCCGTTATACGAGAAGGTAGTATTTTCAAAATGAAGGAAATGACGCGCCCTTTCTTGTGCTATACCGGTCATATTAGACTAGGAGACTCCCTTTTCGGTCATTCTTGGCCATTGCGGAGTTTCTTATCCCTCTATAAATATCCTTGGTGTGAAAACATTCAATCATTTACCACTTCGAACAAATTTTTCTAGAGAGAGAGGCTCGCAATTTTCTAGAGAGAGAGAGAGATCGTCCGGCTTCAAAGCATCCTTCACCGAATTTCCCAGGCGTTTTTAGCGGTATCGTTTCTTTGATCCTTTTATTCTTCTTTATTCTTTATTTTTTCTTAGAAAATCAATAAAATGGAATCATCTTCGTCAAATAATCCTAGCCGACCAAGAGCTTGTCTTGACCCTAGAACCGATACTTCTTCTTCGGCACATTCTAGAGTTGGGCCTCTTACCGGCCGAGTACATATTTTTTCATAGTTTTGGCCGAGAAAGTCGACGACCCAGTCTTTACCTGTGCGGGGGTAATCCGGCGCGCGTCAAGCAAACGGCCCGTCTAAGACGAAAAGCAATAATTCCATCAAACGGCTCGGATATGGAGGAATCGGCGGACGAGTGCCGGATGAGGCAAGAGAGGTCCAAAGTGCTCGGTCTTTGGACGAGGCCTCCTTTGACCATGAGGCGAGACTTCAGAAATAAAAACCGAAACCAAGTACATCGGCGGG
This sequence comes from Beta lomatogona, assembly GCA_947646795.1. Classification (NCBI taxonomy): domain Eukaryota; kingdom Viridiplantae; phylum Streptophyta; class Magnoliopsida; order Caryophyllales; family Amaranthaceae; genus Beta; species Beta lomatogona. The sequence continues at coordinate 6,346,909 of CANSNZ010000023.1, read as the reverse complement.
ACGCCGATACGGAGGAGATCGGCGAGGGTAATAATGGTAGCGATCCCGAGGCCGCCGAAGAATCGACGAGGCCTCTACCACCTCGTCGAGAGATTAGAAAGCGTTTAAGTCCCCTTTCGACCACGACTTCATTTTAGTTAACCGTAAGTGGTTAGAGAAACTAGGGACCAGGACCCTAATTTCTTGTCGTCTTTCATGCCCATGCCGGGCTTCTCCTTTGTCATTCCTAATAACGATGCGACGATCCTCGAGTGCTCCCCGGAGCCATTTCGCCGTTTATAAACTAGCCTTAGATCTTTGGAGAGGTTTCCACTTCACGACTTCATAGAACAAGTCTTGCAAAGACTACCACATCGGCCATAACCGGTGGCGCGCCGAACGCTTGGCACAACATCCCGACGTTTATTGCCGTCTGCGAGCTACGCGGCCTAGCCCTTTCCCTTCAAGCCTTTACCCATATCCATTATGCATCCAAGGTACTGGGGCTATGGACGGAGCATGGCTCAGCATCGGCAACCGTCCGTGCTTTATGACAACTTGGGGAAATCGTCAAAGATGCACGATTGGAAAGCCGACTTCATCTTTTTTACGGGCGTCCGGCGACTATGTCACGAGAGCTACGAGATATTATAATAGATCCGTCACAAATACCGGACGGAAGCGGTCTTAGGCTGGGAGCTGGAGGACGAATTTGACGAGGAGGTGGTAGAGTACTTGAGTGAAGGAGTACTCCGGGACCCGGCCAACGATCATTTAAGGGACCGTCTAACTGGATACCCTTTAAGGAAATGTTTTACCAAGACGACTTCTTGGTCGGCTGCCGGCTTGCGGTTGGGCGAGGATAAAGGTATATTTAAAATCATCCAAGTAGAACTCTTCGTCCTTAACTCATATGACGAACACATATATTTTTTTTTTTTTTCTTTGTATTTTCGGACTCGGCCGAACAACGCCTCGAACCATCTTGGACGGGAGAAATCAGCATGTCCCAATTCACGAGATAATTTGTGGAAGGAGTATGCAAAGAGCGACGCCAAAAAAAGAGCGGAAACAAGTGGTAATTTCTTTTTTTTTTTTTTTTTTTTTTTTTTTTTTTTTTTGAATTGGTATCCAATTCTTGGACGTGGGTCACTCCAAGAAGGAGAACGTCCAAACTTGGACGGTCAGCTCCTTGGGCCCACGCTCGTCCAAGAATTGGTGTCCAATTCTTGGACGAGAATCACCCAAAGAAGGAAATCGTCCAGACTTGGACGACCAGCTCTTTGTCGCCATGCTCGTCCTAGAACTGGTTCCCAATTCTTGGACGAGAGTCATCCCAAGAAGGAGAACGTCCAAACTTGGACGGTCACCTCTTTGGGACTATGCTCGTCCAAGAATTGTTTTTTAAATCTTGGGCGAGGGTCGTCCCAAGAAGGAGAACGTCCAAACTTGGACGGTCACCTCTTTGGGACTATGCTCGTCCAAGAATTGTTTTTCAAATCTTGGACGAGGGTCGTCCCCAAGAAGGAGAACGTCCAAACTTGGACGGTCACCTCTTTGGGACCATGCTCGTCCAAGATTTGGTATTCAATTCTTAGACGAGGTCACGTCTTTAGTACCATGCTCGTCCAAGAATGGTGTACCAATTCTTGGACGAGGGTCATCTCAAGAAGGAGAACGTCCAGACTTGGACGGTCACCTTCTTGGAGCCATGCTCGTCCAAGAGTTGGTGTCCCATTCTTGGACGAGAGTTACCCCAAAAAGGAGAGCATCCAGACCTGGACGTTCACCTTCTTGGGGTCATGCTCGTCCAAGAGTTTTGCCCCAAATCTTGGACGAAGAACAACTAAGGGAAGAGATTGTCCGGACTTGGGCGGTTACCTCTTTGGGACCGTACTCGCCTGGATTCTTGCATCCAATTTTTTTGGCGAGGTCGGCCATAGAAGAACGTCCATATTTGGACGGTCACCTTCTTGGGGCCATTCTCGTCTCGCATTTTTACAATAGTAGTGATTTCTTTTTGTGGACGATCGGTCCGATGCCTTAACTTTTTGCGAGAAAAATGCTCCTACAAACAAGCTTCCACACGGGAAGTCGTCCTCGTCCGGGAAGAGGCCTCACTGGCCGTGACCGGCCTTCAGCAAAGAAGCCCAAGGGCTTTACAAGGAAGAGAGCGGATAAGTCGGCTCCTGCGGCCGAGAGTGGGGAGAAAAGCATGCCTCCCCCTCAAGCGAAGACTCTTAAAAGAGAGCCGTCAAGCTAGGATCGGCCGAGGAGGTAAGGGATGCACACGCAGCGTGTGCCGCTCGGTGTTTTGCCGGCCGACTCCGCGAGGTCAACCCAGTCCGCTTTGGCTTTGGTTGCGCCGGGAGGCGATGCTTCTTTGCGAGAACTATCCCGGGTTCGGCGGCTCGGTGGCAAAGCTAGTGCCACGAATGCCCCTAGCTGTTAGGACGGCATCGATTTCGTCCGGTGAGTCGTATTACCCCAACATAGTTAGGGACGATGCGGGTCGGTGGACGGTCCATGAGTCCGTCCAATAGACAAGCCATCGTCTTCCCTATCAAGATTACCGACTCTCCCCTCTTTCGAGATAAGGGCAATGGCCCTGCTATTCCCCCAACTCCTCCCACTGCTGATTCGGACGGGGAGTCTTCTCCTGCCTTTGCCAAAATGTCAAGGTTGGAGAAAGAGCGGCTGAAGCAGGGAGCTCTTCAAATGCTTCCCTGAATCCTACATCAAGGGATTAAGGGGAGCGTCACGCCGGCATGTGGGCTACATGTCTCGGCTTCTTGCCGAGGTATTGTTTTATGGCTTGCCTTGTTTTATACTTGTATAAATTTTCGCTTTGCAAATCGTCTAACAACTTGCCTTGTTTTCCTTGCCCCAGCTTCTGGCTCGCAGCATGCTAACTGAAGATTGGGCGAGGGAGCTTAGAAAAGAGAATAAACAGCTCGTCCATTTGGCGACTACGGCGGGCGACAAGGCCATCCATGATATTGAGATGGCTAACACTCTCCATCGTCAATCCCCTGGAGGCTTTGGAGAAGAGATCGGCACTCCTGGAGTCTCGAGAACAAGAATCATCTTGTTAAAATCAACCAGCTATATGCCGAGCGAGGATCGTCTAAGGATGATCATAGACGCTCTCTACGATGAGTTGAAAGGCGAAAGGGATGTCGCTCTTATTGCCGCCGCCGAGCCGAGAAGAGAGAACATTCTCCTAAGGGCAAGGACTGCCCGTCCGGGAAAGGGAGGCGGCCAAGTCCTTCGACGATGCCAAGGAAGGGTTGAAACAAGTCGTCAATACGACTAAGGACTGGGCCGTCAAAGCCTTTGGGATGCTGGCTGAGGAAACTGAGGTCCCCAGCTTCGTTCGTCGTCTGGAGTATCAAGAGAGCGTTCATCGGGCTATGGTATGCGCCGAGGAACCTCCGGAGTTTGAAGAGTCGGGCGACGAAGGCTGGCTGCGAGGTGGAGTCCCCTAAAGACGACCAAGAGACCCGTTACGAAGACGAAGCCTAAGCTTAGGTTTATTTTCATGCTTCTTTGTAACTCTTCGACTCCTACTTTGTAATTCTTCACAAATCATATATGAAAGAATATTTTTGTCAATTCCCCGCCTTTTATCTTTACGAACACTAATTTTGACCAAGTATAATAGCACCTTCGTCCAAAATTGGACGATCCGCTTTTCATGAAAATTTACAAAATTTAATCTCAAGTAAAAATGTGACTCGTCCCGAAAAATTGGACGGTCTAAAATATGAGTCTTTGATAATTGCATATGCATCCAAGTACCAAAAAGGTTCGTGCGGGCCGGCTTGCCAAACAGAAAAACGACAAGGTTGCCATCCTAGAATTGAACGATTACAAATTTTTGGACGAGGGTAACCATTGAAGGAGAACGTCTATACTTGGACGATCACCTTCTTGGGGCCATCTTCGTCTGGAATTTGCCTCCAATTTTGGACGAGGGTCACCCAATGTAGGAGATCGTCCAATTGTGGCCGATCACCTTCTTGGGGCCATCCTCGTCCTGGAATTGGCCTCCTTTTTTGGGCGAGGATTACCCAATGAAGGAGAACGTCCATACTTGGACGACCACCTTCCTGGGCCATCCGGGTTTTTGGACGACCTTCGATGAATAGCTCGTCCTATATACTTACGTAATCCCCCGTTCTTGGGCTTAGCTCAATCGGATATCGAAGGGAGCTAAAGTCTAAGAAGGAGAGCGGCCGAACTTGGGCGAGCTCTTGAAGTTGATGGGCGAGCGTTAGATACATGTTCACATAATGTTTTAGCCGGCTTCCTTGAGGGAGCAACACTCGTCATTAAGTAGCGATCCCTTACTAGGGTCTGGACTACCTAGCTGTCCATATTTTTTGAAAGTAAGCATCCTTTACTAAGGGCTTATTTCAGGCCAGCTTTCTCTCAGAGACTATTGACGTTACTTCTTACTAGAGGTTTTGTCAATTTGACGGCCATATATGCATTATTGGCCGGTCTCTTTGAGGGAGTGATGTTCGGCGTAAATGCTAGCAATTCTGACGTTCTGCTTTTGTTTGTATTTTTTGTCCAAGTTATGGTCACTTTTAGACGAGTAAGCGATTTTAATGCCCCAAAGTGAAGCAACTTGGTGAAAATAAACAAAAGATAAGATAGTAGGAATTGTATTATATGGATTTTGCTTGGCTGAAAGCCAAGATGCATGTATACAATTCTTTTCTTACTAATATGTGCCGTGGCACTTTGGAGTAACTACAAAGTACCCTACTTATATCTGACGAGGATCTGAGCTAGACGTGGTACTTCTTTAAGTTGTCTGAATTCCAGGTACGCTGAATAGGTCGTCCATCTAGACTTTGCAGACGAAAAGTCCCACTTTGTGTATTTCCTGGACAATCGGATAAGGTCCTTCCCAATTTGGTGTTAGTTTTCCCAACTCTTTAGCTCGTCCAATCGCTTCCATTTTCCTCAGAACAAGATCCCCCACCTTTAACGGTCGTCTAACAACTCTTTTGTTAAACTCCCGAGCCATACGCAGTTTATATAATTGCATTCTTAGCAAGGCATTGCCCCTGACTTCTGGGACTTGGTCCAAGGCCGTACGCAATGCGGCCCAGTTGGCTTCCTCTGTGTATAACATGACTCGTAGGGTGGGCTCCTCGATCTCAATGGGTAAGACGGCTTCAGTACCATAGACTAGCATGAAAGGCGTCTCGCACTGTAGAATTCTTAGCGGTTGTTCTAATGGACCATAATACCAATTGCAGTTCTTCAACCCATTGCCCTTTGGCATTGTCCAACTTCTTCTTGATTCCATTTGATAGAATCTTGTTGAAGGACTCGACTTGCCCATTAGCTTGTGGGTGGGCGACGGCTGCAAAGTGAGCTTTGATTTCTCTTTCGACGACCCGTCTTTCGGCTTAGGCGTTTCGAACCGTGGACCATTATCAAAGACGATTGGCTCGAGGCATGCAAATCGAGTTATAATGTTCTTCCGAGATGAAGCCCTTGACGTCGTTTGTTGTTATTCCTCGCATGGCTTCGGCTTCTATCCATTTAGTGAAATAGTCCACTTTGCTACAATCACAAACTTCTTTTGCCCAGCGGCCACGGGGAAAGGTCCTAGGATGTCCATGCCCCATTTGGCAAAAGGCGAAGGGAACAAGATGGGGGTCAAATAGTTGGACGGCTTCGATGCACATTCCCATGCTTCGACAACGGTCACATTTCTTTGCATAGCCTATAGCATCCTCCTTTAAGGTAGGCCAGTAGTACCCCGTCCTTAAAGCCTTCTCGCCTAAGGCTCTTCCCCCAATATGCGATGCACATGATCCCTCATGGAGCTCTTTCAGGACCCCCAAACCGTCTTCTCTGGTGACGCACTTGAGTAGAGGCCGGTTGAATGACTTTTTGTAAAGTGTCTCGTCCCATAGTTCAAACCACTTGTCTCGGCCTTCACATACTTGGCCTCTACAGGATCCGAAGGCAATCGCCCCGTCTTCTTGTATTCAATGATCGGCTCCATCCGGACATTCCCTCGGTGAGAAACATAACCTCCTCTTGGTCGATGCTCTTTTTGGGTTTGACTTCCCAAAAATCGTTCTTGGTACCTCACCCTCGGCCGAGCTGGCCAACTTTGAGAGAGCGTCGGCTTGATGATTTTCTGACCTTGGTATTTGGTCGAGAACAAATCGTTTTAGTGGCTCAATCTCATCCTTGATCAGTCGCATATATTTGCTCATTGATGCCTCTTTGCATTCAAAATCTCCGTTGACCTGGCTGACAACCAGGAGAGAGTCCGATTTTGCCTCAATTTCTACAGCTCCAGCCGCCTTGCACATTTTGATTCCAGCCAAGAGTGCTTCATATTTAGCTTCGTTATTGGACGCTTTGAATTGGAACCTTAATGCATATTCAAATTTGTCCCCTTCAGGAGATTGACAAATGATCCCTGCTCCACTCCCATTGACTGTGGACGATCCATCAACCATGAGCGTCCAATGCTTCCTTCCTTTAGCTGGATCGATATTTGCTTTATGGTTGGCCGAGTAAGCTCAACTATAAAATCGGCCAAGGCTTGCCCCTTAATGGCCTTCCTTGGTTCGAATGATATATCAAACATGTTGAGCTCAACCGCCCATTTTAACATTCGCCCGGCGGCTTCCATCTTCCGAGAACTTGCTTCAAAGGCCGATCGGTATAGACGAGTATAATGTGCGCCAAAAAGTAGGGCCTTAGCTTTCTGCTGGCCATGACGAGGCCAATCCAAACTTTTCAACATTAGTATACCGGTTTTCCGCGTCCTTGAGCACGTGACTCACGAAGTATATTGGAATACGGACGGATTCTCTTTCAGCCAACAGGGACGGCACTCACCGCTTGAGCGGATACAGCCAAGTATACAAACAATTTTTCCCCCTCTACGGATCGACCAACCTAGGCAATTGTTGAAGATGATCTTTGACCTGCTGAAGGTACATTTCCGCCTCGCTCGTCCATTCAAACTTGGCTTTTTTCTTGATCGTGGCAAAGAAGTGATGGCACTTGTCGCCCGACTTAGACAAAAATCGTCCAAGGGCGACCAAACATCCCGTCGGCCTCTGCACCTCTTTTTACCTTCGAAGGAGACTTCATGTCTAGAAACGGCTTGAATCTTTTCGGGGTTGGCTTCTATTCCCCTCCGATCCACCAAGAAACCTAAAAATTTGCACCGACAAAACCCCAAAGACACATTTCTTTGGGATTCGGCTTCGACTTGTATTTCTCGAGAGTTTCAAAAGTTTCTCTCAAATCATCTACATGACTTTCTTCTTGACGGCTCTTGACTATCATATCGTCAATATATGCCTCCATATTTCGTCCCTAACCGTGGCTGAAAAACATCATTGATCAATCTTTGAAAAGTGGCCGGAGCATTACGCAGGCCGAATGGCATCCTCGGCCCGGCCGTACGGCCCTTTTTCGTAATGAAGGACGTTTTGTCCCGATCCTCTGGCCACATGGGGATTTGATGAAAACCCGAATAGGCGTCCATGAAGCTCAGCAAAGCATGGCCAGCCGTGGAGTCTACTAGACGATCCAACTTAGGCAAAGGGAAACTGTCCTTAGGACATGCCTTGTTGAGGTCCGTGTAGTCCACACACATTCTCCAACCGCCATTGGGCTTCGGCACCATAACCACATTTGCTATCCGATCCGGATAGTAAGTTGCTTTGATGAACTTGGATTCCAACAACTTACGGACTTCTTGGTCAACGGCCTGGTTTCTAGCCTGGTCCCAAATGTCTCTTCTTCTGACGAACCGGTTTCAAATTTGGGTCGACATTCAAACGGTGGACGGCTACTTCCGGATCAATTCCCGGCATCTCTTCGACGCAATAGGCAAACACATCTTGAAACTCTTTCAACAAGTGGACTAGACGACCCTTCAAACCAGGACTGAGCGAAGATCCCACTTTGAGGGTCCTTTACGGACGAGCTTCATCCAGAAATACTTCTTCGGGGGCTTCTACCGGCTCGGACGTTCTACTTGATAGTCCCATAATGGCCATAACTTCTTCGACGAGGAGGGTTCTTCCTTGATGATTTCATATTTCCTCTTCTTCTTTGGGGAGATGTTCGGACGCCTTCCTTGAGGGAGCAAGAGGCGTCTGAGGGCTCTCATTGGTCAGCTTTAATCCAGACGCTTTCCTCTCGCTGGTCATCTTTGTCTGTTCTTTCTCCGCCCCAGACGTTCTCCTTTCGCTATGAACCTTCGTCTGATCTTTCTCTTTTCCAGACGTTTTCCTTTCGCCAAAGAATTGCGTCCTGGTCTTGCTTATCGCCTTTCCATGATGATGGTTTCGGAGTAGTTAGGTAACATTCCCTAGCCGCCCGTTGGTCTCCATACAAGGAGCCAATCTTGCCGTCATCACACTCATACTTCATCAACATCGGGTGAGTTACTATCACCGCTTTGACATGATTCGGGGTTGGTCGTCCAAGAATGACATTGTAAGTCGTCAAATCTCGGACCACCAAGAACTTGATAAACGAGTTCTTGAGGCTTCCTTCTCACCAACTCGGACGGGCAACGTGACCGTTCCCATGGGGTGGATGACTCCTCCCCCAAACCCAATGATGGGATGGTGGACGGGGACCAAGTTCCGTTCGTCAAACCTCAACCTTGGACAAACAATCGGCACTAATGATGTCCGTCGAACTTCCGGTGTCGATCGGGATTCTTCTCACTCTCAAGTTTGCTATTTTCATTTCTACGACCAAGGGGTCATCATGGGGAGTCCTCAACCTACCCCGATCTTGCTCACTAACTACCACCCTTGGGAAGGGCTCGGCCTTCGTCCGATCGCCTAACAAAACTTGGCCGAGCTCCCTAAGGTAGTTTTTGTGCCCTCGATTAGTTGGTCCCCCAAGCAGAAAACCACCCGAGATTACGAGAACAACATCTTCGTCGTGCTTGCACTCTCTTTCTTCTTGTTATGCCAATCATCTCTCCTTGGGAACTTCCTTCCCCCTTGCGGCATGTAGGAATTCATCTTTCCTTTTCGGGCTAACTCTTCCAAAGCTCTCTTGAGATGCTTACATTCATTAGTCTCATGACCACAATCCTTGTGGAAGTGACGATATTTGCTCTTATCCCTATTTCTATAAGGTGTTTTCATCTCACTTGGGGCCTTCAACTCATATTGATCCTTGATCTCCATGAGAATGGAATATTGGTCTTTGTTAAACTCAATAGGATTGGATGAGGATGGCTCGGCCAACTTTCTCTTGCTCCTTCCGGACGAAGTGGTGTTCGCAGCCTATAGCCCAGGTCTCGGCCTTTTTGGGGTTGCTCTTCTTTGGTGAGCAACCTCTTCGAGCTTCTTGGACTCGGGATGTTTTGCTTCAAGACACACTTCGGTAGCGTGGATAAACGCTTCCGCCTCTCTCAAAGCCTCAAGCAAGAGTGGAGATTTTCTTCTTAACAAGATCAAACTTGAAACTTCCCGGCCTTAGACCCCGATGAAGGCGTCAAAGGCTACCCCAAAGATTAAGATCTTGGATCCCAAGTGCTTCTAGGTTAAATCTCTTAACAAAACTCCTAAGGGCCTCCTTAGGTCCTTGGACGACCTTGCCTAGGTGCATGCTTGTCTTTTGTTCTTGCTTGTTGGCAACAAAATGACTAGTGAATAAGAAACCGAGTTCGATAAAATTGTTGATCGAATTGGGGGAAGATTATTGAACCACTTCGGGCTACTCCCTTCAAGGTAGCTGGGAAATTCTTACACCAGTAGCATCGTCCACTCCTTGGACGTACATCCGATGTTTGTAAGCGCACGGTGATCATCGAGATCGGTTGTTCCATCAAAAGGCTCAATGGTTGGGAGTTTTACCTTTGGGAAGGGGGCGCCTCCATGATCCTGGCCGAGAATGGGGTAGGCCGGTTGATCCGGAGGGCTCCCACTGTCCCTCAATGGGTATGAACTCCTTGCGATACTCTTTCATTACGGGATTGGATGAAGTGTTGGGCTGGTTTTGGACGCCTTTATAAACCATGGGCCGAGCCACGGTCTTCTCCTGTCGTGGATGGACAAGAGAGTGGCTTAAGCTTCGGCCTTCCCCTCGGGCGACAACCTCAAAGGAGGGTCTCTCGGGTATGGGGTAGATCCCCGTAGCCGAACGTTGCAAAGCCGCAGCCCTCTTTGCCTCTAGATACTCCCCCGGCGTCGGTTTCCATTCCAGTGCCCACTAGGATGGACATGGTCCCGGGTCCTCACCACCGATTCCAGTCCATCTTTCTTCTCTTTCGGTATCCTCACGTTTGGCTTTCCTCTCGCGGTCTTTCTAGAGGGTTCCTGACGAACAGGTCGACTAGGACCTGGACGATCTACTTGAGAACATCCTCTAGGACGAGGTGGATTGTTAGCAGCTGGCTCTGGGTTGTGATGAAAAAACAACATATTGCTTTTAATCTGTTCCTGGACGACCTCCGCCATCCTGGTCTGGAAATCATTCAAAACATTCTCCAGATGGGCGGCAGTCACTGGACGATCTAGATTAACCTGGATGACCGGTTGCTGGCTTGGTCCAGGAACATTGACGATGGATGGAGGCCTATCTCTTCCTCGAGGTGGTCTTTCATGCTCCACCGTATCTTCGACATTAACTTGAAGGCTTCGATTTCTTGCAATGTTGGATGATTGACAATCAGTCATTGTTACGTCTCCCCACAGACGGCGCCAAATGTTTCGTCCTCTTGTCCAACAAGTAAGCTGTAGGCTTAGCTTCCTTGTCGAGCAAGTAGAGTAGTATCTTGAGTGTTCTTCAAATGGAGACTTGTGCAACAATGCCTGAATTATAGCTTGATCCTTAGCCTTGGCTTTGCTCCCGTACCTGCACAAAGGGACCCACCCTGGAGGTTTGGGTAGTGGTTCCCCCTCCGATGCTTAAGTCAGTTATCAGGAGTTGTGAGAGAAAGTAGAGATAGAAAGAGAAAGTGAGAGAGAATTTATCAGAGTAACTTTACACTGTTTGCATTGAATGTGTTTTCTCCTGATTTCAGGGGTATTTATAGTGATAGCAAGTTGACAGCTAACCTTAAAAACTGACCCGCAATAGTGGCCTCCCGATTGGCCGAGGAATCGGATCATGACACGTGGCGAGACCATGACCGGGGATGTCTATTAACCACTCCCCTTCAGCCATTTGGCACTTGCTTGGCTCGCTATTGGGCCAGAAATTCGATCCTTTTACCCAACTGAGTATAGCCCAGAGATTAAGTCTTATTTTCATTTTAACTAGGATGACACGTGTACGGCTCTGATGAGCCCATGTGTCGTCAAGGGAGTCGTAGATATTTGGCTACAACACCTTGCATTATATATATATATAAGGGCAGGATCACATGAGAATGCTCCTTACATGAGAAATGAGAATGAATCTCAACCAAGTGTTATTAATTAATGTTTTGGTAAAAAAAAACCCTAACCTCCTCCTCTCCCCTCTCTTCTCTTGATCCAAAAAAAATCCTAATCCTTTTCTTCTAGTTTGGGGCTGCCATCATCCTTTCGATGATGGTAAGCCCCCAATTCTTTTTTTTTCTTCTAGTTTTTATTGTTTTTGTTATTAATAATCTTCCATTCTCTCTCTTTTTGAGAGTTTTCTACCCAATTTTTGGGTTCTTTCTCTCCTCTTATGGGAGTTTGGAGTTTAGTTCTAGTCTCTTCCCACGTGGAAGTTTAAAAATTGGTATGGGAGATTGTTCCTATTGGTTGAAGTTCAAGACCATCATCATGGAAGTATTGGAAATTCGGATGCGGTCAACATGGTTAAATCAAGAATTTTCTTCCCCAAACTATATCAGAATGATAGACTTCCCCATCAATAGCTGCGTGATTCAGCAAATACAAAGGGGCTGCGCTGTATTGCTCGATCTGGTTCATTGTAGTTTCTTCGATGGTGAAATTAATTTGATCTTGTCTGATTATATCTTGTTTTTCTTTAATACTTATTGTAGATGTCATTTGGCCTTCATTTAATGAAATTTCTCTTTCTTTCAAAAAAAAAAAAGAATGAGTCTCAACCACACGATTGGATTAGAGTTGCAACACTTAATCATTAGAGTTATAGCGTGTAAAATCCATTCTCATTTCTCATGTAAGTATGCATTCTCATATGAACATATATATATATATATATATATATATATATATATATATATATATATATATATATATATATATATATATCATTTATTTCCTCTCAAAAAAATCTACTTCCTCCTTTCTGTTTTAAATGAAACGTTTGTTTTTTCACGCAACCCAACGCGCTTCTTTAATCACTAATATATTTAGTTGTGTACACGTAAAAAATATAAAAAGGTTATAATTTGATAGTATGCATCGAGAAGAATCTAACAAGATCCCACTTGACTATGTTTTTCTTTATATAATAGCGATACATTGGAGTCAAAATTGATCAATGAATAATGTCATTTCACCCAATGTTTCATTTAAAATAGAACGGAGGAAGTACATAATTTTTTTCTAAAATACTAAAATTACCTTTACTCATCTCATTCTTCATTCTGTCTCCGTAACCTACTATAAATATGTTACCTCCTATCTAAACATACCCTAATAATAGAAATAATAACTTCTATAAATTAAAGATGGTTTAGTGTATAATAACAAATTTTGTGTTTGAGATTGCCTAATTGTTTTCTCTCAAATAATGTGTCCAAATAAATTGGAGCAACTAAAAAAAGGTGGGAGTACAATTCTTTTTATATTGAAAAGTTTGAACACTTTTATTTAGCTAGCTAAACCCAATGGCCAATATACTTACCGTTTTGTACATGAAATAAGTTTGAATCACATCTAGCTATTGAGTAATTGAGCGTTTTGTGACTATGGCTATGTTTAGTTCACCTGAAATTTTCTGATCTGAACTTATCTGATTTGATCTGATCTGATCTGAACTTATTTTTTCTGATCTAACCTGATCTGAACTTATTTTTTCTGATCTGATCTGATCTGATCTGAACTTATCTTTTAAAAAATATATTATTACTAATATTATTATTACTTTGTATTTCATTACTAGTATTACTATTACTATCATTTTATTACTATGCACAACTTTCAATAATAATAATAATTATTAAATATAATAATAATAATTTTATAATAATAATATAAATAATAATAATGATAATAATAATATTATAATAATAATAATAATAATAATAATAATAATAATAATAATAATAATATATTATTATTATTATTATTATTATTATTATTATTATTATTATTATTATTATTATTATTATTATTATTATAGCATAATTAGTTTTTTTCTTTGAAAAAGAGCACATTAGTATATGAACATACAATTAAAAATAAAAGACTAGGGACTATTGGGTCCAATGGTATGGCTTCTTACCTCCCACATGAGAGACCAATGTTCAAATCTTGGTGGAAGCATATATTTCAATATTGTTGTGGGTGGGGGAGGGGGGTTGGGGCTTGTTGGGTCTTTAGGTGAGTGACCCTGTGCGAGGGCAGTCCAGAGAAAATTCATCTTACCACGGGATTCCTGAAAGGGGCCCAAAAAATTTAAAAATAAAAAAACACTCATGTTCAAGGTCCGTTAATAATAAGAATTTAGGTAGTAATGAAAAGAACATATAATGATATTAACAAAAGAACATATACTGAAAGAGCATACAAGATCTATTTAAAGAACACATTTGAAAAATAAAAGATAGATGTTATTTTTATATTGATGACATGTTTGGATTTAACTAACAACATGTTCTTTGTTATATCAATAAATTATTCTTTTTTATTATAAATAAACCTATAAATATATATAATCATATGATCTTGAACAAAATGGTTAAATATTCTTCTTATATCGTTGTCTTGTTCTATATAAACTTTGTTTTTAAAGATAAGTTGAAACCCTTTGTAGGGAAAATTTTGAACGTGATGACAACACCATTAGGTTATCCCATGCTACTCATGTTTTATATAAACTAGTAATATATAATTTATATTATTCTACCAAAATTGTTTTAAGAAATAAATATCATATACTATTGTCATGTTCGTTACATGTACAACATCAAAAAGAACATCACATATCAAAATTATTAATTAGAATAAATATAAAAAAGAACACTTACATATGCCAAAAGAACATTTTTCTTCTTGAATACAAATAGCTTCAAATAGTGATATCAATGACAGTTATAATAATAGCAACGACATTAATAATAATTACCAATATTAATAATTAATAAGTACAACAACGACAATAATAATAATCTTTTTAAACAAATGTACTAGTAAATAGTAATATTAATAGTAATAGTAATTGTATAAAGTAGTAATAATAAAAATAATAATAATAATAATAATAATAATAATAACAACAACAACAACAACAACAACAACAACAACAACAACAACAACAACAACAACAACAACAACAATAATAATAATTATTACAATAACAATAATAGCATTAGTAATACTAATAATCATAATAATGATGATGATGATAATAATAATAATAAGTTTTTAAATATAAAGATAATCCGAACTTATATCGATATGATCCGAACCGATCCGATCCGATCTGATCCGATCTAATCTGAAATAGCCTATATTAATATTGGTTTCAACTCTTCTGAAATTTGGATAGCATTTCATGCTTTGTTTTTATGCTGGCATATAATTAATGGTAGTTGACAATATTTCCTAAGATATCATGATCAGCTATTTGATGACCTGTTTTTGGCATGATCCGCTGAATCATGGAGATAAAGTAGATTAGTAGCATATGGAGTATTATTATAAGTATTTCATATGTTAAAGGAAGAGAAGTGGTACTGTGGTAGTTGGGAACCTTGTCTTAGTCATAGTCTTAGTTAGACTCTTAGGTTATTCAAGTTTATTACTATTTCTAGTTGACATCATTTTTTGGGCTAATTCATAAAAGGCAGTAGAAAGTTGCCATCTCATTACTCAAAATGACACTTGTGTTGCCAGAAACAAAAAAACAAAGAAATTAGGATTTTTTAACTGGAATAATACAAACTTTGGCCCGTTCTCTCACAATAATACAAACTTTTGATTATTTTTTAATAATACAAACTTTGGGCCAAAATTCCTCTAGTAGGTCATGACCGGTTTCTAACTTGTTGGTGTAGGTAAAATGCATACGTGGCACTTTCTAGGACACGTGGCGCTTTTTTATTGGTTGATTTTTTAAATTTGTAAAAAAAAACCCTTTTCTTTTTTTCTCCCTCACCCACCCCACCCTGACCCTGCCTGCACGAAACCACCTTCATCACCACTCTTAACTTTCTCTCTCCTCCCATCAATGGCGAAATTCTCTCTCCTCTCTCCCAATCCTCACCGGCGAAGGAAATCTCTTCATCAAACTCACAAAACTTGACAAAATCGAAGGCGAAGCTTTCTCTTTCGATTCTCTTCGAAGCCGAATTTCGGAAAGTGGGTAAGATTTTTGTGGGTAATTTACCGTTGTGGATAAAAAAACCCGAGGGTTACCGAGTTTTTCCGACAATTTGGGCCGATTGAGAATGTGATTGAGAAATCGGCATTAAAGCCGTGGAGTTTGATGGGGTGGAGTTTCATGGCTGGTGGGATCAAGGGTGGAGTTTCATGGTCGGGGTGGAGTTTCACAACCCTCTAATTTCGTCGACCTTGAAGGTTTACCCCCTCAATTTCTCTCTCCTCTCCTTTTTTTTTCGTTTTCTCGCTCTTAAATTCCATGAATTTTTGTTGTTTTTCTTAAAGAGGGGATTCAGATTCTTCTTCTTTAATTATTTTTGTGTTGTTTTTGTTGGTTACGGGTGGATCGGGGTGGTTCGGGGGTGGTGTTTCGGTGGTAGGTTCGGTGGTCGGTGGCTTCGGGGTTACGGGTGGGTTTACGAGTGGGGTTACGGGTGTTGTTTTTGGTGGATGGGGTGGCTTAGGGCTTCGGTGTTGCCTGTTATGGTGGGGAGGGAGTGGGGTTGGAGGTGGGGGCAAGGCGGGGTGGTTTCGAGTGGGTTGGGGAAGGGGAGGAAAAAGGGAAAGCTTTATCGGAGGAGCGGGTCGTTTCATCCGTGGTGGGGCAAGGCGGGGGTGGTTTCATCGGAGGCGGAGCGAGGTGGTTTCATCCATGGTGGGGGCAAGACAGGGACGTTTCGTGGCGATGGGGTAGGGCGTCGAAAGGTGGCTTCGGTGGTGGCTATGGGGTGGGGGAGGGGCCGAGGTGGTTCAATTGGGTGGAGGCTTGGGGGAGGAGGGAGAAAGAAGAAATATTATTTTGTAATTTTTTTTACCTGTTTTACAGGTTCCAAGTCAACTTGACTTACTGGAGGAATTTTGATGCAAAGTTTGTATTATTAAAAAATAATCAAAAGTTTGTATTATTGCTAGAGAACGGGCCAAAGTTTGTATTATTCCAGTTAAAAAATCCAAGAAATTATACCCTCTTTTTTTTTTACCAATTTCTATATGCGACCTCATACAGGTTACTAATAATTAAGAATCAAGGTTGCGGATTAGTTAGAGAAGTTCCCTCTAGATTTTCCTTGGGAGGGTGGTCTAGGCGATTTGCTAGGGTTTTATCAAAGGAAGGGTTTCTCGAGGCTGACTCGAGATTCGTGTAAGCCTTCTCATGGCTTCCACATCACATTCTTTGAGTGAGAGCGACGCAATTAAAATTTCACAAAAAGATCTAGGGTTACAAAATTCTGAAAGTTTTGACAACAATCAGAATCACGAAGGAAATAACGACGAGAAGGATGAGGCGGTGGAATGGAATGATGATGGCGAGGATGAGGAGGAAGCAAGGATGGAGTTAGGTTTGGTGGGTCGAATATGGACGAAATGTTCGATCAATGTGAACGCTTTCATGGCTACTATGAAAAGTGTCTGGCAATCATCGCATGGTCTGGACATCAGCGCCATTGGAGAGAACACGTTTGTGTTCTAGTTTTCATCATTGGCGCGACAAGCTCAGAGTTGTGGAAGGCCAACCTTGGCACTTCGACAAACACGCAATTCTTTTTGGTGACATTCAAGGTAATGTAAAACCCTCTAACATGACATTTTTTGAATTACCTATGTGGGTAAGAATTTATAATTTGCCTTTCAAAGGGAGATTAAACGATAACAATGTTGAAGCAATTGGTCGAAAAATTGGGGTGTTTGTAAAAGCTGATACCTCGGGTTCTATGGGCATAGACAAGTCAATACGTCTACGCATTCATGTGGATGCGAGAAAACCTCTATTACAAAAAATTAAGGTGAAAATGAGAGGAGGAGATGAGGATTTTTTTGATGTCAAATATGAACGTCCACCCTTGTATTGTTATTATTGCGGCATGCTAGGTCATGGCTTAAAGGACTGTATGGAAGGTAGGGAAGAGGATGATTTGAAGCTGAACTATGGTGGATGGTTAAAAGCATCCCCATGGAAACGGAGTAATAGTGAGGACGTGGAGCGAGGGAGAAAGGGGTGAGAGAAACCGTGCTAGAGCTTTATTTATCACAAAACCAAAAAATAGAGGCATCGAGGGATTAAATGTTTTTGTGAAGGAGGTTGAAGGGAGACTAAGTGAGGTAGATATAAATGAAAAAATGGTTGAAGGAAGCAGGGGGTTTGATAGCATGGTAGTACAATGTAGTGGAACTGTTGTAGAAAAAGGGGAGTTAGTGATACAATGTGAGGAAGAGGAGGGGGTAGAGAAGTCAATAAAAGCATCGAAGGGGAGTAGCACTTGTCCACCGGAAGGGAAAGAGTAAGGGATGGAAAAGAATACCAAGGGAGGGAGGAGAAGGGGAAAAATGAGGGAAGAAAGTGGTAGGGACACGAAGGAAAATGCGTGAGGAGGAAAGGGAAGGACATGAGCTGATGGGGGGAGAGAATTGTGGAATAAAGAAAAAGATATATAGGGCTGGATGCTAGTGACCTAAGCCCTCAGATGGTGACTTTTATTGCTGATTTAGTGGCGGGCCCCACTTCTTGGGCCCTTGGTGATCAATGAGTAACGTCATGTCATGGAACTGCCGGGGATTGGGGAGCATCCCGACAGTCAACGCGCTTAGGCGTGTTGTGATTAATGAAAAACCCCAGCTGTTGTTTTTACAAGAAACGAAATTACATCAATGTGAGACAGAGAGAGTTCGACTAAAGCTGAATTTTCGAGGGATGCTAGCAGTGGATTGTGTGGGTGAAGGGAGAAGAAGAAAAGGGGGGATAGTTCTGATGTGGAACGAGGATTGGGATGTCACTATTCTGTCATTCTCTTCGAACCATATTGACACGTTGATAAAATCAGATGGGGGAACGACTTGGCGATTCATGGGGATTTATGGTTACCCAGAAGTGGAAAACGACAAAGCCAAGACGGGGTCTTTGATGAGATCATTACATAGTGAGGAAGAAACCCCATGGCTTTGTGGGGGTGATTTCAATTTGATGTTTTGGTCAGTTGAGAAGCAAGGAGGGTGCGACTTTCGGTATGCGGCTATGTTCCGGGAAGCTTGTGATTTTTTTATTGCTTTGAAGATTTGAATTTTGTTGGTCACCCTTTTACATGGACAAACAATCAAGGTGGTGAGAAGAATCTACAAGAGCGTTTAGATCGTTTTCTTGCAAACGCAAAATGGAGAGAAAAGTTTTGGCATTCGTATGTATCTCATCTTGAAAAGAGACGTTCTGATCACCTCCCAATTTTATTGAGTATGTGCTCAAAGCTTTCGCAAAGACCCGAGAAAAGAAAACGAAAGCTGTTTCGTTTCGAGGAGATGTGGACTCGGGAAGAAGAATGTGGAGACATGATAGATTCAGTGTGGAATAAGGGTGAAGATATTGTTGACAACTTAGCTAAAATGGCGAGAGAATTGCGAGAATGAAGCCACTTAATATTTGGAAATTTTGCAAAAGAACTTTGTATGTGCACTGATCAAATTAGGAAGCTTATGCGTGATGAGCCTTCCCCGGAAAATATAGCGTGTATGCGGGCCATTGATCAAAGAATGGACGAACTTGAATTGAGAGAGGAGCTATATTGGAAGCAGAGAAGTCGTCAAGATTCGTTGAAGCATGGAGATCATAACACAAAATTTTTTCATGCCAAGGCCAAACAACGTGTTGCGAGAAACAATATCAAGCATCTTATGGACGCAGATGGTGTAGTGTATGACAAGGAGGCTGAGATTGTTGAAGTTCTAGTACGCTATTTTCAAGCCCTCTTTCACGCCAATGATAGTGTTGACATGAATCTTGTGCTCGATAAAGTCCATGGAAAGCTCTCGGAATCAATGGCAAAAATGTTGAGTGAACCTTACAGAAAAGAGGAAATTCTCGAGGCCTTGCAACACATGCGCCCCACAAAAGCCCCTACCCGATGGTATGTGTGTTTTATTCTATTAGAAATTTTGGGTTACTGTTGGGGATGATGTAACAGTTAAAATATTAGACATGCTGAATAATAGAGCTAGTATTAGTGATTTAAATAGAAACTTACATTGCTTTGATCCCAAAGAAAAAAGAATGTGAGCTTCCTGCTGATTTTAGACCAATTAGCCTATGTAATGTCTTATATAAAATTGTCCTTCCGCACATCATTCATGAATCTCAAAGTGGATTTGTGCCTGGAAGATTGATATCAGATAACATTCTGGTAGCTTATGAGTGTTTCCACTATCTAAGAAAGAAGAAGAAAGGTAGAGCAAGCTATATGGGGTTCAAAATGGATGTGAGTAAGGCCTATGATAGAGTGGAATGGGTCTTCCTGGAGAAAATGATGATCAAAGTTGGGGTTCCCAGAGATTTTTGTGCAGCTTATTATGGATTGTGTGAAATCAACATCTTTTTCTATTCTCCTTAATGGGCAACCTACAAGAAGTTTCTCCCCTTCTCGTGGGCTCCATCAAGGGGACCCACTCTCCCCTTTTCTCTTTATTATCAAGGCTTGTCAACTTTGTTGCGGGATGCTGAAGTTAAAAGAGAAATTCATGGCCTCAAGATTGGTAAGAAGGTGAATGCAATATCTCATCTGTTTTTCGCAAATGATAGTTTGCTATTCACAAGAGCAAATGAGGAGAAAATAGAAAAGGTTATGGAGATTATGTCTACCAATGAAGCTGCTTCAGGTCAGAAACTGAACATGGAGAAATCGGAAGTATCCTTTAGCTGAAACATTGAGCAAGAAAAGCAACATTTGCTTCAGATGAAGTTGTCATTTAAGGCTGTTGAGGATCATGAAAAATACCTTGGTCTACCAACTTATTTTAGTAGATCAAAGAAAAAAGTTTTCAAACATATTCAGGAGAAGATTTTGAAGAAGTTAAAAGGGTGGAAATAAGGGTTCTTATCTCATGCAGGAAGGGATGTTCTCATTAAAGCAATTGCACAGGCAATCCCGACGTATGCAATGCAATGCTTTACTATTCCAACAAGCTTACTAAATGAGATGGAGAGCATGTTTAGAAGCTTTTTTTGGGGGCAGAAAAAAGATGAAAGGAAGATAGCATGGGTAGCTTGGCAAAAAATGTATGCTCCTAAGAAAGAGGGTGGTTTGGGTATGCGAAATCTCTCGGCTTTTAATAAAGCTCTCTTAGTAAAACAAGCTTGGAGGATCATCAAATACCCAAATTCATTGATGGCAAAGACCTTTGCAAATAAGTATTTTCCATACACTTCTTTCATGGAGGTCAAGGTGAGTCCATTGGCGAGTTACACCTAGAAGTCAATCTTATCCGCCCCGTGAATTGTTGTGTAGTGGTCTCGAGAAAGGTGGTGGGCTCGGGAAATTCTATGGCAATTTGGGATGACCCTTGGGTCCCCAAACCGCCAAAATTTCTAGTGTTGAACCGGGGGGCGAAATGAAGATGGCCCTAAAATGGTGTGCGAACCGATCGAAGCCGGGGAGTGGAAGGATGAGATATTAACCCAACAGTTCTCTCAATGGGAAATCGATGCAATCAAGAGTGTAGCCTTACCCCTGATCCAAATGCACAGCACAATTGGGCATGGCATTACTCTAAAAGAGGGGATTTCACGATTCGCAGTGCTTACTATGTGGAACTTGCAAACAAGAGACAAGAGAAGGCCTCTATTTCAAGCCAAGTTCATTGTGATGTATGGAAGCGGGTTTGGGAGGCTAAGGTCCCTACAAAAATAAAGCATTTTGGTGGAGAGCCTTGCATAATGGTGTGGCGGTGAGGGAAAATTTGCATAGGAGAGGTTGTGAGGGGAGCTTATGTGCCCCATGTGTGGTGAAGAGTTTGAGACCACTATGCACTCACTAGTAGAATGTGAAAAAATTCACGAGGTTGTGGTACATGTCACCTCTTTGAATTGAGGTGAATAGGGGGGGATGACAAAACCTTCAAGGAGTGGTGTGAAGGTTTCGCAAGGTGCATCAAAGAGGATCAATGGTGGGACATGTTCGGGGTGTCCTATGGGGGGTGTGGTTAAGGTGAAACAAATGGGTCTTTGATCAAACAAAGATTCACCAAGTGAAGCTTTAAACAAAGTGTTGAGCTATTTGACTGAATTCACGGTGCGCTAATGTTGAGGCTCAAGCAAATCCGAAAGAGAAAGACAAAGAAAGAATAAAATGGAAGCCACCGGAAGCTGGAGTATACAAAGTGAATTCCGATGCTTTGCGGTATTTGCGGAAGGAGAAGTGGGCTGTGGATGGGTCATGCGAGATGAAGTTGGTGAGGTGATGGTCGCTACTTGCCTCCCTCATTGATGGGCGCTATGAAAGTGATGAAGCGAAGCACTTGCTGCTAGACATGCCTTGCAAATTGCTGTTGAAGCGAGGCTTGCGTAAGGTGGTCTTTGAATCGATTGCTTAAAACTCATTAATCATTTGAAGAAAGGGGTCACGAAAACTTCTAGCTTTGGCAACTTAGTTGGTGATATTTTAATTATTGCTAGAGATTGTAGTAGTATTTGTTTTAAGCATATAGGTAGGGTTGGGAACAAGGTTGCTCATAACCTTGTCCAATTAAGTCGTAATTTTAGTAGTTTACGTGTGTGGATCGAAGAAGTTCCCGTAGAAGTTGTGCGTCTTGTTGAGGCGGATTTGGCTTTGGTTGATTAAATGCAGGGATTTTTATGTCAAAAAAAAAAAAAAAAGAATCAAGGTTGCGACTAGTCGCTTAGAGACCCTCATTGCACCCTTGTAATAGAGGTTTGATTTTTTTCCCCTTGCAAAATGGAGTCCGTAAATTCTCCCACACATAAAAGGAATCTTCATCTTACCTTAAAAGGAAAGGTTACTAATAATGTTCTTTTTTAAAATTTCGAGACATTTGAACACTATCTATCATCAAACTTTGACTATATTCTCTTATTATTATAGAAAAAAATATATTCGAGTGAGATCTTGTTGTATTCGTCTTAATGCGATGATTTAAAATATCAACTTTTTATAATTTAACTTATACGTAATAGAGATACCAACAGTCAATAGGCGTGTTGGACAACATAAAAAAGCAAATAGTGCAACTATAAAAAAACAGGGGAAGTAATAACATGTATATAGGTTAATATGCAAGAAAATATTGAAGTTGCATCACGATTATTGTTAATACTTAGCTTATATGATGTGATTGACAAGATAAGTGAATAATTAATACATATATTATGGGGTTACTATTAGTTATATATCATTGTTTACCAATTAATAGTATTTGGTCTAATGTTTAGGTTTTTACTCCATTCATCTCATATTAATTTATACCGTTTGACTGCCACAATGTTTTAGGAGTTCCGTTGAATTCTTTATTTTATTGTTGATAGTTGGAAATAGGGTATTTTTTTATATATTAGTTAGTGGATTGTGGGATCTCAACTTTTTTATGTAAGAGTATGGGTACTCTCCAAGATCACAAACTTCCACCACTCTAACCGTTGCATCATTTGGTCGACGTCTTGCATGCTCAAACAACCGTATTATGCAACTCCAACCCTTTTTCCAATATATTCGTTCCAAATTCTATCTCTTAATATATGTGTTCCTAGTTTCCTACACATCCGTCTCAACATGTGTAAATATGTTACCACTATCTTCCTAATATGGTCCTTCCTAAATGTACAACTCTCGCCCGTATAATAACGCTGGTCTAATATTAGTTCTATATAATTTTCCACTAATCTTAAAATAAATTACATTACGATCACACCCAATCCCATATGTCCTCTTTAAGCCACCTTAATTAAATCCTATGAATCATGTCTGGATCAATACTTTCAATCCTTTTCAAGATATATCCAAGATTGTTGTTTATCTATATGCGCACTTGGTGACAAGTAAGAGTTGATTTGGGATTAGTGACCTCCTACAAAGTTTCGTTGACATATAGTACAAAGGGAAAATACTACCTGAAGTGTTTCTTTTTAATTTACATAATTAGTCTTTCACGCTTGCCAAAGCATAACATTAATTTAACTAATAATATCTTTATTTACGCACAATTAAAATTATAAAAAGTTGATATTTGAAAATGAAATATATATATATATATATATATATATATATATATATATATATATATATATATAATTTAATAAGATCCCACATAATTATTGTATTATTTTCCCTTATGATAAATCGAAATGATGGTCAACTTGAATTATATGAATTTTTTCAAAGTACAAAATGTAGATTAGAAAAAGAAATTAACAGGGGGTAGGAATAAAGACTTGTGTTGAAGTTGTAAAGGCCATGATCAAGAATTTGAAAGTATCTTACTTTAAATACAAAGTATTTGATCTTGGAAAGTGGAAATTTTGTCCTACATGGAATATTTATGTGTTATCTTCACCTATATTTCTTTTAATGTGCAGATATATAACATATCCTTCAAAGAGTTTTACCTGGTTCAAAAGGGAAGTATTTAAGTTTATATAGCATTTGAAGCGCTCCCAATATGAATTGGGTTTAAAGTGCCAATCCCACATGTATGCCACCGCCGCCATCACAAGTCCAATTCATGTTCGTGGTATGTACGTGGTGTACATTTTCGATAGTCCAACTTTACGAGACTCGTGCATCAATTACATATTACCTAATCCAAAATTTAATGGCAACCGAGATTTTTTAACAACTCATTAACTTCGGAATTTGTTGTCCTAATTTTCAGCCTCATGTCTCTCTTTTAGTTACAAGTTCCCCCCTTTCGGAGCTAGGGTTATAAAGGTTGTTTTAAACTATTTATTACATCCGAGAAAATGTTTTACGGAGGACTTTTCAACTAAATTTTGAGCGTATGAGTACTAAACTCTCTAATCTGAGTACAAATCATAAAAAGTGGTTCGTGTCAAGGCCAATATTGCTTCTTAGATTATGTCTGTCACGTCATAGCTAGGGATATCCATTCTTACAGTAAATCCATTTACTAGAATCTCTCCCCTATAATGTCTTACTACTTACAAATTCCCAAATTATATGACGAAAAATCTTACAAAAGAGGAAGTACAGCCTAATGCTAATACAACCCAAACTAAAACAAACACATAAACCTAAAGGAGCCTTAAGAGCTCATACATTCAACCTAATACATAAATAAATAAAAACGAAACAAAGACGCGTAGAAAGGGGCGCGTCGCTGGTCAGTGCTGATGATGGTGGATGCAATCCTCGGATGGCCGATGGAATTGGTTGAAGAAGAAATTGACGATCACGATTTGGACAACGAACAACCAACAGCGAGCGTCGCGTCTCGCCGTATGAGCAACCCCAACGATCTGTCATTATCTGGGATTCTGAGCTCATGACCATGTGACTATGTGAGGAGTCACGTTCCAATGTGACTCACTACTCTCGAGCGAGAGTATGTCAGGTTTCTCCATGATGAAGGAGAAACGCTGATGAGTGGGCATGCTGTAAACCCCTAGATGCAACTGGGGTGCCGCCTGCAGATTTGAAGGTTTCAAGGTAAAGTCCATCAAGATCAATGCCAAGCTAAAAGGAAAGTCTCGAACACACGTCCGGTTTTCAAAACCGATAAATACACGTCCCAACCATGAAAGCCTATCATCACCTCGTCCTTACTCACGAACATCGTGAGTCACCTTGGCGCGCAGCACATATTCCAAAAAACCGATATACTCAACTGATACTACTTTGAACCACCAATCTTGACCCAACTGACTAATTATTTTCGATGGCCACAACCAACCACTGACTGGAAGGTTATTTTTAGTCTTAGTGATACTTTGGCCCAAATAACTCGACTAGCTATCAAAAAATAATTTCAATTCGTAAAAATCATGTTAAAAATATCTCTATTATATAAGTTAAGGGGGGAGGAAGATGGTATCCTCTTACAAAAAGTCTAATATATATCCTTAATGATTTAAATTGTCATATAATATTAAATAGTCTTTTCTTCTTCCTACTTGCCATATATATTGAACGAATTAATAATGGGATTGAATTTCAAATTTCAATTAAATATTAAATTAAGGAGAATGATTTCCTCTTCTTAAATATGTATGAAAAACTCTGATAAAGAATTAAATTGACAATATAACTTGGTTGAAACGATCCGTACAAAAAATAAAAACTTGACATATTAATAATTATATTGATAATATTTTAAAATCTAAATGTTGATTATTATTCGGTAATCTCTATTATATAAATCAAACTCTTCCACTTTATTAATATTCAACTATTGAATCCAATACACAAATTCTTCCACTTTATTTGAGCGCAAGCTTTCTTCTACTTTGTATTTCCTTTACTTATATAATAGATTTTGAATAATGATGAACAAATAACTAAAAAAACCAACGAAACATTTATTTAAGAAAAACATATTAAAAAAACATTATAAATATTTGTTCGAATCAATTTTTTTGTAGCACTGATGAATAACTAATTGATAAAAAGAATATTAATATGACACGCACGCATAGCATGCAAAAAATACTAGTATTATATAAGTGAAGGGGTGGGCTATAATGTCCTCCTAGTGAATTACATCCTTACCCTCAGATAAAAAATATTACACAACATACAAACTAATTAAACATATATAAATAACTTTCCTTCCAATTAATGCAGCAAATCATATTTCGCATTTGAGTAATAGATGTAGAAAAAAAGGAAATTTCCATAAACGAAAAAGATTTGAAAATTATTTTATCCATGATCCATTACTTATTCAATTACAAAGTACAAAAAAAAACGATCAAAGTTATGTCCAACCCATAAACAAACTCAAAAATCGTTGAGCATCTCAACTTTCTTGATTAGTGCGTATAACTCTTTTAATTAGTGATTAATAGCGATAATATTATTAATGGGTAACATTGTATGTTGAAAATATTGATTTATAATGTATTTCAAAACTCACTATATTCCTCAATATATAAAACTCTTTTATTTGGTACAACATACATCAATGGTCTTTCACATAGTTTCAACTCCAACTATATTGCTAAAAACAACAAAATGTTAGTAACATATTTTCTAATGATTTTTATACATTATATAGGTTTGATTATTCAAGTCATTTAATTATAACAATGTTTTAAAAATGTTATAGACAATTATTAACGTAAAAAAAAACCAAGATATTTACTACAGAGGAAAAAAATTTACCAAAGAAAATCCAAGCACGCATCGCATGTAAAAAATGCTAGTAATTCCATAATCTAACGTATCATACATGTAACATGTCTATTTATTCATCCCGAAATATGCTAATGGAAATTTCGTGACAAAGAAGGCTGCTTGTTGTAAAATTAAATTTTCCTCACGCGGAAATGCCAGAAGATTTTCTTTCTAAAACAAAAGAAATACTTCTACAAATATACTCCAAAACACAATTGACAATTATACTCCTGCAAATTGCATAATTAGTTAGTAGGCCAGAAATCCAGAGTATGAAATCATATACTATTTAGCCCGATTTGCCGGGCCGATTTTTTGCCATTAACGCGTACTTTCTTCTTTCCCTTTTCTCTCTCAATCTAAACAACTGTACTCTCTTTCTCTCTCCTCTTTTTTTTCTAATGTCTCTCTGCCTGAAACTTCCAACTCTCCATTATTGATTATTTCAGCACAAAAATCAGCTGACTCTTTCTCTATCATTTCAACTTTTCTTCTTCTTTTATCCATTAACACTTATAACCCTCGATCTACTCCTTTTAATCCCACATCTTTTCATTTTTTCAAAGTTCAGTTTTTTTAGATTATTTCTCAATCTTATGTTAATCCCACATCTTTTCATTTCTCAAAGTTCACTTCTTTTAGATTAATTCTCAATCTTATGCTAATCCCACATCTTTTCATTTCTCAAAGTTGAGTTTTTTTAGATTAATTCTGACTTTTATGCTGAAATTGATAAATCCCACTTGAGATCACCATCTGGGTTATTGAAAAAAAGGAAAAAATGGGTATTTGTGCAAGCAAAAACAAAGATTCAAAAGTAGAGCAAAATGGGTATAGAGCAGCAAATGAATACAACCAGCAACCAAAAGCACCAGTGCAGCAGCAGCAGCAAGAACAGCAGCAGTATGTTCCTAGACAAAACCCTCAGCCGAACCCGGTTTCGGTTTCGCAACCGGGTTCAAGAGGAGCTGCAGCAAAAGGAAGTCAAAAAAGTGATCCAAACACAATCTTAGGAAAACCCTTTGAAGATGTGAAGATGCACTACACATTGGGGAAAGAATTGGGGAGGGGTCAATTTGGGGTAACATATCTTTGTGTTGATAAAACAAGTGGTCAACAATATGCTTGTAAGTCAATCTCAAAGAAGAAATTGGTAACAAGGGCTGATAAAGAGGATATGAAGAGAGAGATTCAGATCATGCAACATATGAGTGGTCAACCTAATATTGTTGAATTTAAGGGGGCTTATGAAGATAAAACTTCTGTTAATCTTGTTATGGAGTTGTGTGCTGGTGGGGAATTGTTTGATAGGATTATTGCTAAAGGTCATTATAGTGAAAAAGCTGCTGCTACTATTTTGAGTCAGATTGTTAATGTTGTTCATGTTTGTCACTTTATGGGGGTTATGCATAGGGATTTGAAGCCTGAGAATTTTTTACTTGCTAATAAGGATGAGAATGCTGCTTTGAAAGCTACTGATTTTGGCCTCTCTGTCTTCATTGAGGAAGGTATACACACTACTATTACTTTAAGTGTTCTTCGATTTCTTAGGACGATTCATGTTGGCTGACCTCAAATTATGTTGTTGTTGTTGTTGTTGTTGTTGTTGTGGCTGTTGTTGTGGTTGCTGTTGTTGTTGTTGACTTATTGTTGTTGTTGCATAATCACCTCTTGGTTTGTTTTAGTTGGAGAGATATTCCTTGGATGTTTATATGAGCATAGATCATGTGGTGTTGAGCATAATTGGTTTTGATATTCCTGATCCGTTGACTTCAAGTTTAGCAATGTTCTTCATACTTTGTGTAGATCCATGATACATTATCTTAATTGATTTGTTGATTAGAGATATGGGATTCTTAGCTTGTTGATTAGGACGTACTTGATTGCATTGTGATTGTGCCAAGGAGATTGATATTGATTGCATTACTTTATGAGAGATGTCCTTGACTTTTCATTAGATTCATACCTGCATACTGCTGTGAAACTTCGTTGATTCAGTGTGGCTACTTGGTTTTTGCAGGTAAAGTCTATCGGGATATAGTGGGCAGTGCTTACTATGTTGCTCCGGAGGTATTACGTCGTAGGTATGGGAAGGAGATTGACATCTGGAGTGCTGGGGTCATGCTGTACATTTTACTTAGCGGTGTTCCTCCATTTTGGGCTGGTAAGCTTATTTCTCGTATATATAATAGTTTCTTATCAAGATTGTATCATTGATTCTTTGGTTAATTGCTTGATGTATTTTTGCAATGTAGAAACGGAGAAAGGGATATTTGATGCTATTTTGCAAGGACATATTGATTTTGAAAGCAAGCCTTGGCCATCAATCTCAAATGGTGCCAAGGACCTAGTGAAGAAGATGCTGACACAGGATCCCAAGAAACGAATCACTGCTGCCCAAGTTCTTGGTATTTATTCTTTGCTATGTATATTCATCGATATTTCATCTTTTAGTCAAGGTTGGTGATGAGGAACTTGAGGTCTATCTTCTGAAAAGTAATTGATTTATATATGCACCACATGATACATGATAGCACATCCTCCTAGTATCTATCAACAAAGTAATAATTGGGGCTCAGGAGTCTCGTAATTGCTATTGAGATAAGAGAGGATGAAAGGAACATTTTAGGGCATGCTTAGGTTGGTGATAATGCATTTAAGGGGGTAATAGAAGAAAAGATAAAAAGAATGAAGGTGGATGAAGCTGTGATAGATAGGCGGTAATAGAAGAAAAGATAAAAAGCATGCCTTTGATGAAATAGCTGGTAGGATTGCTTTGTCAATGGGCACATTTCGTGCAACTTTTGTCAAAATCCTCCTGCTTTTTATCCACATTCTATCTAGGTCATATAGGAGGTGGCATCCCTTGAACTTCAGTGTCCTGTCAAAGGTTCTATAGAGCAGATGGTCTAATGGTTCTGCGCCTCTGTGGAACTGTGGTTTCTCTTAAAAAGTTATATTATATGTCCTCCTTAAAGTTGTATGTGCAACGCAGATCATCCGTGGCTCAGAGATGGTGAAGCATCAGACAAGCCAATAGATAGTGCTGTTCTATCCAGGATGAAACAATTCAGAGTCATGAATAAGCTCAAACAGCTTGCACTGAAGGTATGTAAAGTGTAAACTTCTCATTTAATTGAATTTTATGTTGGCAATAGTTTCAAATAATTCAAATGTACTGCTTTTTTTCGGTGGGGTTAGGTCATTGCTGAGAACCTTCCTGAAGAAGAGATCCAAGGGCTGAAGCAGATGTTTGCAAACATGGACACTGACGGCAGTGGTTCAATCACCTATGAAGAACTGAAGGAGGGATTGGCTCGACTTGGATCAAAGCTTTCAGAGACTGAAGTGAAGGCACTGATGGAAGCTGTAAGACATAATTCTTTGTATATTACTATAATTAGGAAGCAATGAACCTCTTTCTATTGGTCTTCTTTTGAGACAGAATTTACGCAATTTAATTTGTCCCCTCAGGGTAAAGAAGTACCTTTGCTATGGCATGAACTGACTTCCAATTTTCTCATTAGGCTGATCAAGATGGAAGTGGATCAATAGACTATATTGAGTTCATCACAGTCACAATGCATAGGTACAGACTGGAGAGAGATGACCAACTTTACAAAGCATTCCAATATTTTGACAAAGATAATAGTGGGTAAGTAGCTCCTGTTTTTTCCTCGTTTTATATCTTTTTCTGCCCTCCTATTTTCCTGCTCTGTTTACGCTAGTCTATGTCAATGTAGTAAGCTATCAATCATACTCCAAGTTCACTTTTTTAAAGAGATGTCAGAGTTGTAAGATAGTAGTATGTTTTCAAACCTCTGCATAAGAAGACTATAAACTTCCCGTAGATTGCTATGTCATTTTATCGTCCACAAATTATTAGGGTAAATCTCAAAGGTTTTCTCTTCCAGGCACTTGTAACTATTTCGACACATGAGAATATGTTTGCTTAATGAAGATCTCTGATTTGGATTCTTGTTTTTCTGATATTGATTTGATATGTCACAGGTTCATCACAACAGATGAGCTAGAAGCAGCAATGAGGGAATATGGGATTGCTGATGAGAATTGCATCAAAGATATATTGATGGAAGTAGACACTGACAATGTAAGCTCCCGCTCTATACCTAATACCCTGACATCTTGTTTGGTAGACGGTCATAAATAGTGGTGGTAATGATCTTATAGGTAATTATATGAGGACAGTCCCATGCAAATGTCCATGGTAGTAAATACTGATTATCCATTCCCAAATACCTAATTTTCTTAATAAATTCCCACTACCATTGATTACCACTTCATAGGTGGTATCGACTATTGAGTGATAATTGAAAAACACAAGTTTGTAGATCAAGTTCCATTAACATATTGCTTTCTCTACAAAATTACGTATAATAGCATTGCCAAGCTACCAAACAACCTGTGAGTTTTTAGGATTTCTAGCAAATGAAATGCCAATAAACATGCTTGTTTTACTTCCCGTTGCAGGATGGAAGAATAAATTTTGATGAGTTTGTTGCAATGATGAGAAGTGGAACTCAGAATCCAGGTGCCAAGCTCTTTTGATGTGCTTATTACCCTGCATAATCATACCAGCTTTCTACTGCAAGGTAATGATAAAGGAATATTAGGAACACAGACTAGTTTGTTACAGACATACTAGTTCTCCCTAGATCAATGACTCAGTCGAATGAGACCCATCATTGCGACATGGTCGGCAGTTGAGTTTTTTTGTATAAAGTTTGTGCATACACAATATCGCTTGGGAGTGAATTTTTTCGTATTTGAGTTGGTACATTTCCGGACATGTTTGAAGATTTCTGTATTGCACTCGGAGAAACCAATAGCTCTCACACATGTTCTTTTATTTTTCTCGCTGTTGGGATATAATATATGTGTTGTCTACAGAACCTCTTAAGAGGATCCCTTTGTAAGCTATTATTTGTTCATGAAATGTTGTATCTTCTGGGCATTCATTGCCTGTTTGTGACTCGGGGGCAACTCCTGAAATAGTAAATGGTAAACAATGTATCATTCCAATTCTGAAAATCCCATGCTTGTCTCTCTACCGATGGCCGCTCTCATGATAGTGGATGGCAACGCAGCTAAGCAAGCTCAACCTAGCTTCCTTGCTATTGAGGAAAAAGTAGGGGGTCCTTTTATCTCCACTTGTTCGCAATTCGATTTTTGAAGAATCAGCTGAAACGAAAAACTTGTTCTCCATTGAACAGGCAGGAGGGATGGTGTGGGTGAGTTACCCAAACTATCTTAGATATTAGGTGAAAACAATACTTCAAGTAGTCTTCACTCATTCTCAAAGATCACTGGAGGTCCTGTCATTGATGACAATGACATGAATCATGGTAGCTCGTCTTTCATGATCAGTCTGATCACAGGTGATCCCAATCAGCGGGTAATTTCGAAGATCATCCATACATATCATCCTTTTTGCAAGGATATATAGGTCGAGTATTTCGAGTTCAAAACGATGCAACCTACGCACCAATATTCTAGTCTACACATATCAACACTATCTAGCCGTCTAGGTCGAGTTCATATGTGATGCACCACATATGACGGATCATTTTCAGGTCAAGCAACGAGCGATATGGTTGCATCAATTCTAGTCTATACATATCAACACTATCTAGCCATCTATGTCGAGTTCATATGTGATGCACCACATATGACGGATCATTTTCAGGTCAAGCAACGAGCGACGAGCAATATGACATTAACCACACGTCTGGTATATTCTGGATGGAAGGAGTGGTTGATAAACAATATGATGTCACCAGAGCAATTAGTTCATATACAATATGATGCAAGAGAATAATTATCTCCATTTGCCAATAATTCACGGCAAAGAATCAGATTCTGAATAGGCAAAGCATGAAAACAGGCATCCCAATTTTAAAGAAAATCTTTTGAAGCAAAATATACAAGAGAAAGAACATTTGATTTAGATCCAAAAAAGAATCCAATATTATTTACTAGTAAGAAGTTCTCAAGCTGAATACATTCCACACTACTGCCACCCATGAAGGATGTATTAACATGGAAACAATTATAAAAGAAAAGCAAGTTCAAACCACAAATATAAAATGACCAAAGTAAAAACCAGAAATCAAACTAAGTAACTCTCTTAAAGCTTGAATCTTATTTGTATCTCATTATCAAGCTCAATAAATCCAAGGTCTAAAAACCATGTATTTTGATCTGATCTTTCTTCACAAGACCAGCTTGAACAAGGAAATTCGCGACTTTCTTACGCTGATCACCTTGCAGCTGGATAACTTTCCCTAGCTCTTTATCCTGCACCACATTACCATTACAGCAAAACTCCTTCTTAAGATCCTTCAGTATCTTTTCGTAGCTGTAATCTTTCTTCAGTCCTTGAACAGTCGTCAAGCTTTTCTTTCCATTCCTTTGTTGAATGCGAATATGAACATACTCCTTCACTCCAGGAGCCCCCGACTCGGCCTCAGCAAAAGGGTCAAGAGCAGCAGGAATCTGAATATCGATATCAACCATGTACCTTGTTTGTTGAGAACTTGTGAACGGGCCGAAGATTGTCTCTTGATAGCGATAACTGCAGGAACAAATATACACGACTCAGGAAAGATTGAACAAAAACAATCACATAAATCAATCATATGAACTATCATCTTAACACTTTGATCTAAAAGTTGTATACATCATCTTCAATTGCAATTTATATACATATCTTCAATTACAATTAATATAATCCAAGCTCCGCCTATTTTTGTGGCTTAATATTATTTCAAGTGGTCATCAATGGGTCAATATCATAACACCATATAGAATAAGTTTATATTTTGAAAATACACGTTGATAAGAATTTGGAAATATTGACAACAAAGGTCTCAAGTCACTAAGGCCCGCTAAAAGTTAAGACCCCCTAAAGTTGGGACCTACCCAAGTTAATCAATAGTTCAGACCTTTTAAAAATTATCACCCAAAGTTGAGACCTTTGTTGTCAATTTTTCCTAAGAATTTAAACTCTATATCTTTAATTACAAATATATCACAAACAACAATCAAAATTGAGCACATGATTTATGCTAAAATACACAAAACAATTGCCTGATCTCATGTATTCAATGAATTATAATCAAAATTCCATCACAATTCACAGTATGTATCATATAGAAATATTATCAAACTCTACGATGAAAAAATTTACAGCATCAAAGTTCTCAAAGTAATTATAAACCAAAAATCATGATCATAATCACCGACAATCATATTTGATATAAATTATCTCAATTCGACTACTCCATAAATCACATATTAAAAAAAAAAACATCTTTAGCAGATATCAAGCACATAAAAACATTAAACCAATCATAACAATATTTTAAAGATAACAATTAATTCAATAACAAAAATTTAACCTTAAGATTATCAAGAGAATGAAAGTACCTTATAGAGAATGACTTGCTTCTGCCAAAAACCAAAGATTTTCTAATAGATTAAACTTCTTGTCTGAGGTCCTATATATAGGAAATATTGGTGTCGGTTATTAAACTTTTATTATAGCCACAAAAAATAATATTAATAACTATAGTTGCGTGTTAAAGTAAACCATGGTTAAGCGGTGTGTATTCCTTTGAGATGATTTTTTTCTTCTTTTTTTTTTTTTTTTTTTGAGATGATTATATAGGTATGGACGGTGAGATGTTTTGTTTCGACGGCTGAGATTGAAGATTGAGAGAGTTGACGTATTTAGTTTTGTATTTGTGCTAAGTGGGATTGGAAAGATTAATTACGTCATATATAGACGGCAAGAAAATAACAAGTGAGAAGTTTATGGAGTGGGCCCCAAGGTAGGATAAGTGATTTAGATAACGCGTAGATTTAACGCACCCATATTATACAGGCTGGCGTGTTGTAGTTAGGGGAAGTGCAGAAGTGCGTTGTGGGTCCCACCGTCCCAAACATGGCCAAGAGAACAATCAGGAAGAGTGAATCTACTTTTAACTTTCCCTTTCCTAGACAAAATAATGGAATTTTTTCCTTGAATAATGCAAAATGGGGTTTTAATTCCCGAAATATGTTGAAAGGGAAATTAATTCCCTGCGTACCGTCCACGTAGGACGGCACGCGAGAAAATGTTTTTTTTTTTTTTTATCCCAGGTAAACCGCTACTTGAAGTAGCGGTTTATTTTAAATAAACCGCTACTTCAAGTAGCGGTTTATGCATGTAAACCGCTACTTGAAGTAGCGGTTTATGCATGTAAACCGCTACTTGAAGTAGCGGTTTATGTGGTCAACACCCTTCCCCACACTCACACTGTATAATATGTAAACCGCTACTTGAGATAGCGGTTTATGAGAGAAAAAACGACCTCTCATTGTTGCTTCCCATAACCGGCCCAAATGCCGAAAACATAAAAAAAAGAAGCTTTCCAACCTACAATTTCAACACCAAATTCCATCCAAGTCCATACAAAGTCTATGCACACATTAATCATCAAACACCAAGTTCATCCACATTCACATTTATCCAATAAGTAAGATTAAGAAAATATGTCAATCACAAACGAAGTTTAATATTTAACATAGTGTTAACGAACTATACAAACAACAAATGAAAGTGCTAAGACCCCCTCTTCTTCTTTTGTGAAGGTCTAGATGAACTAGGTGTGGTCTCACTAGACTCTGCAATGGCATGAAGAGAAGATGGAGTGGTGGCAGAACGGCGTCGGTAGGTCCTCTGACAGACTGGAGGCGAAAGCAAAGGTGCTGTGGTAGATGTATGGGCAGCGAGACATAGAAGGTGTAGAAGTCGAAGTATGTACACCAGAGGTAGGCACGCCCTGTAAGATGTGGCCATGTCCAGCTCGGCTAACTGCATCAATACACAGTCCCCCTCATGGTCTGTGCAATGTTCGTGCAAACAACTGGCGCCCCATATCTCGGGAGGCAATGACTCGGCAGCCTCTAGTACGATGCTTTGCACCTATGAGCAACATCGAGATAAAGTATGTGCACGCATAGAAAGAAAAATACATATTATATAGTCGGATAAATAAATAAAAGTATAACTACAAATCATGGCACTTACCAGTACTACATCTGCAGACGCAGGCTGATAGTGTGTAGAAGGAGGTCGCCTCAACGGATCTGTCATGCGTAACCTCGTGATGCGACGATACCACACCATATACTCCTCAATGGCATGAGTACGACCAGTAAACGGAGTGCCCTGAACAACACGTCTCTCGCGCTCATCCCACTGCGCTATGTAAGGGCGATGTCTGAGCGGATAATTCTTGTTCTTCGACCTCCGATCTATGCCATGAAGGGCTGTGCTTGTATCACAAGGTCTTTGGAATCCTCTTGCTCGAAGCCAAACGGCGCATAACTCGATCGGGACAATGGAACTCCACAATGTCGAAACAAATAAGTGGAGCCATTGTGCGCCATACATGTCGATCGGCTCGACATATAGCAGGCAACAACTCTAGTCTCGCATCGGTATATGGTCGCCAAGTCATCTACAAATAGAGAATGTTGCAAATATTAGACACGTGAGAGATGTCTACCAATGTATATAAGTTAGGCATGTGAGACTCTATGTACCTGCTCGTCCGTCTGATGGTCAAGTGCATCCCTGTAGTAAGATAGCCCACTTGCTAAGTGGGACCTACTAAGGTGTACCCGAAGCCAACTGAAAAGAAATACACATTAATATCCTTCTGAAAAATGAAACTAAATAATTTCAACAAATGTGAGACACTGCATATTACCTGACAGCTAAGGGGTCAACCCCGGAACATCTTTGGGAGCCTAAAATAGGAACCGCATCGTCAAACCGTGGAGGTGGGTCCCGCAACCTCGAAATCCGAGGTCCGCCGATGTGTACGTGCTCCCATGCCCAAAGTCAGTAACAACAACACAGGACCACCTAACTCCCCGGCACGCCTCTGAGATGCCCGACATAGCTGTCGATATAAGTATGCAAGGGTGGCACTACCCCAGCTATATGTCCCTGCTACGTCGAGATCTGCCAAAAGTGGAAGATAAAGCACCTGTACTGTATCTCCACTCTTGTCAGCAAAAAGAATGGACCCCATCAAAACAAGAATATAAGCCCGTGCGAATCGTGTCTTGTCACCTCATCGGCATCGTTCGAGAACAAGAAAAAAATGAAGCCGAAGCCATGTCAACCTCAAAGACGAACCCCGGAGAACTTTGGGCTCGTTCTCCGGGGTGGTGGGCCATACCCCTAACAACTCGTGCACAACCTGCAGCCCAATTACCCTCGCCGCTACCAATAACGGGTGGTCCGTGCACTCTCGGTCCAAGGAGAACAGCGACATCTCCTAAAGTAATCGTCGCCTCCCCAACAATGGAAATGGAAGGTATGGGTCTCCCCGCCTCCATCGCTCCACTA
This sequence comes from Beta lomatogona, assembly GCA_947646795.1. NCBI lineage: Eukaryota > Viridiplantae > Streptophyta > Magnoliopsida > Caryophyllales > Amaranthaceae > Beta > Beta lomatogona. Next base: position 6,309,845 of record CANSNZ010000023.1, on the reverse strand, counting down.
ATGCCGTAAGAAGTGGTCGATCAAGCTCCAAACCTCCCCTACCAAACGATGTATGCCAAGAAAACCAAGCACGCTCAACATACCGAAGAACTCTATCGTGAACCTCCCGGTCATGAGTGAGACTATGATGATGCAACCGACACGATAATACCGTGTCCGCTACTCCCCCTCCGGGCATCCTCACTCCGATGCTTATCCCGGGAGGGTGAGAACGCTGCGATCGGTGGGGCGGGATAGATGGACTGCGCCATCGACCCGAGGAAAAAAAAAAAAAAAACGAGGTAAGTAACACATTCTTGGACAAGTGACACACTTCCTTTCGGGCACATTCAATGACATACTTTGTGGGCTCGACTCTAACACCCGAAACATTTGGTTTCTAGAGATCGACCGAGGCTTTAACAAAATTCTTTAATTGCTTGCAATGAGGCAAACTCTTGTCCTATCTCAAATTCGAACCCACGATCAATGAACCGGTGCATTTCCAAGTCATCCATGCATCTATTAACCTTTGATCAACTTCGTCAATTCCGAGCCAATCGGATGAAGGAACACCGAGACTTTATTGCATTGTCACTGTTTCCCTTGCATCATCATCCTCCTCCCTATCGAATCCACATGCTCCTCCTCATTTCCCAAAAAAATCAACATCATTTCGATGTAGAGTATCAAGATGGAATGTGGACGGTATGTGGGGGAGGCAAGGTGAGAACCGAACTCATTCATGTGCTCATTGACATAATGTGGGTCTGACAACATGCTAGTAAATGATTCAAATTGCATGCTAGGAGCTGATGCCGGTACCTCCATGCTATCCCTAAAGTCCATTGTAGGTACATAACCCACATTACTTTGGAGATTTATCTCCTTGGGAACTTGTTCAATGTACACCTCCATTGCCATGGGCGACGTTTGTGTCACCGATAGCCACATAGCACTTAGTGACTCGTCATCCTCTAGTGCAATTGGCACATATTTCCCCGGCATCGGATATCTCATAAACAATTTCGGTTCCACATACATACGATCACATCCAACAACGTCATATACCCTATTCGAGAATCTCTTGAAACATCATACCGTAATTGATGAACAAAAACTTTTTCCTTCCACCTCTATACACAATATCAATGTCATTTTGAGATAGTTCACCATTCCAATAAAGGTATAAAGGATATTTAGGTTGTTCCATATTCTACATACAAAAAACATAATGTTAAAGTTATTCTTATTCTACACATTCAAACAATATGAACACCATTCTTCACCTATACTAGTAGCATTTGCAACCTAAACACAACAATTCATGCAAAATCAACCATCACATTTGCTCAACACCATTTTTAACCAACCAATATAACCAATAAATCACCTTCCAATTCATGCAAAATCAACCATCACAAAACGATAAATTATGCAAAATACTAAATTATACTAATCAAACCAAACAATTTCCATCTAACAACGAGTTACAAAGCTAAAATACATACTAAATATGGCATGCTAAGCAAATTAAATTAAAAAAACACAAAAAAAAAAAAAAAAAACTACTCACCCGGGCTAGACGGTGGCGTGCGGTTGGTGGCGCGGGCCGGGCGACGGTGGCGTGGTGTTGCTTGGCGACGGGACGACGGCGGCTTTCGAGGCCGGGCGACGATGGTCGGCGTCTTCGACGGTGGTGTGTAGCTCCGGTGGTGTAGAGGGTGGTGGGCGACGGTAAGAGAGAGAGAGAGGAGGAAAAAATTTGAGAATCGTCGAATATGAGAATTTGGGGGAAGTTAGGTCGATTTTGGGGATTATAGTAAACCGCTACTTCAAGTAGCGGTTTCTATTAATGAACCGCTACTTGAAGTAGCGGTTTACTTCAGTCAACGCCATACCACAAAACCGCTACTTGAAGTAGCGGTTAACCTTTATTAACCGCTACTTCAAGTAGCGGTTTATTTTTGATAACCGCTACTTGAAGTAGCGGTTTATAAAGGTTAACCGCTACTTCAAGTAGCGGTTTTACTTAAGTAAAGAAAAAAAAAAAATTTCTCGCGTGCCGTCCTACGTGGACGGTACGCAGGGAATTAATTTCCCTTTCAACATATTTCGGGAAATAAAACCCCATTTTGCATTATTCAAGGAAAAAAAATAATGCTTGTCTTTTTTTATTTTTAAGGAAATTGTCAAAAAAAACCTTTTAAAATTTCAAATTTGCAAGAAAAAAACCTTTTAAAGCATTCTTTGCGAAAAAATCATAAACTTAATTTTTATTGCAAAATGAAACCTATTCCATTTTTTGGTGTTGTTTTTTAGATCCATATGGATGGTGCTGCAATTAATAGAAATAGGGGGTTAAAGAAAGATAGAAGGGTCAGCGCTGTAATTGAAAAAAAAAAACACTCCGAAAAATGGGAATAGGTTTCTTCTTGCAAGAAAAATTAAGTTTGTGGTTTCTTTTTGCAAATAATGTTTTATAAGGTTTTTTTTTTCGCAAAATTGAACATTTAAAAGTTTTTTTTGACAAATTTTCCTATTTTTAAAGATAATACTTCATTTTTTCTAATCTACTCATTTTTTAGTCTCTTTTTCCACCTTTTTAGTTTTCATTTCATATTTTTAGGCTTCCTCCTTGAATCTCTTCCAAAGTAAAGTGAGTAAATTAAAAATAAACGGATGACGTAAAATAGAAAAATTAGGGGCGAGCGAGACCGGCTATTTAATTAAGTTTTATAATTGATTTTGAAGTATCTTAATAGCAACCACTACGCATCATAATAAGGTCCGGATATGGTCCCATATCAAGTGAATACTGATTTTTGTTCCTGGTATCTAGTTCATTTCAAAAAGAAAAAAAACAATCACCAATATTCAATTGATGACGTGGCAAATGTGTACTCCCTCCGTCCCATAATATAGTTCACATTTCTTTTTGCACAGTCTCCAAGACGTACATTTGACCTACAATATCTTCTATTTTGTATTAGTAAAAAATATAAAAAGTTGATAATATAAATGTAGACATTGAGACGAATCTAACAAGACCCCACATGAGTATGTTTTTTTGTATACATTAATGAGAATATTTGGTCAAAGATTTTAAAGTTTGACTCCCAAAATAGAAATGGGTACTATATTATGGGACGGAGGGAGTAATTTTTTTTAAAGAAATTTAGGTCAATCATGGAGGAATTAATTAGGTTGCCCATGTTTAGTATCCTATTCATTGCTAATAAACCTTTTCAAAGGCATGTTTGATCTACCAAAATCTGAAACTTTTGACGAGAGTCCAAATGTCTAATAAGAGCCTCAAATTTAAAGGGGGGCCATGGGTCGGAGCGGGACAACCTACAGGACGGGCCAACTGGATAAATCTATGTAGTCAGTCATGCCCAAGGCTTTTTTTGAGTTTGTGCCATGCTAGGCCAAGCTACAATTTTCATAATATGGGTCACACCATGCACAGGCCCACGTGCCTAGTGGGTCGAGCTTGTGTCCACTAACCTCATGTGGGCCTAAACAGTAAAAGATTCATGCTTGGTGAAATTTCTTAATAAATTTTTTTTTTTAAAAGCAATCAATTTATATTTTGAAGTAAATTACAATATCTTTCTTGATTGTCAATAACAAAATGTTACATTTGCCATACTTTTGCAATAGCTAGTCACACAACGTACAAAAACGGGCCAAGACTTTATTTTTCCTATCCACATCACGTCCATGGCTTGCTCAGTATTCCTCATGTCGGGTCGAGCTCGTGTTAATTATGTCATGTTAGGAGGTGAAAAAAAAAACATGAAATTAGACCATTGAGAACTGGCCATTGGTCGAGTTAACCCACGGGCAGCATGAACCCGATACATTTTTTTAGCACAAAACGAATTATCATGATATTGCCACCTTTCGTAATGACATTTTGAACATCTCTATTATGAAGTACTCCCTCCATCCCATAATATAAGTCCTGATTCTGTTTTTACACGGGAATTAAGGTAAAGTAAAATCTTGTTTTATTTGAATAAAAAGATTCATTTTTATTGGGAAACACCTATATTATTTTTTTTCTTTTTAACAAAAAATTAAAACTGAACATTTATGTTGCATGGTTTATTGTGTAGATGAGTTCAATGGGGTAAAAGATTCCATTTTATCATTAATAATGGTGCATTAAAAGTTGAAATTATAAGGACTTTTTGGGAATTAAATTATTTTCATGAGGGTATTTTGGACATAATTATTGATTGAAAATAGAAATAGGACTTATATTTTGGAACACTTTAAAAGAAAAGGGGACTTATATTATGGGACGGAGGGAGTATATGTCAAGAGGGGTAGGTTACCAAAAAATAGAAAAAAGAAAAAATTATTAAAGAAAACTAACCACTTCATTTATACAAATAAAATAAAACAAAAAAAGTAAAATGTTAACCAAATTGGTTTTTTCTTATAAAACCCTTAGCTAACCAAATTGGTTTTTTGCACACAACTTTTCAACAGATTTTTGCACACAACTTTTCAAAAGGGTTTTTTTGGTTTAATTTAGGGTAGAAGAGGGAGGGAAACGAATTGTAAGAGAGACAGGAGTAAATGAACTGACAGTCAACGCCAAAAACGTAACAGTCAATGAAGGAAAAATGGAAAAAGTTTCATCTCGCAAAAAAATTAATTGTTTAAGTTGTAAGTTGCGAAAAAAAATTTAAAAGGCTGTTTTTCGCAAAAAACTTACTATAAAAGTTTTTTCTGACAAAAAACTCTAATTCTTTTTTCTCTCTGCATGCAATGATATTTGTCTTGAGACTACCTGTTTACACTTAATTGTCTTGGTCTTCTTGGTTTTCCAAATTTCCACTATATTATAAACTACTGGATTTCCTAACCGATGATAGTATATTTTGAATCCCTACATTGTCTTTGTCCCCATGTAATGAAAACTTCATTAGTCTTAAATTATCGGAATCATAAAATAAAATGAAGGTTTCAAATAATGTTATATAAGATGTTTTTCTTTAACAGACTTTGTAAATAATTTTTCTTACAAATTATTTATAGATGTAATTATGCAATTAATTTAACATACATAACGATTTCGCAAGCATAGCGTGCATATAAGGCTAGTTGTTCTTTAAGACAAGAAGAATACCTAAATAAAAGGACATGCATCAGTCATGAACGATAGTGCATCCTGTAAAATTAAAATATATAGTAACTTTTACCACAAATTTCTTCCATCTATACATTTTCTTAACGAGATAGAAAATAAAGAGCTAAAGTAGCAAATCGTTCCTACACTTATACACATAATTCGAGTTTTCACATAACCTTTATATGGAGCACATCAGACGGACCTTATAAAAATTGTGTAACCAACATCCAAACAGTTTTTTTCAGGCAAGTTATTGCCGGAAAAATGACAGGACACGGGAAAATACTTATCTAATCTTTTAATGAATGCTACCCATTTATGGTAGATGGGCACTTATCTAATCTTTTAAAAGTTACTCCTGTTGTAATATTCTATGTAAACAAGTGAACGGATTAAAACGGCGCTGCATTTTGCCGCCCATGATTAGACACTTCACCTGCAGTTATGCAGTGATATGATGTATCACCGGGTGAATTATTCACCCGGCACTATATATACCGCACTTCGCGGGAGAAAATGAATAACACAACAACAAGAGCATACACTCCAATCTTGCTTAAAATCTCTCTATAATATAACACGTTATCAGCACCAATTCGCTCTACTATCAAAAGGTAGTTCTTCTCAATTGCTACTAATTTTGTTTTTCAAAAAAAAAATGGATCACCAGTGTAATGGGATCAATACTATTCTAAACAATGTATCTCTTTGTAGTATATATTTTATCATAGAACGTAATAGTGTACCTTGTACCACAAATCCGGCACGAGGAGTTGGTAGTGCACCCCAACGCCATAATACTCACGTTAATAGCCATGTCGGCGAACGCCGACAAACCACCGTCCCTAACCTCAATGATAACCCTCCTCCGAAACCACCAACTGAAATCCGGCAAACTCCTAATAATAATAAAAGGAGTAGGGACGATGAGGGTCCTTCCGTCAGCAGCAAGCGACGGCAAAGTAATTAATTGGCGGTATTGGCTCGGCCACCACCAAGCAAGTCGCGCCACCTTCATGGAGGGCAAAGACCTTGCATTTAAAGCCGTCTATATGGACGGGCTATTCTGTTGAACTTGCCGCCTAAATGGACTGGCTCCTCCTCCTGGATGGACGGCTAACACTACGAAGAGGATGAATTTTTGGCCGAGGAAAATAGCTATAATGGTGGAGTTATCTGCTACCTTTTTCTTGTTTGTTATTTTTCATGGAATTTATGTCTTGTATTTATTTTTTAACTGTGAAAAAAGGGGGGGAGAAAGCTTTGAGACTATGTACAAGAAAATGATGAAAGAAGTAGCTAGACTTTTTTGCACCGAAATGAAGCTAGCTTATAAGTAGCAGATTTTGATTTGTTTTAAATTATGGCAGCAATTTCCCAAGTGAGCTACCAGTTCCAATGCTAATTGATATAACATCAACCTGCATAAATTGCATGGTGACATGTCCTATTAATGTCCTATGTTCTCTGTCTTGAACCTTACTGCGGTGTCCATCAGCCGCGCACCATCCTCCGCAAGCGCCAAATTTATAACCCCTTATTCCCTCTAGTCTCTTCACGATTCTTGTTTTGCTTTCTTCTCTTTCTTATCTTTTTAATTTGGTTTTTCTGATTTTTTTTTTCTTTCTCTTTTTTTTATTCATTTTTCTTTTTATTTTTATTTTTCTTATTAATTTTCCCATTCTCTTCACACTTCTTTATATTTTGATTAATGGTTGTTATAGGATTGTGAAAGTTGACAACAAAATAGTTCAAGTTGGTCTTCCAAGAGTGGTGCTATGTGATTGTAAAGCTTATTCAATTCTTCATTGGGTTGTAAGCCTTTCTATTTTATATTGTTCATACCTTGATATGACTTTCGAATTTTTGCTTGGATTTTTGTTTTGTTGTCATCTTGTTGAGAATCTTTTGACACATTGATCGAATTATTGGTTTATTGGATTGTTGGAGTTTGTGTGTGGTCTTGGTGGTTTGTTGTGGCTTTTGGTGGGCGGCTTTGGTGATTGGATGAATGTTGTGGTTTGGTTATCATTCCTTCTCTAACCTAGTTTATGCAGTGAGGACAATGCATATTCTAGCTTGGGGGAGGAATATTCTATCATTTATTGCTTTCTAGTGTAGATTTTATTGCTTTCGTAGGATGTTGCATGGTTTGTACCGCTTACTAGGAGTGGGAGTTTACGTGTAACAAAAAAAATTGTATTGCTTTCGTAGTTGCATTAGCATATTTCATCTCATATTAGATTTCATGTCATCTTAGTTTGCATCTATGGGCCTATTGCTGAGACTTTTTGAGAACCTTGATGATATTTTACTACATTTACTACACGTCATTCATCTTGTTCATGATTCTTCATAGCACGATTGTTTCGCAATTGATTGTTTGTGGTAAGATTATTTGATTTCCCTCTGGTTCGATTCAACTTGACTATGCAGACACACTAGCCTAAGTGAGCTTATGTGCCTATAAACTGACGTTTCTGTGTCAGTTATGTTCTTTCATGTGTGATTAGTTCCTCAGTTGCCGCATTGATCTTGACTTTGATTTTGTACTCCTTGATATTCGATAATGCATACATTTTGATATGATTGAGGCGTTTCATTTCATGATCTTAGCTCCAGTGTTATTCTTTTTTTTTTCATATTTTCCTTTCTCTAGCCCCATTGAGCCTCCCCGACTGTGTTTAATTGAAACCTACATTACAAGTCCCTTGGCCTCATTTGATATTTGTCCTAAGCCTAGCTTGGGGGAGCGAGTATTAGTTTTGGTTCGGTTTGTATTGAATTGAAGTGCTCTATTTGTGGTTTAGATGGATGGAAAAGTATGTTTAGTGAGCTTTGAAATTGAATTGAAAGTTCAAAAAAAAAAAAGTGAAAAATAAAATGAAAAAGAAGTGAAAAAAAAAAAGTTGTGAATAAAGTGAAATAAAAAGGGTTATGATTGAATTTCTTGAGTGAAAAAGATTGATGATTATATTTGGAGATTGTTGGTTGTTGCATGGAGTTGTTGTGACCTTTCTTGGTCATGTTTTCAGTTATATGATGCTCCCCCTTCTTGGTTTTTCCACCACAATTCCCAAATTATTCCATACCTTTAATCTCAGCCCCATTACAACCCTTAAAAGTCCTCTTGATCATTGTGTATTGTATTGTTGAGTATTAAGTGAGTCAAAAAGTCAAAGTTAAAGAGTATTTGCTTCATCTGAGTCGACTTGATTAGGTTGAGTGTCATCATTTATGCCTTAAACACATGAGAGATTTGAGTGCACATAACTATAGTGAGGTCTGTCAGGTTTTTTTAAATCCAGCTTGGGAGAGATGGTATGTGGTATGATTGGAGAGTCGATTACGATACATGACATGCTATGCGGCTTTGTTCGAGATTGTTTCGATGCTTGGTTTGTGTAGTGATTATATCTCTTGTGTTTTCAGTTGAGTGTTTAGCCCTGTTTTAGTCCTATATTGTAGGTTGTCTTACTTTTTCCATGTCTATGTCTTATTGCTTGGGGACAAGCAATGGTTTAGCTTGGGGGAGTTTGATAAATCTTATTTACATATAGTTTTTAGGTGCATTTAGGTTGCATTTTAGAGCATTTAGATTCATATTTAGATTCATTATTGCATTATATTCTTAAGTTATGTTATTCTACTCCTATTCGGTATATTTTCTTGTTTTTGATGAATTTCAGGCATTGACGACGTATTTGGAGTATGATTAGCTAAACTTGAGGATTAGTAGCACTTAGAAAGAAACTACAATGCATAAGGATCGTATGGATATGTCATAGTACGAGTTTGAGCGAAAACGAAGTGAAAAATCATTAGAAGAAATGTGAAAAAGGAGTCATGTCTACTCTTCTGAGCATAACTTTTGATGTGCTTATTATAATCGAGTAATTCCAGAATATTTGGAAACTAGACTTGAAGAGCTTTCCAATGATAGGTTGCACGCCCCGAGGAGACTTCTAGTCAAGGAGTTATGCCCTTCCGAAGTTGGGACTGTTTTTGCTGGAATCTGTTTTTGTACGCGCGGATCACTAATTCCGCCCATTTAATGATATTTCGACCTTCCTTATGTTTGTAACTTACTTTCCTAGTCTTATTAGGTTATTGAATATTTTTTAGATTAGAGATCTCTCTCCTCCTCCTCCCTCTATCACGTTATTATTTTCTTAGTTTTAGTTTCTAGTTTTCTTCTTCTCTTCTCTCTAGTTTTGTAGTAGTAAACCCTAGTTTTTCTTGTTCTTGATTTTTCATGAGTTATATTATTTTCTTCTCTTTATTTCATTGTTTTTCTTAATTATGTTTTTCTTTGTAGATTTAGATTTTATTATTTATTTCATGATAGAGTAGTTTTTATTTCTAGGGTTTGGTAATCCATGTTTATATGTTATAATTCTTGATGGATGTTTATTGATGGTTTCATTAGTCATTATTATTTCTAATTGATTAGTGTTTTCATTGTTAATCTTGCAATCTGATCAATTGTATGATTAAATATTGCTAATGAAAAGTCATAGATCGAGAGATAGTACTTTTTAGAGGCTTGCCTACAATTAGCAAATCTGATTATGTTGAGCGATCATACTAGCATATGTTGATTTGAGAGTGTTAAGACCCGACCGTAGGATTAACCTGTGCTCTAGATATCTGATTAATTAAACTATTGTTGATATTTTGATAGATTATAAGTATAAACATGGTGAACCATTGCCCTAGATCTTTTTAGTTTGATTTTCATTTTTTTATTAGTTTAGAGTTAATTCAAGTATTCATGATCTTGTTTAGTTTCTCTATACCTTATAAGCTAGATTAAAACATCCATCTCTCTGTGGATTCGACCCTACTTATCCTACTACATTGTTAGAAGGTTTTGCAGGAATTATTTTTGACAGGTGTACGACAGCCTATCAAATTGCTATGCATATAGGAGCGCATATAGCCATGTCATATATATACTGATGTTTTGGACTTAAAAGCATAGATAAAAGCAACTGTAGGGCCTTTTTATGAAAACAAAAAAAAAACAAAAAGGGGAGCTATAATGGTATGACTGGTATTAATATCTCAAACCATTAGTTATAAGTTATAACCATACGTTAGTTAATGTATTCCTCCTTTTAGCAGTAAACATTATTAGTTCTTAAAGTAATCTATTACATATACTCTATTTTTCTGTTTTGTCAGCACGTTACGTAAATTTTACGTATTACATATCAGTATATATCTTACCTGTTAAATGTGAATAGTGTTTTTACACCACTATAAAAGGGATTTTAACCCTTCTCATTTTCTCGTCCGCCTCCCTCACTCACTTCTACCCCATAAAATTTTCTCTCTCATAAAATTTCACAAATTTCATCTCCACCATCTTCGGCCACCATGTACAATGCCGGAAACCGCCGCCCTCAAAACGACACACCAGATCTTCTAGAATCTTTCAGACAGTTGAAGGTCATGTTTTACTGGGGAATGATACTTATAACAGTTTTAGCAGGAATTATTGTAATTCTGTTTCTGCATATATATTGTAAAACGTAATTATAATGCTTAATTATGTAATTTTTCTTCTATTTATATGCCATTAACACATGTGATTTATTTTTGTACATGATAGTCACATTCTAATTAAACGTTGTCATAATCTTGAAAATAAATAAATATGCAGCCTTTTTATATATTTATTGTTCACCTTTCATGTTATTATCATGTTTCGAACCCCTAACCTCTTGAACGGTTAAGGATTCTCGGACCACTATGGCTTGCGTCCCAGTGTGATTTTTTTTCGGAACTCTATATATTTATGCATTAATTTTCTACGAATACTTTTAAAACATCACATGAACTCAGAAATGGCTAGACTTGCAAACCGATATTTTGAGATCCTTGAAGCCTCAGGCCAAAGGTACCTAGAATGGAGGGTGGATGCAAAAGCTTACCTAAAGTCACTTAGCCTCGACCATACCATTGTCGAAGGTGGTGTGCCTACCCCTTTGGAGCAAGCGAAAGCATTGGTGTACCTCAAACACCATATACATGAAGAGCTCAAATCTGAATACATCCTTGTAGAAGATCCCAAAGAATTATGGGATAACCTAAAGGATAGATTTGAGCATTTACAAAGAATTATCGCTCCAAGGGCCCAACATGAATGGTCAGTACTCAGGTTTCAGGACTTTGCATCAGTACGCGAGTACAATTCTGTAGTACTTCGCATCACCTCACAGCTAAAGTTGTGTGGAGAACCTGTGTCTGAACGAACCATGATTGAGAAAACCCTCTCCACTATGCACGCCAATAATGTTGTTCAGCAAGAACAATATCATGAAAGGCGTTGCCAAAAGTTCTGCGACCTAATTGCCATCCTTTTGGTTGCAGAACTGAACAACCAAATCCTGCTCTCAATTCATAATCAAAGGCCAACAGGTACCAGCGCAGCAGCAGTTGAAACAAATGCCACTAGAGGTGGCAAGCGCTGGAATAAGCAGGGAGGTAACTCAAATTGGAATGGCCAATTCAAATATAGGGGTAATAGAGAAAGAAATGGCAATGGAAGTGGCAGAGGAAGAGGAAGAGGACGCCAAAACTGGCGCCCAAATAGAGGACGCGGAGGAAGAAACTCCCAACAAAGAACACAAGAGAAATGTTTTAAATGTGGCATTCAAGGGCATTGGGCAAATGAATGTCGCACAACCAAACATCTTGTGGATCTATATGTGGCCTCTACTAGGGGTCAAGGGAAACGTGGCGAAACAAATTTCGTCACTGAAACTACTCCGCTCCCGGATCTCGATGTAGCTGATTACCTCATGGAAGATATTTCTAATGTCTAGCCCTCTTATTCCCCCTAGATCAACCTATGATGTTGTTTTGTCACTTTACGTCATGTACTCTTGTCTCACTTGATGTCTCTTGTATCTTGCGTTCCTTTTTTATCACTTCATGTAATGTACCTCTTTCTATGAATAAATTTTGTGTTAGATTTTGACAAATTTATGTTTTAATGAAGATAATGACAAACAAAGGCGCCCAACAATGCCTGATTGATAGTGCCACTACACATACTATTCTAGGTAACAAGTCATACTTCACTCAGCTCAAGCCAAGAAAAGGCGACCTCAACACCATTGCAGGCACTGCAAATATGGTTGAGGGCTCAGGAAAGGCATGCATAGTGTTACCAAAGGGAACACACGTCACTATAAACAACGCATTATATTCAGGTAAAACCTTAAAGAAATCTATTGAGTTTCAAAGATCTGCGCACAAATGGTTACCATGTGGAAACCATTCACGAAAATGGAAAAGGAGTACATGTACCTCACTAAATGTGATGATGGCAAGAAAATAATCCTTGAAAGGATGCCATCATACTCCTCAGGACTGTATTTTACTTATATCAGTCCAGTTGAAACAAATTTGGTGTCTCACTATAAGGTAGACAACCAAGCAATATTTTCTCTGTGGCATGATCGCTTGGGTCACCCAGGAACAAGCATGATGACGAAAATCGTCCGAAGCTCAAATGGGCATCCGTTGAAAAACATACGGGCCCCACAATCAAATGAGCATAATTGTAAGGCTTGTTCCGTTGGCAAATTGCTCATAAGACCTTCTAAAAATAAACTTGAAGGTGAAAATCTTACATTCCTAGAAAGAATCCAAGGAGATATTTGCGGGCCAATACACCCATCATGTGGACCATTCAGATACTTTCTGGTGTTGATCGACGCATCAACACGTTGGTCTCACGTTAGTCTCCTATCAACAAGGAATGTTGCTTTTTGCAAAACTGCTAGCGCAAATTACGCGTTTAAGGGCTCAATTCCCAGACTATCCCATAAAGAAAATCCGACTTGATAATGCCGGAGAATTCACATCCCACACTTTTAATGACTATTGATTGTCAATTGGGATAGACGTGGAACATCCAGTAGCCCATGTTCACACACAAAATGGCCTAGCAGAAGCATTCATAAAGCGATTGCAATTAGTTACGAGGCCATTACTCATGAAATTAAAACTCCCATCTTCTACATGGGGACATGCTATACTACATGTTGCGGCTTTCTCGCGACTAAGGCCGAGCGCCAAGCATGATCTATCCCCACTACGGTTAGTGGTTGGAAAGGAACCAAGCCTTGCTCACCTACGAATTTTTGGGTGTGCAGTCTACGTTCCCATAGCACTACCACAACGTACTAAGATGGGCCCACAAAGAAGGTTGGGAATCTATGTTGGATTTGAATCACCGTCCATCATAAGACATCTAGAACCGTCAACCGGTGACCTTTTCACCGCTCGGTGAGCTGATTGTCACTTTGATGAGACAATTTTCCCAACCTTAGGGGGAGATAAAGTAGGCCCATGTTGGAATGAAATATCATGGAATGCCAAAAATTTATCATATCTTGATCAAATATCAAATATGTGTGAGCAAGAAGTTCAGAAAATTTTACACTTGTAAAACATTGCCAATCAATTGCCAGATGCATTCACTGATTCAAAAGGAGTGATAAAATCACATATACCCATTGTGAATGCTCCTGCAAGGGTTGAAATACCAAGAGAAAAAACGAGAAAATCCACTTGCAAATGAATCGCAACACGCAAAAGGCGTGGAAGACCACTCGGAGCGAAAGATTTGAAACCGAGAAAGTCTAGAAGAATAGAAACAAATAATGAGAAAACTGATGATTCTTCTAAAGTGGAACAATTTTCAAATGACGAAAACGTCATTAACCCCCAAAATGAACTCAAAGAATCAAATGCTACATCTGAGGGGGAGCGTGAAAATGCTAGCGTCGACAATCACGAAATTTCAATAAATTTTGTCCATTCTAGAAAGCAATGGAACAGGGTAAAAACCCCTATTGATGAAATATTTGCATATTCAATAGCCACAGAAATCACCATTGATATTGAGGACACCGAACCAAGATCAGTGGATGAATGTCGACGAAGGAGTGATTGGCCTAAATGGAAAGAGGTCATTCAGGTAGAATTGAAATCTCTCAAAAAACGAGAAGTGTTCGGCCCTATAGCCCATACCCCAAAAGGAGTAAAACCCGTTGGGTACAGATGGGTGTTCGTGCGAAAACGAAATGAAAAAAATGAAATCGTATGATACAAGGCCAGGCTTGTAGCCCAAGGTTTCTCCCAGAGACCTGGAATTGACTATGAGGAAACATACTCACCAGTGGTAGATGCCACAACTCTAAGATTCCTCATAAGTCTGTCTGCATACAAAGGACTACAAATGCGCCTCATGGATGTCATGACAGCATATCTCTATGGGTCACTTGACACTGATATCTACATGAGAGTCCTAGAAGGACTTGAACTACCTGAATCCTTGAGGTCAAAACCTCGAAAGCTACATTCCATAAAATTGAAAAAATCACTCTACGGTTTAAAGCAATCTGGAAGGATGTGGTATAACTGTCTCAGTGAATACCTCATGAATCGAGGCTACAAGAACGATCAAATTTGTCCATGTGTCTTCATCAAACAAACCGAAAATGGGTTTGTTATAATTGCGGTATATGTTGATGACTTAAATATCATCGGGACACCCGATGAAATCGAAGAAACCGCTAAATGCATGATGAAGGAATTCGAGATGAAAGATCTTGGAAAGACCAAATTTTGTCTCGGTTTACAAATTGAACACCTAAAGGATGGGATCCTTGTTCACCAATCCAATTACGCCGAGAAAGTGCTAAAAAGGTTCTATATGGACAAATCACATCCATTGAGTTCACCTATGGTTGTTCGTCACTTAAAAATTGATAAGATCCTTTCCGCCCTCGTGAAGAAGGCGAGGATATACTCGGTCCCGAAATACCATACCTAAGTGCCATTGGAGCCTTAATGTATCTAGCCATCAATACTAGACCAGTCATTGCATTCTCGGTCAATTTATTAGCTAGATACAGCTCCGAACCTACAAACAGGCACTGGAGTGGTGTGAAACACTTACTCCGCTATATACGCGGGACAACGGATATGGGATTATTCTATCCACGAGACGGAAATCCTACCCTTGTAGGATATCTTTGACGCAGTTACCCGTCGAGATCCAATCAAGTCGAAATCGCAAACGGGTTATATTTTTAGCTATGGAAATACGAGAATCTCTTGGAAGTCAACAAAACAGACTCTAACACTACTTCATCAAATCAAGCCGAATTAATCGCACTTTATGAAGCTGGTAGAGAATGTGTATGGTTGAGATCTTTGACCCATCACATACTCAGGGAAAGTGGTATAAAAGAGACACAAGAAGATCCAACTATCATCCATGAAGATAATACCGCTTGCATTGCACAAATTAAAGAAGGTTATATCAAAGGTGACAGAACAAAGCATATCGATCATAAATTCTTTTCCACCCACGATTTGGAGAAGGAACAATCAATGTCACACAAGTTCAATCATGCGACAATTTAGCCGACCTACTCACAAAGGCATTACTAGCAAAGCAATTCCAAGAGCTTGTACACCTAACTGGTGTGCGTCGCCTTCGAGATATACGTTAAATTGAGGGGGAGCCCTATATGTCTTGTAATCTTTTTCCTTCGTCCAAGTTTTTATCCCATAAGGGTTTTTCTTGACAAGGTTTTAACGAGGCAGAAAAGCATATAGGCATCTCAAAGCCCAACTGTACTCTTTTTCCTTTATGTTTGTTTTTATCCCATTAGGGTTTTTCAAATGTAAAGCTTTTAATGAGGTAGTTGTCATCCCGTAATATACGTTTTAAGATCCGTTCAAGGGGAGTGTTGTAATATTCTATGTAAACGGTGAACGGATAAAAACGGCGTTGTATTTTGCCGCCCATGATTAGACACTTCACTGCAATTATGGAGTGATATGATGTATCTTCACCCAGCACTATATATACCGCACTTCACCTGGGAGAAAATGAATAACACAACAACAAGAAAGATACACTCCAATCTTGCTTAAAATCTCTCTATAATATAACAACTCCTACATACAAAAACCCTTTACCTTCCATTTTTTTGGCTATCGCAATTCGCCAGCCTAACATAAGGCCAACAACACGGCCCACAATAATTTCCTTCTCCTTTATGACTATGGAAAATTGAAAAATACACGAACTCGGAATTCTTTCTGCGAAGGAAATCCAGAAAAATTGCGGACACTACAAAAAAACACCCGAAGAATAAATATATAATAAATACTTCGTCGTCGACGATGAACCGATATAAGTCGGAAAATTCCATCTTCACCGATCACTCTCTCTGAAACTTCTCTAATACATCTTCAATTCTTCAACTTTCACTTTAATGGAGAAAGCCAAATCTCCGGCGACCGCCATTGCAGCTTCTTTCCAAAACCTCGCGCTTAATTCCTCCTCCAAGAAATCTAGTAGTACAACTTCATCTACGCCTTCTAAATTTCGTATGATATCTTTTGATCTCATTTTTTATTTTTATTTTTGCTGATTTTTTTGACTTATTTTGTTTGCGATTGTTGGTGTGCGAACTTGTAGCTTTGAATTGTTGATTGTGTGAATAAAGCTTAATTTGTGATCAAATTATGCGTTTTTTAAATTGAAGTATGTGTAGTCAGTAGATGATTATCTGAGGAGAAAAAATTTAGTTAATTGGAATGAATTATCATTGTCTTGATTTGATTCTTGTACTGAACAATGTGCATTAAAGATGACTTTTGTGCAAAGTTTAGCTAATTGTGTAGGACAACGTAATTATCCTAGTTAATAGAATATCATATATGATATTATTGTATAATACTTATATGATATTCTATCAACTAGGCTAACGTATATGAATTGCGAGACGAATTTACGGACTTTTAGAGACTATAAGATGCAACTGCTACAATTGAAATTGATGCCGAACTTTTGTAATGGTTATTCACTTGTTTGGTTAGATAGTCTGGAAATTCATAATGAGTTGTCTTACCCCTAATGACCTTGGTGTATCAGAGTATCTTATGGCTATAAAGAGACTTTGTTCGTAGCTATGAAGATGTCCTTGTGTAGATTGACCTTCCTAAACTGCAGTATATGTGGTATTCTATATTTGTATGAGCTTATTGATTAGTTTGATTTACTGCAGGCTTCCCGCTTGAAATAACTAAGCCTCCAAGTTTGGTCAGCTTAAGTGTTGCTGTCATTGGGAAGCATTTGGAGGATCTCATTCCGGAGTTGGGTGAGATTGCGACTTCGTTTCCAGCACATATAAAGGTTCTGCTCTATTTTTTCCCTTTACACTCGTATAACAGTCAATAGAATTGCAATTTACTAATTATGACCCTTGAGGGCCGGGGTTGATTGGATCTTTGTGCCAATCACTGTTTAGGAGAGCCATGTCATATACCAAGTGTATCAGGTTACAGACTCATTTTTCAATTGTACCATAGCTGCATATCTGGTGCATGTTAAACTCAAGCATGTGAGTACAATGTACCTGTTGTACCTGAAAGTTTTTGTTAAGTATTTTGTACTGTCACTATCGAAAATTATATAATATAAATAGCTCATTAGTCCTAGCCGTGCATGCCATGTGATGTGTACTTGTGGACATAAGGTTTAGGGAGCTCACAGAGGTTAGAAAAGATAAAAATTAGCTCTTTTTGCACTTAACCTCGGATATTAGCCCTTGGACCAGTTGCTAGAATCTTTCCGAAACTCCACATCAAAGAACCCATTGCTCCTATTCCGTTGTACCACCTCAAGTAGAGCTATTGTTGTCCACTTGGTGAGATGTTTTATCTGCTTTAGAAGTACATCAAACTCAATCTCATAGGCATCTTCTACTGTTTTATCACTCAAAACCTGCCTAAGATATCCCAGCTTTCCTTTTCGATTTCTTATAAGCACCATCAATCTGAATAATGAGGTGCATCTGGACTCACTCAATCCCCTCCATTCTGTGTTGAGTGTGTTCACACTGGTGTAGAAGGCTGATTCAAGATAAGGAAGAATACCTTTATTATTTTTGCCTTTCTCATGCCTGAAAGATATCATTGATATTTTGCATTAGTGTTCAAGCGGTTATCCTTCTATCTCTAGAATAAAGTTGTTTCTACCCATATGTATGAACCAAAGTGTTGCAACTTGCAACTAATAGTATCAGTTTCTTTTGATCATAGGCATATGTTCTTTTGAAACAGTAGCAACACAGATTCTTGAACCATTTCAGTAGGGTTGAATATTTGTTGTCTTGCTATTGATAGTGTGTTCAGTGTTGACTGTTGCGTTATCCCTCCTATGATATTTTCTGTACTTTTAACTATCCCCTTGAAACAAAAAAATCATCGGCGTTTATAGACACCCCTTTATCTTGCTACCAGCACAGAGATTGTATATTTCAACGTATAAACTCTTGCGAGGAGAGTAGAATAGAAGTTGGCACGTGCAACCTATTTTAGTGTTAGGCCCTCATTAAAGGCACACACGTGTCTTAATCCCAGATTCCTAGCCTCCAAATCCCTTAAGCAATTGTTTCACCTTTCTTTTGTTTGATGCATCACCCATTCATCTTGTTTTGATTTCCACCAGAAAGCACTGATCAGTTTCTTTCCTACCTTCTTTGGGAATTTAAAGATTGAGGGCATATAGGTTGATGGCCAGATGATTTTATGGAGCATTAGTTTGTCGGATTGTGAAAATACCTTGAATTTCCATAGAGAAATCTATTTTAAAACCATTTTTACTCAAATTTTTTTTTTTTGTGCTATTGCCCACTTAACATTGAACCCTCCTAAGTCTCTGGATTTCATGTGCAGGATCTGTTTCAGCTTCTCTTTAAGGGCACTATTCTTGTTTGGGCTACGTAACACAAAAAAGTTTCCAAACCATTTCCTTTGATGTATTCATAACTAGGTGTTTTCAATTGACTACGCTCCCCATGATCTTTTGTTGTGTCCACGAGAAAAATTGAGTCATCTGAGAGATGACTCATTTCAGGCCACCATTCACCACTTTCTTTGCCCCAGAGAAGAGAATTATGGTTTGCCTATCTGTAAGAGATTTTGATAGAACCCCCCAAGCAAAGAATTAAACGATTTTCATTCTTCCTTTTTTTTTTTTTGGGTTTTTTTTTTTTTGGGGGGGGGAGGGTTCCCCTTGCCAAACTGCAATTGGTTGATATTTTAGTGAAGATTCTTTGGCTAAACAAATCAGTTATCTTACTATTGAGACACTCCATAATCCAAGTATATGAAGCTTCCAGGAATTCTTTTCTTCTAAGGACCGACCTTTTTGAAACCCCATCTTATTCTATCATACACTATATGAAACCTTTCTCAGTTTGTTATTAATTTTCGAGAGAAGAGCAATATAAATCATATATCATTCTTTCAGGAAACCTATGAAGCACGGGTACTTCTTCTAGGTACCCGTTGGGTACGCAGTACCCTGCCCCTAAAATTTCAAAATCTTGTCGTTTTCCGTCCCCGTACCAATTCGTACCCGTATCCGTCTCTGTGCATCCTAGCAGGAAACTACCCCATCCGAATTCTGAACAAATTTCTCTGCTACTTTGTCACTCACAGTAATTCAGTATTAAAAATGCTTTGGAAGAACCCAGCAGAAATATCATCAGATCCCTATTTTTAGCCTTTTATCTGGAATAATGATTTTTTTTATTTGAGTCATCTAGCAATCTGATTGATGGAATAAGATTATATTGACTGAGGAGGAATATCCACCTCATGCAGGGACTTGAATGAATTTTGAAGTCTTCCAGGCTCAAGCAATCACGTATTCTGAACGATTTTAATCTCGTTGTTCAAGCTTCTCTATGTTGCACTTTGAAAGAAGTACCTATTTAATCTTTTAAAAAATGCCTTCCTTCTGAGTTCATCCAGCTACTGCATTCCTTTCACGTGGGCCTTCTTAGCTTTGTGAACTACGCTTCCCATAATTGTCTCTATTTAGACTTGTATTCCCTACATCATTCAAGACGAGCTGACTTAGTTGACCTGTGTGCAAGAGATTTTGAACATGCACGAATTTCTTCGATGTTTTCCAATTAGGTTTTTATCCATTTATGCTCTGCACTTCTCTGTATTTGAGATTAACTTTAATATGTTATGGTTTTCTTTTCTTTCTTTTTCCCCTTGTTTTTTTTTTTTTCTGTGGTTTTAAGAAGAATGAAGCTGTGGTCAGTAACCACTATTGGAACGCATGCGAAAAAGTATCTGTCAACCCTTCTTTTCCATTTGTTCGAAAATTGAGCTTTGTAGATTCTTATTATACTTGGGAATGTAACACTCTTTTCTAAGATGTTGAGTAAGTTATTATTGGCTTCCTAATTCACAAATTTAGCCAGACAAAGATCACTTTTTTTTCCGTTGCGGAACCCCATTAATATTGCAACAGATCCTTCTTGAGCAGCCATAAACAATAGTTGATCAGCAGCTTGCTTCTTTTTCTGAGAAGAAAAAGACTGGGTGGGGGAGGAGTGAGTAAACTTGTGGACCATCCAGCTCAATAAGGAACTTTTTTGAGGTAGTCCCCAGTTTTCATTACCCAACAGTTCCGTGAGAGAAGCCTTATTCATACTTTGGAGCTGGATAGGCGGCTTCCTCCCCCCTCAATGGTTGCAATCTTACCCTTGAGTTTTGACAACCTTGCCATAAACCTTACAACTGACACCAGAGAACCAGGGGATCCTAGTACCTTATTAGAATTTGTTTTGACTAATTCAGCACTCTACAAGATGTAGTTTTTGTCCTCGAAGTTTAGGTTTTGCATACGGTGATGAAAGGCCATGTTGTAGTAACATCTCTGCTTCCAAGCTCCAATAATTTCGCTTGCACTACTTCTGCTGTTCCCATACGGTTCTTTCTCTTCTTTCCGAAACTCAGATGGCTCTCCTGCCGCATCACCTTCGTTCCACTTAGTCTTTTTCTTCTCACTACCCTTTATTATAACCTTCCCTATTTCTGGCCCTCGTCTTAGTACCCCTCTTACAAACTGTTGCTTTATTCCTCCCCAGTCCCTCAGTAGAGAATTGAGATAGCATCATCCTACTCCCCAAATTTCCTATTTCCTCCAGAATTTTTTTCCATCCCACCGGTCTCATCTTCTTGCACCTCTCCTGTGCCCCCTCCCACTTCTTTATGTGATTCCTGTCCGATCGTTGGACTGTGGGCTTACGGTAATTACAAAGTTATCACGTGATAACGCCATACTACTGCTCAGATAGGAAAGGAACTACAGAGTTGGCTGGACCACAGATCTGAGAAGTGGCAAGTATCAGTTGGAATGACCAAGAAAGAAAGTAGGGAATTTTGATGACTTGGTTAGTGCAGTTGAGTCTTTTGCAAAGGGTTATCTGTAAAGTTAGGAAAAGGAACCAGGCTTGAGAAGGATCTGAAGAATATTATATAGGGTTGCAATTCAGCAGGATTTAGAGGGCATATCTCGAAACTAATAATTCCATATTAGGTCTCAAAAGGGTCAGTCAAAGTGTGTTGGGGTATAAACATAAAATCCATGGGGCTAAGAAGGCTTTAAATGCCTTTTTTTCTTAAGCTTGATGAAGACTTTATATTCAGTAGGCCCAATGAAGGAAGGTGGGCAAGACAGCTTTAAGAGTAGGGAGTATGACTGGGCCTCATTTTTTATTTTTGCTATTCATCCCGTTAAACAAAAAGTGGGAAAGTTTTCCATATAGAGGAAGGAAAATTTTTGAAATAGATGGACTTTGGGAATTTAGATGGAATGGTCCTCTTAACTTGTTAATAAGTGGGTCTATATTTATTACAACTTACAAAGGTCTTCCATTTCTGCAAATTCTGTGATTGGATTGGCCATGTTGCTGCTGAATGTACCAAGAACAATCAGAAATGGAAACAGATATCATTTGTCTGTTGGAGAGCAACCATCATTTTCTGGAACCTGAAGTTTCTTCTGTGTGTCTTTTTGAAGCAGTTGTCTAGGAAATTTCTCACAACTGCAAACTTCTCTATATATCATATATCCGAAATGTAAGCTGCTGGGATCAAGATTTGCCATTTCCCCCAGCCCCTTGAGGTCTGTGTGTCGAAACTAGCTGATAGGGATAAAAGTAGAGAATCTGAATTAGCTAGAAAGGAAAAGGAGAGAGAGATGTTTTGAGAAGGAGGTGAATATGAGGTAGGAGTAACTATTTAAAACCAGATAAAGAGCTGGGAACTAAAACTGAATAGGAGAATAAGAAAGAAAAAGAAAATAAAAAAGGAACGCTGGCCAATAAGTGGGACCACAACAAATGAGGAGGACTTGGCAGTTGGCACACACTACACCTGGGGACTGGAAGAGAAATTAAGGGCTCACCAATACCAAAAAAAAGAGGCTAAATCATTATTGGAACTATGGATTATGAAGAGATTGGGTGTCATGACTAATGACTATGAAGAGATATGCTTAAAGCCGGCCTGAATACTTTAGATGCCTTTCATTGGCGGAGAAACATGGACTAGGGAGGGACCTATTTGGCCATTATATGTTAAAGCTGTTAAAGTAGACCTGAATGTTAGATCCTCAATGAACCTCATTCTTCTTATTTGATAGCAATGCAGCAGAAGAGAAATTATATTATGCAAAGTCATTGAATTTTCATTTTGTTGCATTGCAGTGTAAAAACCATAGATAAATTAGCTCAAACAATGTTGTCACTTCGTTCAGGCTGCTTTTTCTTTCTGCTTTCTGCTTGGATTTGCTACTACTACTGGCACTATCAGATCATTGAAATTTACAAAATTGGATGCTTCAGTTTACTGATTTGTGAGTCATAAACTGATAATAGTTTTTGTCCTGAAGTATGTGTGCTTATCTTGAGTTGTTTCCTCAGTTTTGTGTTCTCACTATTTTGTTATCACTGTCGTACATTACAGATGGCAATTGCTGCAATTGCTAGAAGAAGAAAGCTTTTGAATGATGAAGTAATCATCTCTCTTGCTGATGGCACCTGGGAAATCCTTGATATTTCTTGTTCAGATATCTCAGATTTTGGTCTTGCAAAAGTGGCAGAGACGTGTAAATATCTACGTGCAGTGGATATCAGGTTGAGTATTTGTGTGCTAATTGGGAAGGCTGTTAATTTGAGTCAATGAGTAATAATAATGCAGCGATCACTTAAGTTTGGAATATTACATCAAGTCTTCTGGGCTTCTGTTTGATAACTGTGTCAGATGAACTGACGCAGAAGAATACTTTTTGTAATTTGTTACTTATTCAAGTTTCTAAGAAGTTCACATATACCTTCCCATAGACACTCCCAAATAAAATCTCCTCCCGTAATTTAATCGAGTTACATGCCCATTAGTTGAAGATGATTGTGAATGTTGATGCAGCCTATAACATATTGTGCATTCTCTAGGTTCCTTGGTTAGATTTAGACTGCGCTTCTATCTGTTTTTGTTGTACCTGTTGTATGAAAATGATAACGAGTCTCTTCCTACAGCCGATGCAGCAGAGTTACACCTAATGGTGTCTTTCAACTGGTGCAGCACTGTCGTTCTTTGGAGATATTGAGATGTGGGTATGAACTAACTTCAATTTTGTAGTTGTAATGATCATTTGTTATTTATTTGAAGCTTCACTTTTACCTATAATCCTGTTTAAGGAAAATGGTTGATTTTAAAAAACAGGAAAATAGTACTCGGCAAATGTTCACATGTAAACATAGTGTTGCGTAGCTTTTGTGCCATCAACCAAAAATATTTTAATCTGCAGAACATAAGTTTTAATTGTGGAATATACTGGTAATAATAGTAATATAAATGCTTTTGATTCCACAGGTTTGAGAAGTTGCTTGTTGCTAACTTCATGTATTTTTAATATATGCAACATTTCTCATTTTAGCAAACTTTATCGCTCTCTTTCATCATATGGGCCCTTTACCTATTCTCTCTCTCACGTCACCTTAATATTTGTGCCAATTGAGAAATATTGCATGTACTAAAAAACGAAGTGGAAAGTTTTGCAAGTTGTTCTGTAATGCCCCACATGTTTCTAATTTGTTACTTGGAAGAAGAGTGTGAACCAAACTTAATCTTGCAGAGGCTGTCCTCGGAGTGATTACACTGCAAGAAGATGCTTGGGTTTATTTAAACCGGAGTTGAACAATTTAGAAGGAGATTCGTGGGAAGAACTTGATACAGCAGAGATCACTCATGGTGGACAATCCTTGCGGTGGCTTGTGTGGGTATGATAATGATCTTGCTTTCTAATTCATAGCTGCAAAACCTAAATCTCTACATACAACAGCAGCATATAAGTTATCAGATGATATATACCATGGACAGAAAACAATTTTGTATTGTATTAGTTACTTTTTTTATTTGTCAAATTAACTTTTGTTCTTTCTTCTTGAACGAGCTTCCTTTTGCGTCCAATTGTCCACTCTTGTTTAACTACTACATAATTGCCTACTCTTGTGTTCCCTTTCTGAAACCCCTGCAAGGCTGCAATCCTCACATGCTTCCATGTGGCTGCAGCACCACCAAAGGTTGAATTGAGATTTGGGCATGCAACCCTCACATCCAAGGAATTGAGCTAAAATGCATTTTGGTCCCCCACTTTAAAACTTTACATTGACATACCAATGTCATCTTTCTTTAAAGTTCTTCGATAAGGGTATTGTCAAGGTTGATATTGGAAATTTAAATTATTAGTGTATGGGAAATTAGAAATGTGGCCTATTGTTTTGGGGAAGAAGTTACATTTTTCAAAGATTTCGCATTCTAGATCTACCTTTCGCATGCCCAAATCTCAATTCCATTCTATTACTTTGGTTTTCATTATCTGTGTTGTTGTTTTCTGATTAATGGCATGAAATGGAAAATAATTGATTTTAGAGTCATCACATCTAAGGCCTGCCTTTCTAAAGAACCAATATTCATGGCTAACTTTTATCGTGCTGTTTTCAGCCGGATATTGATCCTGAATCTTTGGAGAATTTCTCCTCTGAATGCCCTCGTGTCAAGGTAAACCCACAATATTCACCTTTTGGCTACAAGGGAGTTGCCGTTCCTAAAGGAGCACTGCCGGATACAATTTTGGATGATCACATAGTTGAAGATATTGACCCCAGTACATGGGCATCGTGTAGACCTATGACAAGGATTTTACCAGTAGTTACTAGTCCAAATGAGTTGTCCATGGCTGAGAAATTTAGGCTAGCATTTGTAGAGCGAGATACGAGGCTGGCCCCTAAACGAGCCAAGAATGTGAGACAACATCAGCGTCGTGCAGAGAGAGGTTGGATGATGAGTGCAGAAGCTAAAGCTGTGGCTCTTGCTTCACAAGCAAACAAATCATTACGTGGTAGAAACTAACACTGTAGTTCTGCTTAGTGGCTACGCTTATCACCCCCCCCCCTCCAGCCACTGATTCTGTCGTGGGTTGCTGTTTTTTCTTGTTCAATTGTATAATATTATTGAAGAACAGAATGTGGGGAGATTATATCTGTCGAATTTGTTCTCTTGTCGTAATAGTAGACTTGTACAGAGGAGTTCATAGCTGGGAAAAGATTTGTGTTGTCAGATAACACACATGTATATGCAGATGAGACCACAAAGTTCATAAACCATAATCTTGTATATGTTCTTCTGGCCACCTTAACTTCATTGTTAATTTGTTATACCGTTGTAGAGTGTTATTGTGCTTTCTGATATGCCTATGATGAATGCCAATGATTGCACAAAACGTGATCCTTCAAGCTCAAAATCAACTGTCATCGGAAGATGACAAAAAAACAATCTGAAGACAGATCATGAGCCATGAGTCCATGACTATGAACTTGCAAAGTTGCGACAGTAAACGAACACTTTATTTGTTTGTTTAATTCGAATTCCATCCACACCACTTGCCAAAAAAAAAAAAATTTCAAACACCTTGTCCTTGACTGTTGCATTGAGACCTGGGAATCTCTGTTCCTATAAAGAAGGGAGAGGAACCGGATCCATGCTTGTAAATTTTGATGTAGAATAAGTTGTTTATGAACGAAAAGGACTAGACGAAAACTCACGTATCGAATTTCAGTAGGCCAACCATAGTAAAGACGACAGTATTTAAAAGATACATCAACCATTTAACTACACAACCACATCCTAATCAAGGTAGGTCTTATATGCCCAAAAGTCCATCAGAGCTCCACCATTTTTTTTTTTTGAGCGGAAACAGCATATGTGCCATCAAAGAGAGCGTTGAAGAACACAGCCAATGCAAAATTCACCAAATCGCCAGCAAAGAGCACGGCAGAGGGAAACACACAGCCTAACAAAAGTCCACACCCCTTACCCACAACCAGCTGAGAGATATGAAAGCTCAGTCGAACCTGGCCGTTGCAGAAGAAAGAGAATGTGGAGGCAAAAGGACGTGATACTGCTCTTAAGAATTGCAGTCAGAAAGAGTAGAAAGAAGTTTCTTGGTTGTTGGACGACATGACGCCATTGCATACAACCCAATTAAATAAGTAATAAACACCTTAGCATGAGTTCACATGTAATTTCCACAATTTTTTCATTAAAATTTGACAGCTCCAATAAAAAAAGTAATACGGTTGGACTAGATGCCTTTTGGCAAAGAAAAAATTTTATTAACAAAGGAAATGACTACAAGGCAATCAAATACCTCTTTTAGATCCTTTTAAGGGATAGTTTAAATGTTCTAAACCTGATCTTTCTTTATTAAAACTGCTCTTGCTCAGACTACATGGAAGAAAACTTGTAGTCACAATCTATGACATTCGAGAAATCCACAACTTCAACAATCAATGTCACGAATAAACCTCAACGGAAAAGGCGAGTGAGAAAGGATGAACACGGGAAAACTGAACCGATTAATTCTTCATCAACTGGCGGATGACGTATGGAAGGATACCACCATGGTCAAAGTAAGCAAGCTCCACCTAAAATACAACAATTACAAAGAATCAACCCGCAAGTTTTAAGCATCTAAGCAAGAAAATAAGAAATTATAAAAACTAAGAATAAATGGGATTAGTGAGTATACCTCGGTATCGAAACGGAGGGTGCAAGTAAAGGACTTTCCACTGTCAGTGGTTACAGTGATATCTTGTCCAGGTCTGATCTCGCTAACCTTGGAGGGAAGGTCAATGGTGTATCGCTCGTGACCAGTCAATCCCAATGTGTCTGCATCCTCACCAGCTTTGAAGCAAAGAGGGATAACTCCCATACCCACAAGGTTGCTACGATGGATCCTCTCAAAACTTTTGGCAATCACAGCTTTCACACCCTGTTAGAAAATCGTTCAATTATGTTACTACTTTTCAAGGCTTACTCAAAGCAGCATCCAATTTACTTTTCAAAGCTTATTCCAAGCTATTCAATGGTATAAAATTTATAACCTTTCGAGTATTGTAACAGAAGTTCATACTTAATATGCATATTGTAATACCTCTTAGATTGTTTATCCAACATCACTCTATTTTTCTCTTACCCCATATTCTAGTTATATACTTTCTCCATTCTTTTTTTACTGCATCATATGAGATTCTATGCTTGCCAATGCACATCTTGACCATATCTCCTATTACATTAGTAAATTAATTTAAAAATCGATACTTTGAAAAAATCTATTGAAACGAAAAATATTTATTATATATTAGTCAAAAAATTCCAGTCATAACTAGTATATGAATAGTGTAAAAGTCAACATCGTGCAATAGAAAAAAACAGAGGAAGTACAATAGTAAAACTCTATATAATATACTTAATATTAAATTTGTAACATGATTCGCTTAGATAACAGTGTCTGCTCCCAACAAAAATCATTCTCCTTAATATTGATAGGGGGAAAATGTCAAAGACAAGTATAAATGCCATTAACTAAACCAGACCACACATAAGATTCACTCACCTGTAACATTGGGCCCTTAGCAGCCCAATCCCTAGAACTCCCACTTCCATATTCAGCACCAGCCAAAACAATTGTCTGATGACCAGCTTCCTTGTATTTCTGCAATTAGAAGAAATAGAGAATGGGTCAGTCTCAAATGATTAAATTTCTATATTAGTTTATCGGTGTCAAGAATATCATTACATACTAAAGAGACGCAGAAAAGGAAGATTAAATTGTACCATTGCAGCGTCAAAAACATATAGTTTCTCCCCAGTAGGAACATGAACTGTCTTAGGGCCAACTTCTCCATTCAAAAGCTTGTTGACAATGCGAATATTTGCAAAGGTGCCCCTAGCCATCACTTCATCATTACCTCTGCGGCTACCATATGAGTTGAAGTCCTTGCGATCAACCCCACGTTCCATGAGAAACTTGGCTGCAGGACTGTCCTTGTGGATGCTTCCAGCTGGAGAGATGTGGTCAGTAGTGATACTATCGCCGAAATTGAGAAGGCAGTAGGCATCCTTCACTCCAAAAGGACCCGGTGGGTTCAAGCTCATGTCCTTGAAATATGGAGGTTCATGAATATATGTTGACTTGGAATCCCACTGGTAAAGAGTGCCAGTAGGAACTTCTAGAGAGTTCCACATGGGGTTACCCCTTGGTGATAGCCTCATAAGTACTCCTGAACATGTCTGGCAAAACACTTGATTGCACGACCTACAACGACATAAGACCAACGCCATAACACACATTAACATTCACCGTCTCTCAGTGAAAAATGCGTAGAGAGCATATCATAGGGCAATGTACCTGAGCTATCTCTTCATTGCTAGGCCAAATATCTCTGAAGTATACACTCTTGCCATCCTTTCCTGTACCAATAGGCTCTTTCTCGAAGTCAATGTCAACCTGTAGTAGACAACATTATTGAGGCCAATCACTACTTTTGACTATGTTTCTGCTGTACAACAAATGTTTCTAAAAATTCTGGTGTATGAGTCAATGACGACATAAACAGCAAAACTGATGTTATAAAAGAAAAGTGAAAATGGTAACAAATTGTGTAATCTTTTTGGGTTCTGATCCTCGTAAATGAATGAAGAAGTTGAGCAAGTAGACAACTGCAATGACCCTTGTTGCCACAGCTTTATTTACTGTTCACAAAGTATTCCTCAGACACACAAACTCAGTACAACAATAAAAGCTTGTAGCTAAACTCACATCCAGTAAATCTTGTATACTGCAGGTAACACGAGAACTGAACGCCAGGCAAAGAAGAACGAAATATAACGAAAGATAGCAGCAATATAGCAGAAAAGTAAGGCCATAGGAGTTCTTTCATTACAGCTAGACCGAACACCCACACCTACCTAGTGCATGCGATGTTCCAAGTCACAACTTGCATCAGTCATATTCTCTCCCTACAAGACGAGTAAACTTTCTACTAGCCCCAACCAAAGTAATATAGATATATCCACATGGCCTAATCGTATGATAATTAAGTTTAACACTTTTCAGTTTCCAAGTTTCAGCTTCCATTCAACAGGGTTGCAACTTGCATCTTGCAACAGCATCACGGACTATAAATTGTCAAAAGTCAATGCCTTGTGATAGAAGCAAAATCCTTGTAACAATAATACTATTTACATCAATAAAACTAGACTTCACCCCATATGTGTATCCAGCTTCCAGATAAGGTAATATTTTCTTTAGCTCCATTTCATCCTTCAGGTTCAGAGGTATTCCTTACATTCACCAAATCATCTCAAGTGCAGTGAAGAAACCATCTAGAACAAACATCACATCCACCCCTTTTCACTACTACAGCGTAACCTCTCATCAAAACAAATTAATTTTCATATTTCACACGGACTTGATATTAGAATTCCATAAGAACTGGCTTTTTAAAAATGGCACAATACCAAAAAGATCAACAAAGCGCACCATATTACACAGAGCATACATTATAAAGCCCACAAATACTATAAAAATGTTGGATCCCATAAACAATTTCCAAGGTCTATAGTGTCGATCGAATCCAATTAAGATGTGAGTTTGCGTACTTTGTAAAAAAATATGAAGTGATAATACTTACTGTTCCAGCCAATGCATATGCAACAACCAATGGAGGGGAAGCAAGATAGTTGGCACGTGTCAGGGGGTGAACACGCCCTTCAAAATTACGGTTACCAGAAAGCACAGCTGCCGCAACAATGTCTAAGCAAAAAAGGCACGCATGTCAGATCATAACAACCTTTTAGTCATACAGATTAATAATCAAGTTACTACAATGCCTATACAACTGTTCTGTAACAAACAAGGCCCCTTCTACATATTAACATTACTGGACATGCTCTATAAATATATAAGAATGTTTTATACTTATCTACATCATGAAGGCCTAGTTATATGTTAAGCAGTCCAATTCAGTATTATCCTAATAGCTGATTTGATACAGAAAAGTTTTTGTAAAGCGACAGTGATTTGTGACCAAAGAAACTGCCAACAGAACATATAAGCAATTTAGAGAAATCGGTGTGAAATACCAATGCATCGTGTTCTAACAGAAATGAGAGAAGACAGACATTTTAAGTGAAGTGAATTGAACTGCTATCACAGACCAATATGCAATTCTAACACAGGGTGAATTTGCTTCACCTATAGTAGGAAGGTATCTAAGTAATTACTGCTGGGGTTTAAAGGGTGACTCATAAGTGATAAGTTATAGAGAGAGACACAAAATGATGTTGATAGAAGGAAAGCATCTTTTGGTTGTAATAGCTCCATAAATAAGAAAATGGTGGAGAAAGAAATGATTGGAAAATGTTTTGAGATATTTTGTATTAGGAGATATCAGCCAGTATAACACCAAATTTCGATCCAATTGTTTAAGTCCTGATAAACCCAGATGTTAAGCCAAAAACTACACGTCATTTACAATAATAAATTTAAGAGATTTCCATTAGTAAGTAGTAAGTACCATCACAGAAAGAAATCTGAAGTTTAACCTTACATATAAAACATACCATTTTCAGTTATAGCTGCAGAAACAGATTCATCTAGATCACCAGAGTTTCCAATACAAGTAGTGCAACCATAACCAACAATGTTGAAGCCCTGTTGATCCAAGTATTTCTGTAGACCACTATAAAACACAAGTGAAAAATTAAGTCAATACACAAACAACATAAAAGTCAAAGGTACGCCGTCAAGTCAATTAATGACAAAAAAAAATACCTCTTCAGCAGATATTTTGTTACTACTCCAGAGCCAGGAGCCAGACTAGTTTTAACCCAGGGTTTGACCTGATGCAATAAAGTATATAAACAACATTCAGGAATAAGATCCGAGTCACAAATCTGCTCATTTAATGCAAAAATATTGGTGGAGGAACCAATGAATAAGGTCAGACAATATGTCGACATTTGGTGTCACAGAAATGCACTACGTTTTATATCCACCACCAAACAAAACCCACCCAACCAAACATAATGATAGTATGTAAAAGGGGTAACTGGACCAGTAAACTATCCCCCCCACCCACCCCCCTCCCTTCAAAATGGGTAACTGGACCAGCCACTTCACAAAGTTGGATGGTAACGAGTTCAGAACAAAGCTAGTGATACAAATTGTATCAAAACAAATTAAGGTATACGCACAATACTGACAAGGTCAATGGTACTAGAAGTACTACCACTTACCACCATGACTCATTTTCTATTTCCCGTTTAAAATAATTTATGTGTTAACTGCTTGTGTAAGAGAATCACTGATACCCCACACTTCATCCTCACAATTAGGGAAAAAGATAAAATATTAAGCCACAAGTATTACAAGCTAACCAATATTAATATATTTAAAGAAGTAGTTTCGCACACAAATCTGCTACATAGCGCCATCTGTTCTTCTCTGAGATGCTATCCAACATGTCAAAAGACTGATTTTTTTAAATTCATTTACAATATATATATATATATATATATATATATAATGAGTAAGCTAATCCTAAGATAAAGAACTTGTTTATATTAGAATTATACTACAACCACTATTCTTATTCACAACTGCCTAATCTATACTGCATTTATAAATATGAACAAGCAGCTATCTCTGCATAAAAGAAGAGTAAGCTACAATTTTTTAAGGTAAAAAAGGTATCAGTAAATAGCCTGTTCAATTCATATCTTATAAACTGAAAACCTTTGAAAGCCAATAAACCATGGCATGAAACATACTTCCTGCTTTTCTAGAGAAATGCAACTTTACCTATTTGTAAACATTATAAAAAGTTAATATTATGACAATATGCATGGAGGCTAATGAAACACAGTACAAGTTGTTTTTTATATGTTCGAAATAACTAAGGTCAAAATTTGTATATGAATAGTACAAAAGTCAAAGTGCTGCATATATTTAGAAACGAGAAAATAAATCGAGTTAACAGATTATGTTAAAATTTGCTAACAAGAGAAGGACAGGGTTAAGCAACCACCGGAGTGTTAGGAATGAATACAAAAACACAAATTCATACCAGGCACAAGAAGTTAACACCTTAAAGATAGCTAATTGCAAGACAAGCAGAAACATATTCTTCAAAGTCAAAAAAAGTACTGACCTCCAGACCCAGCTCACTAGCTTTCTTTGCAACCAAAGCAGCACCTAACATAACACTGGGGTTTGATGTGTTTGTGCAGCTTGTTATAGCTGCTATGACAACACTACCATGCTTCAATTCAGCAGGCTGGCCATGGAATGAAAATTTAGTAACTTTCTCCTGCTCTTCCTTCGGAATAGCAAAACCCTAAATAAAAAACAATATCATTAGAAATGAATGCAAACTATTACTCCCAAACGAAAACAGAAATGAATACAAACTGAAAGAGTGGCCGTGTAAAACGAGCGGCACGAAAGAAAAGACATTCCAAAGTTCACACCAAAACTAATCGATGGTTTACCTTAAAGCCAACTTTGTTGTCAAGACACGAATGCCAATCGGCCTTCATTTCCTTCAAAGGTACGCGGTCATGTGGCCTAGCAAAAGTTCACATGAGCATAAAATTATAAATCCTATGGAGAATATCAGAATAACATTGAAAAATCAAAGAAAACAAGTCCACATCATGAGAAAGTGTACCGTTTTGGTCCTGAAATGCATGGCTCTACATCTGCCAAATCCAACTCTAGATATGATGAATATACTCGGTCTTGTTGTGGCTGAATAACAAGCACGATATTTTTATTAGACCAGAATATGTCAACGTCTTGGCTATATGACAAGCTTAAGTCTGTAAAATTTTTATCAAGTTCACCTCACTGTAGTCAACAAACATTTTGTTTGCGCGTAAATATTGCTCAATCATAGAAACCTGTAATTGAAGAAACACAAATTTAGTGCTATCAATTTAACGTGAAACCTACTATTTCTCCGAACTATAAAGATATATTAAAAGTAAATAGAGGTTTGTTTAATTTTTTTATACTCACAGTATCGTCACTTCTTCCTGTCAATTTTAGGTATTCCAAAGTAACATGATCCACTGGGAAGAAACCCATGGTTGCTCCATATTCAGGAGACATGTTTGCAATAGTAGCCCTGTCAGCAAGTGATAACTGACCCACTCCCTGACCTGTATGCACGAGAACGAGCATTAACTTTCAAAACTGGCCCTGCCAAAACCATAACCCCCTCCACAAGTAACCATCCACAAACTTACCGTGGAACTCAACAAACTTGCCAACAACACCATGCTTCCTTAACATTTGTGTTGCTGTCAATACCAAGTCTGTAGCTGTGACACCATCCCGCAATTTTCCAGTCATCTTGAATCCAACAACACCAGGCAAAACCATGCTCATGGGCTGTCCAAATAAACTCGCACAATGTTAAAAGAAAAACCCAAATCCATTTTCAAAAGGCCTTTTTATAACTAAAAGCACAATATGTACAGCAGGGGAGCAGAAGAAGGAACCCAATCACATATGTAATCACCAGTGATGCAAAAGATATAGTGCAAGCACTTAGATATAATGCAAGCACTTTAAAGCACTTCTTAGATTAACAAACACACAGAACTCACAGAAGAGCCACTCCCAGGTGCTTATGGTTTGGTTATTCAAAAGAAACACGTGAAATAGGAGTATTAAACCAGGTAAATGACGTCGCCATGACCAAAGAGGAATGATGTCTCACATCTTCACTAGGCCAAAAAAAACATGTAAAGTTCTCACCAAAGAAAAAGAAAAAAATTACTGAAAAAGAATGTATCATTGCCAATCACAGCTGTAAATTACAATTGGGACCAACATCAACTAATAGACAATCAATCAAAAAAAAAAATTAAAAGCATAAAATTTACTTCTCTAAAGTGCAGAGATAACTTAAATAAAGCCTACTTGATTCCAAGCTTCCACTACACAAATTATTTTGACGGTAAAAAAATGTGTTATAATGTAAAAGAAGAAAATCTAACAAAAACCACCGACCTGACCAAGCATAGTTGCCTCAGCTTCAATTCCTCCAACTCCCCATCCAGCAACACCTAGCCCATCAATCATTGTTGTGTGTGAATCAGTACCAACTACACTATCAGGATATAGGAGTCCGCCATTGTTGAAAACAACCCGTCCAAGATACTCCAAGTTGACCTGTCAATTCATATAAAACTACATTTTGAATACATAGGAAGAATCTCCTCTCAATCAACCAAATTCCAAAAAGCTACTTTCCACGGGATAGAGAATGCAGATACATCAGACAGTAAAAAAGGTTACTTATAAAGATGCAGATCTTTAAAGGAGGAGTATAAATTATAGAGGCAAGATGAAAGAAAAAAATAACATGGGAAAGAAGGTAAGTTGCTTGTAGGTGCAGAATAGTATGCACCTACAAATCAAGGGGAAAAAGAATTTAACTGTCTATGCTCTGGACATGTATGGAACAACATGGATGTAGAAGGAAATCAACTTTTAGCTCGTGCAAAAATTTGAAAGGAAAATAATAAATACCAGCACCTGCCTACAGAATGAAGATCCAATCTTACCTGGTGCACAATACCAGAGCCTGGTGGAACAACAAGCATGTTTTGGAAAGCAGTTGATCCCCATTTAAGAAAACCAAATCTCTCTCCATTCCTCTTAAACTCAAGTTCCATATTTGCCTGAACTGCATTGTCAGATCTTGCTACATCAACTTGAACTGAATGATCAATGACAAGGTCCACAGGAACCTGACATGTAAAGCGAGGGAAGAAGATTAAACAATGAACTTCTTCCAACTTCAACATAATACTAGTTAATTATTTCTCAAGAAAGGTAAATTCTTATGAAACCGCAAATTTAGGTAGTACTCTCCCATTTCTTTTTTGAGTTTTTTTTTTTTTTTTTTTTTTTTTGACAACATTCTTTTTTGAGTTACTGACATGTATCCATAACTCCAACTAGGGGGCAGGCTAAATGGCTTTATATACTAACTGCGCCATAGCCTCTAGGCTATAATAACATCTTTCATCTTAAGCCAAGAAAAGCAAACAAACCAGTGGGTTAATCTTGTTGGGGTCACTGTTGAGGTTCTTCATCGCATCCCTCATTGCAGCCAAATCAACCACAGCCGGCACACCAGTGAAATCCTGGGAAACAAAAGAATAAATTAAGGTATTTGTTTGACAATTTACACATTCTACAAATATAATTCACTAAAATCAGCAACAAACCTGTAAAAGAACACGAGCAGGCTTAAAAGGGATTTCAACAAGCTTAGGTGCTGAATTTTCCCAGTCAATAATTTTCTGCACGTCATCCTTTGTGACTTGGAAACCATCACAGTTGCGAATAGCCGACTCCAAGAGGATCCGAATAGAGTAAGGCAGCTTTTCTGATATACAATACAATCAGCAAGAAAACATTAATGTGTTTGTAATCAAGAATAAACAAATCAAAACCACAATTTTGAAGAGAAAATAAAATCTAAAGTGACACTTACCAACCCTAGGATCATTCAGAGCTGGTAGACTGTAAAACTTTCCGAATTCACCGCCACCAGGCTTAGGTAGACTGGTGAAGATCTCCTTGTAAGGATGCTCAGAAGCTGAAGAATCATAAAATTAAAACATTACAAACATCATTACTGCAGTTTTTTACAATGAATTACCATAACAAGCAAACTTGAATCCTTCAAAAGTTCATGAGAATTCATTAACAAATGCACGAATTCGTAATTCAGATACGAATCTTTTCCATTTTTAGTATGCATCTTTCATTTTTCCTTTTTCCTTTTTCCTTTTTCCTTCCCAAATCCTTAAAAAATAAAACTATTCCAATCATCAATCAAATCACATGTCATCAGCTGTCAAAATCAAAATCAACTGATAGAATAATGTAAAGTGAATCATATAATAAAAAATAATCCATGATTAATCATTTCTTATTCAAATCTTACTTGCTGTTAACTCAAACCATTTATATATAAATCAAACAACCACAAATCCTTCCTAATACAATAACAACATCAAATTACAACGAAACCACATCATTTCCACAATCAAAACATCATTAAACTTAAATTTTCTATCAATTGTTCAGATAAGAAAATATAATTCGAAATTACAACAAAACGATATCATTTCCGCAATCAAAACATCATCGAAGTAAATTTTCTACAAATTTCTCACAAAAACATCTAAATTACAACAAAACTATATCATTTTCACAATCAAAACATCAACGAAGTAAATTTTCTATAAATTTTTCAAAAAAACGACTAAATTACAACAAAACGATGTCATTTTCACAATCAAAACATCAACGAAGCAAATTTTCTAAAAAAAATTTCAAAAATGATAAAAAAAAATCACGGAATGAATTTCATACCCATAGTAGCGATCTTGCGTTGGAATCGTTCAACAAGAGGAGGAGAAGCAGCGATCTGAGAACGAAGACTGACCGGTGATCGCCAGTCAACACCGTGACTCCACCGAGAAGAAGCGGAGCTAATAGATCGAATAGCCGATGAAAAACCTAACGAACGGTGACCGGCAACCGGATGAGATCTAAAAGCAGAGAAAATTCTAGAAGA
This sequence comes from Beta lomatogona, assembly GCA_947646795.1. NCBI lineage: Eukaryota > Viridiplantae > Streptophyta > Magnoliopsida > Caryophyllales > Amaranthaceae > Beta > Beta lomatogona. The sequence goes on along the minus strand of CANSNZ010000023.1, from coordinate 6,272,795 downwards.
TGGAGAGTAAGATGATGAAGATGAAGATATAGAGGGAGAAGAAAGTGTGGAGACAAAACGATGTCGTGCGCCTCTCAGAAGTGGGGAAAGAGAAGTTGAAGAAGAAGATGAAGAGAGAGAAGATTTTGCTACACCTGCTATCATGACTTTAGAGAGATAATTTCAAATTTAATTTCTAGAGAGAGAAAGGGATGGGTTTAAATGAGATTATATTTTACACGCTAAAAAAAATATCAAAAATTATAACCCTAACCCTATAATTTCCGAATTTTCGATCATATGATAAAGATTGGGGGAAAAATTATGACATTAAAATTAAGAGGGAAGAAGAAGATGACAAAGAAGAAGATGTATGGGGAAATGGCAGAAAACAGTGAAGGGTGGTATTTATTTGTTTTTTCGAGGAATATTTTTTTTTATGAATATATATTTTCAGCTTTTGGGAAATTATCAAATGTGACGCACATAAAATGATTGTTGTAAATTTGTGGTGATGATGGTGATTTAATTGGAGAGTGGAGGGTTTTCTACCGTCTGATTGGATAGGGAGTGATGATTGACGGCTGTGATTTGTTGAGATTGTGCGAGTGAGTAGGAGAAGAATTTGAGGGGGAAGTTTGACTTTTTATTTTTGTTTGTAAGAATTTTTATTTTGAAGAAGTTGGAGTTTTTATTTTTGGTTTTGCTATGGTGGGCCAAGCCCATGTAACGCGTGGTTTGCACAAGTTTAGTGAATAGATTTATTTTAGGTAATTTTATATTTTTTTCTTTTTTTGAGGGTATTCTAGGTACTTTAAGAATTATTGTCTCTCTAAACTTTCTTAGTTTATTGGGCTGGTTTATTTCTATCATGTCTTTCCTTTTCCCAAGGAGATGGCATTTTAGGATTATGGTTTATGGGTGCCCATCAATTTAATTTTAACCCCACAAACTTTTTTTGTTGTTTTCTTGTTACTAAAATATAGTCATCCGTTTTTATTAACTACTCCCTCCTTTTTCCTTTATTATTTCTGTATTTCCCATTGGGAATTATCTATATGTTGTTCTTATTTTGAATTTTTTCATATATAGTATAATTCATGAATTAAATTTCCCATTAGTTTTGAGTTGCAATAAATGTGTTCACACTATTGAGTAGCCATTCTTTACCTTTTTATCCCTCAAATTTTTGTCTAATTGGTTGTCAAACATAGAGTAACTCAAAGAGCAATAAATGTATTTACACTAGTTTGTAGTTACTTTACTCTTTTATCGCTCAAACTTTTTATATCATTCGTTGCTTAACCTAGAATAACTCAAAGGGTTATAATCTTTAATTTTAGTTAGTTTAATTTTATTTGAAATAGTGGAATCTTGCCCATTTTTTTAGTTGCATTGGTTTCTTCCCCGATTTCAAATAGAAACAACAAAAGAAAACGGAGGGAGTAGAATTTTGGCCCGGACATTGCCACCGGTGGTATATTTTTCCCGAGCTTGATATACATTTTTATTCATTCGCATTAAAATATAATAAAGAAAACTCAACATTTAAAATGTACAAATATAATAATGTGGACATTTAAAGCATCATTAAAAGTTGGTTTAAATGGTTATTGTGTTATGTATAATAGCAAGATGTCACGGGTTCAAATCTTGTTACAAGCCGATTTACTTTTGTTTTCTTTTTTTTTTTTTTGGAAGAAAAATGATTTCATTAATCATAAGGCCAAACGACACTTACAAAAATTTCTGACAAAATTAAAAAACTAACAGACATACATGAACCTTCATAATTGACTACATCACAGGTTTGATAAAATTTAGCCTTAAAAAAATTCCCTTCATCTGAAGCAATACGATTTTGTGAGTTCGCTCTGTTTCGGCATTCTATCTGTTGATGCATAACTACTTGTTAGTTGACATGACATAGGTATACTTGTAGTGGAGTAAGAGAGATGACATGTGGCGTGTATACGTTGTCAAACACGCCTTTTAATATATTAGTATAGATTTTCCCAAAAAATAAAAAAGGTTTTATTTTAATCTTTTACATGATGGTTTTGAAAACACATTCTTTTTATCATCTAACTTCCATTACATATTGATCAAAGTTCTAAAAAGTAAATATTTCAAAACACTTAAAAATTTGTATCAAATGATAAAACTATTACTATAGAGGGTTTATTATCGTTCAAAATTTTTTTTTTTAAAAATACCTTTTGAGTATGTTCTCAATGATATTTTGTCTGTGTCCTTGCTTTTCTAGAACTTATTGATCTCATGTTCATAGAGGTGACAATTTCGTTACACATCACCAGTGGAACTCATTCCCTTTGGCATAGTTTAAGTGTGGATTAGTCATTGCCTCAAGAGATTTTCTCCTTGTGTACTCTCAGACATTTTGTCCCTAAATCTGTAATATATTATTTAATTCCCTCAAAAAAAAGTTTTTACTAGATTCAAATTGTCATTGTATTTTGCGATAAACATTTGTTCTTGTTAGGATATGAGAAAAGTTAATCTTTCATTTTAAAAATCTTAAGTTGAGGGGGTACTATTTGAGAACACTATAAGTAGTATTATACACTCTTAAAGTGTTAAGTGTTTTGAAATAAAAATAACTAGTTTTGGGTGCGAGCAATTCCACGAGTTACTTTTTTGTTGTGTTAAACAAAAAGTATTTATAAGTTGGAATTGGAATATTATTCCACATAAGAGATTTAGCTTAGTGGTAAGATCTGAAAATCTAAAGTAAGAGGTTAGGGGAATGCCATGTCAGTAGAAAAAATGAAAATAAGTCAACTTATTCATGTTACGCATTCGAAGCACTAGCTTAGCGCTTAGTTTCCATACTTAAGGTTATGCATGGATTCAAAATTTTATATTGACAATATTCCAAATGGATGCCAAGTCACAAATGACATGACGCTATGTTATTGTTTAAGAGGGACGGGGAACATGTGGTTACTTGCGCGCCTACATTTCTTACCCACACTTTAAATAATAATAGTAGATTGTATTGCTCATTAATATTTCTTTTGTAGTAAGACCATAATATTATAACGTAAGAAGTCACGGGATCAAGACTTCTTATACTCATCTCTTAATTATTTTTGAGGGGAGATGTCATGTCAGCGATACTCATGTCAGCGACACAGTGGCTGCACACCGATATATGAGATGGGGTGACACGTGGTGGCGGCATATGATGCAATGATTGCTCAAACGTTTTAATAACATAATATATAGGTAGATATAAATATAGATATAGGTACAAATTTGTTAATATAATCACATTTACCAATACAATATACTGAAAGTTAATGCATCAATGTCCAAACACTTCTATAACTTTTCAACTAATTGTTAACCCAAAAGAAATTACTCGACAAAATTAGCAACTTTCTTCGTAATATTTAATATAATCAACTCAACCAACTTTTAGTCAATAACCCAATTGGTTCATGTAAAGAAGGTGTAATAACATTTTTGAATTAATACTTTCATAATCTAAAAATGAAAACTTAATTGAAAAAATGCAATATTTAAATATTAAGCCAGTCTATTTAGACTGTTAGATTAGAGTATTTTATATAACTTTTTAACCATTTTAATTTATAGGAATAAGAAATCGGAAGGAAGAACAATATATTATTGGAATTTTGATATTTAGTTTAGCAAAACATATTATGATATTTCCAAAAAAATTGATGGAAGAGAGTATAATCATTTTTCCGACTTCATCCTTTTTTTCATATTTGGAGATGCATGGGAGAAAGGAGAGTCTTTCCTCCTCTTTTTAGCTCTCCTTTCTTTATGATTAAAAATTTTGCATAAACAAAAAGAAAAAGTACATAGAAAGTTGTCATAAGCAATGTGTAACAGCATGCAAAAGGGTGTCATTGCTGATTTCATGTTTCAAATTGTTTCTCTATTTTATTTTATATTATTGTTGGGATCAAAGGGCCACATAGTAATAAGTTGATAATGAAAGTCGAAAGACCAACTCCACAACCACAAAAGAGGTCTTTTGTGCATAAAAGCAACTTTAGAGGAATAGAATAGTCAACTTAACTATTGGATGGGGTCAATCGTAGTCGGACTAGGTGGGGGTGCATGTGCTAAAGATCTGATGGCATGAAGGTGCCCTTTGACCCTCCCAAAAAGGTCTGTTAATTGTACCCTCAATTAGGTTTATATATATACTCCCTCTGTTTTTTTTAATATAAACGTTCTGCTATTTAAAGATGTTTTTTCAATTAAAACATTTTGCTATTTGGAGTTTCTTTTTTTATAATTAGAATATTTAATGACCTCCTCTCAATCTTTTTAATTTTTCCTTACTTTAGCTCTCATACTCTCAACCTTTTACACCTTTAAGTTGCTGCATACTTCCTCTGTTTTTTTTTTTTTTAATATAACAAGATCCCACTTGATTATGTTTATTCTTATATAATGATGCGAGATAATTTAATAAAGTTGGTTGATAATAGCGCCAAAAACAAAATGGTTCAATTAGAAAAAACATCAGAGGAAGTATATATATAAAGAGTAAAAACAAATATCCCCAATAAACAAAAACATTAGTACTTCTCTAGGGTCCCCACCCTTAGCTCGGTAGCTCCCAATAGATCAAGAGTTCAGATATCAATCATAGTACCTTGATAATATAAAAAAAACCTAAGCAATAGAAAGCCAATTGGAATTCTGGAAGGGCTGCGCACATGAAAGTTGAAAGTTTTGTGTTTCTAGAGTGCATCTGCAGTATTCATACATAAGCTACCAAAGGAAAAATAAATCAGGAAAGACTTAATAATCAATAAGGATGAAAGAAATGTATTCCTGCACTCACTTTCAGGCAAAATAAGATCTTCTAAGAACGCATGTGACCTGATCACCATAAGCCAAAGTATAATGTTGAATGCTATATAACTCAATGAGGATAGCCAGAATATTCATCGCAGCGGTTGTTGTGACTTGTGACTCTGTTGGCCCTGAAGTCCTCAAAAATTGTAGCGAATAGCTCGGAAACTAGTTTTTAACGTGTAAGGTACATAACAATGTAACATATACTCTAAATACTCCCTCAAAAAAAAAACATATAGTTTAAATACGAGAGAAAACTTAACTTTTTGATTCTTTTCAATGAGTGATAGGTAGTAAAAGACTAACAGTTAGCTATTTAGCCTCACTTGTAAGAAACCAAGTCCTGTTCCTCCAAATTCTATGGTACAAGGCTACATGCTATCTAGATATAGATCATTAAGAAGTCAACACAAAGTACTCATGTGACCAAGAAACATACATGCTCACTATTCTTTCTGATCATTCATGAGGTGGAACTGCTTTCTGCATCTGTTATACTCCTATCCGACTTCGCTACAACTATCAAAAACTATCAGAAACAGGTTCATTTCAGGCCATCCAAAACAATTAGACATAGTGTACATTTACAAGTGAGAACAGGGGTCAATGCCAGACTCAGTCTACTATAGTATATATTTACATTATATAATCTGCTACAGCGAATTAAGACTACAGCAGATGATGATCAAAACAAATTTTATCTTTATAATGAAACACTTATGTCATTAAAATGATTCCATGTCACAGTGTAGGGCATGGCAAGAATAATAAGCAACTGAGTATATTGTACAAGATCCTGACAATGGTCGCTCAGAATTGCAAAAACAAAATCATCAAAAATTGCAAGGAATCATGTATATACTATCTTAAGCAAGCCAAGGGAAAGGAAGAAAGGCTATATAAATATAGGAGACTCGATTATCATACTGACTACAAAGCATAAATGAGCGAGAAAGTTATAAGGTTCCCTTAGTCACGGGCAATATTCACTTTTACGGGGGAGATAGTGGGTGTAAGACGAGTGGAGACCAAAGAAACAGAAATGACGACAGCACGTAACAATGTGGAATTACACAGCGGCCACACACAGCAATTCTCTGTCAGTGTCCAGGGACTATGGCTATAGCCAGGTACAAGCATACTTCATGCTAATTATGTAGTGAAAAATTAGTCCTGTTATTCTCTTGCTTGAGCGGATTAGCCGATGGCTTTAATTCATCAGAAGTACTGGAAACTTTTTGAGCAATAGGCCTATGGGCTATGATATAGCCTACTCTGAAGTTTTATCTATAAAGCCTATGTATCAAGGGAAGTTAATGTGTCAAAAAAAAAAAACCCCATACATGTTCACATACAGTTGATAAGCAAGAGAGAACAATATAATGAATGAGCGCTTCTGATCAGGACACAGATGGTATTGTGGTATCTATCAGTTACAAGTTTTACAACTTACAAGAGCTTGTCGCAGCACTTCTGATCAGGATTACTATCGTGGAGTCTATCCTACAAAACAGCAGGCACATCAATCAAGGATGGAGAACTGATATAAATAATAAACTCACCAATCAACAGAAGTAAGAAAGTTGGAGCAACAAACTTGTCAGTTTAAAGTGGAGAAGCCCAAGCTAATCAAATGGTCTAAGAGCTTCAGCTCCAGCAACAATCTCCAAAAGCTCTTCAGTAATCTTCGCCTGCCTTTCTCTATTATAAGCCATAGATAACGTCTTCTTCAACTCCACAGCATTATCAGTTGCATTGCTCATCGCATTCATCCTCGATGCAAGCTCACTCGCCAATGACTCTTGCAATGCTCTCAGTATCTGGCTGTTAAGATAGAGAGGCATCATAGCATCAATAATTTGAACTGGGTCTTGCTCAAAATCCAAAAGAGGCTGCACTTCTTGCTTCTTTTTCTCAACTCTGTGTCTTTCAACAGCTAACTTTCCTTCCTTAGTCGTCAACCTAAAGAACTCATCCTCCAATGCATCAACACTATTCCCATAAGTATCAACGACCTTCCCCTTTGGCGAAAGAGGAAGCAAGGTATGAATTACAGGATCAGACCTAATCAATGACACAAACTTTGTATACAATAGCTCGACCTTATCAACCTCTTCACTCACAAAGAGAGAAAAAGCATCATCAGCAATCGTCTGCGCCTCTTTCACAGTTGGAAATCCCTCCCCCTCGACAAACCGATCCACAGACACATAAGGCACCCGCCTCGAAAAATAAGCATTGCCCTTCTTACCAACACTTATGATAGTATAACCTAACCCAAGTTTTTGCAATTCTAGTATCCTAGACTCAGCCTTCCTAATAACTGCATTGTTAAACCCACCACAAAGCCCTCGTTCCCCGGTAATTACGACAAGGGCGACTTTCTTAACAGTCCTAACACTAGCTAAAGGAACATCTACATCTTCTAATTGAAGGCTTTCATTGATATTGTATAACATATCAGCTAAAGCCTCAGCAAATGGCCTGCCATTTATAACAGCTTCCTGAGCTCTCCTAACTTTAGCAGCAGACACAAGTTTCATGGCTTCTGCAATTTTCTGGGTGTTCTTTACAGTATTAATTCTTTCTTTAATCTTTCGAATGGTACAATTGATTTGAAATCGGGAAGTGGGTTTTGTTGAACTGGGTGATTGATGAAATGGGTCGAATTTTGTTTCAAAAGAAACTGAGGATTTGGGGTCAATTGAAGGATTTGATGGTACCCGAAATATGGGATTCGAAGAGAAAGACATAATCTTTGTAAAGCAAGCGATTGACAAAGTGAGTGCGCTGAAATAGTGTTAATGTGATAATATAATGTAAATTTGAGTATTATTGTAGAGAAACTGGGTAGCATACCAGGAGAGCATATAGTAGGAAGTCTCTTGTCGAAAGTGCTGGAGAAATTGAAGCAGTTAATTTGGACTTTGAAGTTTGGAGTGAAGGATTAAGGAAGATGTTGGACAAAGGTGGAACAAAAAGCTAGGGTGGAACTGGATCGAAGAGGGTGAAAATGGAGTAACAACAGGGTAGTTTTTGTATGGCTGATTTACAGCATATAACAGATATTATTTAAGTTCTGCAGCTACTACCTATGGCAACTTCACGTTTTCTGATCATGCTCCGCTCATCTACGACTCCAAGGACAAATATAACCAATTCACCAGTCATTTCAGATTTCAGAATTATTGGTCACTTAACAAAACTTTGCATAATATTGTTTGCAAAACATGGTCACAACCCGTTAGGGGTCCGCGTTTTTTCCGTATTTAACATAAACTAAGTCGCATTAAGGAACACCGTAAACAATGGTCTAAAGTTACATATGATATGGTCATTCCAATAACAAGATCATCCATAATGATGACAAAATCAAAGAAATAGAACAAAGAATTTGGGATCAACCTTTTAATCCTATCCTTCAACAACACCTTTCCCGTTTAATTATTCAAAGAGAAAAACTACTGCTCTTCCGTCAAAAATATTGGGCTAATTTCTCATGGAAAACTTGGTTAACGCAAGGAGACCGCAACTCTAAATTCTTTCATAACAAAATGAAAAAGAAAATCTCCAACTCTTCTATCTATAGACTTCGCTCAGATTGACCAGAAGATCTTAAAATGTTGCTTCACAACGCCTTCAAAGAAAGATTTCGCTCTTCAAACACAAATCGTGATAAAGACCTCAGCTTTATTAAACCTATCGTCTCTCAAGATGATATTACAACACTTACTGCACCCTATTATGTTGAAGAAATAAAAGCATTCTTCTTTGAAATGAACCCTTACAAAGCCCCTGGCTCTGACGGCTTTGGCTCCCATTTCTTCCAAGCTTATTGGCCCTATATTGAAAACGATATATGCTTGGCAATCCAAAGTTTTTTCTACCATGGGAGGCTTTCTCCCTCTTTGAACCATACAATTATAGCCCTTATTCCTAAGAAACCAAACCCAGAAACTCCCAACCACTATCGCCCGATTAGTCTTATTAACACTCTCTACAAAGCTATCTCAAAGCTTCTCGTCCGAAGATTATGTCTTATCCTTAAAACCAATATAAGCCCATTGCAAAACGCTTTATCTCCTGATAGATCTATTCATGATAACATTCTCATTGTTCAAGAAATTATGAATATTTTCCAAAACTCTTCATCCAAGGTTGGCTGGTGTGCACTTAAACATGATATATATGGAGAAAGCGTATGATCGCATTGAATGGGATTTTCTTTGGCAGTGTCCAATTGGATCAAATGGATCCAAGAATGTGTTACCTATGTATCCTACTCAATAAAATCTAATGGTGAAACTACTAAATGGTTCAAACCGCAAAAAGGCCTAAGGCAGGGGGACCCGCTATCCCCCTACCACTTTATTATTTGTATGGATGTCCTCATCTAAAAGCTTATAATCGAGAGTGCCAAACCAAACTCAGGATTAGGCAAAAAGTTGTGCCCCAGAGGGACTAGAATACCATGCCTAATTAATGTTCGCTGACGATAGCTTTGTCATTTGCAAAGCCACATCCTCAGCTTGTAACAAGCTCAAATCAATCCTTGACGACTTATGTGCTCTATCTGGCCAACTTGTCAATTTCCACAAATCATCGCTAGTGCTGTCTCGCAAGGTTCCCAACTCTAAGAAAGCATCGATTGCTAGCCACTTTAATATGACCTCCCATGGCCACTTAGCTATCTAGGAATCCATTTCTTGTCCTTCCAGCCCTTGAAAAAAGACTTCCTTCACATCTTATAAAAAACGCAAAACCGCATCCAGCGTTGGGAAGCAGGGTTCCTGTCAAAAGCAGGACGACTTACTCTCATCCAATCTAATCTTGAAGCTCTTCTGGCCTACTCCTGCTCATCTGCTCTCTTACCTACTGAAAGTAGTAAAAAAATCGACACAATCCATAGGCAATTTTTCTGGAGACAAAGACAAAAACAACATCCCTTTTATAAGCTGGAATAAAATTTGCCAACCAAAAAGCCAAGGAGGCCTCGGATTACGAAATACTCAACCACTCAATCAAGCCTTTTCTGGCCAAATTGGGTTGGCACCTAATTTCCAATAATGATAGTCTCTGGTCAAAATTAATGAAAGAGAAATACCTAAACCGCCGCTCTTTCTTTGATTATATCCCAAAACCTAATGATTCTGTTATCTGAAGAAAAATCTTAGCACAACGCCATATTCTCAGGAAAGGAATTAGATGGAAAATTGGCAATGGTAAGGACATATTGTTTTGGGTGGATAATTGGGCCCTTAATGAAGACCTTGCAACGGCCCTAAACGCCTACCTCAATAACATCAATCTTAACCTCAAAGTGGCCAACTTTATTAACACCGATCACACTTGGAATATTCACCTTCTCCAGGAGTATGTTCCCCCTCATTTACTCTCCAAAATCAAATGAATACCCTTGCCTCTCTCTGACATAAAGGATTGCCCGGTTTGGAGTCCTACCCCATCTGGCCAATTTTCAATTAGATATGCAACATGGCTAGCTCATAACATCCCAGACAACCACCCGTGGCCATTTAAATGGATTTGGAAGTTAGGCATCCCTCCAAAGATTCTTATCTTTTTATGGCAATTATGCCATAATAGCATAGAAGTCCAGTTCATACTTCACTCTCGTAATATTATTCCTTCAGATATATGCCCACTTTGCAATCAAAATAGTGAGTCCATAGACCACCTTTTCGTTGAATGTCAACATTCAGTTTCGTTATGGCTCTCCCCCCAAACCAAAGATTGGCTTCAATTCCCATTCCCGGTCCATCCACAAAAGCTTCTCTCTTCTCTCGAAAACTTAAAATCTCACAAATCTATGACTAAAATCGTTTTTCTTTTATGGAACATTTGGAAAGAACGTAACGCCATTATTTTCTCCAGTGATTTATGGTGCCCTAACCGGGTGTTGCACAGAGCAAAAATAAACCACATCCAATGGAAAACAAGATCTCACATTGATCAACTACATTCTCAAGGATCTCCCTTCACGGGAGCACTACCCCCTTCCCTTCCCCCCCATCCTTCATCCATCCTCGTTGCTTGGAGTCCACCACCACCAAAGTACTTCAAACTCAAATTTGATGGCTCCGTAAAAAAGGCATCCACAGCTGTCGGGTTCATCATCAGAGACCACCTTGGTAAAGGTCTTCTCGCAATGGCATATCATATGGGTAACACCCTAGTTTTCATCGCCGAAGCCACCGCTCTCCACCGTGGCATTTCCTTCGCCATCCAGCACAATATAAAGAACATCCAATCTGAAGGAGACATTCTACTTGTGATCAATGCAGTCAAAGGGCTATGGACCACTCCATGGCAAATTCAGCCAATCATCGCAGACATTCAGATTCTTCTTCGCCAGTTCGAGTCCGCACATATTGTCCATGCTTTTCGAGAAACCAACAAAGCGGCGGATTGAGTGGCTAATGTTGGTCACATAGTGGATGATTCTTTTTCTATTGATCTTTGTAATGCTCCAACATTATCTAATATTCTTGTAACTGATGTATTAAGAGTTCCCCTAGAGCAGAGGGTCTCCTAATACTTTTTTTCCTTACCTTTATAAAAAAAATTTTTTTTAACCAAATACCCTCCGACAAAACGCGAAATTCACCATATACCCTCGATGTTTCAGCTATTCACCATATACCCCTGACTTTTCAAAACTGTTCACCAAATGCCTTTTTTGGTAACGGACGTTAAGTCGTCGTTAGAGTTATTTACAATTTTGCCACCCTAACCCCCAAAACCCTAACACTAATCCTAACCCCTAGTTCTAACCCCCAACCCTAACCCACCCCACCCAGACCCTCCATCCTAGCCCAGCCCTAGCCCCCCACCCCCTCACCCTCCCCTCCTCCCCCCTCCACCCTAGCCCATCCCCCCCCACCCCATCCCCTCAACCGCCACAACCCCCTCCCCTCTACCGCCGCAGCCTCCTTCCCCCCCACCGTCGCAGCCCCCACCCTCCCCCCTTGCTAGCCCAATCCCCACCCCTACTCCTCGATTTCCCGCGACCACCTCCTCCTTGCCGGGGCCGATTTCCCCACCCCTCCCCCCCGCCAGTCGATTTCCCCACCCACTCCCTCAGTCGATTTCCCCCCCCCTCCTCGTCGATTTCCCCGGGCCCCGGGTTTCCCTAACCCTAAGTCTTTCTCGCCACATCCCACGAGCCACGAAACCCATGACAGCTCGAGTCACGACCTACATGCGTTCGTTGTCGGCGGTCGGCGATCTTCATTCTTTAATTTCTTTGTGCACGCGACGACACGGTTGTCAAAAACACGAAGAATTCTTAAAAATCGACGACGCGATTGCTCAAAGGGGAGGGGTGATCAACGGGTAGGGGGTGGGGGAGGGTGGGGAAATTGACGGGGATGGGGTGGGGGGGAGGGGTCGGGGAAATCGACGGGGACGGGGGGGGGGCAATGGCTGGCAGAGGCAGGGGGAGGGTGTCTGCTTGGCGGTGGAGGGGAGGAGGGGATGGGTGAGGGGAGGAGGAGGGATGGGGTGGGTTAGGGTTAGTGTTAGGGTTTAGATTTTAGGGTTAGAGTTTAGATTAGATTTTAGGGGTTAGGGTTTAGATTAGGTTAGGGATTAGGGTTTAGATTTTAGGGTTAGGGGTAATAATGGCAAAATGGTAAATAAAGATAACGACAAGTTAACATCCGTTAGAAAAAGAGTATTTGGTGAACATTTTCGGAAACTCAGGGGTATATGGTGAATATATGAAACATTGAGGGTATATGGTGAATTTCGTGATTTGTCGGGGGTATTTGGTGAAAAAACCGAAACAAAAGTTATCTTTTACCCTAAAAAAATAGGGTAGTTGAAGGTATATTAAAAAAAACCCAAAATAGAGTAATATAATTTGTCTAAACTGAGCTGAAATGAATTTACCTTAACTAAACTGAATTTCCTTTATCTCAGTTTAAAAGAAAGACTCCTTAATATCTAAATAAAGAATAAGTAAAAAAAAAAAATAGTAAAAGAAGGGTCAAGTGATACAGGCTTAACCTATTAAATTTAGCCCAAACAAATGTCTAATGTTCATATTTTTACCTTTGTTTATGCCCAAAAAATGTTAGAATTTATGTTTGATAAAAAATATCAGGCACGCATCGCGTGCATAATTTGCTAGTATCTAATAAAGAGTTGGGCTGAGCGCCCCATATCACATAACCTTTCTCATAATTAATTAAAGATATCATTCTCATAATTGATATCTAACTGATATTTAATTCCTATTATGATAATAATATCTTTCATTTACTTTCTCATATTTATTAATTTAGTCGAATAAAGTTATAGACAAATACCAAAATCTATGCACAATTAGAAAAACCCTTTTTCTGTACTAGCAATAAAGACAACAACAAATAGGCTTATTACTCGCATTTATTAATTCATTTTGAAGTGAAAATGCATTCATTAATATGAAGTCATACACCATCTACAATAGAAGTCAGAACTAAAAAATACATTGGATCCTAATATGGCAAAACCAAGCTCGTTTAGCAGATATAACCCGTTCTAGTACCCTCTTTCACATCTTTGTCTGATGCTGCCTTCTACGACTAGGTCTAACGCTCTGATGTAGTTTTGATGTAGGACTAGAGTTAATTCAATCGATTGTACGGGAAGTAGTATGTAGTAAAAGTTACAATACCCAATAGTTATATTAATTTTTAGATAATTTATTTAAAGTCAAACTCTAATTTCTCTTAATAGTTCCAATACTCCTATATTATTACCGTAATTTATGGATTACTTTTTATTATATTAAATTCATACTTTTCTTAGGACTTCTTCATTATAATATGATCCAACGTATATGTTAAAAATAAAACATTCATCTAATTTTTTGTTTATAGGTGCAAGCAAGTTTTAATGGTGCAAAAGTTATATTTTTTCGAACAATGTAGTAAAAATTATACTTAATCTATATTGTATAATCTTTTTAAGTTGTCTAGTCAAAATTAAACTTTAACTTTTTTGCTATCCAAAATTATACTCCCTCCGTCTTTTTTACTTGCTGCATTTACCATGAATGGATGTCTTTTTTTTTGTTACATTTCTTTATTTAGTAATCATGACCCACAATAAGCACAATATTACCCTTTATTTTTTTTTTCATCTTCCGACTTATGAATTCCATATATTTGTCATTTTTCCACAAAGTTATGGTCCCTACTACCTTTTTCTCATCATATACATTTTGCAAGTAATTACAGAGGGGTAGATATGTACACTAGGGGAAAAAAAGGAAGGGCTGCGCTGGAAGGGCTGCGTTTTTTGGAAAACGCAACCCTTCGAGTATGAAGGGCTGCGGTTTTTAAGGAAACCGCAGCCCTTTCAGTGAAGGGATGCGGTTAACCAGAAAACGCAGCCCTAACCGCAGCCCTATTAGTGAAGGGTTGCGGTTTGCCTAAAAACCGCAGCCCTTCATACACGAAGGGCTGCGTTTTCTGGACTAATCGCAACCCTTCACATCCCATCCCACATATCATTTCAAGTTTTGCGCGCACATACACACAGTAGCTAGACATCTTTTCCAAATTTCCCTCCCTTAGACGCATTTGACGAGCGAAAAACCCCTCCCTCCCTCTCACTCACTCGCACATTAACCCTAACGCCCCATCACCGGAGCCCTGACGCCGGAGCACCGACCTATTGCCGGAGCACCCACATTGACGCACCATCGCCGGAACCATCGCCTGAGCAACGACCCATCGCCGGACCACCAACATTGCTTCATTTTCTGCTCCATTCACCACCAACTCAGTGCGCACCACCACCATGCAGCTGCACCAACTATGGGAGGCTCGCTCCGGGCAGGTTCGGATCACTTACAATACACGGCTCTACGAAGGAAGGGTCAGCCGACTTGAAAGGTGCTATCAGTGTACTGCCATACGCACCTTGCACACCACCCACCACGAGCAGCAGCGACCTCCACCACCACCACAACCCTTCTCTTTCTTCTCTTCACTTCTCTTCTCTTCTCTTCTCCGCCATTTGAGTGGGTTTAGGGTGTGGAGCTCCTCCACCACTACGCAGCGCCACCACCAACAAGCGGCAGCAACGACTACCACCACCACTGCCCTACTCTTTCTTCATTGCTCTTGGGTTTAGCCAATTTTTGCTTAGTTAAGTATGAATTAATCTTGTTTTTAAGTTAGTTTTGTTTTTCTTAATTGAATTAAATGATTAATGTGCAATGTGGGTTTTGTTAATTGTAGGAAGAAGAGGCTTAGTGATAGGCGTGTCGCGCACCTAACAAAAATAATTTCCTAACTAATCCTCCTAACTATGTAGTAGGGTAAGTCAAGGTCGAATCCACAGGGACAAACAGTATCAAACACTAGAAATCTCGACTCAATTTAGCTAAACAAGTGACAAACAATGGTGAAAAAGTGTTGAACTAATAATAATACTA